>JAUAME010000009.1:48952939-49571733 GCA_030820535.1 Quercus parvula | reverse complement strand
AAAAATTATGTAAGAGTATTTAATTTTTGTCAAGTTGAAGTATCTTTGCACAAGTATAATATGATAAAATTTTAATATCCATTTTATACTTTTAATTATAAAAACATGAATTTTCAAAGCATTTTCTTGTACTATAAATGAGATTCCCCCCCCCCCCCCCTCTTTCAACATACATTCATACATATAACATACAATGTAGTATAATATATATATATATATATATATATATATATTTTTTTTTTTTTTTTGAGACAAACACACACGAGTGGAAATGTAATTCTAACACAAAGGTAGTACACATATTTTACTATCTATATTAGACTCTAACTATTGAAAAATTATTGGTCAGTCCCAAGGTATACTCATTCCCTTTCACATAGAGATGGGCCCTATAATGGGTGGGATCTACCCTATATAAATGGGAGGAAGTATACTCTCAAAGTACTTAATAATAATCCTTAACTATTAGAGGCGGCCGGGGGGGGGGGGGGGGGGGGGGGGGGGGGTTGGTGCCCCCTGAACTTTCAAATTTTTTTGCTATTAATATGGTACGTATAAGGAAATAGGAATTATAGGGGAATGAGGCTGACCTAATAATGATTAAAAAAAAAAAGAAGAAGAAAAGAAAAGAGGATCATACTGCCAAACTTAAAGGGAATTACACAACCTAATACTAATACTAATAGGACTCTATAAATATATATATATATATATATATATATATATATATATATATATATATATATATATATATATTTATATATAAAGGAGTAAAGGATGCCTCATATTAAAAAAAAAAAAAAAAAAAAAAAAAAAAAAAAAAAAAAACTCTTTTGATACCAGTCTCTACCTTAGAGTTTTTGAAAGCATTTAGCACTTAAAGAAATTGGACAGCTTGTTGAAAAGATGGTAGAAATGAAAAAATGATGTTTCATATCCATTGGTTTACTCATGACCTTGGCATTGATTTTACCAGTTGCAACAACTATTATTGAAAAAGCTTTTTCAGCAATGAACATAATTAGAAATCGACTACGCAATCGAATGGGAGATTAATGGATGAATGATTATCTAGAAAGATATATTTAAGACTATTAAGTGTGAAAAAATCATGCAGCGATTTCAAAATATAAAAAATCTTCGAGGGCAATTAAGTAAATTAAGCTAGGTGTGAAAAGCCAAATTAAAGTTTACATTTTATGTTAGATTCTATATGGCAATTACATTAGCATATAGTTACTTATTTATTTTGTTATCAATATTGATTAATTTTGTTATCAATATTGATTAATTTTGTTAGATTAGTTTTTTACTTTTAATCTTGCCTCCCAACCTAAATTCCTGGCTTCGTCATTGTTGATTATCATATAAAATTTAAGGATTTAAGTGGGAGGGGATCTTATCTCATTGCATGTCATGTGATTTAATTTCATACTCTTTTATCATCGTTAGTTCCACCAACTGTGATTCTCGGAAAAATAAACTAAAATAAAGAAGAAGCTCCACCAAACTCTCATATGATACTCCTCTCAAAAAAAAAAAAGGAAAAAAAAATCCCATATGATATTCATTCATTATTATTTTTAAAGATTTTTAGAATCATTACATTGATACTTTTAGAGTCACATCGATGATTTGGTATGCTTGTCACCGGAGATATTTGCATGATTGAAGGAGAAAGGATGGGTGCAGCAACTTGATGAAGACATATATTTTAATGGAATTGATTCTGCTGTGTGCTGTTTCAACATCCACCTTTTATTCATTTCTTAAATTCCTTTTTGGTCCCAAAGTGTTTGTTGCCTTAGCCCACATTATTTTATCTTTTTGAAGAATATTATCCTCACAAACTATTTTATAATATTTTTATAAATTTTTGGTATAGTAAATTTATATTAATTCTCATTTGAGCTTAGTATTATTATTATTTTTTACTTACCAATCATTATATTAACATTTTGTAAAAAATTATTATAAAATAATTTATAACTCTATCGTTTCTCTATTTTCTTTGCTTTTGGCCCCGCGGAATTCACTTTTTAATGACAAAACTTCACAACTTAATTTTCAAAATGTAGCGAGTCACTCTCACTAAATTGCAGGAAGGTTCGGCAACATATATAAGCTAAAAGTCTTGGCTATTTAAGGACCGGTCCCCCTAAGCCACTATATTTATGCTCTTACCAAATTTTCCATTTCACCGCGTTTGCGTGGTATACTTTTTAAGCACACATTTTCAACTATGGCTGCGACGTTTTTTCTGATTGCATAGTCACTCCTATACCGAGTGAGGCCTCGTACCACATAAATATATTTGAAATTTTCACAAGTATAATGACAATTCAGTTTGCACTTACCTACGAAGTTCCTTTTGTTTTTTATTTAAATTTTCTTGGACCTTGTTAGAATTTAGATTGATAAATTAAATGTGTCGGTGCAACTTGTAATAAGGTAGACAAAATTTTGTGTAAGAAGCTTCTTTTAAGATATTGAAGTACGCAAGACTCGCGCAAACGATCACTAAAATTAGGTAGAATTTTTTTTTTAAAAAAAATGTTAGAAAGACATACTATTTTATTAAAAAATTTACAAATTACTGATATGGTGAGAGATTATTAGAAAATGAAAAAGTGATATTAATTATGGATATAGATGAAAACTAATAAGAATTTAGTCATATCAACAATTTGTAAAAATGTTGTAAAATAGTTTATATACGTAGTATTACTTTTTATTTTTTATTATATATATATATATATATATATATATATATATATATAATATCTTTTGACTTTTGAGATAAGTGGTACATGCACAACATTATCACAATATTTTTACAACAAGTTCTAGGTGATAAGTTGTTATTGGTTTTGTAATTATTTTTTTATCCACAGTAATGATTAATTATTAGATATTCCCAAAATATCATAAATGTGTACCTTTTTCACATAAATTTGGATTCCACTAATTAAATTTATAGTAGAACCCACAATTCATGTAAGAGAGAGAAGTATGCATTTATAGTATTCCCGGAATATTCAATAATTTTTCACTAGTAACAGGTAGCTAGTATAAACTTGTTACTTAAAATTTATTGTGAAAAATATTACTCCCTCCATCCCACTTTTTTTGTCCTCTATTCCATTTTGAAATGTCCCAAAATATTGTCTTGTTTCTAAAAACAAAAGTTATTAATTTACTAATGTTCCTATTATATCTCTATTAATTTACTAATTTAATTTTTTGATAAATTTTTTTAAGAGCAATTTTAAAAACTTATACATTTTTAAAAAGTAGACAAAATAATAAATGATATTCATTTAAAATACTTGACTTTTTAAATAAGACAAAAAAAAAATGAGACCGAGGAAGTATTCACATTACATTAATTTCTCATCTTTTAAATACACATTCATGCATGATTTTCAAGACCTAATTAATGCTGTCGGCGCCAAGAATATCTATGAGTGTTCCTTTTTAAGTTAAAAAAAGAAGAAATTAAAAATCCTTCGCTATGCCTTTTACAACCTTGAAAGCATAAAAAATTAAAAATAATTCTTTTTAGAGTACGAGAGAGTTCCTGCGGTTACAAATGAATTCGTTAAACACGAAGATTATATGTAGAAGAGTTGGAGTTTTGTGGTCAATTTACAAAGGCTTTGTTAGTTTAAACCATTGTTAATAATTTATTCTATAGTGAAAATTTCTGAATCAGGGTAGTTTTTTTTACTATATATTATTATCTTTTTTTTTTTTTTTTTTGAATTGATACAAAGCTCCAATTGTTGTTTATCTCTTATAATAAGTAAGATGATCTGGCTGATCCAACTTGCAAATACTCAATCTTGCTAGTCGCTACATTAATATAAGAGGTTAACAAATTTAACTCCTCTTTTGGTATGTTTCTCATTAAGGTTTTTTTTATTTTTTTATTATTTTATTTTTTAATTCTATTATAAGAGAAGTATTATAAAGTCATGATTATAATAATATATATTTTTACCATTTAAAACATTTAAGAACATTATTAAAAAAAAAAAAAAAAGCATATATTCACTACCTTGGCACCATGAAAATCATTTTAAACAAAGTAACTAATCTATTACATTTTAGTTAATTCCTACTCAAGCATGTGACCTAGGGTCATGATATATCTTTGAGTTCAAATATTAAAAACGATGATTCAATGTTGATTCCGCTCAAATACTATTTAAATCTTATTGTTCGAAACTATAATATTTTTTTTTTCTTATAAAAGAAACTACAATATTTTTAAGTGAACATAAGGTTTAAGATAATGTTGTGACTCGATCCACATAAAGCATGCTTTTCTTTATTTTATTTTTTGATAAGACACGTAAGGCATCCTTGATATGGGATAGATGATGAGTTCAAACCTTAAAAACAATATATGATATTGATTTGGCTCAAATACTAAAAACAATGGTGTTGATTAGATTCAAATATTATTAAATCTTATTGTTTTAAACCACAAGATTATTAAGTGAATATAAGGTTTAAAATCATGTTATGACGTAATCCACATAAGCCATGCCCGATACTGGATGAATTATGAGTTCAAAGCTTAAAAACAATAGGCCTAAATGTATTTTTAATTCTTACATTTTGCACTTTTTTCATTTTGGTCTCTACATTTTATTTTTACTACTTTTAGTCCTTAAACCAATTAACGTCTGACATTTAGGTTATTTCCGTCACCCAACTAAGAACAAAAGTTAACGTGGCTGACGGTGGAATAAAAAATATATATAATCACATAGTATATAATGCCACATCAGCATATAAATTTAAAAAATTAATTTATTAATTTTAACTAAATAAAAAAATAAAAAAAGAATTAAAAATCAAAATTTACATGAATTAAGATTTAAAGATTAAGAAAAAAAACTTATAGTAACTTTCTCAATTTTTCTTAAATTTTCTTGTCAACCAAACACAAAATCATCAATAAACACTAAACTCAGACACAGTGTCAAACTCATTTTTCATTTTCCTGTATCTCTCTCTCCCTCTCCCTCTTGGGTCAAACTCCTCTCTTGGCTTTCTCTTGTTTCTTTTTCTCCAACAATCCTCTTCATCGAGGGCCTTAATGGTACTTCCACCACCGATGAGTGGACCGGTGATTTTCTCCAGACCGGAGACATAGTCGAGGAGTTTCAAATTAGAAACTCGGGTCAGTCCAAATCGGTGTTCAAGAAAGGAAAAGGTGAAGTCTAGAAGACTTTGCACGAGTTGTTCAAGAAGAAAGAGACTTCGATTGTAGTCCAAGTTCGGAGAGGCGTGGATGAGTTTGCCGAGTTGCAACCTTGTATTGTGCCTAATGACTTGATCTCTTAGAAGAAGGGTACATGCTTAGGTCCATCTCTGAACCCGGCCCTTTCTCCCTTTAGGTTCTCCCTCGACCAACGAAGAGCAGAGCAAGGGGCAGATCTTCAAGGTTTTAATAATGGATGCCATGGATTCTAGATCTAGAGAAAACGATGGGAGACATTTGATGTTTTTGTTTAGGTTTAAGAATTTTAGGGGTTTTGGTTTGTTTTTCCTTTGGGTATCTAACCCGATCCTTATCAACGATTCATTTTCTCTCTCTCACAATTCAACTGATCTAGATTTTTTGTATTTTTTTTCCCAAGAAGATTTACGGGTTTGAAGGTTAAGGTTTACTTTGTTGGAGATTGGTTTGGTTGTTGGGTTTATGGGTTTGGTTGTTTTATTGGAGATTTTGGTTTGTTTCTTTGTTGGAGACTGATTTTGCAGGAGATTTGTATTTTTGTGATTGTTGGGTTTTGTTCTCATTTGAAGATTGCTATGTGTTTTGCATGCTTGGCTGCTAAGAAAATGCAAGAAGAGAAACAAAAATATTGATTTTTATAATTTTCTGGGCAATGAGTTATTTGAGGAAGAACATGAACAATTCTAGAGAAGTGAGGAAGAACATGAACGGTTATGGAAAGAACACAAAGAACATGACAAAGGCATGATCTTCCAACAAAATAATAAAAATAAAAAATAATGATGAAAAGAAAAATTAATGAAAAGAACGGGAGGCATTATTTTTTGAATTTTGATTTTGATTAATTAATTTTGATTTTGATTTTAAAGAAAAATTAATGAATTTTGATTTTTAATTCTATTTTGATTTGTTTTATTTAGTTAAAATTAATAAATTAATTTTTTAAATTTATATGTTGACGTGGCATTATATACTGTGTGATTATATTATTTTTTTATTTCACTGTCAGCCACGTCAGTTTTTGCTATTAGTTGGGTGACAGACGCGACCTAAATGTCAGGCGTTAATTAGTTTAGGAACTAAAAGTAGCAAAAATAACATGTAAAGACCAAAATGAAAAAAAGTCAAAATATAGATACTAAAAGTGTATCTACGCTAAAATAATAATATGACATTGTTTATGCTCAAATATTACTGCTTCATGTTGTTAAAAACTACAAGATTAGTAGGAGCTAAGATTTAACTTCATGATAATGACTTATTACTCAAATCCACGTAATATAAGAGGTTCCCAACAATCTAAACCCTTTTAGGTACGTTGATTAATTTCAAATGGTATGGGGTCCAACCGGAATGAGTGTCTCTATAGAACCCACCTACTTGTGGAAGATATTTCTAAATACCAAACGCCAAAATAAATATAAAATGGAGTACTTGGCTTGGCTGACCCAAAAAAAAAACACGACCAAAGATGAAAAAAACACACACAACGCGGTACCAACTTGTACTATATGACCAATCTCTCGTGGAAAAATATGTATGTCACAGAAAAATTGTAACACAATTTGCTGAAAAAAATAAAAAATTTGTGGACGAATAAAATTGGCTGAAGTGAACATCACGGGGATATCGTCAAAAGAAGTTTCTCTCATCTCTCTCTCTCTCTCTCTCTCTCTTTCTCTGTCTGCTTCCTTAATACTACTATTATATACATAATCACATTTAACGATATCTTTCTTTTTGATCAGCCACAAGAAAATTAAGCTAAGAAAAAGTTTTGGTTGTCAGGGAAAGAAATTTAAACAAAAGCTTTAAATGCGAGTTGGTTGATTTGTTTTTTGTTTTTCTTGTTTATTTTTTCCTCTATTCTCTTTTCTCTTAAGCACTAAGCATACCCATCCATCTCTATCTCCATCTCTTTTTTTGTGTATATATAAATATTATATATATATTGGTCCATTTAAACCAAAATCTTTAAGATCAACCAGACCCCAGCTATAGAAAGCTTTTATTTTTGTATAATTCCGGACCAAGACAATGGATTTTATTGCATACCCCTCTCTTTTTTCTTCAGCTTCTTCATCTTCGTTTGGGAATTTCATTGAAAGGGTTAGAGAAGCTTGCCATTTTGCAGTGTCTGCCATTATTGGGAACATCTTCTCTGCGATCTTCACCTTCTTCTTTGCATTAGGTTGGTCTTTTTTCCCCCCCTCAGATTCTCTTTATTGTTTCATGTTTTTCTATGAATTGGCATTTGATTTTGTTTCCTGAGGTGGGTCTTGCAAAAAGATTGGATTTTTGGGCTTGTTTTTGTATTGATCTGTTAATCTCTGTTACCATGATGAATTTGCTTGTTCTTATTTATATAGATTGTTGTTTTTCACATTTGGGTTTTGATTCCACTATTGAATTGAATTGCAAAAACCCAAATTTAGAATTCATTGAAGACAGAAATGAGTTTTTTTTTTTTTTTTTGGAATAAAAACAATATATAGGTATTGGGTACATGGTATGTTTTTGTTGGATTCTGATTAGTATAGTTGAAGAGAACAGGTTTAGCGTGTGTAGACAAAGAGGTGCTGGATTTATTGTCCTTTATCTATATTTACAATACATCCAATAACTAGGAGTTTCCTTCAGAATTAAGGGATGAATTAAAAACCTTCATTTTTTAATGATTAATTACCTATTTGTCCCAGAAGGGTTTGAACACAAGACCAATTTCTCTGATACCATGATGAATCACTAATTGTCTCAAAAGCTTAAGCTATTAAGAAATGGTGAATCTAATCTTTTAACCATTATTCTAGCACTGAAAACTACTTGTTTTCCTAAACTGATACTAATGGAAAATGGGCATTTGTCTTGGCAGTGGGTACCTTGTTAGGAGCTATGACTGGAGCTTTGATAGGCCAAGAGACTGAAAGCGGGTTTGTTAGAGGGGCTGCTGTTGGAGCAATATCTGGAGCTGTTTTCTCCATTGAGGTTTTTGAATCTTCTCTTGTTCTTTGGCAATCGGATGAATCCGGTATTGGGTGTGTCCTCTACTTGGTGAGCAATTTAACTTCCATCCTTATTGTTGATGTGATATGGTGTTAGTTTAATGAAGAAAGATTTGACAATTTTTTTGTTCCTATTTGGTTTCCAAGCTCCAACCATGTTGCAAAATCTATCCCAATAACCCAATCCATGTTAAAATGGTACAGATTGATGTCATAGCTAGCCTTCTAAGTGGGAGACTTGTTCGGGAAAGGATTGGTCCAGCCATGTTAAGTGCGGTGCAAAGTCAGGTAATAATAATGCAATGCAAATATTAGTCTCTGACAGAGATGTGCAGAAAATTAAGCATGGATTTTTGTTGTTTGCTTACAAATTCATTGCGCTTAATCAGATGGGTGCTGTTGAAGCAAGCTTTGATGAGATCCCAAACATTTTTGACACTGGTGGGGCCAAAGGATTGCCTGGAGATTCAGTTGAAAAAATCCCAAAGATCATAATTACAAGCAATAACAATGTAGATGCTTCTGGAGACAGAGTCTCTTGCTCAGTGTGCCTTCAGGTTCGGCCATAATTTTCGTCTATTCTAGCTAACCTTTGCTTTATCATACCCAACTTATGAAATATGTTTATCTAATTGGCATTGTGCATTTCTGCATATTCAGGACTTTCAACTCGGAGAGACGGCTAGGAGCTTGCCTCATTGCCATCATATATTTCACCTAGCTTGCATAGATAAGTGGCTTCTTAGGCATGGTTCTTGCCCACTATGCAGAAGGGATCTGTGACTTTACTCTTGTAAATTATAAACTGAAGAAAATTTCTTTTATTATTTATACAGTTCTTAACTTTTTAGGGCTTTTGCATTTTGTTCCCATATATATATGGTTACGTTGTCGATCTTGTAGTTGGAGCCTACCACGATGTGAGTTGGATCGTTGTACTTAATTAGTGATCATGTATAAAAATTTTGAGTTACAGACAGTTTTTGTTGCTTCTTTTGATTTGCAGCCCCTTCCTTACTCACTCTTTCTTGTTGTTGAAGGTCTTTGATGATTAAACCGAGGTCTATTACTTATGGATATTGGATGGTGGATGGATCTTTAGGTTTTTTTATTGTATTGAGAATCTATATATGAAAGGGCTAGTAAAATCTAAATCTAGCCAAGATATGATTCACTAGTAAAATCTAAAACTAACCAAGATATCATTCACTAGCCAAACTGTGTTGTGATGTGAATAGTGCCAGTTTCTATGATGGCAGTTACCAAAATATTATTATGTCCTGAAGTATTTGATGTAATTTTAAATTTTTGTTCTTGCCATAAATATTGTGGTCATCTTCAAAATGCTTGAGCTAACTTTGTTGGTTATATTTATCATGTTCTCAACAATACTGCTCATGTAGAGGCGGCTATTTGTCCTTCATTTATGAAACTGTTGTGATAAATCTGATGATGATAGGCCTATATTAGGAGTACACAATTGAGATGGCTCAGATTAGATTCTAAAAAAAAAGAGATGGCTCAGATTAGGCATGTTGGAGATTGACTACACGTAACAGTGTCCCAAGTCAACAGGATTTAAGCATCTGTATTGTACATTTGTACCACTACCACCCCCCTCTCTTCATTTCAATCTTCATCTTTCTTTGTAAACTCCAAGTTGACCTTAAATATTACTGCTTGGGTGGTGAATGTTGTGGTAGCTCACCCAAATGCATCATCTTAACCTTTTAATATTCTATCACCTACAACATACTTACTCTTAACACTTAGTTATGGTTCAGTCAAATTTGAGAGTCCCTCCTAATTATGGTTCATCTTAACCTTTTGATCCTAATTCATTTAATGGATGAATCATGCATATTAGATAATGCCTACCTAAGAGAAGTTTGTTGGATCCTCAGGTAGTTCAGCTGTTCTTGCTCACATTATTACATTAGTAAATTCTGTATTCTACTGGTGACCCTCAATTGATATGTGGAAGGATATATTATGTAATTTTTTTTAATATTACACAATTAAATAAATTTTAATTGGACTAATATTTTAAAAGCTCCACCAATGATTTATACGTTCTCTTTAATGCATGTGCCAAATTTTGTATTATTAAGTTGTTATTTACTATTCATTTTAAAAACTCATGTTTTGTTTATAATTTCAATTTTTTTTTTTTACAAATTAAAAAAAAAAAAAATTTAACATTGTATAGATGAGATAATTATTGGTATTTGATTGTATTGAAATTTTGCATGCATAAAAGGTATAAGGAAAGAATGTAATTTAATAATGCATTTGTCAAAATAAAAAATTATTAAATTGTGTAATATTGTTACAAGTTACTCCAAGTGTAACTTAAATCTCACCTCATAAATTTCATGTTAATTTGATATTATTTATTTTCCAATCCATAAACTCATGTTTTGCAAATTATTTTAAAATTAAAAATACTTGAAATTTAAATAAAATAGTTATTGATCTCTAATCATCTTGATATTTTGTAAGCATGAATAATATAACAAAGCAATATAATTCTAGATTGATTTGTCAAAATATTCCTGGAAAAAAAAAAAAGGAATGATGTAACATCGTTAAGAATTAGGTAAGTGTAACTTGAAATTTTTTTTTTTCTTATAAAGTGAGTCATTGAATGGAAGAGGGTAAAGTATCTTTATTACATGTTGGACTTGTTGGTAAATTACAGTCCACAGATAGAGTGTAAGTCTCATCTTTACCCGTTTAATTCTTATTTAGTTCATTCTACTTGTAAGGCTTCATTCTTGTTTGACATTAGAGATGGTGAAAATTTTCCGCCCCGTTCAATTCATCCTACCTCGTTCCGCCCCACATAGATTTTTTCCACCTTGAGTGATATATATATATATATAAAATGTAGTTTATTTTTATGCAGTACTTTTTTATAAATTAATTTTTATACATATTTGTAAGGACCAGTTTTGACTTGAACCCAGAACAGGAATGGACCCTGGCACAAAAAGCCTGAACAATAAATTTGTAGAGAGTGGGAGAAAAAGCTAGTCTGAATCTAGGATAAAGATATTGATATACAGTATTAAATGGAAAGAGTCACATATGCATACATACAAAAAGTATCATCGGACATGACCTGTCAGTATGATCGATAACGAAGAACTCTTCCTTTTTACTGTTGTATTTCTTCCACCTTTTTCTCTCTTTCTCTCTCTTGTATTTCTTTTTCCGTTCGCTTTTCTTTGAATCTTCTTTCGTGTTATATACTACTGTTTTTGCACCATTTCCTTCATCCACGTGTGAGTCAGGTGTTAGGAGTTTTTTCCCTCTGTTCCCCCTCGCCTCTCCTTGAACCTTCTACTATTAACTGTAAGACTGCTTGTTTACTGTTCAGGCATCACCTCCACATTAATGCGGCCAGAGAGTTAGCTGGGCAGCATTTAATGCGGGGGTAACAGTACTTCCCGATATCTGTTTTTCCTCATCCTTATCCTTTATCTGATATTTTCCTATCCCCCTTTGTTGCAAAGTCCTTCTGAAACGTTACCTTAATGGACTGAGAAGTCTACTGGCCACCTCGGACAGAGGTTCCGAGGTGGTCATTATCCTCGGACACGGTTAAATTCTACATAGGTATTCTTCACCTATTTTTAAGGTATAGTTTTCATCTCTTCCTTTGCTGGTCGTCATCGGATACTCTCTTATCCTCGGATTGGGTATTGGGCCATAGGCCCAGCCCTTTCCAATGCAAATTATACCTATGGGATCAATTGGCCCCCACAATATTTTATTATCATCTCATAAACACTTATTTATTTTCTCATGGCACTCTCATTGCCACGCCTCTATTCTCTCTCTCATCCTTATCTCATTGGTGATAGGGCTACCTAATTAGTAATTAGGGATGAAAAATGCCTCAACCCCATACCCCTCCATAACTTGTCCTGCTTTGGTACTGAAAAGGGGATGGAACAAGAATAAAGCACCCATGATCCAATCCCGTCCAGCCCCACGACCATCCGAATCGAAACTAACTATTGGAAATAGGGATTTAAATGTACAACTTTAGTACTAGAGCTTCTACGATATAATGTTTACTTGGCATTGTCCTAGAAAGTAGAGCTTTAGTTATAAATTTTAAGTATAGAGCCTTTGTGATATAAAGTTTTAATTGAAGAGCTCATTAGTATTTTGAATGTTTGGCAAATTAGAGTGAAAAGTGTTTTAAAGTTCTGGATCCATAAATCATGAGTAGTGAATTGGAAAGTTTTTTTTACACCCTCATTTTTGTTCAAAAGAGCTTTTCAAGTTAAACAAGTGTGTGTGAGTTTGGTGAGAGAGTGTAATTATGTGTGTGTATTTAGCAGTTAGCTTGTTTGTAATAATAATAATAATAATAATAATAACAATAATAATCTTAAACCAGTATTTTGAGGATCTGCATTACGTAGCGCGAGACAAACCTTTAGAGGTTTAACTGTAAAACTCTTTGATGTTTTTAGTGCGTGGTGAATTAATAGTGAATAGTACTTTTAAGTTCTAAATTTATAAATTATTAACAATTATTTGTAAACCTTTTTTTTTTTCCTAAAAATTATAAATTTCAGTTTTAGGCTTAAAATTAAAGTTGTTTTTAGTTGTAAGGACCCCTAAAGTTCTTTTTAGTGAGTCACCAGGCACCTTTTTTTTTTTTTTTAAATTTTTTTTTTATTGAAGTGCTTTTTAGTTTAAAGTTCGATTAGGAATTGCTTAACGTAGAGCCAGATTGGTACTCTTGAGTATATTAGTATAATTATGTCTGACTTTAGATATAAAAAATAAATAAGGTAGCCCCGGGGCATTTAAAAACATAGCTTTCTAATTTGTATATATAAATAAAGGGAGGGTTAAAAAATATTATTTTAGGATACCCTTAGGCCATTTCTTAATAAACTATTTAAGGAAAGTTTTAATATTATTTTTAAGAAAAATATAAAAAACTGTCAAAAAAAATTAGTTACTTTTTTTTTTTTTTCAAAAAAAGTTTTTAAAAAAATTTCCTAAACCAATACCCTATCCGTTAATAAAGAAATTATATAAACATTACAAAAGAAGAAGAAGAAGATCAGCTAAGCCATGGTCCAAAGTTTTTCTACTTTCTTAAGTATATAGAGCATTTTGTGTAGGGATGGCAATTTTACCCCGCCCTGCTTAACCCACCCCTCCTCGTTTCACCCCACGCAGGTTTTCCCCGCCCCGCAAAGGTGGTGGGGCGGGGATGGGGCAAGATTTTAGCCCCGCACCACGGGGGCAAGGCGGGGATGAGTTTAGACTTTTTAGACCAACCCCGCCCCACCCCTCCCCATCCCCACCCCGCCCCATCTAAGGGGTTTTCATACTCTAAAACCCTACCATTTAAACAAATATATCAATATTAGCTTATTTTATTCTACCCAATGTGGTTCTCTACCTTTATTTTGTGTTATGTGCTATACTATGAGATTTTTTTTTTTTTTTTTTTTTGTGTGATTGTCTTGTTAAACACTTGAATATATTATTCAATTTTTTTCTAAAAATTGATTTGATTTGATGAGATAAATTTAATTGTAATTTCAAGTATATTTTTATTAATGAAGTAGGGTTCATTAAAAAAATTGTACTAGTTGTAGGGCAAATTTACAAAAAGTAGAGTTTTACGGGGTGGGGTGGGGTGGGGCTTCGCGGGGCCCCAAGGGGCGGGGATAGGGTGAGAAAATTTTCCCTGTCATGCGAGGCGAGGCGGGGATGGGATAAGACAAAATCATGTGTAGCGGGAACAAAGACCCCATCCTTCAGCCCCGCCCCGCCCCATTGCCATCCCTAATTTTGTGTTCTAAATTTTTAATTCCTCATTGGCATGAATCTTTACTTTCTCTTTCGGCACTTTATTAAATGAAGAAGACAACTTGCCAAATTTTGTGTGTCAATTAATTGTCAAACCAACCGTGAGAAAACCATATGTCAATTTCCCACTAAAGTCTTCCAGTGATTTTCTTCCATTCAAAAGACACCATATCAATGTTATGGACTCTTTGCACCACACAACCTCTTTTCCCTAATTTCGATCCTTCCCGAGTCCCAAGTCCCAACTAGCACTTGAGTTCATTATTACTATAAGGATGGTATACCTTCTCTTACATTTTCTTTTTTAAAAATTTCCAAAAAAATAATACTAAAAATACTACAAATTTTGCGATATAGAACTTACAAATCGATGTGTTACAAATCACCAAAAAAAAAATTAGATAGTAGTTTTTTTTTTTTTTTTTTGATAGAGTTTCAACCAAAAAACCAATTGATTTTTTGTGTAAGCGAGAATTAAATCTCAGATCTCTTATTCAACTATTAGAGATTTTACCAGTTAAGTAAACTAGAACCCACAATTTAAATAGTAGTTGAAGTCTATTAATTATATTTATTGTTGCATCAGTTTATAACGTTTATATAATAAAAAGATGATTTCCTTTAGTATTTTCCTTTTCAAAAATAAAGTGGATCACGTGATCCTGTCACATGCTACATGCATCAATTGAATGATTTTCGAATTGTGCCTTCCCTTTTAGGTAAAGTTTTAGTAGTCAAAGGTTCATGTGATTTTTCCCAATTGTGCCTTCACTTTTATTGATAGAAAATGGGTTTCTCATGATCAAATATATATGTGTAAGAATCGTTACACGTGAGTATTATTAAAAACAATTCCCACCCCATTCACATATATAGAACCATAGAAGATATATGTGGCTATGTGCCACACATTTATGCACTAACTCAATTGGGGTGATTTGAACCTCCAATTACACCCCTTTCTAATTTGGCAATTTTAAGCTTTTCTCATGACCAATCATGTAAGAATCGTTTTGATAATTGTTAAAACAATTCCTACATAACTACGTAGAAAACATTTGTGCCACACATATGCTCTAGCTACAATCTCTAATATTAGGGAGATTTGAACCTCAATTGGGGAGATTTGTTGAACATCCAATTCCACCCCTTTCTAATTTGGCCACTTCAGAAGCCTCCCAGCTTTTTTGTCCTACTTCTCTCTAATTTGTTGGGGTTAGCATGCATGTACATGTTTATATGTCTTGCCCATATATAAACTAACTCTAAGCCTATTCTCCATCGATGTCCATCTAATTAATGATTATCTTATAGTAATGTGGGTTTGCTACTAAAGGAAACCTATGTGTTGTGAGATGCATAGTGCATCTATTCAATGCAGAAGATACTTTCTCCTGAGCCTTATTATTGTATCAGGATTGGGTTTGTTCACATCTCTAACTTGCTAAGTCAGGATGTAGACAGAAAATAAGGATTAGATTTAGAAGGATCCTATTATCCTTTATTGAGAGGGAAAAAAAAAAAAAATTCTGAGCCTATTAATTTGGTGGGAATCTTTGCAGACCTTGATAATCCATGGACGAGGACGAAACATCCAAAATTTAAGGTATTATCTTTGATGGTAAAAAAAAAAAAATCGATAACTAGGTCAAACAATGACTAAAAAAATTCAAAAGGTAGATAAGCAACAATATTTCCATTTATTTTAATGATTATATTATAATATCGGTTTGTGATTTTTTAAACTGTTTGAAACAGTCCAATAATAATATAATTTTTTCTTTCTAGAAATGTAGAATTAAAAAAATATAGTGGCTCTAATTTGGAATTTGGTTCAAGCTTTTGGAGAGTCTTTTGGTTGAATATTGCTAAATCCTGAGTTTATTTGCGTTATAGGCACTGTTCCAAGTTATTTAGGGAATTGAGGAAAGAGAGTGAATTTCGGCAATGTTGTTACCAAAATTCAACAAAAATATGAGAGAGAGAAAAAGTGGGAGAGAGAAAATCTTGAATTTCGGTAATCACATTACCGAAATTCCTGCTGCCCAAACCTACTAATCGAAACCAATTGTGGCAATGCCATTGCCGAAATAGGGGAAAAAAAAATTGTGGCAACTGTGGCAATGCCATTGCCGAAAATGGGAGGAAAAAAATAAATAAATAATGGTTGCCGAAATCTGGAGAGGAATTAAAAAAAAAAAAGTGTTACGTCCACAATATTTTTACAACAAATCACAGGTGATTAGTTATTATTAGTTCAAATTTGAATTTAACACTGAGATTACTTTTTTAATCCAACAATAATAATCTGGCACTTAAAATTTGTTGTAAAAATATTGTAAAAATTGTGTGCACATATCATTTTTATAAAAAAATAAAAAAATTGTGGAATGGATTTGTGGCAATGACATTGCCGAAATAGGAAGGAAAAAAAATTGTTGCAATTGGTTTGTGGCAATGCCATTGCCGAAATAGGGAGGAAAAAATTTGTGGCAATGCCATTGTCGAAAATGGGAGGAAAAAAAAATAGTGGTTGCCAAAATCTAGAGAGGAATTAAAAAAAAAATAGTGCTATGTCCACAATATTTTTACAACATTTTCATAACAAATCACAGGTGATTAGTTATTATTAGTTCAAATTTGAATTTAACACTGAAATTACTTTTTTAATCCAACAATAACAACCAGTAACAACCTGCCACTTAAAATTTGTTGTAAAATTGTGTGCACATATCATTTCTCAACAAAAAAAAAAAAAAATTTGTGGAATGGATTTGTGGCAACGGCATTACCGAAATAAGAGGAAAAAAAAATTGTTGCAATTGGTTTGTGGCAATGCCATTGCTGAAATAGGGGGAAAAAATTTGTGGCAATTGTGGCAATGTCATTGCCGAAAATGGGAGGAAAAAAAAATAGTGGTTGCCGAAATTTGGGGAGGAATTAAAAAAAAAAGTGCTACATCCACCATATTTTTATAACATTTTTACAACAAATCACATGTGATTAGTTATTATTAGTTTAAATTTGAATTTAATACTGAGATTACTTTTTTAATCCAATAATAACAACCAGTAACAACCTGCCACTTAAGATTTGTTGTAAAAATTGTGTGGACATATCATTTCTTAAAAAAAATTTGTGGATTGGAATTGTGGCAATGACATTGCCAAAATAGGAGGGGGGAAAATTGTTGCAATTGATTTGTGGAATAGAGGGAAAAAAGTAATCTCAATGTTAAATTCAAATTTGAACTGTAATGACCGAATTTGGGATGGACCCAAATTAGGATTGAATTTCAGCCCAATGAGCCCAAACAATGAATTTATAAAGAGTAGGTGAAAGAACTATTTCTATTCCAGAAGAAAGTTTATAATGATTGTAGTATTAAGAGCATTAAACATAAATAAGATAAGAAATAACGGTCCTCGGCTTGATCGGAGGAGCTAGGTTATAATATCTTATTAATGAACACAATTACCAGTATTCAGTAGATTATTCTCAATGATTTTTCTCTCTAATGATTTCCTCCCCCTTTTTTTCTTTCTTTCCGTACTATATACTATAATCTTGGTATCGTCCCTACCATACACGTGTAGGTTAAATTCTGGGAACTCCTTTCTGTCTCATCCAACACCTTCCAAAACCATCAACTAGTAGCTGTAAGGCAACTTGACCACTGTTTAGGCATCACCTCCACATTAATACAGCTAGAGAGTTAGTTAGGAGGCATTTAATGTGGAGGTAACAGTTTTTTGAAGATATTTGTTGCCCTTCTCCTTTCTTACCCCTTGTCTAGCGTCCAGCTCTTAGTTGTGATGTAACTTCGAAGAAAGTCTATGATGATACGGCACTCTTACTGACCTCGGACCCTTGTTGTCGAGATGGCTTTTCTCCTCGGACATTCGTTGGGCTTATCTTATATCATCTCTACTTTTCTCTTCATTCCTTTTCCCCTTATAATTTTATCTGGACATCCTTGGATTAGCTAATGTCCTCAGATTGGGCCATAGGCCCAGTTAATACTGCCTTAACAGTACCTCTTGATTAACTGGCCCCCACATGAACTAATAATAATTAATTTCCTGTGATTTGTTGTGAAAATGTTGTAAAAATATTGTGGACATAGCACTTTTTTTTTAATTCCTCCCTAGATTTTGGCTACCACTATTTTTTTTATCCTCCCATTTTCGGCAATGGCATTGCCACAATTGCCACAAATTTTTTCCCCCCTATTTCAGCAATGCTATTGCTACAAATCCATTCCACAATTTTTATTTTTTTTTAGAAATGATATGTGCACACAATTTTTACAATATTTTTACAACAAATTTTAAGTGGCAGGTTGTTATTTTTAGATTAAAAAAGTAATCTCAATGTTTTCAAATTTGAACTAATAATAACTAATCACTTGTGATTTGTTGTGAAAATATTGTAAAAATATTGTGGACATAACACTTTTGTTTTAATTCCTCCATAGATTTCAGCAACCATTATTTATTTATTTATTTTTTCCTCACATTTTCGACAATGGCATTGCCACAAAATTTTTTCCCCCCCTATTTCGGCAATGGCATTGCCACAATTGGTTTCGGTCAGCAGGTTTAGGTAGCAGGAATTTCGGTAATGTGATTACCGAAATTCAAAATTTTCTCTCTCCCACTTTTTCTCTTTCTCTCTCATACTTTTGTTGAATTTCGGCAACACCGTTGCCGAAATTCACTCTCTTTCTTCAATTCCCTAAATAACTTGGAACAGTGCCTATAATACAAATAAACTCCGAATTTAGCAATATTCAGCCAAAAGACTTAGCTTTTGGATGCATAGATATCCTAGACCTAGTAAAATATATATATTTTTTCAGCTGGTCCTAAATTTAGCAATAGATTATTATTATTTAGTAACGTCACTAAAAGTTATTTTACACCCACAAATCACATATAAATACAAAATATAATATTGATGATATGATGGAGACAAGGATTGGTGAACTTTGTAGAAATTTTATACAACATCAAGTGCTACTCATCATGTGTCAGTTCTTAATGCAGAACAGGAAGCATGATAATGTTAGGACAATTTTTATTTGAGTATAAACATTTAAATTTATAAATAATTCTTTGAATTTACAAGAAAGAATTCTATAATCCAAAATAAATAAATAAATAATCTAAAAATAATTTATTGAATAAAGTTGTCCCCCCAATACTACCAAGTCAAAAAGAGTGAAAACCTTAAAACCTAGTATTAAAAATAAGGTTAAAGTGTGAACAACATCCCTAAAGTTTGAGAGTCTTTAAATTTTATATTTTTAAATTTTAGAATTTAGATTTTATACCTCCTGAAATTATACTCAATTTGCATTAGTAGTCTCTTTATTAGTTTTTTGTTGACGTGTCTATTAAGTGCCATAAAAACTTATGAATGGTCCGTTTTGATACAGCTTATTTTGCTGAAAACTGAAAACTGAAAACACTATAACAAAATAATTTTTAAATGTGTGAATACTGCCGTGGGACCCATTTTTAATAAAAATATTATTGAAAAAAGAGCTTTATGGGTCCCGTGAACAGTGCATATGACCCACTGAATAGTATCATTCCAATGCAAATTTGGTTGTCAATGAGATGGTGGGTCCCGTGTACAGTGCACGGGACTCACTGGCAGGTCTGTGTTCACATGCTTCTCAATTAAAAAAAAAAAAAAAAAAAGACGTGAAACGTAAGATACACAGACACAAGGTAGAATAATTTCTACCCAAATGCATACGAAGTGTACAAATTGATCCAATTGAAACATGACACATGGATTTATCTACTCATGTCAAATTAAAAACCTAAAAAAAATAAAATAATTTTCATTTTTGAAATATTTAAAATAAGAACTAAAAAAAAAAAAAAAAACAATAATTCCTTCTTCTTCTTTTGTTTAAAAAAATCAAACAATAAATAAGTTTCTAGGGACCCAAACAAATAGGCACAGACCCAAAGAATAATATGTTGCGCATGCTGCTAATAGCGGGAAAATAAACAGCAGCGAAGCTTTGAGTTTGAGTTTAAGTTTTCTCCACGGTCTGATTATTATTATTATGTTTCGTTCTTCTCTTCTATTACACAGATATATTTGCTAAAATGTATTTACTTTCCTCTATTTCTAGTTTCTCTGTCATTTCTGCTTATAATCTTTCTTAGCATGGTTTCTTGGCAAAATTTGAGAAAAAATGTTTAAGAAAAAATATAAAAATTGAATTATTTTATTTTTGGTTTTAGACTTTTATTTCTTATATTTCAAAAAATATTTTATTTTAATTATTTAAAAAATTTTAGACTATTTTGTCTGACGTAGAATAGGTAAATCCACCTGCCACGTTTCAATTGGATTCATTATACACCATAAACTTATGTGCATGGCACTTAACGGACACGTCAACCAAAAAACTTATGAAAGGATGATGATGTAATTTAAATATAATTCAAGAGATAAAATTTAAATTAAAAAAATTAAGGTATAAAATTCAAAGACTCCTAAACTTTAATGGTATAATTTGCACTTTTTAACCTAAAAATAAAGAAATCGTGAAATACTATAAATCCTTTAGAATTACACACAAAAATATATAAAAATAATAAGGGTCCGGTTAACGTGTGCCCTAAGGGCACACATTAAGTTTTCTATTTTTAGAAACATTTTCTCGGGAATTGAAAAAGCTGTTATTACTTTTTCAATTCTCGAGAAAATTTTTTCCAAAAATGGAAATTAATGTGTGCCCTTAGGACACACATTAGTAAAATCCAAATAATAATAAAGAGCAACTGACTAAATTAGACCCGTATATGTTTTATCCTATTTCACTTTCTTTTTTCTTTTCTTTTTTCTTTTTTCTTTTTTATAAGTCCTGTTTCACTTATGAATCACTAGAAAAGCATGGGGATTCAATGCCTTCTCGGGCAAACAAATGAAACAATGTATACATGCAGGAATTTACGTAAACGTATAGTTGTACATGTTCTCTTGGCCTATGTGCCGTCCCAAGAAAGAAGACTAAGTCACAAATGACAAGGAAAACGACTCTGAAAACATATACTAACTATTGAAAATAAATACACAGCCGGCATTGTTCATTAATCTTTATCAAACTACAATGTCCTTCGCTTAACATTTCCTACTATCTTTCTCTTCATTGAAGCAAATATTTCATTTTCATGCAAGTGAAAATGGAACAAGAGTGAAAAAACAATCAAACATATATATAGGTTCACGAAGCTTTCTCTTTTAGGACACTATCAAATTTTGTAATGGCAATTAGACAATTTCTTGTAGTAGCTTCAGTTGCAGCATCACCAATTTTAAGTATATTGGTGGTTGCCTTATTTTGCTACTTATGCAAAAGAAAACTCTTTCCAATTGTCAAGCAACGTTACAAGAAGAGAGGTTAGTGACTTTTTGTGCTTCAAATTCTTTGTGGATTCTTTTTGCTTATAAATCTCAGTTCTTCTTAGTTGGGAAAATGATGATTAGGGAGCTTGAAATTCGAGAATATATTGTTGCGGCGCTTCCAGCTGGTGGAGCTAGAGAAGACTGCCAACAATTTTAGCCAAGATTGCTTGCTGGGTTCAGGTGCATTTGGGAATGTCTACAAGGGGGACTTTGATGTTGAAGGAACACTAGCAATTAAGAGACCCCTTGCTGATTCTTACCAAAGCGTTGCAGAATTCAGAAATAGTAATTAAGTTTCAATTCACACATATTTATTCAAAAATATATGAAAAAGTTTCAATTTCTTCCATCCCAGAAAATTAAGGCATATAATTATTGTGTTTGGTGAGAACAATGCTTAAGACTACTTCACAATTTTTTTCATAACTTGTTATGATGGTAAGTTGTGATCGGTGCTATATACATCAATTTCATTTATCCACTACTTGTACTCAATTACAACATGTTGTCTCTATAGCCTGGAAAAAGAAAATTAATTAATTTTTTTATGTCTTTATACTTGTTGATTATTTGTTGTGGTTTCTTGAACAGAAGTGATGCTACTTTCAAACGTAAAGTACAAGAACCTTGTAAGTCTGGTGGGATATTGTGAAGAACCAGGTACGTAGATACAGTATCACCCAAAAAGTAAGCCATTCTGATTATATACTAAAGATGGAGCAATGACAGTTCAAGTAATATTCACAAAAAGAAAGAATGAAAAATATAATCAAGTAAAATTGTATCGAAATTGTAAATACATATCAAATTAGGCTGTCCATGTACAAATTATACCCAAATATTGCCCCTTCTTTATTTTGAAAGCTTAATTTATGCCTTGAACAGGACCAAAAGGTGCAAAATTATTAGTTTATGAGTACGTTCCAAATGGTTCTCTGCTTGAGTACATTATGGGTAAGTTGAAGGGCATGCATTGCTACATGTTAACATTCCTAAATATGTTTATCTTAGTTGACTTCATATACTATTACCATGTAGGAAAGAGAGGGAGGTGCTTAACTTGGAGGCAGTGAGTAAATATAGCCATTGGAACAGCTAAAGGTGCAGTCCTCATTAGACTAAAATGATTATAAACTCGCGTGATAATAAATGTTATTGGTAGCACGTCAACAAAAATAAATAAATTTCTGATTTTTTTAATATTAAAAATACATTCATTTATATAATAAAATTTGTAATAATTGTAAAAATCGAAAACAAAGAAAAAATGGTGTTAATTAAGTTGGTTGAAAATTTTGCAGGCATTGCTCATTTGCATGAAGGGATTCAGCCTAGCATAATCCACCGCGACATAAAACCAAGTAACATCTTAGTAGTTAGTAGGAGATGAGTTCAAAGCTAAGGTTTCAGATTTTGGGTTAGTGAAGATGGGGCCTACTGAGGACTAATCACATGTCAGTAGCCAAATTAAAGGAACACCAGGATACCTTGATCCGGCTTATTGTATGAGTCTCCATTTGACCCCATTCAGCGATGTTTATAGCTTTGGTGTCATATTGTTGCAACTTGTGGCTGCACAACTTGCAGTTTACTCTAATGGAAGGCTGTCTAATTATCATATCATTGAATGGGTATGTAATCGAAGCACCTATTTGTTCATCAAAAAAAATCATTAAGGTGTTACTCTAAACCAATAACAAAAGTCATCTAATAAATAAAAATTAACCTTTTCTCATTACTTCTCAAGTTCATGTACTATTATTTTATTGTGATGACATTTTTATTGGTGTTTTGAGTACTACAGCAATTGTACTTTGAAGTACCTAATAGGAGATTAGGATTGTGATTTTCATGACAATTTAAGGTAGTCTCATATAATTCAAAGTTTCAATTTATTAATGCGTGTTTGACCATGCTTATTTGCTTAAAGGTGAGCAAAAAGTTAACTTTAAGCAAATAAGCCAACTTATTTTTTCAAAACTAGTTTATTTATTTAACTCATTTTTTGTCTCACCTTTAAGCAAATAAGGGCAACTAAACCGACACATTCATTAAGTTATTAACCCTACTAGCTAGTTCCAAGTTTAAATAAAATGGGAATTGTGTCTAATGAACAAAAATGCATGCAGGCAAGGCCTAGCTTAGAGAAAGGCAGCGTTGAAGAAATTTTAGATGTTAATCTTCTATCAGAGCCATGCAACATGGAGATAATGCTGAAGATGGCACAACTAGGCCTAAGATGTTCTGTGAAAGTACTCAAACAACGTCCTACAATGAACCAGGTGTGGCAAGAACTAGAAGAGGCCCTGCATTCAGTTGACAACTTTATAAGCAAACAGCCCTCGAGCGCTGCTCTAATATCAAGTGGTAGCAGCGCACCTCGTGAATCAATGGATAACGATTATTCTCAAAGCTTTGTGAGCTTAAATGGTGTTGGATTTCAGAGATTTCATATAGAGATGGAAAGCTACTCCTTTCGAAGCACTAGCTTATGGTGTTTAGAGGAAAATAGTATTAGTGTCGAGTTTGATAAGAAAAACTTAAAAGGGAATACGTGATCATACAGAAGAAGACCTCAGTTGAGTTTGTCATGGTTTAAGCTCTCTCTCTCTCAACACAGGAAAAACTTGAGTGTATGATCTGCCCTCAATACCACCTATGCCAATCGAGTTCCTTAGCTTATGTGTGTTTGAGTGTTAGAGAAACACCTTGCTGTTTATCAAATAGTTATGAGACAATTGATGTGAATTGCTCTTATGTTTTAAGAAAGGGTTAGGAATTGAGATGCTAACCTCTTGAGCATTACGATATTGGTGCATGGCAGCAGTAAATTTAGTTTTTAGGAAAAGGTGAATTTAATTTGTACAAGTTTGCGACTAATATACAAGATAATAGAAGTTGCCATTATTAGTTGTGAATTTACTATTTTTGGAGAAAAAGGTACTAACTCATTCTTGCATCTCCAGAGCCTAACCAAATATACATTTTGACAATTAACAATACTGACATCCTCGAAACCATTTTCCAGCTTTCTTTACACACTGTCATCTTTAACTCCAGTGCTCAAAGTCCATTCCTCCTTGTTGTATACTAACTACTAAGTTATTTGCTCGCCTCTTCATCTAAGACCTTTGCATTTTTGCCAAATGCCAAAAGATCAGCATACATTTTCTCAGAAGCCTTTGAAAACCCAAGCAAGGACTCGAAAACAGAAGAAAATCCAGTTGGAAATCCATTTACAGTGACATGCTGCGTAACTTGCAAGCTATTATGGTGCTTTTCTTTCTCCATGTCTAGTCTCTTCCTAAACATATCCAACATGGCTTTCTTCTCCGTCAAGTATTCAATCCGACTACGTACATTTGCCTGTGATTCATGCTCATGAAGCTTTGATTCAAGAATTCTGCTCTCTGCCCGCTGGAATGCCAGGACCTTCCTGTCAAGTTCACTGGCAAGTCCATCAACCTTCCTTTTCTGGTGCTGTTCCTCTCCTTGTTGAACCCATAAAGCTCGAATATCCTTCTCAAAGCTTTTCATGGTATAAGTCACTGCTTTTTCTGGCAACTTCTCCAGGAAAGCTAACCAATCACGACAGATTACAAGCAACGGTGGCCCACTGAAAATAGGCCGTGGGACTGAAGACCTGCCTCTGGAGTATAATTCCACTTCAGGGGCAATGAACTTGGATAGCCAACCATCAAGAGCTTCAATATATGCCTTCTGAGCAGAAACATATGCAGTAAAGCAAGCGCGCCAATTTTGAACTTCTGCTTCGAGCTGAAGGGTTGCAAGACGGTGAGAGTCATTGCAAAACTTTCCATAGGCAGAACAGTTGAAAGATTTAACCTCACACATGATTCGGTTTTGAGTTTCATATGATTCCACCATTGTCTTCCAGTGTTGCATTAGGCTGCAGAAGTGGCGGAATTGGAGGTTATGACAAAATTTGAAATTTCAAGCTTCTTTAATCTAACCTACAAGTTTCTGTCATCAACTTTCTTACCCATTTATTAACTCTAAAAGTTGTGGCTGCAACTCTTCATCTCTCAGTTTTTCAATTCTTTGGGAGATTGATTCTGAACTTCGTATTGCAACCAAGATCCTTGCGTGCAAGTCTTTTACTTCAACTCTTGTTTTGTCCCCAGAGCAGATTCCATCTTCTCTGGCATCCTGGTTCCTCAAATTAGAGCATTTTCGCTCATAACTTTTCCTGTTCTCATCTCCAGCCTGATAATGAAACAATGTTTAGTGATTACTAAGGTGTCTACAAAAAGTAAATGTAGTGGATCCATTCATAAAGGAGTGACTAAATTTTATGCTAGCTGTCATCCTACCACAACCCTTTTCCTTTTTTTGATCTTGGGACCAGCTTTGAACAAAATATGACACTAAGCACAGACACAGGCAAAGTGCAGCAGTAAAAAATTGATAGCTTTCTGGTTGCAAAATCTGCATCCCAGATGAAAGAAAATGGCCGTTCCCATTCTTTAATGGAACTTCAGTAATTAATGTTACTTCAAAAAACCTAGTTGAAAGCTTTGCAGAATTGACAGCTGACCTCCCCTGCTTTCAAAACTCTGTTTCAGCCAATCAAACAAACATGTTTTTACTCCCAAGGGTCACATTCATGACACCGTAAATCTGCCTCATTTGTTTTTTCCCTTCAGAAACAAAGATTTTCTAGTCTTAAATAAATCTACAAGTTGTTTGACCTAAATTTCCTAGTCATATTTGGATTCAGTTTGTCCATTGCTACAGCATATACATACTTCAACTGGAAAAACTAACACATGCAAAAGAGAAAAGAAAGGTTTGCCTTCGAATAATGTTCAAAAACAAATTGAAGGCATAAGAAGCAGAGATTGACAGTGTCGTTAGCCAATGGCCTTTAGGCTAGTTAGAACCAGTGGGAGGTTCAAGAGTAAATTACCAAGCCTAAAAAAAGGAAAAATAATAAAAGAAGAGTGGTCCATTAAAGAAGACAGTAGATAGGTAACAGAAAACAAGAAAACAGATAAAAGGTTGCCTAATGACTGGCTATCTATTTTAATCACCCATATCTATATGATGATGGTACAAAGAGTGTCCCATGTCTCTCTTTTTTTTAGCAGAGAATGAAAATACTGCAAACAAGTGGTAAAAGAGACTAACAAAGCAATAAGAAACTGGGAGGAAATCATAAGAAAGCATATGAATGAGATTTACCTTCACCTCCTCGTAGAGTTTCTTCTCCCAAGCATATAACCTTTCTAGTGTTAGCGAATGGCTTCCAGATTCCATTCCTCCATAGTCATCAAATAAATCACCCTTTAATTCTGTCCATGTTGAAGAACTTTTGGAGCTACATGAGAGGAGACTTTTACATGAGGAAGACCGAGATGAGGTGGATCGATTCAATGTAATTGACCGAATGAGCTTAGTTGAGCTCTCTGCACCCAAATTTCATGGATGAATAGATGAAGTAACTAAGATACGATGAAAGTTGGTGAATGAGCAATGTCCAACACATGACAAAGATAATGATTGTCAGTAATTTAATTATAAAAAGGCAAAATCTGTATGGAACACCATGACAAATGGCATTAATAAAAAAAAATGTTTAAGAAAGACAGTTCAAATTTTCATTTTTTTTATAAATAGGGAAAGACAGTTCAAATTTTCATTTTTTTGATAAATAGGGAAAGACAGTTCAAATTTTCAGGTCCAAGAATGATTTGATTTTTGGAAATTCAATTCAAGGAAATGGAATTTGATGACTTCAATTATATCTCTCACCACAATGGGCATACATTCTTTGTAAGCATTCCTACAAGATGGAAACTGGAAAGAGAGTTCCTACTCCTTTGGGATGATTCTTTGAAATTGGCATAATATACCTAATCTACTTCCCACATTACACAATTTCTTCAATAAAAAATAAAACAGCCTACAGTGTCACATCTTACAACCGCCAATGACACATAACCCTGTGTTGGGTTACACGTATGAATAAAGTTTAACCTTGAATAAAGAAGGGAAGAATGAGCGCTTAATAAAACATAATTGAGTTTATACCCATTGGGCTTAGGACTTTTGGGAAGGCGTCTCTATATGTTATATTAATTACCCGCTCCCTAGGTGTTTATCCCCAACACCCTGTGCATCAAAATCAGGCACTGAGACATTTTATTCCTCAATTTGCATTCCATGGAAGCAAACGTAACTAATTTCCTCTAATTTAACCATATATACACATAGAATTACGGCAAGCATGTACGAATCACAAGAAATTATAAATTATAACATTGAGAGGAAATATTTAAAAATAAATAAATAAAAAAATAGAAGAAGAAGAGAGAAAAGAACCAACCTTTTATTTCCTCCAAACCAGACAGCATTGGAACTCTATTGGCTTCCAGCATCCTAGAAACTTCCAAACCAGAATCATAAGCTCTGATAAAATGGTCTTCAACATCCTTCAATGCCTCCAACAATTCCCTCCCATCAGTGGGTGTATCAATCACTCTAAAACTTTTGTGCTCCTCTTGGCTCACATTAACATCATCCCCTTCTGTCACAGACTCAACCTCACCACCCTCCTCATGATCTACTTCATCATTATTCAAATCCTCAACCTTTCTCTCACTCATCATTCCTCTTTCTCCATCCTCTTCCAACTCTGGAATCCCTTCTTCCTCTCTCACCACCCTCAGATCCTCCTCAGAACTAAACTCATTCTCCACTTGTTTTCTCACTCCATCAAACAGACTGAAGAAATCCCAACCTGAATCTTTGTGTACACCTGCTACTGGCTGAGCCTTCTCATCGAAAAAATGCTCACAAACCACATCTCCATCTTCTTCTTCTTCTTCATCCTCAACCTCATTGTCATCAATATCTTCTTGGTCTTGTTTTTCACTTACTATCTTAATAGTAGAGTCCAAAAAAGCTGTAGAATCTGAGGTGGGACATGAAATGGTTTCATGGGTGGGTTCAGATGGTCTTTGTTGAAGGAACATGGGGTTGGAGATAAGGGTCTCAGTGGTCTCAGAAGAAGAAGGAAAAGTGATGAGAAATGAAGAAGATGAACATGAATGCCGAGCAACAAACAGCTTTATAGCTGCTGCTACAGCACAAAGCGAGTGATTATACTTGCACTGTGCATCTGCAAGAGCATACCTCCTCTCCACCGCCAATTTTATGAGGCGTTTTCTGTCTTTACAGATAGACACAACATCGTCTTCTTCATCTTTCCTAGACACAACACAACCCATCTCTATCTAAAAACTCAAGAAGTTTTGTGTTTTGGTAAGAGTTTTAGAGTACCCAATAATGCGTATAACTCTTTTGGCACAAACAGCTAGCAGTTTATTAGTTTTTTGTTGTATATGAAACAAAGGCAGGTTCTGCCAAAAGAAAAGATGAAGGTTTTGTGTGTTGTGGCAGAAAGTTTATGTTTTGGCAAGACTTTAGAGTACCCAATAATGTGTTTTAACTCTTTTGGCACAAATTAAGAGCAAGTGGAATGGTTTTTTTTGTTGTTTCTGAAACAAAGGGTGGGTTCTGCCAAAATATGGAGGTTTCGTGTGTGTACTGTGGCAGAATTGCACAAAGCTGGTTTTGGGAAAGTTGTAGAGAATCACATTATGTTGTTAACTGATTGAAGTATAGCTATGCCTTTGGTGAGATGAGAAAGACATCATAGAAGACAGATGGGTTTGTCAGAGATGAGACAAAAACAAATTAGGTGTAAATATTGGTTCTTAAAAAAATGCTTCAAGGCCAGTCATACACTCAAACCAATTGCTTTTTTAGTACTCAACATTTCTTTTGCAATAGGATTTAATCAGAGACTAGCTCAACATTTCTTTTGCAATATGAAAAAGAGGATTGGTCAGTGACTCAGTGCTCTATGGACCCAAAAGTCTTGAAACATGGAGAGACCTAGGCAAACATATTTTGCTAGATTTTAGCTGAGATTTTGGTGGTAGTGAGTCTGGTGACAGATAGCCTAGAAGAAATAGGTAGGTGATGACTGAGGAGTCAAAATAAAAAGCCTCTCTCTCTATCACTCACTCTCAGGCTCAAAGCAAGAGAGGGAGAGAAAGAGAGAGAGAGAATGTTTGGGCCCAGATTCACTGTTTAATGCAAATATGGAATCTCTGGAATGAATTGCTTCACGCGGTGTTGGAGCGTCGAAACACTAGTGAAGTGTACCATGAAATCAAATTCCTCTTTGATCTATGCAACGTGTGTTCTAAGGTTTATGTTTTTCTAGGATTTAATTACATATTTGGTCTTTAATTTTGTCACATATTTTGAAAATGATCTCTATTCTTTCAAATATTTTGGTTTAGTTCTTAACTTCTTAAATGGATGTCAAATAGGTCTCCATCGTTAACTGGTCGATAAAAATGACTTGACAAATAGAATTACCAAAATCAAACACAAATGCTAATCTAGAACTCTAGTGCTAGTTGATGATGGTTGCTATGTTCTTTTTTGTTAACTCAATGTTGGTGTCAAAAATATCCCTAACATGTTCATCTTCTTACCAGTTACAACAACTGATGACCTTTTTTTATAATAATAAAAAATTACAAAAACTATCACTTGGACTTTGCATCAGCATTAATACTTATTTTTTAATGTATCCATTTTCCAAGATTATACCTTTTCATCAGGGGCGGCCTGACAAATTTGGAGGCCTAAAGCTATATATATAAATAGAGCCTTTTTGTTATCATTTAAATAATATTTAACTAGAATTTAATATCATAATTTCTTTATAACAAAAATCTATTCCTTCTATTTTGTAATATGCTTTTTTTTTGGGAAAATGCTAAAGTTATATTAAATTTTACTAAAAAAAACTTTCAAATGATGTAGAAATGAATGCGCTTAGTAACACTTCAAGAAGATAATAAACAAGTATTTGAATGAATGATGTTACGGATATTATAAATTCTACAACATGAGGCTTACAAAAATGTATCATTAATCACAAAAAATAATTCAAAAATACATTTAATAGGTTATTGACGTCCACATATTATATTAATTATCGCATCAATTTATAAAGTTTTCAAGTAAAATTAATAATATTTCTAACATTTTCCTATCTAAATTATTTCTTGCGATTAGTGATGCATATATTTGTAAGGGAAAATGCTAGAGATACAAATTATTTTACAAAAACTTTTACAAACTGATAATGTTGTGAATGATTATAAATAAATAAAAAAGTGATGTTATCAATGGGCCCAAATGAGAACCAGTAAGAAGTTGGCCACAACAACAGTTTGTAAAAATGTTGTAAAATAGTTTGTAAAACTATAACATTACTTTATTTGTAAAACTCATGTATTTAAAGTTGTATTATCTTTAGTATTACTCAATACTTTGGAAAAGTAGAGGAAAATTATAAAACTATTTTTTTTTCAGTGTTTCCTTTTCTTTTCTTTTTTTTTTAATATATCAATTTTTGCCCAAAATTTAGGGCCTTCCTCTAGTAGGGGGCCCTAGGCGGTGGCCTAAGTAGCCTAGGCCTAGGGCCGGCCCTGCTTTTCATTCACTAATTCACAATAGTTGACGGCTACCTTTTTAACGTACATTTAAAAGGTTAATGACTAATTTGAAACATTTGAAAGATTGAGAATCAATTTAAAATATGAGACAAAAGTTGAAGGCCAAATGTGTAATTAACAAACATTTTCTTTATGAGAAGTGTCACACATTTCTCTTTTTTTTTTTAGGAGATTTTTGTTTTTTCTTATATAGAGTAATTAAAGTTTAAATATCCATAAATTAGTCAAATGTGCATTCGGCCAATGTATTTGCTACTATCATATTTACTTCCAAGTGGAACAAAAGTAACTTTAGGAAATAAGTAAACTTTTTGTTTTCTGTAATTTAATAGTTACAACAATGAGAGATAAGATATTCGAACTTTGATTCCCCTAAAGGAAAATAAGTTAGGAGCATAAGGTGACTTTTTAAAGTTGAATAATTTTGATGTACTACACGCATTTGGCCAATGTATTTGTTACTATCATATTTACTAGCAAGTGAAACAAAAATAACTTTAGGAAATAAGTAAACTTTTTGTTTTCTGTTATTTAACAGTTACAACAATGAAAAATAGAATATTCGAACTTTGATTCCCCTAATAAAATTAAATAAGTTAGTAGTATAAAGTGACTTTTTAAAGTAGAATAATTTTGATATCACGAGGATATTTATTGTTATAATACATGATAAACAAGTGTCACCTCATGTGGCCTAGTAGTTTCTTAACCTCTCACAAGATTCACGAGGCTCTGTGTAAAAAAAACCTTCTACGAGCTTCTTCATTAATAATTACAGAGTGCGTGTAGTGGTACATTGATTATACCCACGGATGAATAATACTCAAACTCAAAAGAGATTCGGATATCTCCGATGGAAAAAAAAACAAAAAAGAAAATGTCAATTCAGGTTATGAGGGTGTTACCACGCGCTGAAGTAAGAGTGTGACACTAGTGAACCTTATAAAGGATAAAAAGAAGAAGAAAGAAAAGTTAATGTGGAAACATGAATGGAATTTGAGGTTGATCATTGCTGGTTTGGTTTGTCAGTAATAAAGAAGGAAACAGTAAAACAGGGGATTTAGTGGGGCTTAGGTCTGCCCAAAGTCATAATTGCCCTTGTGTTTTTTTGCCACAGGACAGCATGTATTATAATATTGACATTTGTAATTTTTGTATAACCTTGACATCGGCAAAAGATTTTTTGAGGTTGGTGCCATCAGAATCAGATGAGAATCTAGTGAGCTCATTGTGTCCATCACATAGCAGATGTACAGTGAGAACTCAACACCACCGTTATTTCCCAATCCTTTTCAATTGAATTATGATAGGTTACAACTTTTAATACAATTTTATTTCATAATTCATCGTATGGCAAGTTGTGATACAAAATTTTATCAAAATTTGTATCAACATATTTTTTCTCAATTACTCAATTATTATTGGGAAAAGTTGATTTTGATTGCTAACACTTATTTATTTATTATTTATTTTATGAATTACAAATTTTTATTAAGAAAAAAAGATTTTACTAAACTCCGATGACAAAGAGAAAGCACATTGGTTTTATTTGAAGGAAATGTTAATGGCATTTATGTTCGTCCAAGAGTTAAGAATGATTTATTGTGGAGTTCATTTAATAAAAAATTAGTATAAATTGATAAGGTGATTTAAAATATTACTAAGTGATAAGTTAAATTTAATAATTTTATTTTATTGATTCTACATCTTATAAAGTTAATTAAAAATCTAACATAAAACAAAATGATTTGACGTAAAATTACTTTATGATAGATATTGTAAAGTGTCTGTTAACATTAATCTTAATTTTAATACTATAGTTTGGCCATACGATAAACTTTTATATATATTTTTCTCATAATTTTAAAAATATTATATAATTGTAATTAATACAAAATAAAATTCATGTTCTGCAAGATGTGAAAGTAATATATTTTAAACCATAACTTATCATAAAAATGGGTGTGGATTTGACACTTTTCCTCTAAAAATGTAAACTTGCAGAGACTTGCACTAACTTACTAGAGAAAATGTTAAGAAAATTTTTGTATATCTCTGCAGAATTACTCGTCTTCTTGTGGAGTACCATAGCTAAGTCTAGACATATGGACAAAGATTTGGACCCTCAATTTTCTATTAACTGCACAGCAAAATAAATATATAAAAAAAAAACCTGCTAAAACCTAGACAATTGAACTGTGGTCACGAGGACAACTTTTTTTTTTACTTCTTTTTCTTTTTGGGTCTTTAGTCGTCCTGTCATATTGCTTGGCTTTGCTTGTAAGCTGTAATGTGAAAATTAAAATAAAATAAAATAAAGAAAAAAAAAAGAAAAAAAGAAATAAGGATAAGTAAATAATTTTAACTGAAACAGCAATGATAAATTCTTACCACCTGCTAAAACCGGTATTGACATAGCCTATAAAAGACTACTTTTTTTTCCTTTTTTTTTTTATTTTTAGTTTCCATCACAAAATAGCCATTGTGTTGGAGACATCAGACAAGTGACACTTACATAATTCTCACTGCATGAAACTATAAATGCCTTATTTTAGTCATTGAAATATCATGAAACCAATACTATAAATATTCTATTAAAAGTTACTATAATTTTTTAGTAGAGTTGTGTTATATTTTTGAGTTAGAACTCTTTTCCCTCTCCCTTGTGTATATTTGTTTCTAAAAAAAAAAAAAAGAACTATAAATATTCTGAATTCTGAGTACTTGACAGTATGGCTTGGTAATTCTACCATAGAATTATTAAAATTTTGCAATAAATTTTAGATTATTATTTATAAACGAATGATTAAAATTTTTTAAGAAATTTATGCCATATTTTAGCTCTACAGACTACAATACGAAAAGAAATGTGCAAGACTTAAGTTAATAATAATATGATGAAAGTCAAGATTAGGAAAGAAAGATGCCAAAGAAGAGTTTGGTAAGTCAGAAATCAGAATAATGGAGTATCTCTCTCTCTTTTTCAGGTTTTCTCCATGGAAAGATAGCTCGTAGGTATGGAGAAATGTGCCCCCTAAAAAGTGATAGGGGAAATGGCAATTTATAAAGAAGTGGAGCCTCTCTCTTTCTCATGACCAAATGGGTAGACTTCTATGCGCTGGGAAGCGGGAAAAGACAGCCCAGCTACCCAACGCTCCCATCACTCTCTCCTGCCCTAGATTTCCTATCCAATTTGGAATTATTATTTTCTGTAATGGCATGGTAAATTATGAGTTATTATCTATTATTTTCTAAAATTAATTATTCTTTTTTTATCACTTTCAGTTTGTCACATTATAGTTATGTCTTTGGTGAGTTTGATTTTTTGGTTGAGGTCTCTTTTCTAGATTGTTATGTTAACATTCACGCTAACTTTTTGCCTTTGGAGATGAGTGAATGTCTCTATAATGGAGGATTCCTTATAATATGGTTAAGCATATTTTTAGGGAGGTGAATAGGATTACCAATGCCCTTGCTTGCTGGGAAGGTCCCAAGATCCGGATTTTGTTATATTTTCCTTTCTTTCAGTTGCTCTTTCAGGGTTTTGTGTATTGGATAATTCGACAAAAACTAGTACTCACATTCGTTTCGCTTCCTTAGCTTTTGTAATGCATCTGTTTCTTACCCAAAAAAAATACACAAACATATTAGAGTTGTCCCAAAGTTGTGGTACAAAAAGTTGTGGTATTTTATTCTCCGTAATCTTTATGTTCACATTACTACTACCAACAATACTATAGATGTTTGGACTCTCAAGTCCGTGGCTTTGGTCTCTTTTCTAGGTTTTTTTTTTTTCTTCTATGGATGCACTCTCTAAAACCATTCTAAAAACATCCAATCGTAAGCTTAATTTCATAATTTGTTGACTTGTGCAATTGTGAATAGTCACAAAAAGTGGTGGGTCACACAAATTATTAGAGGGCAAAAAATGTCAATTACTCACAATTGCACAAATCAACAAGTTATAAAATTAAAATTAGGTGTGTGATTTGACGTGCCTCTAGAATTGTTCTTAGCTTAATGACTGGTTAGATTTTGCTCTAGGTCATTGTTAGCTCATCTGGCATAAACCATGCATGTCTCCAGCAGTTGATTTCAATGGTTTAGTCTGAATATCAGCTTTGTTATTTTTTATTTTTTAAGTCTTTCTGTATTTGTTTAAGTGTATAAAGTATAAATGGCATTGATGTAAAGACATTTTTAGGGTCTTATCCTTGTATGAATGTCATTTCCCTTTCATTTATTCCCCCGCTTTGGATAAATATTTCATCCTTGCGTTTCTTAATTTTAAACGTTGACCATAATCTGTAACCAGGATTTCTAGTCATCTTCAAAGCAAAGATCATAATGGCCCAATCATATTGGTTCATCAACAATGTTAGAAGGATCTATCTTAAACACCAATCCAACCAAAGGCTTATTTCATCAAACAAGCCGGCATAAGTGCCAAAGGCACGTGACTATCATTTGTCTTCTCCCTCCTTTTGTCACTTAGATCAACTAGGCATCAGAACTGTTTCTTAAGTATAAAATGTGAGTTTCAGTTAACTCAATTAGTAAAGTCTCTGATGGTTGAATAAGAGATTTAGATTTCAATCCCCGCTTACACCAAAAACTAATTGGTGTTTTGGTCTGATGATAAAAGAGCTATTATCAGGAGCAAACATCATAAATTAAAACTCTCTCAAAAAAAGTATAAAATAATTTTAGAATCCAAATTAAAGGTGTCTCAGACCTCGGATAATTGACTTGCCAATCTCAAATTTTTGCAACAGCAAGCAATTTACCAATATTATGTTTTGGCTGATTTACAAATTACATCCTCTAATTTCAACGTTTCTACAATTCAGTCCTTTAATGTTTTTTTTTTCTTTGTTTTTGTTTTTGTTTTAGTCCTTTAACATTTGTTTCCAATATAGTCTCTCCGTCCAATCCACACCATTAGCTCCACCAAAACAGCTTCATTTTGGAAATTGAAAATACAAAAATTATTGGCGAGTTGGGCAAAACTAGATGAAATGACTAAATTGAAAACAAATTAAAATTAAGGGATTAAAAAAACTGAATTGAAAATAGGTCAAAGTCAGAGGCTACCATTTGAAATTTGGCCTAATTATTTTTATTGTGAGCCATAACTTCCAAACTATGGAATACTTACAATTATAGAGATAACAAAGAAACTTGTTGTAATCTCCACACTATTCTTATTATTTATAGAAATAACATAGTCCAAAAATATGCTTTCCATAAAGGGATCTAACATAATGAATGTGCTGAATCTTATGATAGCATTATACATGATTGACAACAATGCTGATAAATGATGCTTGTAACATGTAATCCCTTTTATCACAAAGCCATGCACGTGCTCTATGAATTATTCCATGACAATGCAAATTAAATTGGGCTGAATGCCAACCTTAAATAATAACGTATTTAGGCTGGAAAATCATTTTTCATTCCTCAAATCATTCTCTAGCTAGCTAGCCTTTGTTGATGCCCATTTTGGCAAAAGGGCCCAATGACAAGAAGAAACCCAACAATATAAAAGGGGTGAAGAAAGAAGAATTAGCAAAGTAAGAAAAACTATTAAACCTGAATAGCAGGAATAATGGTACGCAGGCCCACAAAATAGTAAAAGGACCCCAAAGAAGGCAAATGGGCTCAAGGGAGCCCCCAATAAGAAAGTAATAAGCTCATGGGAATTATAAGAAGTGGAAAGCAAGTAAAGACGGGCCAAAGGAGCCCAAAGAAGGGATTAGTAAATGGGATTGGTTCAAAGGCCAATAAACACAAAAGTAAAGGATATGGTAATTGGGCTGGGGAAGCTCAAAAGATTTAGCAAAAACTCATAGAAATGAAAGAAGCAAGAAAGAATGAGATGGGTTGAGATACCTAAAGAAATAAAGTGGGCTAAGGATGCCCAAAATGATATGAGAGTTGACCTAGCAGGAGTACTGGGCAACATATACTAAGGGGAAAAGTAATACATGGAATTGGCATGACAAAGAAGGCCCAATAAACACAAGTTAAACGCTATCGTGGCAAAAATGATGCAGTGGCATGGTAGGAATACCAATTGGCCCACGAACCAAAAGTAAAAGGAGACAGTGATTAAATTAAAGAAGAAAATACCCATACCAGAGCAATATCCAGCCCAAAGAAGGAGCAAGATACAAGGAATGAATACTCAGTGACTCATCCACGTCACAAAGAGTTAAACGAGCAGCAAAACACGCAGCAGGAACAGACAAACCCGCAAGCAATGGCAAACGCATGAACACTAGACAAGCCATGGACTCATATGGGAATAGAGCACGCACAAGGCTCAGACACCACCCATATGTACCAAGCCAATACAGGGGTGATGGGCCATGTGTCAGAGATAAGAGAGGGTATGGTTTAGCAGTGGGGAGAAGGGAAAGCCTATTCTAGGGTTCCCGCTCAAACTCTTTTAGGGAATTGTCCTGTCAGGATGACGTTTCACCCAAAAGATGGAAAGATGAGCTAGAATCACTAAATGCATGCTATAGGAGTGAGTAAGGGATGAAAGCTAGTATTTTTATTAAAACACAAGAGCTTGTTTAAACCCCCCAATTAAAAATTACAGCTAGATTGTTTTTACTCTAACTTAGACTAAGTGGGGAACAAGAGTAAATAAGCACAAAGAACCGATAACACTACCCTAAACCATATTCATCCATTATCAACGATAAAAATAAAACTTAAAGAGTAGAGAAGAGAGATGCAAACATAAGATAACACCGAGACATGTTATCGAAGAGGAAATCGAAGAATTCGGCGAAAAATATTTCTACAACCCTCCAAGTCGAAATCAATCCACTAGAGAATAAAGCTGGAGTACATGAATAACAAAAAACCCTCCAAGCCTAGTCTACTCCATGTACTTGAGCTCTCTAAGCTCCTGCTCATACCTTCTCTAGCTTTCCAGATCCCACAATATGCCCGTTTGCATTTGCCAAGCCTCACCGGCTTCTTTTGGCATATCCCTAAAACTTCCCAAGTTCCAAAATACTCTTTACATTCTGAATAGGTGTGAGTTGTGTTTGAGTATAAATCTCCTCTCAATGTATGATAATGGGAGAGAGAAGGAGAAGATGTTACAATGATTTCTCACTAAAGATGAATAGTTTTCTCTCTAAAGGGTGGGTGGTGTGTTGTGTTGTAGATAACCTATCTAGGATTTTTCTCTCTAAATAGCCCAATTTACTTTTATTGGTAATGAAAGTATATATAGTATGGGTGAAAGGTAAGAAAGTCACACTTAAAATCCTCCAGACAAAGAGTTTCGTGGGTACCTCGCGAGATGGCTTGTCTTGCGAAGCATTCGCGAAATGAAGCCTAGCACTTGACTCTTCAGCTTCCAACATGTGCTTCTCACGTGACCTTCTCGCGAGTTACTCTTCTTGCGAGCTAGTCACAAAACTGCACTGATCTTCATTTCATGTTCAATTCTTCACCAATTTAATACTTAATCCAATACAATAAAATCCCACAAAATACAAGGAATAAAATTAATACAATTACAACATTTTTTGTCATGGAATAAAGCCAACATAAAATATAGTTGTAAATCACAAATTTACAAGAGAGAAGCCCAACCCTTATCTGGATGAGAATGTCACGGAAAGTAAGAAAACAAAACAAAAACTACTTTTGTCTAGGAATGAAGTGTGGTGCGGCCAGCAAACCAATGGGCATTCCGGGAAGGACACCCTCAATAGGCCAAAAGTAGTTAAGGGTAAAATGGTAAATCTTATCATGGCAGGCAGTATAAAAAGGCTTTAGCTGTGCAAAGGAACAATGGCAACAAAGAAGAATATGAGAAAACTCTAAAAAATAGAGAAATAGAAAACAGAGAAGAAAAAACAAAAAGGAAAACAAGAGAGTAGGGAGTGAAGAGGGATAAAGCATGCACCAATAGGCTGTTCACTTCTCTCTCTCTCAATAGCCTATTCTTTAGCGAGTTAAAGAATCTAAGATTAAGTCACTTTGGTCCATTTTCCAAAGTAGGTAATTTCTATGTTAGAATTCCTAGTGAGATTACCTATATTGGAGATTGGTTCCCTTTTTGGACTTAAATCTGCTGAGGAGCCAAGCTTGGCAAACTAATCCACTTCCTTCCTTTTATCATGATTGTTTAAGTACTAACGTTATTTTTCTTGTCACTGATTTATTTCTGCCATACTCATATTATCATGTTTTCCTGTTGAAAAAATTGTTTAAACGTTGTCTTTGGTCAATAGCATGCACTTTAGTTAGAATATTTTTAACTATCCTACTATATTACGTTTCTCTTGCTATAACATTTTTATGACAGCATTCCCTGTCGTGGGCACGTGACCTAGATCTCTACCAAGGGGTCCTAGCTTGCGCACAAGCTGGCTTAAGGTGAATTCCAATTGAACCAGTTTCGACTCTCCTATCCTAGAATTATTGGGCCACAGTACAACAGAAGCAGTTTAGCCCAGGATACAAAAAGGCCCACCACAATCTTCCAACATAATTTCCTTATATATAAAGGAATCGTTTAGAATAGTTTTTCTTTTTCTTTTTTAAACAAAACAGTGTCGTTTCACTTAGTTAAAAAAAAGGGTAATTTCACTTCCCTTTCTTGAAATTTGGAAAAATGACACTTAGCTCCAAACCTGAAAGAAAAAAACACTCATTTCCCTTAAAGTTTGAAGAAATTCAACACTCTTCCCCCTATTGTTTATATCAGTAATGAAATATTTTAAATTTCTATAAGAATTTTAAATTTTTAGCAATGGGGATGTAAAAACACACATATTTTACATTCTTAAACATTACTTTATCTATTTTACCAACTCATCCAACAATACACCAAATATTCCGGTTTTTATTCTTACATACAACTCAATAAAATAATATAAACTATCTAATAAAAAAAATAAAAAGTAAGAAGAGAGAGAGAGTGTTAGAGGAAGAAAGAGTGTGTGGAAGATTAAAAAAGTAGTTTTTTCTTTACAATCTCATGAAGAGTAAGGTTGCAAATATGCAACCTTATTGGAGCTAGGATGGATAATTTTTTGGGTTTACATACTTAGATGGAGCTTGCTTTTAAGGGTTTAGTTGCTAAAATAGCAATTTGGGGGTTTTTATACTCTCTAATGCTAGTGCTCTAGTAAACAAATAACTAATAAATTTAGTATAAAATACAAAATTGATTGAACACTATAAAACACTTACAAAGAAAAATGTCCCCATAACCTGTTGAGAAATTTTTTTTAAAAAAAAAATTGCCCACTTAATATTTTAAAATACACTTTAATAAAAAATTTAAAACAATAAATTTTAACTATGAAATAAGATAAATTTAGAAACACATTCTTAAGAAAATGGCAAGTTAGTACACAACATTTATAATATTAATTTAATAAAATTTGGTAAATCAGGGTCAAGAGGGGAATTTTATTTTTCGGAATAAGATATCATTTTTCCAAACCTCGAGAGGGGGAATTGTAGTTATCCCAAAAAAAAAAAAAACGGCGTCGTTTTTGTGGACAACCCACGCCTAATTCCCAAGCTCTAAATTCGCTATTTTGTCAGACCTTCCTCCTTAACTCTCTCAGTGTCTCTCTCGCCTCTCGGCTTTGCAGTGCTGGCTCTCTGACGTGTCTCTCTCTCACCGCGTCACCAGTCACCGGCTCACCGCCTCGCTGCCGTCAGCCACTCCGCCGGTAACTTCATGTCTCCACTCTCCATCTGAAATGAAAATTGTTCTTGGTTTTTTAATTAATTGTATTGGCTCTCTCATTGTTGGACCTGATTGCATAATTGAGTAATGAGTAATTAATTGAGCGTGATTTGTATAAGTATGAGTTGGAATATGTTTTTGTGTATGGCAGGCTGGTTGTGAAAAACAATTGGTATTATTTTTGATCAATTTTGGAATTAGTTGGAAGATGTTTTTGTGTATTAGCTTATCAATTTTGGGAGTCAATTTGGTATTTGGGGTAAGATTTTTGGTCGGGAACTGGTTATCTGAGCTGAAATTGGTAATTCGTAAATGGGAAATCTGATCAATCTAATTCAACAAAAATAAAAAATAAAAAATAAAAATCAAAGTTTAATTTGTTCTCCATTTCGATTCAAGTCCCTGATCTCTGTTTGGATGTGTGATGAATTGGGTATCTTGTAGCCATGAGTCAATTTTTCCTAACTGGGAATTTTCAATTTTAATCGATCTTGTTTTTACTAAGCAAGAAGGAGAAATTGATATTGTGATGTTTTGCGTGTTTTGTTACAGATGATTGACGATCAGGACCTCGGCTTCTTTGCCAATTTCCTTGGCGTGTTCATCTTCGTACTGGTGATAGCGTATCATTACGTGGTGGCTGACCCGAAATATGAAGGCAACTAAGGTTTTCTGTCTGTTTTTTTGATGTGTTTGCAATAGAGATGTTTGTTCTAGTTTTGTAGACTTGAGCTGTTTCGCAAAATGTAAGCTCTGCAACCGTGAATGTCATTTCATTGCTTTGTTTTCATGAAAAATTAATCCATCTAGTAATAGATTCTGGCTTTGAATGCCCATTTTGTTTGGCTGTATTTTAATTTTGGTAATGCTGCTAATGTCTTGGGGATCATGATGGCGGTGTGGTTCTTTGAATGTGGCATGGAATTGTCAAGTATCAATTCTAGTGTTGGCGGTTGGTACTCTTAGCTTTGTAGATTTGGGGTCCCATTTCTACTCTCGTCCAATTGCAAATTGGATAGAAAGAAGTGTGGATTTTCTTATTCTTGCAACAAGGATTAGGCCTTTTCTGTTTGAGACCTTGGTGTGTGTTTGGCATTAGTTTAAAAAGCCAGTTTTTTATAATTATTTAGTTTAACTTTGCTACTATTCATGAGTCTTATTACACTTTTTGATACTATTCGTTAGTTCTGCTATAGTGTTTCAGTTACCTTTTAGTTTTATTTATAGTACTTTAAGTAAAAAGTTTTCAGTTTCAGCTAAATAAGTTGTTCCAAATGGACTCTTAATACCAAATCACATGAGGTGCTAAGGACAAGGCAAAGCATTTGTGGTTTGTGATTTGGTTGAATGCCTGAGATGCATGTTGTAACCTGACAGCCTTTCCATGTGGGACTCATGAAATCCTTTTATTGGCATGGATTCTACAGCTAATTGGCTCCATAGGAAAATTCTATTAATAGTTAAGCAAGAGTTTAGGTTTTCTATCTCTCTTCTCTTTCAGGCACCCACTTGTGTTTCTAGGTTGTGCTGCTGCTGGATTTATGAAAGCAAGCACACTCCTGAATGTGACTAGCCCTTAAATTTTAAATACTATAGTCTGGCCATATGATAAATTTTTATATATATTTTTCTTATGATTTAAAAAATAAAATATTCTTATCAAAAAATATATATATATATATATATTATTGTAATTAATACAACATAAAATTCATGTTACTGCAAGATGTGAAAGTAATATATTTTAACCATAACTTATCATAAAAATGGGTGTGGATTTGACACTGTTCCTTTAAAAATGTAAACCTGCAGAGACTTGCACCAACTTACTAAAGAAAATGTTAAGAAAATTTTTGTATCTCTCTGCAGAATTACTCGTCTTCTTGTGGAGTACCCTAGCTAAGTCTAGACATAAGGACAAAGATTTGGACCCTCAATTGTCTATCAACTGCTAAAGTCAAGACTACACAGCAAAATAAAATAAAAATAAATAAAAAACGTGCTAAGAGGACAACTTTTTTTTTTTTACTTCTTTTTCTTTTTGGGTCTTTAGTCGTCCTGTCATATTGCTTGGCTTTGCTTGTAAGCTGTAATGTGAAAAATTAAAAAATTAAAAATAGAAAAAGAAAGAAAAGAAATAAGGATAAGTAAATAATTTTAACTGCAACAGAATTGATAAATTCTTACCACCTGCTGAACCAGTATTGACATAGCCTATAGAAGACTACTAATTTTTTTTCCATCGCATAATAGCCAATGTGTTGGAGACAAGTGACACTTACATAATTCTCACAGCATGAAACTATAAATACCTTATTTTAGTCATTAAAATATCGTGAAACCAACACTATGTGCCCGTTTGTATTCAACGTTTTTCGTTGAATCCAGTGCTGCGTTTTTCCTTTTTTTTTTTTTATCTCACCTCACGCGCGTTTTAGGTGCAACTAGCACTGTAGCAGCACTGTTTATCATTATTTACGCACTAAAAAATATTAAAAATAGGTCACACGATACTATTCACACATTTAAAAATTATTTTGTTATAATACTTTCAGTTTTCAGTTTCAGTAATAATAAGTTCAATCCAAACGGATCCTATAAATATTATGAATTCTGAGTACTTGACAGACTATGGCTTGGTAATTCTACCATAGAAATATTAAAATTTTGCAATAAATTCTAGATTATTATTTATCAACGAATGATTAAAATTTTAAGAAATTTATGCCAAATCTTTGCTCTACAGACTACAATGGGAAAAGAAATATGCAAGTCTTAAGTTAATAATAATATGAAGAGAGTCAAGATTAGCAAAGAAGGATGCCAAAGAACAGTTTGGTAAGTCAGAAATCAGAATAATGGAGGATATCTATCTCTTTTTCAGTTTTTCTCCGTGGAAAGATAGCTTGTAGGTATGGAGAATTGTGCCCCTAAAAAGTGACAAGGGAAATGACAATTTATAAAGAAGTGGAGCCTCTCCTCTCTCTCTCACTTTCTCATGACCAATGGGGTAGACTTCTATGCGCTGGGAAGCGGGAAAAAGGTAGCCGCACTACCCAAAGCTCCCTTGACTTTGTCCTGACCTGAATTCCCTCCACAATTTGGATTTTTTTTTTCTTCTGTTTTAGGGTGCGTTTGTTTTGGGTGAAAATGATTTCAGGGTTGATCATTTTCACCCTTTTTCGCATGTTTGGCTGTCACGAAAAATGATATTTTCTGAAAAATGACTTCGGGTTGACCAATATTTTCACCTTTGACCCGGAAATGATTTTCTCCCCTCATTTTCACTTCAAAACATTTCCGGAAAAAGAGAGAGAGAGAGAGCGTGCGCGCGCGAGGAGAAGAAACCGAATAGTCAGTCGATCTCCAGGCGGCGCCGATCTCCAGTCCGAGCTCCAGGCGGCGCCGATCTCCAGTCCGACGATCGCCGCGAAGATCGCGATCTCGCGACGCGTCGATCGCGAGATCGCGTTGTCGCGAGCTCGCGCCGTTGATCGCGAGATCGCGCCGGCGAGATCACGATCTCAGATCACGATCGTTGATGATATTTTTCTTAGGTTTGTGTTTTCCTTCTTCTTTTCCAAACACCAGAAAATATTTTCCGGAAAATTTTTTGAAATGCAAACAAACACAGAGAAATATTTTCCTTTTCCGAAAAACGTTTTACGGCAACCAAACACAGCCTTAACGACGTAAATTATGAATAGTTGTGGTCTCTTTCTTGAATTGTTATGTTAGCATTCACACTTAAATTTTGCCTTTAGAGGATGAGTGCATGTCTATTATGGAGGATTCACTATTATATGGTTAAGCATGTTTTTGGGGAGTTGAATAGGATTACCAATGCCCTTGCTGGCCGGGGAAGGTCCCAGGATTCGGATTTTGTCATATTTTCCTTTCTTTCAGTTGCTGTTTTAGGGTTTTTTGTACTGGATAATTCGGCGACAACTAGTTCTCGCCTTCGTTTTACTTCCTTAGCTTTTGTAACGCATCCATTTCTTACTCAAAACACACACACACACAATAGAGTTGTCCCAAAATTGTGGTACAAAAAGTTGTGGTCTTTTATTTTTCCTAATTGTTATGTTCACAGTACTACCACCAACAAAACTATAGATGTTTGGACTCTCAAAGCCTGTGGCTTTTGTCTCCTTGCTAGGTTTAATTTTTCTCTTGTGAATGCACTCTCTAAAACCAATCTAAAGACACCCAATCGCAAGCCCAATTTCATAATTTGTTGACTTGTACAATTATGAGTAGTCACAAAAAATAATGAGTCACACAAATTATTAGCAGACAAAAAATATCAATTACTCACAATTGCTTAAATCAACAAGTTGTAAAATTAAAATTGTGTGTGATTTGGTATGTCTCTAGAATTGTTCTTGCTATTATCTCTCATCTCAATCTCATGTAAGTTGTATAGTCCAATTGCTAAATGATATTTTATTATCATTTAGCTTAATGACCGGTTAGATTTTGCTCTAGCTCATTGTTAGCTCATCTGGCATAAACCATGCATGTCTCCAGCAGTTGATTTCAATGGTTTAGTTTGGATCAGCTTTGTTATTTTTTATTTTTTTGAGTTTTACTGTATTTATAAGGGTTTGTTTGGAAACAGCTTATTTAACTGAAATTGAAGACTTTTTTGCTGAAAGTACCCTAGAAAAAAGCTTAAAAGTTAGCTAAATAGTGTAATGAGATTCATAAATAGTACCAAAAGTGCAATGAAATCCATGAATAGTATAAAAAATAAACTAAAAAATCTTATAAGCAATAACTTTCATTACTTCACAAACATGCTCAAGTGTATTAAAAAAAAATCATTTTTTTAGTATCACTATACATTTGTCAACTTTCAACAAATAAACTTTTAGGGAAAATAAAAATCTAATCTAAAAGTATGTTTAATTTTATACTAGGTTTTCAGCAGACCGAAAATTAAATGGATTTGATAGGCCCAAAAATGAATGGATTTGGGATTGAATCTGTTCAATGAGATAACGTATGCAACATTCCAGTTTGGAACCTATATTTTTACCAGCTTTATTATTTTCTTTTGATGTGCAAAATGCACCCAATGATGCTTATCCATATCTTTTCCAGAGTTCCCTGCCAACTGCCAAGTATAAATAACCAATTAAGGCAGAATTTCCAATCAGTTCAGACCAATATGTATCTCTTCATGTAAGCACACACAAGCAGAATCTGAAAGTGCAAAAAGTAAAGCGAAGCCGTGAAGCAACAGGATCTGAAACTTTGATTTCAAGGGATGAAGTTCACATAATATACAAAACACAAAACTCTAAAATGAAAGAAAGAGAGGGGGAGGAAAATGAATACGTAAGAACAGAGTCTCGAAGAAAGAATCATCAGTGTCACCTTTGAAGCTCTATTTCACTGATTCTTTCCTTGCTCAAGTCCTTAGAAACTAAATAAATACACGTTCTTGGTTAAATCTACATTGTACAAGATAAAAATGACCACACCTTCTCGTATCTCTCTTGGATATACAAGCTGAAGGCACTGGAATTCTGAGAAGGATCTAATACCACGTACAATAGTACAATGAGGCGGCTTAATCAAGTAGTATTAACTATTAAGCTCCACTGGTGTGGCACAGGGGGCTAGAGACTTCGCAGGTAGGTGAACCCCACCTCCTCTCACAGACGAAGTAGGGCCTTTAACTGAACTTGCTCTGCTCACAAGATTTGAATCAAGAAAAACAACTATGACTGTGATGTCATCATGGAAATGTCGGCGGACACCGCGGTCAATTTTCTTCAGATCGGTGTATCTCATTTCCCTCTTCTTAGCTGCTTCCTGTAAGGCAACTTTCACAAGCCTCCGGGCAATTCCCTGCATGAACAGAACAGGTAATGTCAAGTTCTATCATTTCTTGAGGCCCCTCATATGATACTCATAACAATCATGGTAAACACAAAGTGAAAGCATGTGTACTTATTGGATGGGCTGAAAAGCCCCAAGATCTCCACAAAGTTTCACAAGTAACTAACATTTCAAATTTACTAGGTCAAGCCAGCTGTTGGTAACTCTAAAATTTCATGCAAGTAAATACAAATACAAATACGAACTGCCATTACTGTGATAAATATCTTACATTGCGTGGGTGGTTTTGAACAATATCAACTGCGTCCTGATTGCTAAGGTGCTCCCACAGCCCATCAGAAGCAAATATGAGAAACTGATCGTGGGGTTGAAGTTCATGCACGGAAATTGATGGATCAGAGCTTAAAATTGGCATTTTAAAAGGTCCACGAAGGCGAAACTTAGTATACAAAGGCTCCCTGTTAAATTCAGCCTTTTTTAGATATACATCACCAATAGATCTAGATATCTGAAACACAAAACATATCCACAAATAAGCAAATGTTAAAACCAAGAGAAATAAAAATGCTCAGCATGCCACAACAATTGCATAGAGATATTGTATGGAATCCACATACCCAACTAATTTTAGTAAATTCATCTAATTCAAAAGAAACCAATTTCCATTGTCATAGAGATATTGTATGGAATCATCAGTAAAGAAATAGCACGTACAAGGGTTATCTTTTTCAGGAATCAGTGGAACCTAAGACCCAGCCCAACACCATCCCCTGGCCTTCATCACGGGCACTATTATATAACTTCTTTTAGTGTGATCGTGTCAAAATCAATTACAAACTATAAAGTATAAATGGCATTGATGTAAAGACATTTTTAGGGTCTTATCCTTGTATGAATGCCATTTCTCTTTCATTTATTCCCCGGTTTTGGATAAATATTTCATCCCTGCATTTCTTAATTTTAAACGTTGACCATCTGTAACCAAGATTTCTAGTCATCTTCAAAGCAAAGATCATAATGGCCTATCATATTGGTTCATCAACAATATTAGAAGGATCTATCTTAAACACCAATCCAACCAAAGGCTTATTTCATCAAACAAGCCAGCATAAGTGCCAAAGGCACTTACAAAGGAAAATAATTGCCTCCTTTTGCCACTTAGATCAACTAGGCATAAGAACTGTTTCTCAAGTATAAAATAACTTTAGGTTCCAAATTAAAGGTGTCTCGGACCTCAGATAACTGACTTGCCAATCTCAAATTTTTGCAACAGCAAGCAAATTTACCAATATTATGTTTTGGCTGATTTACAAATTACACCCTTTAACTTTGACGTGTTTGTGATTCAGTCCTTTAAAGTGTTTTTTGTTTTTTTCTTTGTTTTTGTTTTAGGCCTTTAACTTCCAATTGTTTCCAATATAGTTACTCTGTCCAATCCACACCATTAGGTCCATCAAAACAGTTATTGGTGAGATTGGACATGGACGAAATGACTAAATTGAAAACAAATTAAAGTTAAGGGATTAAAAAAATTAAACTTAAAAGACTGACTTGAAAATAGGTCAAAGTTAGAGGCTACAATTTGAAATTTAGCCCAATTATTTTTATTGTGAGCCATTACTTCCAAACTATGGAATACTTACATTATAGAGATAACAAAGAAACTTGTTGTAATCTCCACACTATTCTTATTATTTATAGAAATACCATAGTCCAAATATATGCTTTCAATAAAGGAATCTAACATAATGAATGTGCTGAATCTTATGATAGAATTATACATGATTTAAACAATGCTGATAAGTGATGCTTGTAACATATAACCCCTTTTCTCACAAAGCCATGCACATGCTCTATGAATTATTCCATGACAATGCAAATTAACTTGGGCTGAATGCCAACCTTAAATAATAACGTATTTAGGTTGGAAAATCATATTTCATCCCTCAAATCATCTCCGGCTAGTTAGTCTTCCAACATGATTTCCATAGTCACATCAAAATACCTTGTCAATACCAATTTCTTTACTGAAATTCATATGTTGTCAAGAGAAGAAAAACAGAAAAGAGAAGAAAAACACCACAAAACCAAAAGTTTCCAGCAAAGCCTCTTGTTAAACATGTGCACATAGGAAAGGAACTATAAACAACTTGCCTACAAAGAAAAAGAGTGGCTCCATGCAGAACCAAAATGAAGTCTAAAGCAATATAGTCCCTCATTCAAACTACTATGTAATTTCTCATGAACAATGGCAACATTTGAACCTAAGACCCAAAAGCCAAGGTGTTAGGCCAAAATAATATACAACTGCACCTGGTAGAAGTGGAAAAGAAAGAGAGTCCCATCCCTTGCCCAAGAAAAAAATTGAGATCTTCTTGCAATTTTCCCCCTCAAACAACATCCTTCAGAAATTTTTAGCATACAGATTATTTTACACAAACAACTCTAACAGTATTACTCTGAATGCAGGCCCTGAGACTAGAAATCATGGACTCAACAACATGACAAAGTCTGAATCACATGTGGCCTACATGGATAATATATCACTCTAATTACTTAGCTGATATGTGCTGCATGCAGAAACTGAACTAATATTCACATAAATATTGGTAAAAATCACAGGATCCATAATATGACGAGGCATTTGTAGCTAGTTTTAGTATTAAATGTCATTAAGGTTTCAAAAGCATTAACGTTGTAACATCTCAATTTCGCAAATCAAAATGATACAAGAAATTAGAAAGGGAAGAAAAAGTTATTACATGGGCTAGTTCAAATGAAAGACATCATCACCCACACAACTAACTCACCTGTATCAAGCCTTTAACACGCCATACATTATGCTTCAAAACCACAACATGTGAGTCATCCGGGTGCAAAGAGAACATCTCCTGTCGCACAGATTCTATTCCCACATTATGCTCTGCTGACAGCTGGATGGCAAGAACCTCCCCGGTTGACCTGACAAGCCTCCCCAGCACAGCACGGGAATCACCAAGGTTGGCAATGTAGAGAGTACCACCACAGATCACACCAACCAGGCAGCAAGATCCAACAGCTGCAATTTGGGGATTCATAGGCCACTGTTTGGTAACAACAGACAGAAATCCCTCCTCCGTTGCTTGATATGCTTTCCGTATCACATCCACTGACATTGATTGTTGCTCTGAGGTGAACCCTGCCAAAATACCCAATTCAACCCAATAATGAGAACCACTGACTTAATTTCCCACCTCAAACCCAACAATTTAAGTATAACAAAACAAAAGCCCTGAATTATTGAAAGAAACTCATGTAAACTTTCATGGTTCTCAATTTTAACACGGAACTGAGTAAATGTCAATTTTGGCATTAACAAACGTTTTCAACTTTTCATGCTAAAAATCCATCTGAGCATAGGTTTCTTACTCTTTAAATGCTGAAATAGATGATCATAAATGTAACGTGAAGTCTCCGGCCCACCATGACCATCATATATTCCAATGAAGGTGCCATATGGTCCAGACTCTAGCGAACTCAAGGGACCTGACTCAACCTGGCTCTGATCCTCAAGCAAATTGTTGGCCTGGACGACTGCCATTGAGAACTCACCATTCATGTGCTGCCCGGTGTCTTTGTACCAAAGTAAACCATCTTGCCGGCCTGCTGCATCTGAACCCGAGAGGACATAACTGTCCGAGGATGGCCCCCAGCAGGCCCTCAGTAAGTTTATCAACCTTGATAACATCCCTCATTTCACCTGGGCCAGCCTCCAATTCCTCCACATCCAAAATGGATGCAATCCCTCCCTCTACAACCAAAACCAGAGCAACCTCCTCCCCTGCAGACCAAGAAAACCTCCATATGAACTAAACAAACAACATGATTAACACAATAACATCCCTACCCTCTACTCTCAATCAAAACCACATCATGTAGATAACAAAAGAAACAAACTTTTAGTCTAAATTCTCAGCTTAAAAACCTCATTGAAGTAAACACAATATGGCCTAAAATCCATAACCCATCTCCATTTCTACTAAGAACTTCAAGAAAACCACAACCCTACTAATACTACCTCTAAATGAATAAAATAACATAGGAGTGGTGGCAAAGAGTAATGGTTAAATCTACCTTCACATTCCACACTCCAATCAGACAATTATTTGCCCAAATACCATAAATTCAGTAACTTCAACTTCCCAAAAACAAAAATTTAAAGGGGAAAAAAACACAAACACATTAATTGCTAAGTTGTAATAAAACCAAACATACACAGGAAAAGATAACTCACAGTGTAATCAGGCTCCTAGATCAGTTGTTGTCAGCTATTGAATACCACCAAATGAAAATGATTGGGATCTAGAAGAAACAGGCCAATACATGTGGGTATAAAAGCGTTAGATCCATAGATCCATCAAAATCAATTCCAAAACTGTGGCCAATAGGGTTTTTTCTTATATGGGTCACTCTCTTTTTTTCTGAATATTGAATAAAAATGAAAACTTTTCACTCTTTTTTGGTTTTGTTGTAGATGATAGAGGAGGAATAGGACGAAGAAAGAAAGAGATAATTGAATATATAAGGAGCTCTCAATCAGTGTGATTGAACAAACTGAAACTCTCTTTCTCTCTCTCTCTCTCTCTCTCTCTTTTCTCAGCAGACAAAGGCTATATAAAAGAAAACGAACAAAGCGATGCCTAAAGGCCAGCAATGCATATGGGAAGCTGTGGGCTCCACACATAAAAAACCAAACAAACAGAAAGTAAGAAAGAGGTAGAATATAATTAAATAATCATTATTGTTAAAAAAAAATTAATATAATTTTAATTTACTTGTTAATATTTTGGTTGCTAGTGACACATTAAAGTCTTCCGTTATGATTCTGTGATTTCGGCGAACCATCTATTTTCACACATAATTTCACGACTTTTTTGTTATTAAATAGGAAATTTGAAGTTTGATTATGGTATTTTAAATTAATGATAAAATGCAATCAACATCAATCTCAATAAATATGTTTGAAAAATATTATCCCAAAACTTATTCATTTGAACAAATAGCAGTGGTAGTTTTTTTAAAAAAATTGATGATTCATCAAAAAAAAAAAAAAATGGTCCGGATGTAATATTAATTAGAATAAGAAATACATTTTTTTTTGTCCCAGTGCAATATTATTATTATTATTATTTTCTAATTTTCAGTTTGTCAAAGAAAATATGTAACCATTTTCCACTGTGTTCATCAAAATATTTTTCATGATATATTTTTTTTTTCTTTATTTTTCTATTTAAATTTCTGCCAATAACCAACCAAAAAATGAAAAATAAAACAATTTCACATTTTTTTCTATGTTTTTTCTTTATTTTATTTTTATTTCTGGATTCTAATAGTTGTCAAATCTCTGTAACTTTTATTTTCCTCAGGGGAAAATATAATGATGTTGGTTTACATTTCCTATGTTTAGATGCTAAATTGTCAACATAAAATAGGCATTTTGGGTTTTTTTTTTTTTTTTTTTTTTTGTATACGATTTCTAGGAAAAGGTTGGCTAGGAGTTTTTTTTTTTAGGTGAGCTAGTAGTTTTCTAGAACTACGTGTTGGGTTTACATGCTTATTTTATTGATGTATAAAAATGTTATCACTTATCATGATAAACTTGGCTCTATATATGTACTTTAATAATACTTATTTGTATTTGCTCAACAAAAAAAAAAAAAGGATAAATCAAACACACGTATCGATTGGCATCCAAAATGTGATGACAATGTTCTATATAAGACATTAAATTTTCCCCCTATTTTAACCCATAAATTTTTTTTGTTCACATAAGCCATAATTAAAAAAAAAATGTGTTAATGAGCTAATTCCCATATTTGGTACTCTAGAAATGCCCTCAAATTCTTTTACATAACTAGTAGTTTTTATTTATTTATTAAGTTAATGTTGTTGCGTGAAATTTGAGTATTTAATGCTTTCTGGCTACAACTATTCTCAATCACAAACATCCTTCTCAGTATGACATGAGTGTACATAGGTGTCCATTCGTTGGATTCAAATGACACGTGGTCACACATATTCACAAGCAGGTGGCAACCATTATATGGGGTTGGAATGGTAACAAAAGAAAAAAATAATAATACATAAGATCCTAAAAACCTCTAACTCGTTCTTATTTTTAACAAGTAGCAAGACATAGAGTGTTTCTTTTTTATTTTGAACAAGTAGTAAGATATAGAGTGTGTTTGGATAAGCTGTTGTAAAATGGTATTTTGAATTTAAAATGAGCGTTTGTAAAAAAATTATGAGAAATTGTTGTTGTAAAACAAAGTTTTAGGTTTTAAAAAACGCACTTTTATGGCCCGTTTGGTAGCAGTATTTAAGTATTGTTATTCAGTTTTCAGTATTGTGAAAATACGTGTTTAACTATTACAAATAGGAAAATGCTAACGAGTGCCCTTAGGATACTGGTTAAAAATCCAATTAAAGAAAGTTTTCATGGGAAAAGAAAAGAAAAAACAATTAATGTTTTGACAGCTTTTTTCATTTCCAATAAAAGTAATGTCAAAATTTTCCTAAAATAGATTATTTACCAATGCTCTTAGGGCACTCGTTAGCATGACCCTGTTAGAAGTATTATTATTATTTAAACATTAAAAATTATTGTTTAAAAGTCACCACCAAACAAGTCCAGCTTTCAAAATATCTAATTAAACGAATCCATATAATATTTAGAGAAAACACCAGCCTCTCATAGTAGCTCAATGGTTTGACTACTTATTACAAGTACCAAGCCTTGGGTTCGAGGGCTGGTGAGTAGAGAGAGCGCAAAGAGATTGATATGAAGAAAAAAAAAAAAGTTTAATTTTGTATGATTCATATGAATCATTAAATTTTTTAGCTGCCACGTGTCTCTGGTTTTAGTTAAAGTGGTTTATAATGTGAACTTGGTTAAACCATAAAAACATGTCTCACGTTTGGCTAGAGATGAAGGAAAACCCCTCCTAGTTGCTAATTCTTAAAAGTGGGTTTTCAATGTGAACTTGATTAACCCATAAACTTAATCCATTCCAAGAGAGAAAGAGGGTCGAAAAGGAAGAAAAGAAAACAAGTGTTGTCTCATATGGGAGTGGAATTCAGACAAGCTCTAGTGAACAATATTTTTGAGCCGATGACTTCGGGATTTGCATTAGGAATTTTAGCTCAATGGCTAGACCTATCCACCACCTAGTTCCTCTTTTTCTTGTTGTTTCAAACTCCACTGACCAATTGAGAATAAGAGCGTGATTGCTCTTGTTTCGTGAATGTAAAAAGATAAGGTCCTTTTGGATCATGTATATCTTTTAGCAACCAAAGATATGCCCTAGGTAATAATAAGCTATGAAGACGATACAATTGAAGCACTGACTAAAGAGTCCGTGCTTCATTGTCAGTTATGAATACGTGTTCATATTGTATTAAGACCCCCAAAAAAAAAAAAACTTATATTTATCTTTATTTGTCAATTCCTATTCAGTTTTGAATACATGTTCGTATTGTATTGGGCCAGAAAAAAATGCTTATATTTATCTTTATTTGTCAATTGAACTATATTTAAATTCAATTATAAAACTTAATATATTGCATGCACCCCTGTTTTACCTCTACACTTACCCAGTTGCTACTTGGAAAATGGCATTTAATATACAGTAATGTTTTTTTTTTTCTGTACAGGTTGTTTCCAAGAAGAAGAGGAAGAGTGATAAACTAATAATCGACATAAACAAAGGCCGTATTTGAAAATTCAAGTGCTATCTGACCCTCTCCCTTGGTATTATGGAGGTGTTAATACTAATTAAAATATTGGCCTCATTGCTTAATTGCTAATGAAGTATTCTCGATTGGATAGCTAATGGAGACAGAAAGCGATTGATGTATGTATTGATAGGTTCACATTGGTCAAGTCAGTTATTAACGAGAGTATAGGTTAGCCCATAGGCTCCGCAGTCGTCCATTTCAGGAAGTCCCTTCTAGTTTCTACACGGTGAGTGGGATGTGCAAGAATGAGAAGGATCTAGCTACCAAGAATTGTAAACCAGTGATTTTTTCAGTTGCAAATTACAAATTTGTAATGCCATTCGTGACTTTAAAAGGGTCTATTTCTAAGTCGGCAAGTATTGACCAATTGGGAATTGCCTAATTGGACCAAAACAAAAGCAAAATATAAAGTTTTTACCATTTCAAATGGAGCTAATAGTTCTAGTATCATATAAATTATTACAATTTTTGCTATATCTATCTTATGTGTAGACTATGGAGTACAGTTTAGGTCCAATACTTGAGGTGCACTGCATCAGGTCAGATGATGACACGTCTATAAATAGACACGTGTCACAATCACAACGGGTTCAGTGTAACTGGACACTAGACCCAAACCTCCTCCTGCATATCATTTTCACATAGACTCACTACATTTTTTTTCACCATTCATAATATGCCACGTGGACAGTTATAATATAAATTATACAATTTTATATGATCTTAGCTTGGTGAATGCAACACTATTGGAGAGAATGTTTCAATTTTCAACTCATAAAAATATGGTGATTTTGACATACCCATAGATAGGTGAGGTTCTTATTGGAGAGTGGTCGGATTTGTCAAATGTAAATTTTCGCGTGGCATGGAAAAACATGATTTGTTGCCGGAAATTATGGGAGATTGGAGCCCAATGGGTCCAATCCAAGCCATCGATCGAGCACACTTTTTTGAATTTTTTGCCCCATCTTATTTGTGATTTTCTTTTCCTATTTGTTAGTGCATGATATTCCACATAAAGGTGCTTCAGAGTTCAGATATGATATCCGTAGTTGGTAAAATGTAGTTTGTCAATGCTCTTTGACCTATTGGAACCTCTTTCCGACGTTTTCATGTGGTGGTGCATTTTAATATTAATTTACATATAAAATATAAATTTTTTATAATTATGTTATTTATTTGGATTAAATTGAGTTGATAAAAAAAAATATAGGAATTTCAATTTTGTATTTGAGAGTTAGTAGCTTGCATTCTAATTAAGTTTATATACATATAAAAGATTTCAAAAAACTCCCACCATAACAAAAATAATCGATATTTATGTGATTAAATGGGTTATAATTCTCATCAATCTTATGAAGTTATAAATTAGGAAAGTAGTAGAGATACAAAATTTTTTACAAAAAAATTTAAAAAACTATTGATTTGGTTAATGATTATTGATAAATAAAAAATTGGTCATTCTACAGTACCTACCTTTTTTTTTTGGTGGGTACGGTACCTACTTATAAATCTAACCATTGATTTCATTTGTTTTGATCTGGTTGTTTATGTGATTTTAATGAATTACCAGTTACCAGGCAAGCAGGTAACATATAAAATCAATCACAGGAAGGAAAAAAAACAGACTTTTCTTTTATCTCTCTCGTCGTCTCGCGTTCTCTCTCTCTACTTCTCTACTGTGTTCTTTTAATTCTGCTCCTTCTCATCGTTCTTGGCCGATCTTCACCTAGTTTTCATACAAATCACAGGTAACTATTCTTCATACATTTTCCCTGAATTTATCGGCAAGATTTGGGTTTTTGAATGATGGGTTTAATGATTTATTTCAAGTGAAAGTGAGAGTAGGATATGCCTTTTCTTCATCCCTTCTCCATTTTCCCTGAATTTATCATCAAGATTTGGGCCTATTTGATCGGTTTTTTTTTTTTTTTTTTTTTCCTTTAGGAATTTTGGAACACAAGCATTAGTAATGTTGTGAAATCTAAATTGAAATTTCGTAATAAGTAGATTCAAATTGCAAATCAAGCCACTTGCTTCGATTTTCCCCCAATGGAAACCCATCTGAAAATTTCCCATTGAAGAAAAACAAAGAGGAGAGGTCAGAAATCAACATGAACAGAGATAGTTCTCTTAAAACAACTTCAAAATTTTATGAGAAAGTCAACTTCCTATTATAAATGGTAAAGGTAATGGTCAATTGATGTATAAAAAGAAAGGGTCGAAGAAGACACAACATGATTCAAGTGTTAAAAATGGGGAGCCATCAAGTGTGTTTAAGAGGAGAGTATTTTGCTTCTCAAAATCCTTTCCTAAGAGTGAGAATAAGGTAAGTTGTTAAAGTTCATACTTCAATTTTGCAGTACAAGAACCATGGTCTTGGTATAATTATCACTATTTAGAAGTTCATTGATGTGCCTCTGGTTATGAATGTGTATGTTGAATTGTAAATGTAGAAGAAATGTACACTAGGTATTTTTAATAAATCTTGACAATAGTATCTATGTCATTTGCAAAAAGAAAATTTATGCACTGAATAGGACTTGGAATGTGAAACATGAACTTATAGTATTGTGAACTTGCCTAAAAGCTGAAACTAAAGGTCTTTGGTTGCTATGTTAAGAATTCTATATTTAATAGTAGAGAACATATTGCTTTTATATTAAACTATTTGGGTTTAGATTAGGCTTCTGAGTTCTTTCCATTAACTTGAATTATATGTGAGGTTTGGTGAACTGAGTCAATTTAGCTTTGTTAAGAAATTGTTTGATGAAATGTCTATGTGAGTTGTGTATTTTAATGCATGAGTTTTTTGTCTAAGATTTTGAGCAACTAAAATATTATTGTGAAATTTTATGTCTATTGCATTTTCTAGTACTATTATCTAGTTAGGGATTCGGGTCCTAATGAAGGTTGATGGGCAAAATGGCTTAATCATTGCAGTTTGGTTTTTCCGAAACCATCATTTTATTCTGCTGGGCAATCAAGTTGCTAGCTAGTTTTATTTTGTGTGAGTAGTTATGGATATGTGCTTTTAGAGCAATCCATCTAGCCTTGGTCCTACTTGCCTATAGTAATTGAATTTGTTTCCCAATCTCTCTGAAGTATTGGAAGAAAGTTGACTTTTTTACGTCTAGTAAATGGGTCCAATAAGAGACTATTTTTTGGCTTATAGATATATAGATTTATCTTTAGTGAAATAGGCTAACGTTTGTGGATATGGAGAGTACAAGGAACTAGCTTCTAGCTTATTTTGTTGGGGACTCACAAATAGAGAGTCAATTCTAATGCTATTGAGTCTTATCTTTTTGTACATAATCTTTTGTATTTTCTGTAATTCCTTAGGCTACTTCTTTCCTTTCTTTGCATGATGTAGTCTCTTTTTAATAAATTTTTATTACTTATCAAAAATAATTGAGAAGCATGCATTTTTTTTTGGTTAGTGGTTTGCTATTGGTTAGAAACACCCCTGTATGAGAAGAAAGAAACAAATAGCTCTTAATTCATTCAAAAAGAACAAAAAAATAGGATAGTTAATCATGATTTCATTTGGAAAAATTGCTGCAATAAGGCTCACTGCCAATTAAAAAAGTTAGTGAATTACTAAATGTTGAAACTACATGTTCATGAAATCTTGACATTGATCTAACACGTCTCCTAACTTTCAGGGTATAGACCCATAATAGCTACCATTAAAGACAATATAGATTCAAATGGTTTGTAAAATGAAGAGGAATGAATTTGTTAAAATGTGTCGATTAAAAGCATGCGAGATGAATGGACCTTTGCTCATTTTGCACATTTTCTTTTTGAATTAATCTTTAGGAATTGTGATATTTTTGGTATGATGTTCATGTTCTTTTTTATCGTAGCATTTGCACTCATGAATGGAGGAACTGCTTTTGAGTTACCTGATACAAACTCCTAGAAGCAACCATTTGATGCTCAGATATACTTTTCACAAAGTGAAAGTGACTGATAGGACTGTGTATACCTAAATAAAGAAAAGGAGCAAGTTGAGACAATTTTCCTTCAGTTTTTCTCTCAATCTATTACTATTGGTGTCAATGCTTTAGCCAAGACAGCAGCTGGAGCCTACCCCATTACTGTAGCCGAATAGCCATAGCTTTACTTCTTTTCTTTGTTGGATGTATGTGTAATTAGGTGTCATAGCTCTTCTTCTTTTCTTTTCTTTTTTTGTTGATGGGTCTTCTTCTTTTCTTTGTTGGATGTATGTGGAATTATATTTTTTTGGGGTAGCCAAGGGGGTGAAATCTAATTGAAAACAAAATGTTCTCAGTGAAAAAGAGAGAAGTATTATGACATTTAAACTTTTGTTTAGTTGAGAAGAAAAATGAGAATGTAGTAAATGTAATAATGTGTGAATTTATTTTTTGCCTCTTTTACATAAAATTAATTTTTTAAATAGTATATAAGAAGTAATATTTCTTCAATTATTACATAAGAAGTAATATTTATTAAAAAAAATGTTGTGAAAAAATATATATGAGAATTGTCTTGTCTGAAACCACGATTTAACTTAAGATTCTGCCAATGTGGCAGGAGATAACGGGACATAATGTACACTTGGAAACGATTTCAATAATATCACATTTTGTGCTAAAATTGTATTTTGAAAACATAATTTTTGTGTAAATGCATTCACTTTAAAGTCGTATTTTGGATAAATAAGTTTAGTACAAAATTTGAAAATTTGTACTTTACTTTGAAATTGTGTTTTGAAATTTTAGTGTAAAACAAGATTTGATTTTTAAGCTCACTTCATAAAAAGATGCAAATGAAATGGTAATGTGGAGGGAGTAAGATGCAACCATCTCCTCTCTATCTCTAAAACCGCCTCTCACAATCCTCCATAGCTAGAACTCGCCTTGAGCTCTGTCCAAGGCCAAGAGCCTAGAAACCTATAATTCTACATTAGATTTTTGTAAAATCCTATATTGAAAACATGGTTCAAGGAGAAGCTATTCACCATTTCTCCTAAAAATATTTGCCCATAATGTTATTTTTAATAATTGCTAGTATGTAACTCGTGCTTACACACATGAATGATGAATTGTAATGGTGCTATTTTAGGGTGGTGGTGCTAATTTGGTCATATTTTAGGTTTCGTGGTTATTTTAGTCATTTTGTAGGTTTTATGGTAATTTGGATCATTTTTTAAGTTTCAAGGTCATGTGGTCATTCTTTTTGTCCTAAGGGTATTTTGGTCATTTTTTAGGTTTCATCATTATTTTGTTCATTTTTAAAGTTTCAGGGTCATTCAATCAATTTTTTATTTGTTCTAATGGTATTTTGGTTATTTAGGTTTCGTAGTTATTTCGGTTATTTTTTAGGTTTTATAGTAATTTTGGTAAATTTTTTTTTAAGTTTTAGGGTGATTCGGTCATTTTTTAAGTTCTAAAGGTATTATGATCATTTTTAGGTTTTAGAGGTGGTAATCGATGAGGAAAAAAAAAAAAAGAACTATCTAATGTGACAAAAGTACGCTCACATTTGAAGTTGGTACTACCCATTGTGATAATGGAACTGACGAATGTGAGAAAAAATAAGGGTATAACCAAATGTGGCAAAAGTATAGTCAAGATTGATGTTGGTATTGCTTAATGTGACAAATACAAATAAACAATGTATTAGCATGTGTTAATGTAAAATACACAAGTGTGTTGAGTAAAATTACATGTTCACAAAACATCAATTTTGACATATACTTGTCATTGTCCCCTATATGTATTTTTAAACCATTTCAACTTGGGATTGCCATCTTCATCAATCATTTTTTGCAACAAACACATATATAATAAGTAAAAAAGTGACTTTAGTGGTGGGCCCAAATGTAAAAGTACGATTAGATGTGATATTGATACTACCCAATGTGACAATGAAATTGTCAAATGTGAGGAAAAAAAAATAAGGGAACCACTAAATGTGATAAAAGTACTGTCAAATGTGATGTTGGTACTGCCGAATGTGACAATCAAATGTGAGAAAAAAATAAAAGAACAACCAAATGTGACAAAAGAACAATCACATGTGATATTGGAACGGTACAATGTGAGGATGGAACCGTAAAATATGAGAAAAAAAAAAGGAATCACTGAATGTGACAAAAGTATAGTCACATGTGATGTTGGTACTGCACAATGTGAAGATGAAATAGTCAAATGTGAGAAAAAAATAAGAAAACCACCAAATGTAATAAAAGTACTGTCAAATGTGATGTTGGAACTGCACAATGTGATAATGGAACCATCAAATGTGATAAAAAAATAAGGGAAGTACCAAATGTGAGAATGAAACCGTCAAATGTGAGAAAAAAGAAACAGAAAAAAGAATGGAACTGCATAATGTGATGATGAAACCGTCAAATGTGAGAAAAAAGAAAGAGAACTACAAAATAGGAGAAAAGAACTATTACATGTGATGTTGAAACTACACAATATGATAATGAAACCGTCAAATGTTAGAAAAAAAAAGTAAGAGAACCACCAAATGTGAGAAAAGAACTGTCACATGTGATATTGAAATTGCACTATATAGGGATGAAACCGTCAAATGTGAGAAAAAAGTAAGAGAACAATCCAATGTGAGAAAATAACTATCACATGTGATGTTGGAACTGCATAATGTGAGGATAGAATCGTCAAGTGTGAACAAAAAGTAAGGGAACCACCTAATGTGACAAAAGAATTGTCATATGTGATGTTGGAACTACACAATGTGAGGATGAAACCGTCAAATATGAGAAAAAAAGTAATAAAACCCCCAAATGTGAGAAAAAAATTATCACATGTGATGTTAGAATTGCACAATATGAGGATGGAACCGTCAAATGTGAGAAAAAAAGTAAAGGAACCACCAAATGTGAGAAAAGAACTGTCATATGTGATGTTGGAACCGCACAATGTGAGGATGTAACCGTCAAGTGTAAAAAAAAGGTAAGGGAACCACCCAATGTGACAAAAGAACTGTCATATGTGATGTTGGAACCGCACAATGTAAGGATGAAACCGTTAAATGTGAGAAAAAAAAAGAGTAAGGAAACCACAAAATGTGAGAAAAGACCTGTCACATGTGATGTTGAAACTGCACAATATGAGGATGGAATCGTCAAATGTGAGAAAAAAGTGAGAGAATCACCAAATCTGAGAAAAGAACTGTCACATATGATGTTAGAACTGCACTATGTGAGAATGGAACCGTCAAGTGTGAGAAAAAGGTAAGGGAACCGCTCAACGTGACAAAAGAACTGTCATATGTGATGTTAGAATTGCACAATGTGAAGATGAAACCTTCAAATGTGAGAAAAAAAGTGTAAGAGAACCACCAAATGTGAGAAAAGAACTGTCACATGTGATGTTGGAGCTACACAATATGAGGATAGAACCATCAAACGTGAGAAAAAAGTAAGGGAACCGCCAAATCTAAGAAAAGAACTGTCACATGTGATATTGGAACTGCACAATATGAAGATGGAATCGTCAAGTGTGAAAAAAAGGCAAGGAAACCACCTAATGTGACAAAAGAACTGTCATATGTGATTTTGGAATTGCACAATGTGAAGATGGAACCATCAAATGTGAGGAAAATAAAGTAAGGGAACCACCAATTGTGAGAAAAGAACTGTCATATATGATGTTGGAACTGCACAATATGAGGATGGAACTGTCAAATGTGATAAAAAAGTAAGGGAACCACCAAATGTTAGAAAAGAACTATCATATGTGATGTTGGAATTGCACAATATGATGATGAAACCGTCAAATGTAAGAAAAAAGTAACCTGGTATTGCAGGTTATCTACTAGTGGGTACCATACCCTCCTTTTTTTGGGGGGTATCGTAGAATTACTCATAAAAAAGTGATGTTATTAGTGTATTCAAATGAGAACCAATAAAAAGTTGGCCACAACATCGGTTTGTAAAAATATTGTAAAATAATTTGTCGCTGTAGATTACTCAATAAATAGAACTACCACTAACATCACACAACACAAAATTGATTGAATACCTTAGCTTTAATGGCTTGGTCTATTAAGGTAACTAGTTTGAAACTCCATGCATATGCATGGATACACTTAAAGATATACAATAAAATGCATAATATAATTCCTATATATATAATTTAAATACTATTAATAGACATTTTTATATTTTGTTAACGCTTTAAAAAATTATTGTAAAGATATTATTAGGTATAAAATGTAAATTGTCTGTATATTTTTTTAAAAAAATTATTGTGAAACATTTTTTTTTTACGATTAATTTATTCTAAACTTTTTAGTTTTGTATTTAATAACTCACTTTGATGAATATTTATGACGTGGTCCCACATTTGATTTTAAAATTAAAAAATAAAACTTTTTAAGAATAAATAATTTAGGACACTTGGCTCAAAATTGAAACTTTAATTTGGAATTCTAATTTGAGTTTCTCTTATATTCACATAATAATAATAATAATATTATTATTATTATTATTAGTAGACTTAGGTACATTTAATGAAGCCACTATAATAAGCAAAGCCAATAACCGGACTAATTAAACTTTTTTCCCTTTTATCTATTATATTAGGTCATTTACAATCCCCCTAAACTATGAAAATAAGCAAATACCTCCTTATGGCTTGCTTTGTTGTTAACATATAACAAAAAATTTTGATTTACAACCTTGCTTCTTATTGTTATTGCCACTGTAACACATATGTAATCCAATAACAGCCATACAAACTTAACGTTATCCCCACCTTCATCTAATATATCAAACTATTAGTGACGGTCTCTTGAGTTTCCTGAGTGCATCACACACTTTTTCGTAACATGTGTGTATAGCCTAATCCATAACTGCCATGCAAACTTAACGTCATCTCTATCTTCATCCAATATATCACTAACAGCCCCTCGTGAGTGCGTCATGCACGTTTTTGTAACCTGTGTGTAGCCCAACCCACAACGGCCTAATCTAATATATTACAGAAAGTCTCCAATGAGTGCGTCACATGCATTTTTGCTTGTTTCAGAGTCCAAATTAAAGAATTAATAATTTGACAATTATAGAGTTTTTTCTTAAATAACAAAAACATCGATAGACATTTATAATATCTGATTTGGATTAAAAAAATAAATATTTTTGTTTAGAAATTAATGGTGTGTGGTTAGTTTTAAGGGGGGGAAAAGTATTTTAAGTATTAGATTAAGAATTCTCATATATTATAAGCAGAGGTAGACCTAGGATTTCAAGTTAGCCGGGCCGAAGTATAAGAAGAAGAAAAAATATTTACCAATGTTCCTTATTACATTAAGATGCAATCATTTACCAACAAAGACATTAAAATACAAAATAATATTGTTTCTTAAGAGTATAAACTATTGCAAAAAAGGGGGGGTAGAAATTGCACTTAACCCACATATGGTTTGGCCTGTTTTAACAAAACCCACATGTGGTTTAAAACTTATCATTTAGCCCATCTGAGGTGCCCTCCGTTAGACACCCATTACCCACCTCTGCCATTTCCGTTAACAAATCTCCTTTACTATATAAGCCAAAAATTAGAATCCAAATAAAACCCCTAAAAAGAAGAACAAGCTCTCTCCCTCTCTCTACCTCAGAATCCTTAAAAATGCCCAAACCCATTATCCCTTTCTCTCTTTACTTTGATTGCCTGACTGAGTTCAAGTTCACTAGGTCCCTATTCATTGCCGTTGTTCTCCAAGTGCTTATGTGGTTGTGTGTTCTTTTATTTTGTCTCGATCTGTTCACGGTGATGAATTGGAACTCTTGGGTTCTTTGATAGCTGGTTTTTGGAAAGGATGGTTGTTTCTTTGTATTTGGATTTTTGGGGTGTATTTGATGAGATGTGGTTTTTTATATGGGTTTGTGGGTTGTAGTGCTTGGTTAGTGGTGCGGATGGGGGTTAGTGGTGGAGATTGGGTTTATGGGTCGTAGTGCTTTGCAAAGGAGCTCTTGCTGGTATTAAGAAAGCCTCTTAGTAGACAAACAACACATAAAAAAATGTAAGGTGGGGTTGCTTCTGTTTTGGGTTATGTTCTAATAGATTGCAAGCTTCAAACATCTCTTTGGAGTATTTTATTCCTAATTTGTTTTTTTTTCTTTTCTCCTTAAACAATCACAACTGAGGACTCACAAATCCACACCAATGCCATGACTACCCAATACCCACCCAAAACATTTGTTTTCTACCCTTTGTTCATACATTTGCAAAAAAATTTCACAGTTTCAGCAACATCATCTGCAAAAGTTTCTTTATCTTTGCCTTTTTTTCATGCATTCGAATTAAAAAATTAAACCCAGAAGCACAAAGAGTCAAAACTAACTTGTGCTAGGGGATTATTCATATTAATGGATGAATTTGCGAAATTTTGATCTTGAGATTTTTGGTATAAATGGTTTTTTTTTTTTTTTTTTTGGAGCTCTAGATTCAAAAGAGTATATGGAGGAGAGAGACATAAAATATTATTGAAAAGACATTTTTATCCCTATTTTTCTAATTGAAAATGGTGAGGTGGGTTAAGTGATACGTTTTAAACCACAGGTAGGCTTAGTTAAAATCAACCAAACCACAGGTGAGTTAACTGCAATTATCCAAAAAAAAATTATTTTCACAAATCAAAAATTACTTTTGCTACTTTAATATAGCATTTGAAATGTCTCGTAGAGTAGTGTTTTTGGTATTTGGTGTTTTAAATATTAAATATTTACCATTTAGAATACCTAATACTAGTACTCTACTATTAAGTTGACTGGAATTTTTTTTTTTAATTTTAAAATTTTGTTTTTGTTAAATTTTTGAGTTGTGTAGTTGCTAGTTGGGTTAGGCTAATTAAGAGGGAGTCTAGTTTTTGAAAGAGTAAGGCACAACTCTAGAAATTAAAAAAAAAAAAAAAATCATTAAAAAAAATTCTTTTTTTTTCTTTAGGCTATAGGGGCCCAAATTTTTTTCTCATTTTTTTTCTTTGGGCTAGGGAGACCTGGCCCCCTCTTGGGTCTGTCTTTGATTATAAGACATGCAAAAATTAACATGTTTTATCTAAAATATGAGAAAATGTTATTTTTTCCAACCCTGCATATCCCTTAATAAATAAAGGAGAGAAAATGTAATTTAACCACAGTAATATTTGTGACCCTCTTAAAAAAAAAAAAAAAAAAAGGAAAAAATGCAAAACTAACCTTGTAACTTTCAGCATTTTTCATTTCAATCCTCTAACTTTGAGTTTTGTCATTTCAGTCTTCTAACTTTCAATTATTGTCAATTCGATACTCCGTTAAACCTCAGTTATCTATTGCCGTTAAGTGAGCCAAAATAATGTCGTATTGGTGGTGTTTTTTTTTTGGTAATTTAAAAAAATTAAGAAAACTATTATTAAAAAAACATTCATTTTCTCTTTCGTTGGTCTCTCTCTCGCTTTTTCATTCTCTATCTCTTTGTCTCACAATGCTATGGTGCAAGGCCTCACTGCCGCCGTCGACCTCCACCCACAACCTCCAGGTCGACAGTTGTAATAGCCATCTATTAAGAATATAAACATGGTCTAGCCGTCTCTTTCTCTCTCTAGAATATATTGGGTGTGTGTGTGCGCGCGCGTAAACCACAACTCGTCATTGTTGCAAGATTGTATCTTTGATTTGGTGGAACTTTTTTTCTGAGGTACCCAGATTGTGTTCTCTTATCTACTTGTCTTCCTCAATAGAAATTCAACTTGTCTCTTTTGATTCTGTTTCTGGGTCTTCATTAAAATCTTTTTATCTATCTGGGTTTTCGTTAATTTCTCTTTTATCTTTCTTGTTATTATCGTACGGTCAACTAACTCCACTTGTATATGTGCTTTCCTATTTCCAGATCAAGTCAAATATTAAAGCCAAAACTAACCCGACCTGACTCCAGATCCTCCTCCTTCGTCGCCCTCGTCCCCTATGGCCGGAGCCTGAGTCCATTTCCCCAACCCGGAAGACGCGATCGAAGTGTTCGTCGATGGGTACTCTGTGAAAGTCCCAAAAGGCATGACGGTCCTTTAAGACCGCGAAATCGCTGGCGTCGATATCCCTCGATTCTGCTACCATAGTCGCCTCTCCATCGCCAGAAACTGCCGCATGTGCGTCGTCGAGGTCGAGAAAACGCCCAAACCTTTCGCCTCTTGTGCCATGCCTTCTCTTCCTGGTTTGTTTTCTCTCTCTCTTTCTTCTCACTCTTCTTGCCGCTGTTGACCCAGGTGGACTCTCCCTTCTTCCCCCAAAATTCGCAGTTTAGGGCTGTGGTCAATACTACCAGATTGTGAAGGAAATGATCATGGGATTTTGGGTATGAAGTTTGGGTTTGAGATTATGGGGGAAAGGGTGTGAGATTATTTTCTTTGCTTTTAGATTTTGGTGGAGTGAGTGACGAAGAGAGAGAGAGAAAGATGGAGAGGTGGAGGCCAGCGGTAGCAAGGAGGTTGTGGGTGGAGGCCGGCAGCGGTGGTGAGGCCTTGCACCACGGCATTGTGAGACAGAGAGATAGAGAATGAGAAAGCGAGAGAGAGTCCGACATGAGAGAAAATGATTTTTTTTTTTTTTTTTTAATAACAGTTTTCTTAATTTTTTTAATTATAAAAAAAAAAAAAAAAACCAAAAAGACTAGGATTTGGCGCACTTCACGGGCAGTAGATAACTAAAGTCTAACAGAGTACCAAATTGATAATAATTGAAAGTTAGAAGACTGAAATAACAAAACTAAAAGTTAAAGGACTGAAATGAAAAATGCTGAAAGTTAGAGGGTCAGTTTTGCATTTTTGCCAAAAAAAGAAGAAGATGTATTACGTTCATAATATTTTCACAACAAATCATAGGTGATTAGTTGTTATTGGTTCAAATTTAAACTTAACACTAAGATTACTTTTTTGTCTTAACAATAACAACCAATAACAACTTGCCACTTAAAATTTGTTGTAAAAATATTATAAAAATGTTATAAACATATCATTTCTAAAAATTAATATATGTGACAAATTGGGCCGGCTTCTCTCTTCCCAACAAGAAAAAAAAAGGCTTATAATAAATAAATAAAAAAAGAAAAAAAAAAGAGTTGGCTTTTGAGTCTAAAGAATGAGGCCCAAAATCTGTCACTAGTTTCAAGTTTCAATACACATTTTCTTTCAAACCCAACCGACCCGTTATTTAGCTCCAAAAACCCGAATCCAAATTAAAAAACCCACTTTTAACCGCCATCCCCACTCCTCCCCAAACAACCACAGCCGCCGCCTCCGTCGCCGATCGGTAAGTCTCTCTCTCTCTCTCTAAATTCCTGAAAGTTTGTATTTTAGATTTGGAAAATAATGGTTGTAAAAATTTTCAATAATATTGAAATTATTATGAGATTTTGTTTTCTGTTGTGATCAATTGGATATGGTGTTAGTTGGATTGTTGTGAAATTGATGTTGCTATTGTGTATTTTATACTCTGTTAGAGGCTGGTATTGTGGATTTTCTCTTCATTATGTTATATTTGTGAGATTAGCTATGTGGATTTTTTTGTACACACCAAATGAAGTATTTTTTTTTAACACAGCCAAACACTGTAATTATTTTTTCTTGAAACTGTTTTCAGTTGAAAATATTTTCCAGCAGAAAACATTTTATGTCGAAACAAATTTTACCCTTTATAAAGATTGAGCTGCTTCTGCCACTCCTTTCTTTTCATGTTATTTTCCTTGATTAGTTTCAATTATATTCCCTTTGTTTTTGTCTCACTCTCCAAAACTCTAATTTTTGGCTTTGAGCTTAGCAGTTAGCTCACTCGCTATTTGCCAAGAGACAGAGCTGACACCTCTTGATGTTTTCAACAGAGACGTCTAGCGTTCAAATTCCCCCTTCCTCATTATAACTATCGAATTATAGAAAAAAGTTAGCTCACACGCTATTTTGATTCGCTGGAAGCTCCAAACCTTCAGTGATAGGCAAGTCGCATTCACTGTAAGACTATCAATATCATTTTGGCAACCCCTTTAATATGATTTTTTCTTTTCTTTTCCCTTTGTGATTCAATTCGTTTCTGCTTCATCACTCTATATCTATATGATTTAATCATGAAAAACTATGCAGATCAGAATTGATGTCTAAAGCAGACCTTAAATTCAAGAAGAAACACCAGTTTTATACAAGTAAGTTTGGACGTTTTCTATGAATTGGGCAAGTTTGAAAATTTGGACTGTTGGTCCTACAAAGCAAATCCTGAATGCTCAGTCAATTGTTAATAGTTGAATAATAGCATTTCTAGAACATATTTTTCACCATGATGTTTTTCCAGTGTTAAATCTTGTGCAGTAGTCATTTGTTACCTTTTTTGGTTGTGTGGAATCTTTTTGGCCTCATTTTTTTTGATTTAGGAGTATTTATTGCTGATTTTTTTTTTTCCTGCAATAATATATTGCTCAGTCAATTGTTAATAGTTGAATCATTTTTGGTCTCATAAGGATTGATTATCATTAGATTTTTTTCTTATATATATAAAAGATTGTCATTAGATTTTTCATTCTTGCTTTAATTGTCTACTTTTGTGTGTCTCAATTGTCAAAATCTTAATGCTCTTTTAATATAATCTCTTTGAATTGTTTGTCGAAATTTATGAATATCTAAAACCCTTCCCTTTTCTTTCTTTTTTCTACTATTTATCTTCTTTATTTTTTTTATAATTTTTTTGGGTGAAATATGCAGAGGTTAGAGATACTGTTGCTGCTTTGAGTGTGCAAAAGGCTACTGAGAAGGCGAGATTCTTAAATTAAATTTCTCGTTGTTTATTGTTATATCGTTGCCACTAATAGTTTAGTAGAGTTTTGACACTTGGATATGCAATAATCAAGATTGTGTCTTAGATGGAGGAACTTCATCATATTGATTAATGGTCTATTTATAATTTTTGGGGAGCCAGAGTTAATTTTTGGTGCTATTGGTGTGTGGTTTGAACTGTGCTTACATACTTATAGGTGGTTTGGTTATTGCATTATTGAGTTTGCTGTTAGGAGTTGTAGCATCATCTGTCCTGTTTTTGTCAGTGGCAAAAAAGTTCCGGTCAGGACCTGCCTGCATCGCAAAATTGTAAAGATTGTCTTCCTTTTGATGGACTGAGTTTTTGTGATAAAGGTCTAGCTCCTTTACACATTTTGTTTGCCCATCTATTTCTGGATTGTTTTAATTTAGGTAAAACCATAGGTCCAAACTTTTAGAGTTGAGACATTACTCCTTAAAGGGATGTTTGTACATATAAGTTAAAATAGTATCGGTGTTTCCATAGGGGTTTAAAGCGATTTGGCATATATTTTTGGTACTTGTAAAATAAATTATACAATATTAACAAAATGCATTTTTTTTTTTTTAAATGCAAGGATGTAGACAAATTTTAATCAGGTGGTATGCAGGATCCACAAATACATTTTGAGGCTGGTAGCATGGTCCAATTCTAGTCTATAATGGGGATGGGAAGTTAAGAGAGTAGCATTAAAAAAAAATGACACATGATGCAATATATAGGTGACTTGGCCTATTTGTTCAACATATATGTAAATGTGAGTATCTTCATTCAATCATCCTCTAGGATACAAGATACAACATTGAGTCGTTTATTTGCTGCTTATTTTTGGTTTTTTTTTTTTTTTTTTTGGTGGTAATTTTTTGGGGGGGGGGGGGTGGAGAAATGTCACCAACAAGGGTGACTGGCCCAGTGGTTTGATTGGGATCATTGTCTTGAGTTTGAGGGCATGTTGTTGGTTCAGGCAAGATACTCGCTTGCTTATGCTGCTCAGATCCCAATGGGGTTGTTGTCAGGGCCGTCAAGCTATGACTGAAGAACCTTCATGAGGGAGTGTCTATGGCCCCCTTACTGTTTCAGCTTAAGTGCTGGTTCCTTAGTGGATGGGTGCCACTATGGTAAGGCTCATGTAGGATCTTTCACAAACTAGTTCCTCCTACCCTTTTTTACCTAGCAAAAAGGAAGTGACAAATGTCAAATGATGACAATTGAACAGAATCTTGAACCTTCATCTCTAAAATGTCAAAAAAGATAAGTTAATGTAAAGCCTGGATCAAATATTTTTGGAGCACAAACTATATTGCAACAAAATTATGATATGGGGATTACAGATATGATAAACTGATCGATTGATAAAAAGAACCCATGGGGGTCCACAAAATCTTAGCAAAGCCTTGTAAAACCTCAATAGTTTCTCATTCCATTCTTCTTGAGTTCATAGTCTATATTAAGGACTTTGCGTGGAGGCATGATTTTAATCTCCAAATCAAGGAAACTCTACAAAGAACACTCTTTTATTTAATATAGACCAATTTCTTTTAGGATAATGTCAGGACTCTGTTGTGCATTAAAATTGTTTATCTTTATTTAAATAGAAAAGAAAAGAAAAAATCTAAGGTGATGTCTTTCTTTTGTTTTGTTTAAACCTTTTAAACTAATATGTTGTGGCAAATTGTTTAATTGCACTTGTGAAATTTATTTATGAATAATATTCAAGCTCTATAGTACCTTAAATATCTAATGCATGTTCTTTCAGAAGAAGAAACTTCGAAGCCGACAGAAGAAATTGAAACCATATGATCTCTCTTCCCTCTCAGAGTTCCTTCCTGAGTTGAAGACCCTATGGCAACCAAGTCCTGCTGCTCAGTTCAGGCTGAATTGTAAATCTATGCAAAAGTAAATGTGAGTACTTGAATTCCATGATTTACATCCTGTTGCAAGCTTTAGATTTCCTTTGCATTGCGTTATTTGTCTCATGTAATACTGGGTTCATTGTCATCAGCTTGAAGGAAGGAAAACAGTTGAGTACAGTTCTTAACCATCCTGCTTTCCAGTTGGATTCCCTGGCTGCCATTCTTCAACACCTACATAGCACACAACCAGTTACAGATGAGAAACCAAAGAAAAAGAAGAACAAAAATGGAAGGAAGAAGAAAAAAGCGAAGAAATCTAAGGCTTCAGATGGACCTCAATCTATGGTTATGTGATTTGAAAGATAAGTTTTTATCAATCTGCTTCTATGAGCCATATTTGTTTATATCTGATCCTCTAATGCCTACATTTTGAATACGAGATATATTCACCTGGTTAACAAATCTATCTGGGTTTGTTTGTTTTCTGTTTCCTAGAGATGCTCTTTAGTCTGATCAGTATAATTATTTTTCCTTTTTCGATCACAGAGAGAGAGAGAGAGAGAGAGAGAGAGAGAGAGAGAGAGAGAGAGTATATTGAAGACTCTAGTTATTGTGGCCTTCTCTGTATTTTCATTTTCATTGATTTATGGGAAATTTGGTGCTGAAAAGGATTTTCTTTCAATTTAATGTTCCTATCTATACATCTTAAAATCTAGCTGATCAATGATTGCCTGAAAGACCCAAGCTAGAAAATTTTCAAGTTTTCAACCGATATAAATATAGCTTTGATTTAAGTCTTTTCAGACAAAGATACTTGGAAATAGGATGGTGAAAATGATGTCAATGACTCTTTTTTCCCTACAAATTCATCTAGATTTTCTATTGGTTATTCATTTTGTAGAAAGATGGAGAGTCTAAATTCAATTAACGCAATCCAAGTTTGGGACGTGCAAGCTATTTATGGAGTCGAGTTGCTTGGAGTTTAAAACTAAAAAGTTTAGGTCTTTACCATCTGTCATTCTATATGTATATATTTTTTTGAAGAACAAAAAGAGGGGCGGGGGCGACCAATGTGACTACCCCCTGGGTGTGACCATAGGGGCACTCCTGCTAGAGAATGTTAGATTGAGCCATAGTTGCTGTGGTTGGAGGTGACCACAGACCTCATTCTAACCCCACAAGAGAACTTGAAGCTTAGGCTAGTTGCAGGCAAAAAATCCCACAATTCACCCATTAGCAATCAAATATGGGACCTAGTGCTCCTACGTTCACACCAAGACTGCTAGGTCACCTTTCTCGGTGATCTATCATTCTATATATTGGCTTTTGGACGGATAGTCGAATCGTATATACTTTAACCAAAAAAAAAATTGAGTCATATATACATATTACCTACTACTTAGTAACATTTTTTCAGCTTTATAAAGAAAAAGAATATGCATGCACATTTTCTGTATGTGAGAACCATAATATATTTATTATTCGTACTCTGTCTAGAGTATATAACCGAAAAAATGAAAATGCTTTGCAATGGCTGTTATTATCTTCTTGTACACCAATACTTGCTGTTCATTCATATAGCTGATAATGTGCATGCAATGATCTAAATAGTTCATGCTAGGTCCACTTAAGATATAGATTATTTCTCCACCGATTACAGCAACTTTCTCAATCGGCCAAAAAAAGCAAAAGCATTGTCAATTGGATATCCAATCAACAATTATAATTTATCTTATAATATATATAGTTTTTTGAAATCACTTATCAAAAAATAAATATATTTTTGAAGTGTATCTTATAATATTTGCATATTAAGGGTCTATTTGGAATCCGTTTATTTTATTGAAACTGAAAACTTTTTGCTGAAAATACTGTAAATAAAGGTAAAAGTTAGCTGAAATAGTACCGTGGGACCTATGAATAGTACCAAAAACTCAAAAAGTACAGTGATGCTAATGAATAGTAGCAAAAATAAGTTGAATAGTAAAATAAGCTGGTTTTTTAAGATATAGCTAAACGCACACTAAGGATTTGTTTGGATACCGTTTATTGTTGAAAACTGAAAACTTATTACTGAAAATACTGTAACAAATTAATTTTTAAATGTGTAAATATTGCTGTGGGACTTAAGTTTACCTAGAAATCTGCATTTTGATGAGTTTGGTGGTCCATGAAGAGTGCTGTGGGATCCCAAAAAAACGCAAAACACAGCTTAAATATAATTTTAGTGCTAGGCAAATGCACACTAAAGCTTTGTTTGGATAGCTTATTTTTTGCTAGATTATTTCACTATTTAACTTATTTTTGTTACTATTTATAGGCTTTACTGCATTTTTTAAGATTATTTATGGGCCCCACTGTATTATTTAAGTTAAATTTTACTTTTATTTACGGTACTTTCAGCAAAAAATTTTCAATTTTAACAAAATAAACGGATCTTAATCCAACCCTAAGAGTTTATTTACTTTTACCACCAAATGCTCATTGAAATATATAGTATTAAAATTTAAATTGGAACTATATGTTGCCGGCTTGCACGGGAGAATCCTCTGCTCTATTTATGTTGGGTTTCTTCCGCTTGACCAAAATATTAATTATTTATAAAATGATATCATTTTATAAATTTATTCCAAATCTACCCCCTTTTTTTTAAGGGGTACTTTTTTTTTTTAATATAGAAATTATGTTTTTTTTTTTTTAAAAATTTTAATTAACACTGGCTCATGGCATGGGGAACTGCACGTGAGTGAATAGTCGCATACTTTTGTGTTTATTAAAAAAAGAAAAAAAAAAGGGAATCTAGCATTTTTTTTTTTCAAAAACAGAGTTTTAAAATAATATTATTTTGCAAATTATTTCTAAATAATAATCTATTTACTTTTTTATGCTGATAAAATTTGATACCACAAAAAATTCTATTCTCTTTCTTGTATTTCCCATTCCACAAAATTAAAAAAAAAAAAAAAAAAATCAAACCCAGGGTGGGTTCAACTGAAAAGATTCTCCTCCATAAAATTTTCCAATTCGGCAATTCCTCGTAGAAACCCAACCCAAACGGAAATACACAGTGAAATTCGCTTTCCATTTTTTCCACGAAAAGTATTTTCCTAAACCCTAACCTTAAATTTCCCTCTTCTCTTCATGAATCAAAATGTAAATCCCACCCAATCACACCTCAAAAATTCCTTAAATTCCAAAACCCCCAAAGTAATTAAACCCTAGAAAGAATCTATCATCATATTCAGCCATGGATCCAATGGGCCTGAGCCAGGGCCCAATTCCCTCCCCCGACGGCGACGGCGACGGTGGTGGCGGCGTCGATGCCTGGTACGGTAACATTCAGTACCTTCTCAACATCTCCGCCATCGGCTCCATCTGCTGCGTCGTCATCTTCCTCTCCATCAAGCTCCGCAGCGACCACCGTCGGATCCCCGGCCCCACCGCCCTCTTCACCAAGCTCCTCGCCGTCTGGCACGCCACGTGTCGCGAGATCGCCCGCCACTGCGGCGCCGACGCCGCTCAGTTCCTCCTGATCGAAGGCGGAAGCTTCGCCGTACTCTCTTCCATCGCTCTCCTCTCAATCTTCCTGATTCTCCCTATGAACCTCTACGCCGGCACCGCTTCTCTGAACGACGACGAGTTCTTCAAAACGACGATCAACCACATCGCCAAAGGCTCTCCTTTGCTCTGGATCCATTTCCTCTTCGTCGTAGTCGTCGTCGTTTTGGTTCATTTCGGTCTCTCCGCGATCGAAGAGAGGTTGAGGTTCACTAGGTTTAGGGACGGGAATGGAAATCTGAGCGATCCGGCTGCGAATTCAACTGCGATTTTCACTATAATGGTGCAAGGAATTCCAAAGCGTCTCAGCGCCGATGATCGAAGCGCTTTACATGAGTATTTCCAGTACAAGTATCCCGGAAAGGTGTACCGTGTTGTTCTTCCGATCGATTTGTGTGCCTTGGATGATTTAGCCACCGAATTGGTTAAGGTTAGGGACAACATTTCTCGTTTGGTTGCTCGAATGGACTCGCGCGAATTCAATGAGATTGAGGTGAATTACGTGAATACAATGTGGAGAAATGTACTGGAAAAGTTGGGATTCACCGATGAAGACAAGTTGAGAAAGTTACAAGAATCGCGAGCTAAGTTAGAGACCGAATTGGCTGCTTATAAAGAAGGCCGAGCACCGGGTGCTGGTGTTGCCTTTGTTGTGTTCAAGGATGTTTACACGGCGAATAAAGCAGTTCAGGATTTTCGGAATGAGAGGATGAAGCGGTTTGGGAAGTTCTTTTCTATTGTGGAGTTAAGGTTGCAGAGGAATCAATGGAAGGTCGAGCGAGCTCCTTTGGCTACAGATATATATTGGAATCATTTGGGTTCGACGAAGCTTCAATTGAGATTGCGGAGAGTGATGGTGAACACTTGCTTGCTGTTGATGCTCTTGTTTTTCAGCTCTCCACTAGCTGTGATCAGTGCTTTGAAAGGCGCTGGTCGGATTATAAATGCAGAAGCTATGGATAGTGCGCAGTCATGGGTGGCTTGGGTGCAAAGTTCGAGCTGGCTCGCGAGTCTAATCTTTCAGTTCTTACCAAATGTGATTATATTTGTGAGCATGTATATAGTAATCCCGTCTGTTCTTTCGTATCTCTCTAAGTTTGAACGGCATCTTACAGTGTCGGGGGAGCAAAGAGCTGCACTTTTGAAGCTGGTGTGCTTCTTCTTGGTGAATCTGATTCTCCTAAGGGCTTTAGTTGAGTCTTCGTTAGAGAGTGCATTGTTGAGTATGGGAAGGTGTTATTTGGATGGGGAGGATTGTAAGAGGATCGAGCAATACATGAGTGCATCATTCTTGTCAAGATCATGCCTTTCCTCGCTTGCATTTTTGATCACGAGCACGTTTTTGGGTATATCATTTGATCTATTGGCTCCGATTCCTTGGATTAAAAGGAATATTCAAAAGTTCAGGAAGAATGATATGCTCCAGCTGGTTCCTGAAACTGAAGAATACCCATTAGAGCATCAAGAAATAGATGGTCTTAGGAGACCATTGATACCCGAGAGTATGTATGACAGTCCTAGATTCAACAGTATTGAATCTATCGATATCCCGGGCCAAGATCTTTCTGTATATCCAATCAATAGAACATCAACTGCCCCGAAACAGACATTTGATTTTGCACAGTATTATGCATTTAATTTGACAATATTTGCACTGACCATGATATATTCATCATTTGCTCCACTGGTGGTTCCTGTTGGTGCAGTTTATTTCGGCTATAGGTATGTGGTTGACAAGTATAACTTTCTGTTTGTATATAGAGTCCGGGGATTTCCCGCCGGAAATGATGGGACGTTAATGGATACGGTATTGAGCATCATGCGTTTCTGCGTAGATCTGTACTTGCTCTCAATGCTCTTGTTCTTCTCGGTCCAAGGAGACTCCACCAAGCTGCAAGCGATATTCACACTTGGGTTGTTAGTAATGTATAAATTGTTGCCTTCTAATAATGATGGTTTTCATCCAGCTCTTTTGGAAGGCATACAGACTATTGAGAATGTTGTAGATGGGCCAATTGATTATGAGGTCCTTTCTCAGCCTAAGTTCGATTGGGATATATATAATTCATGAGTGGAGCTGTAACTGTAACTGTAACTGTAACACATTATTGATCAGTTAGTTGGCTTGTGCGGAGATCCTTCTCTGTTGGCCTTATAAAATTTAAAAAAAAAACAAAATTTATTGTTGTTCATGTGTAATTGTAAACGTGTTTTATTATATTTACTCATTCTTGTTTACTTTGTATATATGCTGCTAAAATCTCACATAGTACATTGCAGTCTGCAATGCATGTAATGCAGATTATCTCTGACTTTGTTTTGAAGCCCCACGATTGGTGAAGGTTTGCTGGAGGTACACAATTCATTGGATTATGCACATTCCTCCAATTCTTTCTTTTTTGCAACCCATTTTATTTTTGTGTTCTTCACTGCTTACGACAGTTGTAAGCTCATTCATAGGGTTCAAGTTCAGCAGTGTGAAATTCATTTTACTTACTAGTGTCTTCATGGAGCTATTTGGGAATTGTTTGAATCTCTAAATCACTGTAGTTTTGATGAATTTAACTACAAATGATTAGTAAAATAGATGACTGTAGGTTCGAAAATGTCTCAATCCTTTGCTAATGTCTACCATTGAAGGCAAGGAACCTTGAAATTGTTCAATCCCTCTATTGTATTGTACATGTGGTTTCTCATAACCAATATAAGTAAAGCCATTGTGAGTTTTAGTGACTATGTGGACTCTTTAAAATTAGGAGCGTATAAGAAATAGCTTCTTCTTATTTATGGGAAGACAACATGGCTTCTTCCCATTGTATTGAATAATATCTTCACCCTCTTTTAACTCTTGATCATGGCCTAACTAAGCATTTCCTATCTTGCCTCTTGTCATTAAAAGTTGGAAGCAAAATTTATGAGGTGCTTATGTGAAAAAACTGTCTCGCTATCCAAAATGATGCATTGAGGAGGGGTCAGATTAGAGCTAATTCTTCATTTTATTTTATTACTGATTTAAGGATTTAGCTCATCATTTACTGAAAAAGTGAAGAAAAATTAGCAGCACAAAGTGCATGACCATATATAACAATTATTCTATCAAATATTTATATAATAGAACAAGTGTTCTCTCTTATCCAGATTTATCTTGTTAAAACAGGCATGCTTTACAAGCAAAAAGGTGGGGTCAAACCCAAAACATCCAGTAGTCCATGCTGCAAACGTGAGGGTTCATGCAATTCCGCACGACCTGCCTCATGATAGTCACCATGAAAAAGAAACTGTTGTGATGCTCTAAATGAATATTTGAAAAATTATAATTGCATTGGAGAAAGTGTTGAAAAAGCAAGGTGAGCTATGTTTTGGGAGTTTGATGACAAGTGGGTGCAAATTTACTTGGACCAAATGAAATGTAGGCAAAGATGAGAAATAGAGAAAAATTAGGAGATAAAAGCCAACTGGTCAAGACACATCCTATAACCATTCTTAGCCAAGCAAATGCTCTCTCTTCTACACTTGAGCAGGTTTTACAATCCAATATGGCTCGCTCCACTTATCAGTAATTTCTCACTTGCAATTCTCTCTCTCTCTTTTAAACTTGTGGCTAACCTTTAAATTAACTGAAAGTTTTTAATTAATTGCCATTTTGATGAAGAAGACGTAAATTGTGAGTCACAAGTAAGTTGTTTCATTTACTTGTGACATTGATTTTCTTCTTCAATTTTGAGGGTCAAGGCAGGAGAGAGTTATGCAATATTGCAATATGCATCATTCAGCAGTGAAAAGCAATCTTGTTGATTCAGGTTCAGAAACAAACAAGCTTGAGTCTAGAGGCAATGACCAGCCCCTCTGCCCTAAGCCCCGTCGGATTGGGCCTGCCATTCCTGAATTTCTTAAACCCCAAAGATGTAGCAAGCACAGGTTTGATTGTTTTTTACACTGGTCCTCTTTTAAGTGTTCATTTTTTTTTCCTTTTACTTTAAACTCAAACATTAATGCTAGCATTATAAAATTGTGCCGAAGATTTGTTAATAGAATGAAAATTAAATCTACTCATCAAAAAAAAAAAAAAAAAAAAAATCCTTTTTTCAATAATATCATACAACTTACTGTTATGCCTTGTAATCAGCCAACCAAATATAGAGGGGAGAAGAGATATTCTGAATATAATTTCTGAAAAAGTAAGTACATGTTATGCTGTTGTTATTATTATTTGTCTGCGTTATATTATTCCACTCCAATATTTTCCTTCCTCAAAGAGTTTCAATGTCTAATACAATTTGATCATCTCTAATGGTTTAATGTGAGTGCTTACACAGAATAGTACTGATGGAAGGGATTATATATGCAATGGGTGCACACCATCATGTTACCCGGGGTCCCCTCCAGGAAGAACAGATAATCCGTTGGTTCACGATGTGCAATTTGTTCATCAGATGGAACTTCTTTCGCCGTTTACACGAACTAAGCTCTCTGATAAATTTGGCTTCACTTCAGCCTCTCCAGTATGAGAGCTTCAGAAAATGATGCAGCAGTTTTGAGGAAAGAATATGATTGTCCTTCAAATGTGTTTCCTTCACTAGGAGCACCATTTTGAGGGGTTCTTTTTTTTGTAGCACTATTAGTATGAGTAGGCACTTCAAGTCTTAATTTTGGGAATCGGTTTGTAAATATTGTGAGATGAATGCATTCAAATGCATCTTGTACATATTCTGAGAGGGCCATGGGTTATTTCTTGTATATTCACTATGTCTATGTCAATTGTAGTCATTGTTAAAAGAGTATTTGGTTTCAAGTTTGTTCTGGTAGGAAAATATGTGAGGGCGATGAATATCTCATCAATTTCATTATATACACAAATTACGCAAAACGTAAATCAATAATTTTGTTGAAACCATAAAACACATCTTGCCTGCTAAATAAATCTTCAAAATCAAAATTGTTAAACCTACCCCTCCAAACGGTTAAAGAAAAAAAAAAAAAAAAAAGAAGGAAGAACAATCTAATGAATTTTACTTTTCAAAATATATATAGTCATCAAAACTTTTTATTGGGAGTTATTGTCATTGCTTATAAGTTTGTAATCAAATTTTATCCTTAATTTAATGAGTGAAACTTATTAATAAGTTTTATGTGAATTTAATGAGTACATATTTAATTTAAGAAACACGGACACTTCATTCAATATACTCTATCTATGTCGTATCTGTGTTGTATCAGTATTACCGTACTCGTGTGTTTATATGCCTACTCATATTTGTGTCCGTGCTTCTTAGCATTTAATAGTATTGTTGGAATATTCTATAAAGGTTGTGTTAACGGACACCGCACGGTGCCCGTTAAGCACAAAATTTTTTATTTTTTCCTGAAACAATTTTTGCCTTTTTTTTTTTTTTTTTTTTTCAATTTATGTCCATTTTTCAGTTTTGTAGTACTATTTGAGATTTTTTTTTTGACTTTTTCTGATTTTTTTTTTTTTTTTGACTTTGGTGCTGGTTAACATTCTCCCTTCTACAATTACCCCGCCAGTCGTGGGTTCTAGTTAAGTACAATGTAAAGACATAATACATTTCTTTTCTTATCTGTTTTTGGATGAAAAAAAAAGACATACATTTCCACAAAACACAAAAACATATATTCTCTCTCTCAATCTTCACTCAAGTTTCTACGGTTTGAAAGTTGAAGCCATCAATCTTCCAATGGCTCTCTGTCTGAGAACATCTTCAAGAAGTATTATCTATTATCTTAAATCTAAAATGGGTTTGTTGAGCTTTTCTTCGAGTTCTTTAACCCATCAGCATCATCAAAAACCTCCATTTACAGCTCCCACGGCTCAAAATCTAAGAGACCCATTTGCAAATTTCTCTACTAAGGTGAACCTTCTCTCTACTCGCCGTTTTCAATCTACCAAAGTCGAAGAACAATGGGATTCTCTCAATCATGCTCATCATAATCAGGTACACCCTGAATGTAAACTTTTTTTTTTTGTGTGTAGCTTTAGATTGTCTTTCATTGCCAGTGTAGCAGTCATATAGTGTTCAAATGATTGAGTTTCTTGTGCTGTTTGGGATCTCTGTGTTTTATGAATTATAATGTGCTTCATTGAAATTAGTAGCGAAGTGCAAATTTGGGGTTTTAAGGCATTTGTTAACAAGGGAAAACAAATGGGTTTACGCCAATAAACTTCATCATCTCCTTTTACTTAGCAAACAAGAAGTTTAAAAGAGAAAAAGAAAAAAAAGGGGTTCAATTATCAGCTCAGCTGCAATGCACTTTATTTAAAATGAAGAAATCAAGAAACACCCATGTAAATAAATAGCCGGTTGCAGGACTTTTGAGTTTCCTAGTTGCTTTGAAAAAAAAAAAAATTGTGCAACAGATTGTGAAGCTTTCTACATCTTCCTAGAACTGAAACATTTTTGTTGGCATTTGGTGTTATGTTTTATCATGCATAAGATGCAGTTTGGTTGCCCCATGTATGGTCAAGTATGTAAGAGAGATTATACATTACACTTAAAGATGGCATTTTTTTACCTATTTAGATTAGTAAAAAACTTTTTAGTTTTCATTGGTCCATCTCCTATCACTATTGATGTCTTAAGGTTCAAGGAAGCAGTCTTTATGATGAGTACAGGGTGAATTTTCAAGGCTATTTCAGATATATAAATATATATATATATATTACACTAATTTTATTATCAAGTAATTCGGTAAATTAAAAATATGTTATGGAATGAAAATTTTCATGTTTACTCAGCAAAATTGTGCCATGGCATGAATTTAAAAAATATTAATAATAAAAAAATTGTATTACTATTTCAAGTGCATATATTTGCGTATTTCTGGAAGCAAGATGGAGAAATAATGGCTTCTTATGACCTCCATATTTGTTATACCATTTGAAGGGATGTCATGGAGAGTTTGTTAATCCATTTTTAAGGTGACCATTGTTGGAATGATTACTAAGCAGAGCTGTATGGGCTGTACCACTCTTCAATTAGAAGTGAATAAGCAATTAGAATTTTAGAATGCTGAATATGGGTATATATAAGAGGCGCAAGCATCATCACAGACTTAACAAGACAGTATGCAGGCCAGCAAAAAAATTATTCTGAAATTTCTTCAAAAGTACCCTCAAATCTCTAGACAGAGCATCATGCATTTTTTTCTTCTTCTATTTTTATTCCAAACTACACTTTTTTCTTATATTATCATTATTTTTTAAAATTGTGTGTGTGTCTTTCATACTCATTCGGGTCCCTTTTTGTTGCAGGTCTTAGATTTCCCAGGAGGAAAGGTTGCATTCACCCCTGAGATGAGGTTCATATCTGAATCACCTGTGGAGCGGGTACACTGCTACCGTGTACTTGATGACAATGGGCAGGTGATTATGAGCAGCAAATTTAAACAGGTATTCCATCTTTAATTTTTCCCCTCTCAAGATGAAGTAATTCATTTTTAATATATTTTTCATTGTAAAAATATATCCAACAAAACAGACCTTTATGGGCTAATAGGTCAGTGAGGAAATTGCTGTAAAAATGTACAGTGACATGGTTACATTGCAAACCATGGATTCTGTTTTCTATGAAGCACAGAGGCAAGGAAGAATTTCCTTTTATGCAACTACAATTGGAGAAGAGGCCATTAACATTGCATCAGCAGCAGCACTCACCATTGATGACCTTGTCTTCCCTCAGGTTAGAAGCACATGCATGAAATACATACTTGTGTTACTATTCTTCTAAGCAGTATATACTCACCAAAATTTCCATTCCCTTGCCCATGAGTGAGACTGTGAATAATGCAAGAAGAAAATTTGTATGCTGTGCAGTACAGGGAACCAGGGGTTCTGTTATGGCGTGGTTTCTCCCTCCAAGAATTTGCAAACCAATGTTTTGGAAACAAAGATGATTATGGGAAAGGGAGGCAGATGCCTATCCATTATGGGTCTCACAAGCACAATTACTTCACTGTAGCAGCAACAATTGCGTAAGTTATAAACTGTTTATGTTGTAGTGCTTTCATGTATAGGGACAGAGCCAGAATTGCAAGATTGGAGGGGCCAAAGTAAATAGTAATGGTCATAATGAAGCGTGACCAAACATAGGGGAGGCATATAAATTCTCTCTCTTTCTCTCCCCTTTTCAACACACACAGAGAAAAAGTGGGAGGTAGGGAGGGGGGACGCCTTTATATTTTGTGCAAAATTAAGGTCAGAAGTAAGGCAAAACTATAACTTAGAGAAAGTTTGGGAGCCATGGCCAAACTATCTATGTAACTTCACTCCTGTTCATGTAGAACCTTTTGCACTCTTCATGAAGAAAATGACAGCCACGAATATACCTTCTTTTTTGCAGTACGCAAATTCCCCATGCAGTGGGTGCTGCATATTCTTTGAAGATGGACAGAAAAAAAGCATGTGTAATCACTTATTTTGGTGATGGCGGCACAAGTGAGGTGAACATATTGTTACTGTATAACCCAAAAGAGACCTCTCTCCCTCTTAATTTTTTTTATAGGGGAGTTTGGACACAACATATGGAATGAAACCATTGGACATTTTAGGAAATTATTTTTATTATAGTTTCAGTAACCATTTGGCAATAGTATAAAAAATGAAAGATACTATAACCCACTACTTATCAAAAAAATAAAATAGATACTGTAACACATTGCCTTTAAGGGAGAACTCTTAATGCCAAAACATCTCTTCATATCCTTATCTACCATGGCTGGCTGTGACTTCTCAATTCTAGGTAATGATTTCAATTCGCTTTCCATGACTTATTCTAGAAAGTAAAAGAATAGACAGTGCTATCAAGGCAATGAAAGACAAATGAATGATTTTATTTTCATTAGCTGTCCAGGGAGCCTTATGAATTCACTGACTCTGGATTGTGGTTGTATATTTTTTGATACATCAAATCATTTTAGGGAGATTTCCATGCTGCTTTGAATTTTGCGGCAGTTATGGAGGTGCCAGTTATATTTTTCTGTCGGAACAACGGTTGGGCTATCAGTACCCCTACTTCAGACCAGTTTCGAAGTACTCTTCCTTCTCATGTGCATTGTTTTACCTTAAAATTCCTTTTACTGTCTTTTTAAATGGGGATATTAACCTATTTGTGGTATTGTTTCACTGGCAGGTGACGGTGTTGTTGTTAAAGGCCCTGCTTACGGAGTTCGAAGTATTCGAGTAGATGGTAATGATACTCTAGCCATTTATACTGCAGTTCATGCTGCACGTGAAATGGCAATTAGTGAAAACAGACCAATCTTGATCGAGGTAAATTAATTATCTATTTTGTCAGTTTTTTGGGCCTTACAGTTTTGATGTTAAAAATAGAAGTCTCACATTCTTATGTTCAGTTTGATCTTTTTTTGTTAACAGGCCCTAACATATCGTGTGGGACATCACTCCACTTCTGATGATTCCACTAAGTACCGTCCAGTTGATGAGATTGAATGGTGGAGATCAGCACGAGACCCTGTTGCTAGATTTAGAAAATGGATTGAAAGCAATGGTTGGTGGTGCAGTGAGGATGAGTCAGAGCTAAGAACGTCTGTGAGGAAGCAGGTAAAACGTACAGTATGGTTAAAAGATATTTAAATAAGATAGACTTATTGAAACTAAAACTATATTTCCATGTGTTAGTTCCTCATGCCTTTTGAAACTAGTAACTTATAGGAAGCAGGAAACACCAGTTTTACAAAAAAAGTTATGAATTGGTATTTGGAAGATCAACACAAAAGTGTTCTGTTGGAGCTTGCAAAGTCAAGTGTTAGATTTACTACTGAATTGATTGGAAAAAAAAAAGAAAAGAAAAAGAAAAGAGGAATAGATAAAGGCGGAATCACTTGCTTTCTAGAAGAAAACAAGATGTTCATAATCAAAGTTTGCAATAAAGGTCTCTCTCCTGCAGGCTCTGCTCTCTCACCTTGAAAAACGAAACCAACAAATACATACCAGAAACTTATGACCGGTTTGGAAGTTTAGAGAGGGAGGAGAGTAGAGGGAGTAGAGGGGAGGAGAGTTGAGGGGAATGGTTCCCCTCCACCTTGTTTGGATGTTTTTAAAATTAGTAAGGGGGAAGGGAGTAATTAAACCTTCCCCTAATTTGGATGTTTTAAAAATTAGGATGGGGAGGAGAGGAAATGATTAAAATAGACAAATTTACTCTTATTTGAAAATGGACTTGCAACATTGGTCTATTATTAATTTAGAAAGGGCAAATTAGGAAATTTTTTTAGTCAATAATTTATATACTATACCCTCCCTCCAAATCTCTCCAATTTGGGGGAATTAAAAATGAGGGGTTAGAGGTGGTTGAAATCCCTCCAAACCCCTCCGAACTCCTCCCCCTCCTTCCTTAAAAAACTTCCAAATAAGGTAATTGAATTACTCTCCCTCCCTCTACTCTACTCCCCTCCTTTTTTTAACTTCCAAACAGGCCATTAGAGCACTTTCTAACGCATATAACTTTGTCTTAAATTTATTAAGATTATTGATGGTCTATCACTATGCTTCAGAAAATAAAGGGACATAACTAACATTTATATTTTTAGGATATAGACTAAATGCTGCCAATATTATGTGATACAACTTTGATCCAATCTGTAAGAACTGCAAATGAGTTATTTCATAAGCCATTATAGATCATTTTAAGTTGTTTTAAATACACTATTGGGGCCCATAGTTAAATTGTATAATAGAGGTTTTGCAAGTTTCTAACCAATGACACTTTTCATACAGATGCTACATGCAATTCAAGTGGCAGAAAAGGCCGATAAACCACCAATTGCCGAGCTTTTTACAGATGTATATAATGTTCCCCCATCAAATCTTTGTGAGCAGGAGAAATTTCTTAGAGAAACCATGAAAAGACACCCACAGGATTACATGCCAGATGTTCCTGTTTAGATGAATCCAAATGTGCATGTATATGCAGCTTAGTTCATTCATGAAAGCTTGAACATGTTTTCTTGCACCCGATATTCTTTTACTGCTATGGTAGTGAAAGCATATCAGATGGTTGCCATCTAACTTTAACATGCACCCGGACCTCCATCTTATCAAGAACAAATGCCTTAGTACCTTGCTTTGCTGAATCTTTATCAATCCATGCCAGCTGACATCCGTAATTTTGACATGGATGAAAAACTGATACTTGATTTGCTAAAACTAGAACTGCAAAGTGCTAGTCTAGCATCATTGTGATAAAGAGTTCAACTGAACAACATATCTTAAATTAGCAAGCACGCCACTTTTATAGCCGCATGAAGCTTTTTGCGTTATACACAAGTAGGCCACCTGTAACTGTGTTAAAATTAAAAAAAATGGAAGGGAGATACAAAATTCTGACTCTGAAGTTGAGAGCATTAAACCAAAAGGGTGGACTAGCGACACTGAACAAAACACCCAAAACATCATACTTTCACAAACTTTTCATTGGTCCTACCACCGCACATATAATAGGGGCAACTAGGCAATGCTACAAGTACAACAATGTTATTATTGATTTTCATATGATCTCACTACCAACACCATTTTATTATCCACCATTAACAATTTGTCACCTCAGACATTTGTGAAATTTGTTGTGCCCCTAGAGTCTTATTAATATATGAGAGCATGTAGTCTTTTCGGTGGCTTGTTACAGTGTCTAGAGGGTTAACCAAACCAAAAGAGTGGAACTAGTGATACCGAACAATCAATGATAAAATCACACTCAGAAAATTTTAGAAGCGTCAGTGATTGCTAATTCAGCTAGTAAAGTATTTTTACTACAGTAAATGACCCTATGAGGAACATTGTACCTTATCCATTAGGCAATGTCTGTCCGCTAGCGAAGACCAAAGCCATCTTGGGAGGTCAATGACCCTACCCATGCAACAACTTCTGATATTGGATAAGGCTAGAGTTGTAAATGAACTAAGTCATTTATAAACAATTTAGATTTGGTTTTAAAAAATAAAACTATTTTATCTTTATTTATTTAGCAAACAAGTCAATCTCAAGCATAAGTTTAGGCTCAACTATTAAATTATTCAAGTTTAAACATAACAATTTGTTTGTGAACAAGCTTGTGTATAAGGTTTAGTTTAAATATATATAATATTTTATCATTATATGGATACATGTATAAAAACATAACTTGATATTGGATTGTGAAAATTATAAGTAAGTTCCTAAGATATCAAATTATAATTTAATAATATAAATGTGAAGTAAAAATTATACTTATACATATTTTGTAATGGTACAAGATTAGTAAGCATAATTTTTACAAATTCCAAAATGAAAACCATTTTATCTAAGTAATTCAAATAATAAAATTTCAACTGTAACTTATTTATGAAATATTTGCATAGAGTTGTGAATGGATAAAAGGATTGATCAACAAAACCCCCCACCACAATTACTAAAATCAATTTGTTATTAAAATATATTTCTCATCATTGAAACAGTTACTATCTGACACATTCCAAAGAAGGTTACTCAAAAGGCAAATTTGATGATCTTTGTTTCTTGCAAGTTGCAAGTAATCCATATAATCATTTACTTAAAGAATAATCATGTAACCTCAACATTGATAGTAGTCACTTGCGGAAGTTGCCTATGAGAAATCGCAAAGAAAAAAGGATCTATTGGATTTTAAGACACACCTCAAATGATTTTAAGGGTCTATTGGATTTTTAAGACAAACACCTCAAATAAATAGAAGAAAAGGGAAAAGAATATCACTAACCTCTACATACACAAGTTGAAAATCCCAAATGATGACAAATTGCAAGTTGAAGAAGTGAAAATATTAGGTTTACCGTTTATGTTTTCAGTTTAGTTAGGTGTATACATTTCGGGTAAAAGTACATTTTGCCAGGTGTGTAAACAATAGGGATTATAGGGTTTTTAGTGGGGAAAGGAATAGTAGGGTTTTCAGGATAAAACAAGGGAAAACCTAAGATTTGGGTTGCTATTAGACTATCAGTCAATAGTATTGACAGGGCTTTCTAAGAGTTATTTTAGGACTATTTAATGGATGTGTAGTTTTGGGTTTTAGCGTTTTGGATTTCTAGGGTTTAAAGGGTGACAAGGTTTAAGTTGTTGGGAATTTAGACCCGTTTGGATTGAGGGAAGAGTCAGGAAGAGTAAAGAGGAGTAGAATAGAGCTAGCTAAAAATATGCTAATTTTTGACAAATTTTACTTTACTTTACTTTACTTTCCCTCTCTCTTCCTCAATCCAAACGGACTATTAAGAACAGAAGAAGATTATTCAAAAAAAACTTCTAGGCATCACACCTAGACTTCCTAAGTCTCACACCTAAAGTTCCTTGGCATCACAACTTAGAAAAGGTTATATCACACAAACCAATAACAAGCTTCATAACTTCTCTAAAAATTTGAAAACTTTATTATTCTCCAATATGACTTTATTTTAAACTCCCAGTAAGACTAGGACTTGGCCTCCTTGGGCATTTTTACTAAACCTAAACTAAATAACTAAACTCAAATGAAACCAAAATAAAAACTAATGGACTAGCAAAAACTAATGGACTAGCACAACCCATCCTAGAAATTATGAAATTACAAAATTGCCCCTACCACTTAAATAAAACAAGATAAAACTGAGATTTGACCCCTGCCTGCATCAAGATGTCTTAAATCATTCATTCTTCTAAAACCATCAATGGCTTGTTCAATTTAGCACATTGTCAATTATTTTACCAATCCTATAAACATTAACAAAACTGACAATACAACACTAGTCTCCTCCACATAAAATAGCCGATGTGAACTTCATGGACATTACTAAGATTGCTGAAACTGCCACCTTGTGTGCTTAAGCGTTTTCTTTCGCTCGCTTCATCAACTCTATGAATTCCTGAAAAGCTGTAGCAAGAATACCTTATGTCAATGCTGTGATGGAAGTTATGTCATACGTTCTATATAAACATAATTCACAATATGGGCATAGAGAAGCTGCAAAGAAGAATTAAAAATGAAATCCACAAAACCAGCTCTTCTCTCATCCATTTAGCCTGTTGGACTCCAGAATTCTTTGAGATTTGCATTAGCCATGACTTACTTTAATACATATCTCAAGGAATGCTCTAATACAAATGATGTGAGAACCTTCCCAATGGGTGAAAATTGATTCTATATGTGCATGTGCGAGAGAGAGAGAGAGAGAGAGAGAGGGTGTCCATTACCATTGTCTGAATCATGAGGTCCTGGGGATGCTTCAGGGTGATATTGAAGAGACATGATGTTTTGTGCAGGGTAGGCAAGACCAGCACAGCTTCCATCATTAAGATTGACATGAGTTACTTCCACACCCTCAGGAAGTGATGCAGGGTCAACTGCATAGTTGTGATTCTGCCAATTTATAAATTTATCGTGAAAACACTCCCATAGAAAATATATATATATATATATATATATAATTTACAAACGAACTACATTACTTTGACAAACTGTGAATTCTTAGTTTTAAATTACTAATGTATCAGGAAAAAAAAAAAAAAACCATTTGTCAATGTCATATTTAACTGTTCCTCAGAGAAAAGTTCAAATGTGATTAAGGGGGAGAAAAAGTTAATAGATAAGAGTTAAATAAAATTAACACACCTGAGCACTAATTTCAACATGGCCACTCTGAAGGTTACGAACCGGATGATTTCCACCATGGTGACCAAACTTCATTTTAAAAGTTTTACCTCCTAATGCCTGGCCAAGCAACTGATGACCCATGCATATTCCAAAAACAGGAAGCTTCCCCAGTATTTCCTTCACTGTTTCAACAGCATAAGGAACTGCAGAAGGGTCTCCGGGGCCATTGCTGAAAAGAACCCCATCTGGCTTTATCTTAAGAGTCTCTGAAGCTGGCCACGTTGAAGGGACGACTGTAATCTTACAGCCATAGGATGCCAAGCGTCTAAGTATGTTATGTTTGATCCCAAAATCATATGCAACAACCTTCAGTTCATACAAAAACAACAAAAAATAGTAAGAACAAATGCCAAATTATTTAGGGATAGTAATTTCAGAAAAGCTTAAATAATGCTTACATGAAAAGTGTTTCCATCTCTCCCATTGGCGTTAAAATCCCACTGTGACTTTGTGTTGTCAGTCCATTCATAAGGGGTCTTGCATGAAACACCACTTATCAAATCAACACCTGCAAATTAAAAGCAAGATAACTATGGACTTCAAATTTTGGCAGAAAAACTAGGGAATAGGGACTTAAAATTTTAATATTTGGCCAATGACCTTTAGGTCAATTGGCACCTCTTAGTGTTTCCAATGGACATCTATGGAGACATCCAGGTAAAAATCCCCCATCCCCCACTTGAAATGTTAATATTTACAAATCCCTTTAACTAACAGCATCAAATCCTCACCAACAATGTCCCATGAACGGGACAATTCCAATAGTTCCTCATCTGTTTTAGATTCTTCTGTGCTCAAAACACCGATAAGGCTTCCATCTTGCCTTAATCTACGGGTAATAGCACGTGTGTCAACATCATCTGCAGGATAATGGCACAGCATCAAAAGCAGAAGGGAGGTCAGAAGTTACAAGGAGAGAATAGCTCAATAATTTAAAATTGCACATGTCAAAAGTATTGGTCTTAAGATAACTCATGCTATATTAAATAACTTACAAATCCCCATGATGTTCCTTTCTGCTAAATAATCACCAAGTGTTTCTGCACATCTCCAATTTGAAGTACTGGAAGCAATTTATAAAATAATAAATGAGCACAGCTCAACAACAAAGTTGCTAGCATGAAAGTCCAAAGCAGCATTAACAATCTGTACCTGATACTTAAGCTTCTAATGACTAGACCACCAAGGAAGCATTGCATTGATTCTTCATCATCTGACATGAAACACATCGAAATTAGATTTCAAATAGTCTCCAAGACATAAGAGTTTGCAATGATTCAATGTACAAATTTCACCCACCAAAATTTACACCAGTGTTGCCGATATGCGGGTTTGTCATCAGGACAAACTGTCCAGCATAACTAGGGTCTGTAAGAATCTCTTGATACCTGCAGTATACATGTAATACAACCAAAAATCAAATTCCAAGAATGGGCATGCACGTTGCACAACTAGTCAACTCATGAACCTTAATAATAAGTTCTCTCATTATTGTTAAAAGTGCACCTAGGCATGGTTAAAGCACAAAGTACCAAACAAAAAGCACTCCTTGATCTAAAATAGAAGCATGTTACAAGTGTTAAACGTGTACAAGTGTGAACTTCTTGTGGAAGCTTCAAGTGCAAAAAAGTACACCTTTCATTTCCATCATAACATATAATTCAAACAATCAAAACCAATCATCAGCATCCAATTAATAATAACACTTGATTAGTTTTAAGCCATCAAGTATAAAATGTTACTGCTCATTCAAATGTGCATATCATGTTCAATACTTTGTGTTTTGTGAATCCCAACTTTTCCATGCAACTTGCTGAATATGCCTAACAGTGGCTGGTTTTCTAATAGATTGACAACATTGTAAAGCAGGTCCCCCTTTTTCAGTAGATGAGATTAGGATGAAAGTATATTATCTCAAAGCTTCTTTTCTCTGGCTTGCTCTTCCAAATCCAATTTTGGCCTAGAAATGCTAACATTCTGTTATCTTTATGAAAAAAACATTTCTCAAATCCCAAATCAACACTGATATGTTGGACACAACTTGGTCATAATTGGCAACGCAGGTATCTGTCAGCATATTGATGTGCTAGAAACAAGAAAGATATTTGATATAATGTATGAATTAATATGTTTCTCATGACTTTCTTCACTAGCTGATTCTTTTTCTTGTTTTTATTTTTTATTTTTTTATTTATAAGTAATTTCTTCACTGACTGATAATGTCTATGATATCACTTTTTACTACATCACACCCTTGTGAACAACGTGCAAATGTGGAAGCATCTATATCACTAACAACTATATTAGTGTAAATTTAGCGAGAAAATGCAAGTTCCTTGACTTAGTTGTACTTCTAGATAACATAAATTAGTTTCAAAGGTGTGCAGTTATTTGTGTAAGTTAAACCATACCCACAAGTAAAATTGATGAAACACCATCAATAACAATGGAAAAGTTTCTTCTAACTTATGGAAAAAGGCCACCCTATTTTCGTATCAACAGTCCAAGCCAATGCAAGGGTGCCTATTGGATAGTTGAGAATACACCATGAAATATGCAGGGACAATCAAACTCTCACAAGTTAATAACACTGGATTAGCCTATGTGGCACGCTTAACAAATCTTAAGAAATGAAAATTTTAAAACTGCTTATCCAGGTATAAAGAATTCATAGACCAGCTCACCCTGTCAAAGACGTATTGAATACCACTTCACCAACTTGTGTTCCTGAAGCACCAAATGACTTAGCCCTCCAGATTGAACCATCTTCAAGCACAAGTCTAGCATCCGAAGTTTTCCAAGGCCTTTCTGCCACACCTAAAGCAATAAAGATTGCATCAACTTTCAAGTACCATAACTGTATGTATATAGATTACAATATGAGTAATGATGGCTATAGTGATAGAGCATTCACATTAGTTCAGCTAAAACAACATAAGCCCCCAAATTTGGCCAATAAACCCAAAAAAAAACACCCCCATCAGCTCATTTATTCATTATACAAAATAAGATTTGGCTATAGTGTGCTCGTTCAAATCAAGAAAATTTGACATTTTAACGAAATAGGAGTATAGAATAGATAATCAGGTGTGGGCGTTTTGCAAAGTGGTTAGCTAATATAGAAAAAAAGTAGGTTCTTATTCAAAGATAGATAGTAATTTTTACATAAGCTTTCCGGCTATACTACCATTTTCGGTCTCTCAATTATGTGTTAAGTGTTCAATTTCGTCCCTCAACGATCGATACCCTCAATTTAGTCTTCAAAAAAGGGTTCAATTTCACCGTTGCCACCAAAAATCAAACAAATCATGCTTCCTTTCAACTCTTTGGTCTTTTATCAATACCAATCAAATTTGAACCACAGCTTTAATCACTCAATTTGTAAACCGATTTCACTAACTTATTTCAGTAACATCATAGACTGAATTGACACAATCAAAAGTTCAGAAACAAAATATATACAGTATTGTTTAAATTTCCTAATGCATGCAGCAAAATTAGTAAACATAAAACACACAGGAATGATAGGGTTACCTGTGGGGGCACGGTCGGAGGAGAGAGAGACAGAGCATCTAATGGTGAAAGCCCTAAGAATGGAAGAAGGATTGGAAAGAGGCTTTGATGAAGTAAAGCAGGCGAGTGGGTTTGTCACAGCCAATTCCATTGCTTTGCTTACCATTTTCCAAGTCTCACAGACACAGAACGCGGCAGTTAAGAGTATTTTGAGTTTAGGTTTTGTGAGTTTGTTTTTTTTGTATAAAGAGTAGTTTGTGTGTGTTGCACCCTAAACTGACATCTGTTTCACTTTGCACCCGGACTTTAATTTTCTGTTACATTGGACGGAAAGCTCAACCTCATGAGTTTGCATGTGACTCTTGTTTAAGTGAAACATGGGCCAAAGACCCAAATGCCCTTCTTCCAACCCAACAACAAGCCACTTTCTCTCTCCAAACTCTTCTACTGTTTTTGGCCACACACAGTCACAGCCACCAATTTACGGGCATGAGACCCAAAACACCAAGTCACGTGTGAGAGAGAGGGACTGCCTGAGACCGTGATCTGTGTAAAAGACGTGAGGAGGTTCTTTTGAGTTTTGACTTGAAAGAGGGCATTTAGGTATTTTGACTTGCTATTACTTAAATAATAGTCATGTGCCAATCACGTGATTGAGCTTTCTGTCCAATATAACAGAAAATTTAAGTATGGGGTGCAAAACGTAACAAATGTTATAGTTTAGGATGAAAAATGTGCATCCGAAAAGTTTAGGATACAAAGTGTAATTTATGGTATAATTTAATGTGGTAAAGTATAATTTTTCCTATTTTAGGATAAATTGCAAATTACAATCATAAAATTTGGAAATAACTGGATTTTACCATCTGAAATTTCAAAATTTGAATTTTACCCCTGAAGTTTTGGGTGTTTGGATTTTACCCCCTAAAGTTTAGAGTTGTTTAGATTTTACACCCCAAAATTTGAAAATTAAGGGTGTAAAATCTAAACAACCAAAAACTTTAGGTAGTAAAATCCAAATACTCCTAAAATATAGATGGTAAAATCCAAATTCTGAAACGTTAAGGTGTAAAATCCAAACATGACCAAACTTTAGGGGTAAAATCTAAATTTCTGAAACTTCAAGATATAAAATCTAGGCTAAAATGCACTTTTGGTCCCTACATTTTGGGCATATTTACAGTTTGGTCCCTAAATTGATTTCGCTCCTAGGTCAGTCCCTGATTTTCAAAAATAGTTTTTAAAATAGTCCCTACCGTCAACCCAGTGACATAAAATGCTAAGGTGGCAAACGGAGGTCCTAGCTGTCAAACCCTTTTATTAAAATAATAATTAAAAACCCAGCGTGTCCCACTTACACCCACATGACCTCTCACGTGACACTGCCACCTCATCTCCCGTTGACTTAGCCCTCACACGACCCTCACATGTTCTTGCCACGACATTTTCCCGCCCACTTAGCCCACACGTGACCTTCTCGTGACTAAACTCATAAACGACCTTCAGTCTTCACTATTCACTCATTCACCGAAAATCCCCAAATTTCACCTTCACCTGGAAACGAAACGAAACCCTAACAATCCCAAATCATGTTCTTCCCCAATAGCTCGTGTCGTCTTCATCCTCATGTTCTTCCCCAACATCCAACTTGAAAACCGTAAGAAAACCTATTCCCCTGAAACTGAGAACCCATTCCCTTGAAACTGAAAATGCATTCCCCTGAAACTGAAACTTGAAAACCCATAATCTGAGAAATCATAGTGAGTTAGAACGACAAAGCTAATAATCTGCAAGGTGCGAAGCTATTTCTCTCTGTGTGTATTTGACTCTCTTCGAAAAAAAGGTGTGAATGTGTGTATATCTGTCTCTGTCTCTGTCTCTGTCTCTCTTACTCTTAACGCTCTCTGTCTCTCTCATCGATTATGGACCACAGTTTGAGTGCTTTATTATGCTTTTATTTGTATTTTTCTGTTTGGCTTTTAAGGATCATGGTGGACCATGTGTGTTCCCTAGTATCAGTAAACGATATATGCTTGTTTAGAATATATAGAGTCAATGCATGTTTGACTGTTTGATTTAGTTTTGTCTTTATTGAAATAAAATATTCTGTAAATAATTTTGCATGCATCCAGGATGGATGAGTCTTTTACTCTGTATGTGCATCATGGTGGAAATTTTAGTGAAAATTTTGAGGATTATGTGGGGGGTGATGTGGGGATAGTAGATGGTTGTGATCCTGATAAGTGGTCTAAGGTGGAAATTGAGTCCATTTGTAAGGAGTTTGGTTACACGTGTGTGAGTACGTTGTGGTACACAATACTTGGGGAGGATGATCAGGAAGGTAGGATGTTCCACTTGATCAAGGATGACAAGGATGCAATGTTCATGACTACTTTGGTGGGGGGTCATGGACATATTCATGTATATGTCCAGCATCCAGTACATGACCTTATACTAGTTAATGATGGTAATGGTGTGACATTAGACCTTGTTGTAGAGCCTGAGCCTGCTTATGAGGAACCTGCTTATGAGGATGGGGAACCTGCTTATGAGGATGGAGATGACTTCTATCATGGTGATGATGATTTTGATGGTCATCAGTACTTCTATGATAGTGATGAGGATGATAGGGATGATAGGGGTAGGGATGATTCTGATTCTGATGTTGAAATACTTAGATGTAGGAGACTTGGTAAGGAACCAGTTGTTGAGGAATCACAAGGGGATAGGGCTGTCACCACTGATAGTAATGAGAGTTCTAGTGATGCTGAAATGGAAGGGACTAGAGAAATGAACCCCAACCAACGGGATGTGGGTGAAGATAGCAATGATAGCTAGGATAATGATGTTGAGGCAAAATTGCCAGATCATATGGGGGCTGGTGTAGTGAACTTAGATTACACCAGTGAGGAGCTGTTAAGTCTGACTGAGTCATCATCTAGTGGTGATGAAGGGGTTGATGATAGTGATAGTGAGGGTGATGGTGATGCTGCTCATGGACATGTGGATAATGTCACTAGGAGGAAGAAGTTTCCAGTGTTTAAACCAGTTTCTAATCCTGAACACATGAGGTTTGAGAAGAATATATTGTTTGTTTCCCCTAAACAGTTCAAGGATGCTATCACTGAGTATGCAATGAATGGTGGATGGGGGGTGAAGTTTGTGAAGAATGATAAATTAAGGGTTAGAGTCAAGTGTCAACCTCCCTGCAAGTTTACAACTTACCTAGCAAAGTTGCCAAAGGAGATGAGTTATCAACTTAAGACCTTGAACTTGGAGCACATATGTACCAGGAGTTACAAAAATCCAAGGTGCACTATCAAGTTCCTTACAAGGAAGTTGATGAAAAAGGTGAGGAGACAACCTAATATAAGGCTGAAGGATATTCAAGAAGCAGTGCATGAGAAGTATGTGGTGAATATCAGTGCTGGGAAGGCCAGTAGGGCTAGGGAAAATGCTCAAGATTATGTTGATGGGTCTTACAGAGAGCAGTACAATCAGCTCTGGGATTATTGTGCAGAACTGAGGAGATCTAGTCCTAGTAGTATAGTTCTGATGAAGACTCAAGCTTATAATGAGGGGGACTTGGCAGTTGAAATGGATTTACAGATAGGAGTGCCATACTTTGAGAGATTGTACATTTGTTGGGCTGGGTGTAAGAAGGGATTCTTGGCAGGTTGCAGGCCAATAATTGGATTGGATGCTTGCCATCTTAAAACCAAGCTGGGGGGGTAGCTAATTGTTGCAATTGCAAGGGACCCCAATGAAGAATATTTCCCTTTGGCTGTGGCAGTAGTGGAAGCTGAAACCAAGGACTCATGGACTTGGTTTATAAACCTATTGCTAGCTGACATTGGTGATAGCAAGAGGTGGACATTCATATTAGATCAACAGAAGGTATTTCCATATTTTATGTTTGTTTATAACATGAGAAATATGAACAACAATTGTATGTGATGTATATATACTTGCTTCTTGTTGTTTGCATTTGGCAGGGATTAGTGCAGTCATTTACAAATAACTGGCCTCTTTATGAACATAGGTGTTGTTGAAAACATTTGTACAACATTTTGAGGAAGCCACATCCTGGTCTCCTAATTAGAGAATTGTTTTGGAGAGCAGCAAAAACAACTTATGCACAGGAATTTGAGAGGGCAATGAATGAGATGAAAGATATTGATGAGGGTGCATACTTTTGGCTAAAAGGACACACCACAACAATATGGGCTAAACACATGTTCAGGGGTGATGGGCTAAGTGATACTGTCCTCAACAATATGTGTGAAGGTTTCAACAGTAGGATAATGAAATTCAGAGGGAAGCCCATTATTAGCATGGTATGCAAATTTCCTATACTTTATGTATGTTGGTCTGAGATATATATTTTTTAGCATGCACTAATACGTGGGTTGTTTATGTATGCAGCTTGAAGACATTAGGTTGTATTTGATGAATAGGTCCCAACAAAATAGACTGAGTATTTTGAAGGTAGGGTCTGAGTTTTGCCTTAAAGTTTGTAAAAGATTGCATAGGGAGAAGATGAGTAGCAGTAAATGGTTGGCTTGTTGGTTTTCTGACACAAAATTTGAGGTTAAGAATGGGCTACAAAGTTTCATTGTGGACCTGAAGAAGAGGACATGTACTAGTAGGAAATGGGACATCACTGGTATTCCATGTTGCCATGCAATTTCATGCCTATTTTTCAATAGGGAGGTAGCTGAGAAATACACCAATGACTGCTACAAAGTCAACACATACAAGGCATACTATGAGCCCATCATTGATTCCATTAATGGTCAGAATATGTGGACCCCAACTGGACTCCCACCTATGCGAGAAGGCCATCTAGCAAGCCCAAGAAGAAGAGAGCAAGGGAAGCCAATGAACGAAGAAGGGGTCATAGCATAGGGTTGGGTATTGCCAAGAGGTGCAAGTTATGTGGGAGGATGGGCCACAATAAAAGAAGTTGCAAAGGTGAGGTTAGAGGGAATTCTTCACTGCCTACAGCTGCTAGTGGTGGTCTAAACAACAAGATTTCTAGGCAAAAACAGGTACAATACTTGTTTCAATTTTTTCAATTCTTTGCACTTGGTTTCAATTTTTTAATGTTAACTTGAGTGTATGTGTTTTTTTGTAGACAACTAATGAGCCAAGTAGAGGAGTGACCATCAATGAGCCAAATCCCAATAGTACAACATTTAATCCAAGCAGGAACACACATGGAAATCCAAAGAAGAGACAGAAGGGGAGTGTCACAAGTGAGACTTTGAATGCATCAAGAAATGCATCTAGGTACAGAGAAGCATTGAGGTTTGCTGACAGCCAGTCATCTGTGCATGGGCCAATGGGATAAGCTGTTGGAGACTGAGCAATATCCATTTCTTTGTTTTTTGTATCTTTGAACTTTTTTGTAGAAGGTTGTGTTGAATTATGTACATTTTGGTAACAGTTAAGTACTGCACATTTTGGTAGTAATTATGGCTAAAGTATGTACATTTTGGTAGTGTTTGTCAGTGGCACAATGGCCTCTTTGTTTTTGTTGCCCGAACAATGGCTAAATTATGGAAAATAAGTTTTTATGTATTGTGATTTGTGTATGCTAAGGTTTTTGTGTATGGCAGCTAAGGTTTTTGTGTATTGTGATTTGTGTATGGCAGCTTGGGGTTTGTCAATGAATTGTGTATTATGATTTGTGTATTATGGCAGGGAATTGTGTATTATGATTTGTGTATTTTGGACAGATTCATGTCTGCCATGTATATAGTGCAGTCTGGTTTGTGTATTGTGTTTGCACATAATGGTGCAGTTGCAGCTCATTATTTTCCAGATAATAAGTTTAGTGTTCGCACACAATGGTGCAGTGCATGTGAAAATAGTAACATTAGTTCAGTATTTTCTAGATAAGTGTCAAGCATTTTCCAGATAAGCTTAGTTCAAAGGTGCAGCTCATGCCAGATTAGTGCAATCATTTTCCAGTGGGCAGTTTGCACACAATGACTGAATTGGTAACTTCAGTTCAGTAAGTCACACACAGTGACCATTAAGTTCATTCATTCATTACAAAACCAGATAACATTGAACAAAACTACATTTGATTTCATTGAACCAGATAACATTGAACAAAACCATGATAATTTCATTTCATTCAAACAGAAATTACAAAGGTAATTGGGATATAGTTTTCCACAAAATTCTTCACAAAATGCTCCACAAAATGCTTCATCAGCAATGCCACAATCAGCACAACTAAAATCACCATCTAACCCGCCCATCTAAACCACCAAAACTAACCAAAACTAAAATTATACAAAGGCAGATCCCACACATCAGCAATGCCAAAATCAGAGACATTGCCAAACACTTCTCCCTCTTTTTGCAAGTTGAAACTTCAGCCTGGAGTTTGAGAATGGTATGCCTCTGTTCTGGGATAAGGACCTTACCACGCGCACAAATCTCATCATCAACCCATTGAAAATATTTGCATTTCCGTCCAACCTGAAATTCGAACCTAATCAATCAATTCAGACCAAATCAATCTATTCAAACCAAATCAATCAACCTACTAAAAAACGAACTAAAGAAAAAAAAATTGACACAACTCAGACCTTACCCAGTAATTAGGACACCCATAAAACCTGCTTCCTAGATTGTTCTCCGTCCAGGAAACCACTAGAACTGGTTTACCAGGGCTGGGGCAATAACACGTGCGTGATGGTCTCCTCTTCAGGTTTGCCGAGGATGATGAGCTTGCTTCCATCTCTTCAATGTGGTTTTGATGAGTGAGTGAGGCAGAATTTTTGTCTGTGACTGATTTAGGGTTCTTCGTGTGTGTCTGTGAGTGATTTTCTCAGGGAATGTTACGATTTTGGTCTGTGAGTGATTACCTAGAGTTTTTCTTAGGGGAATGCTACGGTTTCAGGGAAATGGCTAAAGAACACGAGGATAAAATGTTACGGTTTCAAGTTTTAGGGGAATGGGTTTTCAGTTTCAGGGGAATGGGTTTTATTACGGTTTTCAAGTTGGATGTTGGGGAAGAACACGAGGATGAAGACAACACGGGCTGTTGGGGAAAAACACGATTTGGGATTTTTAGGGTTTCGTTTCGTTTCTAGGTGAAGGTGAAATTTGGGGATTTTCGGTGAAGGAGTGAAGACTGAAGACTGAAGGTAGTTATGAGTTCAGTCACAAGAGGGTCACGTGTGGGCTAAGTGGGCGGGAAAATGACGTGGCAGGAACATGTGAGGGTCATGTGAGGGCTAAGTTAGCGGGAGATGAGGTGGCAGTGTCACGTGAGGGGTCACGTGGGTGTAAATGGGACACGCTGAGTTTTTAATTATTATTTTAATAAAAGGGTTTGACAGCTAGGACCTCCGTTTGCCACCTCAGCATTTTCTGTCACTGGGTTAACGGTAGGGACTATTTTAAAAACTATTTTTGAAAATCAGGGACTGACCTAGGAGCGAAATCAATTTAGGGACCAAACTGTAAATAGGCCCAAAATATAGGGATCAAAAGTGCATTTTAGCCTAAAATCTATTCAACCTCAAATTTTAGGGGTGTAATTTGCAATTCCTTTTCTAGAAAAAGTTTGGCTATATTCCTTAAATAAAATTTTAAGATTATTATATATTTTGAGAATCTAATGATTGGATTATATGTTTTTTTCGATCTTAATATACATATCAAGTTTTGTACTAATTGGATATTTTATTATACAATTCATAAATTTTTATTTTTTATTTTTTATATATAATTTTAGACAACAAAAACTTGCAACATAAACAATAATTGATGACATTATGACATAGCTATTATTTTTTTTTATCTTTTCGAAGTTTTGTAAGCACGAAGGATATGAAAAGAAAATGCAATCGAATGATGAATTTGTCAAAATTCACATCCAATGAAAATATAGAGTAAAATTGTAGCCTTACGCTACAACTAAGTTTATAACCAAACTTTTTATCATTCTTTTTACGTGCTTATTTATAAGTGTTCTTTTAATTTTTTTTTTTTTTTTTTTAATCTTCCACAATTTACAAAAGGTCATGTTAACGAGTGTTTTTATGACAATTTAATAAATCATAATCATTTTAGAAAATTTTGAAATTATTTTAATAGAAAATATAAAAAAGTAGTAAAAAATACTAACTACTTTTTTCTCATAATTTTAAAAAAATATATATTTCTTATGCACATATATATTACCATATGTATATTGACTAAAAACTCTAAGTACTAGAACTATGATAGTAACGAAAAGTAAAATGTGGTTGATCATTGTTCATTGGTATTCATGTCAAGCAACAAATCCTATAGAAAGATCTATTTACCAAAGACCTACTAGGACTAAAACACCACTTCCAGGTTGAAACGTCCACAAGGTAACTATGGAAAACAAGGTTCTTTAAGGATTTTAAAACCAAATTCCTTAGTGTTCTACTTGATTATCAAATCTAGTGTTTCACCCTCATGTGAGCGAGAAGAAACATGCAACGAAAACAGGATGAATTTTTCCCAAATCATGTGAAATTTTAATAATTCTTTCTTATTTCTTTTTTTCGTTAATTTATTATTTTATTTATATTGTAGATTTGTAGGTGTGTAACCTGTTCTTAACTTATCGTTTAGTTTTGGAAAGAAAATAAACATATGTTTGTCCAAATTGGCAAATTTTGTACACAGAAATCATCTAAAAGTGATCATATACATGAGTTTAGTTTCGATCGAACCCAAGCATGTCCATTTCACCTGAAATCACTGATGTCAAGGATCCGTAGACTTTAGAATAGGATTCAAAATGTACATTAAAAACCAATCAGAAAATAGAATAGACCAACTTTAATTTAATGTTTAATATTGATTTCTATACGGTAAATTGAGGGCAGGATCAGGAGTGCAGCCCCAATGATTTCTTTAAAGGAAAAGCTATCAACTTATCATTATCATAACCATTTGATTGTTTCAAAAAGAAAAATCATTATTAAAAAAAACCCAAAATGTTATAAGCATTACTTATCAAATTCAAGTTTGGGCAGTATAACCATTTGGTTGGTTGAAGAAGCTTAGGACTTGGATAAAGCTTTGGAGCTTGTATCTAAAGCCAATAAGGTCCTTGCAGTATAGGACAGGAGGGTCTAGAATCCATCATCCAATGTTCAACAAAACATTGAAGACGTTTGAAATTAGGTAGACAATAACAAAGTAGAAAGCTTTCCCCACTCTGTTGAGATCGCTCAAAAGCATTTTCCCTCAGTCTATTCAAATTTTGTTTTGAAGCACAGCAACTAGCTTGTGCAAAGCATATTGAAATTTACTGCACCTACAATCTTAAAAGAAACAAAATTTGCTTACATGCTAACTCGTCATCAAAATACCAATTCTTGAATGAGCTAACAAACTGCTGGGTTGGTTTATTAAGCAGATGAACTGGAGGCTGCCTCCTTTTCGTCAACTGAAAATGGTATAGGTTTGGTTGGGGCAGGCAATCGGCCGATGCTATCAACTTTATCCCTTTGTTTCGGGGGAGGCCTAGCTGCTTTGGGCAACAACCTGCCTTTCTTTTCAAACCACTCAGGCTTGAGCAGTGCTCGGAAGCCCAATTTGTTGTAATACACTCTTCTAACAGACCCACCAGCAGCTTCAACTGCTTCCTTTGCCCTAACTGTGACCCTTGAAACCTGTCAATGTCATATATAAGTATGGTTTTGTGTTTCACGAAGAGCGCTCTGCTTGTGCTTGAAATATCCAGATAAAGTGCATTAGTGTTTAGTTCTAAACTAAGGATACATCTTGGATATTTTCTTGACAAACTAGCACACAAAAGATACATCGATGAACTCCAAAGGGTTACTCAATTTAAAAACACCTGATGTCTCATTGAAAGTGCAGCACATAAATATGGTAAACACCTAGAGTCTTCAAACTAGTTACTTAGCCATGAACCTTGTTTTTTGGAAGAAAACTACTAAGCTCTGAAAATTTACATATACATATATATTTTACTCATCCATATGCATCATACAAAAAAAAAAATTATTCAATAGCAAAGTTGAACATTTTCAAGATTTTAGTAAATGTTGATTTTTATGATCATTGAGAATATAATAAAACCACCAGGACCTAAACTGTGGGATTAAAATAATACACGAACAGATTTTTTTATAAGTAATACAGCACTAAAATATAAATAGAGACATAGAAATAGATGATATCACTTTTTTTCTTTTTCTGTATTCTAAATCTGGTTGAAGTGGTGCAGTTGAGTATAATAGAGGCATAGATATAGATGACATCATTTTTGTTTTCCATATTCAACATCTGGTTGAAGAGGTGCAGCAGCACTCTCAAGTCTCAACCTACCAGGCTGATATATGAAGCATGAATGATGCCTGAACAATACTTATGACAATGGTGCAGTAACAATACTTGTGACAGAAAAGCAAAAAAAAATCAATATGAAGCACGAATGATGCCTCGACTATATGGAAGAAAAGGCATGATCAGTATATAACGCAGAAAGACCTAAGATAAAGATTCACCTCCAGATGAATTGGCCACTTGATTTGTTCAGCACCTCGTCCCATCAATCTTACTCCATCTTTTATTTGCTTTCCTATTGCCATTGTATCCTATTGCAATAGTTATAGCCAGAATGAGCCAAAGCGAATAAAGGAAAGGAAATGGTTCAAATTTGGAAACTAGAGAAGGAAGTAAATGTACCTTGAGTGTTTTCATTGTAATCAATTCAGAAGAATCTATCTTCCCAGCATTTATAAGTTTGGCAATTTTTCCCAAGCCTACTGGCTGCCAGAAAAGATGAAGATTTATAAATTTGGCATTTATGCTCAAGTAGTTATCAGGAAGTAAATTTAATGAAAGGTAACACAATCAGAACACTCTTTTCAACAAGAAAGGCCAAGTAGATCAATCTATCCTAAATATTGAGAGAGAGAGTGTGTGAAAATTCGTAATAGGAGCTCCTGCCATAGCCATTAATTCTGCAACAAAAGATTGAGATCCAGACAAAGAAAATAAACTAACTTTTTTTATTTGGATGCAAATCAGTGATAAACAAATTAAATAAACAATAAGTTCTTTTAGTCAAAGCTTCTAAATGAACATAGTAATGTTTAAACCCAAAAAAAAAAAAAAAAAAAAAAAAAACATAGCAAAGGTGCCTAACATATGAGTTTTTGTGGTAAAAAGCAAGAGTTACCAAACAAACTATTAGCTGTGAACTTCTACAAATAAATATATGTTCTTCTCATCCCTATACATCATACATATAAATTATTCAATAACATAATTGAACATTTTAAACTGTTGATGAATGTTAACTTTTATGACCCATTGAGAATATAATGAAACCACCTGAACCTATACTGTAGATTATAAATAATACAGCACCAAAATATAAGTAGAGGCACATATATAGATGACATCAAATTTTTTTTTTTGGGTAAATTTCACTAAGACCCTGTAAACTTTTATGTTGTTGAAATAAGACCTTGTTAACCTATTTTTTCCCCACCAATTTGGTATTATACCAATAGACCCTTCTATCAGTGTTCCATCTAACTGCTAACGGAGAGATCACATGGCTTACAATAAAAATAAATAAAAAATAAAAAATAAAAAAGAAAAAAAGAAAAAAATAAAGAAAAAAAGAGCATCTTGCAAGGTAGTCAAAGGCAAAAGGCGACCTTAATGCACCATGGCCTTGTATCACCCAAGGCGTGAAGCAACAAAAAGGTGCTAGCCCAAGTAAAGCGAGGCACCAAATTCAAAAAATATTTATTATACATATAGAACTTAAATCATATGTACCTATTGTATTGAAATATTATAAAATGAAATATTTTTAAATGCGTTGCATGAATAAATTAGGCCTACCAAATGATTTCAAAATAGGATTAACTTGGTTTAGGATCTATTAATTATTATAACAATAGGTTTTATAACATGCTTTTTTAAATTAATAATCTAATAATAGGTTTTACAACAAACTTCTATAAAAATAAAATAAAAATAATAATAAATAAATGCTAAGGCTCTTGCCTTAGTGCTGTTTTCATGACTTAAGGCGGTAGCTATCCTAGACTCTAAAGGCAAGTGCCTCACTAAGGGCGCTCGCCTTTAACTACAATGGCATCTCGTCATTGTTCCCCTCCCTTATCTTCTTCTACCCCTCCCCCCCCCCCCCCCTCTCTCTCTCTCTCTCTCTCTCACACACACACACACACACAAACAACATTTTTTTCCCTTTATTTCTTCTCTCTCTCCTCTATTGCTCCAAGAATTCAGTCCAGCTCAGCATATTCTGAAAGTCAACCCAGCGCCAGCATCAATCTAAGTGGCATCACTCCAAATACCCAAACTCCCCTTTGATCTTCATTGGTGACAGTCTCGAAGTACTCGGGATTTGCAAGTGGGTTTGTTGATTCATTTCATTGAAAATGGGTTCGATTTTCTATCATTCATTTTGTGATGAGTTTGCATGTGATGGTGGTTGTTTGATGGTTGAGGTAGGCTGTGTGGTGGAGGCTGTAGCAGGGTTGTGATCTAGGTGCCCATCATCGCCAAATTATTGAAATTTTAGCATGCAACAAGCTTACGAAGTTGGCAAGATTGTTATACTATGTATTTGCTTCCCAGTAACTAATTACTACTCTTAAGATATGATCCTTAGGATCTACAGATATGTCAGATTCCTTAAGTGTAGATACGACCCCAAAGCATTACTTCTACGGAATAAGGATAGGTGTCCAGGTTTCATGCAACTTAGAAAAAAAATTCCACGGCCAATATCTAGCAGCAATATTGGAGCAAACTCCCAAATTTTAGGAAAATTCTTGGCCTAAATTGCAAAATCTCATCATCTCATGTAAGACTAACCACCCCAGATTCACGGGTTCAAGTGATCATCTCCTAAAATGGCCATCCGCATAAAGTCTGATCAGCCCACCACTTTTGCTGGGTCATGTCCCAAAATCTCTATTCACTTAATTTTCAATCCATCCTCTAGGTGGGACCTTTTAAGTTTTGGCCTCCATTATTACTCAGCTTGGAAAGATTACAACTGGCATACAAAAAAGAAAATTAGTTGACATCTCCAAACCTTGCCTCACTTGTCTACCAAGCCAAACCCCAATGACCAATTGGCACTCCCCTCGTACATACAGAGATTATGTCAAAACTATTACTGCAACAACTCTAGCAAGAACTTTACTGCAACGAATTTTAAATTCATCCAAAATGTTATAGAATATTAGAACATGGTAAACAATCTAAGCTTGTAGTTTAAGGGCATAAGCATTTTTTTGATTGGTGGTTCAAAGGCATAATCATTAATCAAACAATATAATAACCCACTAATTTTAAAACTTGCTGCACTTTTAGAAGCCCTTTTTTCCTGATAATTATAAGTTTTATTAGAAACAAGTTAGATTCTTTTCACATAGATAGTGATTATTAGCACCCACACAATTCCTTAGAATATGAATGATAACTTGAAGCCAGCAGAGCTAACCCAGGACCCTCTAATGAAGTACTTGAATCTACCAACCAAGAGAAATATGCTGTTATAGTATTTGCTCTATTGTCCTTACTTAGATATCAGACATTGACTTCTATCCTCAATGATTTCTACAATGAGAGAACTAGCAGTTAACAAGAAATTACATCCATTATGTGGTTGATGAAAACAGATTGCTTCACTTGCTTTTTCTTTTTCCTTTTTTCTCTTAAGTAAGAAATTGATTTATATTGCAAAGGGGGCACAATCCATGTACACGGGAACTATATATGAGAACACCCAAAAACAAACCAATTAAGATTCATAATCTTAAAAATTACTAAGATTCCAATCTAACTATCAGTTCCCAAAACACAGACAAATCATCAAACACATAGAACACAAACCCAAAACTCCAATTTTCTCGCACTTTCTCAGCAACCAACCAACACAACAAAGACCCCATTTTTTATTTTTCAAAAAAAGAAAAACAAAAGGGTACCTGAAAAGTGAGACTAAATGGATTATGGAAGCCACGCTTGGGCAAGCGACGACGAAGTGGGGTCTGACCCCCTTCAAAGCCGAGCTTCCCAGAGCCTCTGGCTCTCTGTCCCTTGTGACCCCTCCCAGCAGTCTTGCCTTTCCCTGACCCAATTCCTCTGCCCTTCCTTGTCTTCTGCTTCCTCGGGACCTTGTCTCTCAGATCGTTCAGACTCAAAAGGCTGTACCACCTAATGCTCTCAAAAACTGTGGGCACTTTCTGGACAGTCAATATGGAAGTAGTAGAGTCAAGGCATTGTGTGAAGCGTAAGGGTTGGAGTACGAGATTGGGATTGGTATTGGCGCGGAGTGACAGGATTGAGTTGGAGAGGATGGAAGACAGTCTTCTTCTCAACATTTCTTTTTTCTTTTTGTGGTGAAGCTGAGTGACTCTCGCTCTGGGTTTCAGCTCATTTCACTTTCAGTTAAATCTAACACATAATTTTACTAACCAATAAGATTTATACTTTTTTTTGTGAAAGAAAATTATCTTTTTTTTTTTTTTTTTTTGGTGGCTAAACTGAAAGAAAATTATCTTAAACTAGCCTCATCACAAGCACTTCGTGTGTGCGATGAGGTTTTTTTTTTAGCAAAAAAAAATACTCCGTGTTTTTATTTTATATATATAATTTTTATTTTGACAATCTACTTTATAAGTAGATAAAACAATTTGAAAATTAACAGGAAATTTGTCTTATTTTTTAAGCAATGTTTTAGTGAGAGTTAGAGTTGCATTTTTACCGGATTATCCTTTACTTTTGCCTCTACTTAAATATAGAGGTGTAGGGACATTTTTGAATTAAAAAATAAGGAATCCAAACAAGAGAAACTCCTTAAATAGTAGTATAGATACAGTTATATGTTTAAACTTTAAATATATCTAAGAAACTTTATCTAAATTTCCTATAAGTCAAATATTAATTAAAAAAACATGCAAATTTCATTTTCAATTAAAATTACTTGCATTGTGTTAAGAGTTTTGTTACCCTTAACATTTAGGCTTAAATTCCTCATCATTCTACTATTAAATCATATTTATAAGAGTGAATTACAAACTAGGTTAAAAACATAATCAAAATTGAAATTTTGGCTTTCTCTCTCAAGTGAGCCTAGAGAGAAAAAGGTTTCTCTTTGCTAGTGAAGGTGGGTGTCCATCTTTCCCTAGAGTGTAGAATAGGTGTCCCTTCTCTTGAAGGTGTCTTTGTTCCCCAAGGTAACAGGTTTACCTTGAGGCTTTGTTGGTTTTTTTTTCTTCAGGGCTTTGGGAAACAGAATCTAGTTTAGGATGGAAGAGCTTACGAAAACTTGGAACAGCCTAACCCTCTCGGAATGTGAAGGAACTAATCTCCGCATCACGGAGGAACAGGCGAAGGCTGAGTTCATTCTTGCAGCTAAGTTCTTGACTAAGCGAGCTCTTAATATAGAGGCCATAGCTAAGACTTTCACACCCATTTGGAGATTGAAAAACGGCTTCAAAATAAAAAAGGAGAGTGACCATGTGGTTCTGTTTACGTTTGACGATAAGAGTGAGATAGATAAAGTTATGGCAGCAGCCCATGGAGCTTTGACAAACGCTTAATGGTATTGCAACGATATGAGAAGGAAATAGACTTGGGAGATATGGTGTTTAGTAAGGCAACATTTTGGGTGCAAGTACATGACCTCCCAATCAGATTTCGGACAAGAAAAATTGCTGAACAGCTGTGTGAAGTGGTAGGAAAGGTTATTACAGAAACTGATGAAGCAGAAACTGAGGGAGATAATTTCATGAGAGTCCGAGTGATTATTGATATCTCCAAACCACTATGCAGGGGACGAGTTATCTCTCTTGATAGTGGCATAGAACGATGGGTGCCTTTCAAATATGAAAGACTTCCAAGTCTCTGCTTTTGTTGTGGTTGCTTGACACACGATGACCGTGACTGTAGACTTTGGATTGAAAGTGAAGGAAGCCTTTCACATGAAGCTCAGCAATTCGGCCCCTAGCTTAAGGCAGCTCCATTCATACCAAGCCGAAGATACATGGTGAAAGTTCCAGGATTTTTTGCTGGGAAAAAAGGGGGAGTGTCGAAGGATAATGCTGGGACAACGGAAAAGCCGCCGGTGATGGTGGTGCGGTCTGAGAAACCAACGCCGGTCATAATTCGGCCGGAAATGGTAACCACTGAAGCATGCAAAGCTGGATGTGCGAGGAAGCAGCCAGTAGTGAATGTGCACACAAAGAAACCACCTTCGGAGACTTTTTTTCTTGATATGGAAAGCATTGAAGCATGCAATGAAAGAAGCAATGAACCGGGTCTTAAGGAGACATCTCAGCAGAAATTAAGGCTGCCAACTAATGAGGGAATCATGGAGGAAGGGTTGCAGCACCAGACCGGGTCAGCAGTGTTAAAGGTGTCAGATGAGTCTTTTGAAAAGGTACTTGGAGAGATTGACAAGGAAATAAAAAAGTATGACCCCAAACCCACAGTAGCATCCGATCCTAGTGTTAGCATAGGAAAGGAAAACTTCATGGGTCAGCCTTGCATTAATGAATCAAACATGCCAAGCTTGTCAGGCCATGCAGCCCATTTGTCTCTATCTTCACGCATGCCACTAGCTGAGATTCCTATTATCAATCATGTGAAGGTTGAAGGAACATGGAAAAGATTCATGAGAGTAGGAGTGGGTCCAGATGTGGGAATGGCTGAGGCATTGGGAGAAAAAAGAAGTGCAGGTAATTTATTCAACCAAACTGAGTTACCAAAAAAGAGAAGAGTTTCTCAGGATGGTGCAACAAAAAATAAGATATTGGCGGAGGCTGTATACCAGCCCTGTCAGAAGCAATGAGTCTATTATTATGGAATTGTCGTGGGCTTGGGAACCCAAGTACAGAGAACGAGCTTGTTAGTTTGATTCAGGCAAAAGATCCCTCTGTCGTGTTTATAGTCGAAACATGGACAGACGAAGCAAGGCTAGATCGTACTTTGAGTAAGATTAATTTTGATAAGAAGTTGGTGGTTCCAAGGCTGAATAGAGGTGGTGGTCTAGTTTTATTTTGGAAAAGTTCTATTAATATTGAAGTGGTTAATTCCCACAGGTATTATGTTGATACAATCATTAATGGGAATACTGCAGATGCATGGCGGTTTACTGGTTTTTATGGGGAGCCTGAAACTCATAGGAGGAGCGAAGCGTGGAGTAAATTGAGGAGCTTAAATGCTAGAATGAATATTCCTTGGATTTGTGGTGGCGATTTTAATGAAATTGTCCGTCAAGAGGAAAAATGGGGTAGGGCTCCTAGAGATCATAATCAAATGCAATTATTCAGAGATGTGATTGATGAATGTCAGTTCATGGATTTGGGTTTTGTAGGGCCAAAATTTACGTGGGCAAAACATTATGTTGATGGGCATTCCATAAGAGTGAGATTGGATAGGTGTATGGCTACTAATTCTTGGTTTCAAAAATTTCCAGGTTCAAGGATTCATCATCTTAGTTGTATGTCATCGGATCATTCTCCTCTTTTGATTAATTTGTCAGGGGTGCCGGATCTTAGGAGGAAGAAGTGTTTCAGATTTGAAGAAATGTGGTTATCGGATCCTACTTGTGGCGAAACGATAGAAGATGTGTGGGGAAGTACAAGGGATCAAAATCCAAGCATAGCCATTCTGAAAAAAGTGGCTAATTGCGAGAAAGAGCTAACATGGTGGAATAAGCACAAATTTGGGCACATGAGGAGGGAATTGGAGATCAAGAAGAACCAACTTGTTAGGGCCGAGAGGGAGGCTATGGCAAGTGGAAACAATTGTCGGATTAGAAGCTTAAGAATGGAGATTAATTTATTGCAAGACCGGGAATCAAGAATGTGGTGTCAGAGGTCTAGGGTGTTGTGGCTAAGTAAAGGTGACAATAATACAGCTTTCTTTCACTGTAAAGCGACAAAGAGACTTAGGAAGAATTTGATAAGAGGTATAAGAGATGGGAATGGAGCTTGGTTGACCAATCATGATGGTATTGGGCATTTGATGGAGAGTTACTACAAGGAACTCTTTTCCACTGCCAACCCGAATCTTGAAGTTGATTCCCTGGAGAAAATCCCATGCATGGTGACTGATTTGATGAACTCCGAATTGGTACAGGAATTTTCAGAATTGGAAGTTAAGGAAGCATTGAATCAGATGGCTCCCCTAAAAGCTCCGGGTCCAGATGGTATGCCTCCTTTGTTCTATCAACATTTTTGGTCGACAATGCAACATGATTTTACTTCAGCCATTCTCTCATGGTTGAACTCAAGTATCCTTCCTGAACCCATTAATCATACACTCATTACCCTTATCCCGAAAATAGATAACCCTGAACTTGTGTCTGATTTTCGCCCTATTAGCCTTTGTAATGTTCTTTATAAGATTTACTCTAAGGTCTTAGCAAATAGATTGAAGAAATTTTTACCTTCCCTTATCACGGAACATCAATCTGCTTTTGCTAAGGATAAACTTATTTCAGATAATATTATGGTAGCTTTTGAGACCCTTCATCATATGAAGCATCATAATTCAGGAAAGCATAGTTATATGGCTATCAAATTAGAAATGAGTAAAGCTTATGATCGGGTAGAATGGGTGTACTTGGAGAAGCTTATGGAGAAAATGGGTTTTTGTGCTAGATGGGTAACTCTTATGATGAGTTGTGTGAAAACAGTGTCGTACTCTATTTTGGTGAATGGGGAGCCCACCGGAATGATCCACCCTAATAGAGGAATTAGACAAGGAGACCCTCTATCTCCTTTCCTATTCCTTTTGTGTACGGAAGGCCTTCATGCTCTCATCAAACATTCAGCAAGGAATGAGGATATTAAGGGCTTTTCCTTGTGCAAACGAGGCCCTAAATTAACCCATTTGTTTTTTGCAGATGATAGCTTGCTTTTTTGTAGGTTAACTACTAAAGATTGTAATAATGTCTTGAATTTGTTGGGCGAGTATGAATCTTGGTCAGGGCAAAAAATCAACAAGGAGAAGACTGTAATCTTTTTTAGCAAGTCCACCATGGAGAGTGCAAAATCAAACATAATGAACCTCTTTCAAGTTCAAGAAGTTAAGTCTTATGAAAAATATTTGGGTCTTCCATCCTTGGTGGGTAAGGGAAAAAAGGCTAGCTTCAAATACATAAAAGAAAGGGTTTGGAGAAAGCTCTAAGGATGGGAGGGAAAATTGCTTTCTCAAGCCGGAAGGGAGGTCCTAATCAAGTCCGTGATTCAAGCCATCCCCACCTATGCTATGGGATGTTTTAAATTACCACTGGGGCTTTGTGATGACATTGAGGTAATAATAAAGAAGTTTTGGTGGGGTCAACGGGGCAATAGAAGGAAAATCCATTGGATCCGATGGAGTGAGTTGACAAAGTCCAAAGTTGTAGGCGGTATGGGTTTTCGTGATTTGGCTCATTTTAATGATGTCCTTTTGGCAGAACAAGCTTGGAGGCTCTTGCATAATAAGGATACCCTCTTCTATAAAGTTTTTAAGGCGAAGTTCTTTCCAAATAACTCTATTTTAGAAGCTAAGGAATCAAGTATGGGGTCCTATGCTTGGAAGAGTATTTTGTATGGTCGTGATGTTATCCTAAATGGTGCTTGTTGGAGGGTGGAGAATGGTAAATCGATCAAAATATGGCAGCACCATTGGCTGCCCCGAAAACATCCAACCAAGATTCTATCCCCAATGGTAGGTACAATGGAAGAAGCCATAGTTGATTGCTTAATTGATGAAGAAACTAGAACGTGGAATGCAACGATGGTGGATGGGATTTTTGCTCCTCAAGAAGCTGAAGAAATAAAAACTATTCCTTTGGCTAGGAGTGAAACAGAAGACACCATGTTTTGGCCGTGGGAGCATGATGGGAATTATAGTTGCAAATCGGGCTATCGCTTCTTGAAGGAGGATGAAGTTGATTTTCAGGTGGCAGAGGCTCAAGACCAAAAAAAAGAGCTGTGGAAAAAGGTTTGGGCTCTTGAATGCCCAAATAAAATAAGAAATCTTATTTGGAGGGCTTGCCGTAATTCACTTCCATCAAAGTGCAATTTACTACGCCGCACTATTATCTCAGAACAGAGCTGTGACCGCTGCAAGGAAGAGAATGAAGATGTTTTACATGTTGTGTGGAGCTGCAAAGAGCTGGATGGTGTGTGGGAAGCAAACAACTTATGGAGTTTTCGGAACCATCAGTGCTTCGCCAACTTCAACGAGCTCTTGGCTTGGGTCTGTGATCACTAGAGGAATCCGACCCTGTTTGCTTTCACAATTTGTCCATTTGGCACCAAAGAAATCAGGTGAGAACCCAGCAGAACCATCGTCCTCTTAATCTTCTCTCTCAATGGGCTTATGACAGGTACATGGAGTTCCAAGCTCTAAAAGTTGCGCCAACCTTCAGTAGACCAGCAGGCAGAATCCGGTGGAAACCTCCTACTCCGGGAACATTTAAAATCAACTTTGATGGAGCCATTTCTGCAGAAGAAAAATGCTCTGGTATGGGACCTATCATTCGGGACAGGGAAGGTCTTGTGATTGCTTCCATGGCTGCCCGAGTGCCTCAACTGCTCCAACCTATTGAGATTGAAGCTTTGGCTGCATATAGGGTTCTTGAGTTTGCTAGGGAGGTGGGTATCTCGGATGTTGTCCTGGAGGGAGATTCTTCACTAGTGATGACTGCTTTGGCTTCAAAGACACTCGGTCTTGCTCCTTTTGGCTTATTGCTTCATGACTCTTTAATTGTCTCGGTTGGCTTTTCTAAATTGTCCTACTCTCACACTAAGAGAGAGGGCAACTCTGTTGCACACAATTTGGCTCAATTAGCATTTAATCACCAAAATTGTGTAATATGGATGGAAGATGTTCCATCTTATGTACTTTCTTTCTACCATGCTGATTTAGCTGGTATTTCTTAATTGAATGCTTCTAAGTGTTGTTTCTAAAAAAAAAAAAAAAAATCATACTTATAAAAAATGCCATGTACCTAAACATTTTTGTCAATTCTATCTTATGTCATTCCCTTCATCATGATAATGGCCAGATAACTCATAGATTGGATTGTAAACCTGTCAAGCTGAGTATTAAACATTCATGTTTGTTTATTTGATTTTACTTTATACTCAAGCTCATTACTAATCAAAATTTCATGTTAAAATTTGGTTCCTTTTTTTTTTACTCCACAAATCTATGAATTTTTTATCAATAAAACCACAACTTATATGTTAATATCGTATGAACTTATTTACAAACTTATATAATCCAATTTCAAGTCTATATAACTATATTTCTAGACAAATATACATAAATAAAAATACAATTGATGATGTGCTGAAATCGTTAGTGAGTTGTAGGCTCTAGATTGCTCCAATGGATACCTGTAGAACAAGAATGAAAAGACCAAGCATAAGGCACCGGTGTGGCACCAGCCAAGAACCTTTCGAAGGTCAAGTTAGAGACTAAGAAAACTCTAAGAATTCTGTAGTGAAAGAGCTAAGGAGTTTTTGCGTACTTGAGAAAAGTGGAGATTCGATGCTTACATAGTGGTGAGTAGCGAATCGAAATCCCTTTAGAGTGGGGATTTTCCCTAGTTACGAGGGTTCGGTTTTTAGGGTTTCCAAGATGTTAGGGTGTTTTTCCATATGAGGGAGATATGGGTGAGCAATGGGGTTCCTTTTGCGTGTTACATAAGAAATTTCTATGTATAGATATTCGTGGGGACCAAGCCAGACTATGTTGGACCTGTCGACCTTTCCACACCGTCGGCCCTTTCATCTCGTCGGGTTTTATCGTGGCGTTGTCACTTTCATCGTTGCCACTTTGGGTTTTTTGCCCGTTTCCGTGTTGTTAACAGACCCATAGGAGCCATCAGCTTCCTTACATGGTGCATTTAGGATCATTAAACATTTGTCAAAAATACACCTATCAATAATATTATATACATTTAAATCAAGTCTCATGTTTATAAGTGTGTTCTAGTTAGTTCAACTGGTAAAGTCTTTAATGGTTGAATAAGAAATCTAAGGTTCAATTATCCTAAAAGTTTAGGATTCAAAGTGTAATTTAGCATATAATTTAGGGTGGTAAAGTTTAATTTCCCCTTAATCTTGTGTGGAGACAAGTTCAGTAGCATTTGAAGTGTCTGCACTCCATTGATTTTGCATTCTACAAAACATTGATGATTGAGTTTATCAAATTACCATGGATTTTCTTTTGTGGTTGTATTCTATTTGAATTTGATTTTTTTTTTTCTAAACTTGAAATTCTTGTATTTGTTAATTATGTTCAATTTCTTATTGTATTGATTAGTGAAGAGATTATATTGGTCAGAATTGAATTTGGGACTTCAATTTGCATTTTTTTGCTATAAATTTCTTTATATTTGTGTACTATTGTGCTTTTATGGTTAAACCAATGGATTTGACCATCTATCCTTTAGAAGATGAAGTGTGATAAAATTAAGGGTAAATGCATTCACAAAATATGAAATTTGCTAATTTAGATGAAAACCTAACAGATTTATTTCAGTACAAACTTTAGGGATTTAAATGTTATGTCATGGTCAAATCACAAAGGCTAATTTGTATTTACCCCTCTTTCTTAACTACTAGAAGAGAAACTGTCAACTTGAGAGAGAGAGAGAGAGAGAGAGAGAGAGAGAGAGAGAGAGAGAGAGAGAGAGAGAGAGAGAGAGAGAGAGAGAGGCTATCAAGTGTCAAGAATAAGGTGGTATACCATGCATATGGTGCATGTATGCCCTCTCTCACACTTTCTCTTTAAAAACAAGATTCAAATTCATGCCCTTTTGGACTATTTTCTAAAATTGCGGCAAAGATTGGTCCAGTGCTCTTGAGCATTGGACCCGACTTGTCATGATCTTAACCTGAGCAATGGACCCAAGCCAAGTCCCTAAAACTAGGGTCTTAATTCTTAAACTATCTCGGCTATCTTAGCTTTGTAGATCACAACTACTTTTGTACAAAATTATCTTTAACTAGTAATGAGCCACAAATTTGGATGAAATAGTATCCTATTTATGGTAAATATGGTCAATAAAAGTAAAGTGATATCAATATCTTGATTTAGATTTTCCGTTTTTGTTTTATTTGGATTATATGTGTTTAAAACCAAAAGATCACATTTTATAAAGATAAAAATCAAAATATTTTATTCATATTTGTGTTATATTTATGTTTATGTTTATACTCAAGTTTATTTTTTGTACCTTGTTAATTATGAAATCAATGTACATATATTTTATGGCAATTTTAATTATCCACTATACATGTTTCGATTGTTTGCACTAGAACTTTAAGCATTTTGCAAAAAATTATAAGGTGACTATAAAATTTTGTTATAAGGTTCAAATTTTTTTTTTATACTATATTTATAATTTACTATTTATTAAATAAGATTTTTTTAGAATATATTATATAATATTATTAAAATGGTGTAAAGCCTAGAAAATCAAAATCAATTTACTATTTTTTTAAAATAATTTTTCAAATTTTGAAAGAAAAAAGAAAAATAAACTCTTTATCTACAAAGAGGACCACTACTAAACAGCGAAGACTTGCACAATTACAATATTAGGCTCCAAAATTTTATGGTTAGTTACGTTAATTCGTTTAAAAGTGAAGAGCTAGAATGATTATACTCTAAGGTTTGCAAAAAGCCTAATTTACAACAAAGAAAATGTTTTTATCATAACATTTATTTAAAATTTCATTGAATTGTGTCTCGATTTGGGGTAATTGATCTTACTTGTTTATTCATCCTGACAAATAAATGGTGCAATTCTGTTGATTCAATTCAAAATATAGCTTTGCTAATGATTATCATCCATAATTATGATGCTACTAAAACTAGTAATGCACCAAAAATTTGGATAGAAGAATATCTTATTTATGATTGAGATGGTCAATAAAAGTATAGCAATATCAATATCTTGATTTTGTTTTTGTTTTTCCCCTTTTTATTTTATTTGTATGATATATGTTTAAAATCAAAGTGTGATATTTTAGAAAGTTAAAGGGCACATTATAATAATAATAATAATAATAATAATAATAATAATAGTTACTATTATGTTTATTTTTATGTTTTTTATTTTATGGTCATGTTAAGTATGAAATTAGCATACATATATTTGAGTTCTTTTGTTTAGGCCGGTTTGGAGAAAATCATACGAGCGTTGCAAGATATCCATGAACTCGTTGGTGCTAAATAAATTTACCAACACGTGTAGCTTTTTTAGAAACCGTTAATGTATCATTTCAAACAATTGACGTATTAGGGGTGAATATAATAGTTCAAGTTACCAAACATTTGGTTGGCTAGAACATTATATCATATTAATCAAGAACCTGCGCGTTTATGATAATATTTTTAGGGTAGTGTCATTGAACTTCCTTTTTGCAATTTGGACTAATTTAATAAATACCAATGTATTTCTTAATCATATTTTCATTTATTATAGGGATAATCACAAATGTAATATATATGATTTATGTTGTGTGAAAATGAAAACAATACAATTTTCCTCAGAAACTCAAAAGGTAAATTAGCGGAAATATTAATTAATTAATAAAGGTTATTTGCTTTTCTTCTTCTTTATCTCAATAGTTTATTATTTGAGATTTTTAAGAAAACAAATTCAATTTTATGTTTAAAATTTTTTATTTTTCTATTCATTTTTCATGTATTGGATTAAATGTTAGATTAGATTATGAAAGTATAAACATAATACTTCTTCTTTTTGCAAAAAAATTTCTCTACTTTTCATAATCATGTTAGATTATAGTTTGGCAAGGAATGCCATAAATGTCTCCAAATTTTTTTGTTTGGATGAAATTTGTTCCTCCAAATTTTCTTGATGTACTTTAGGCTGATCTAGTTAGTTTTTCTTAATATTATGATTCACAGTTTTCCCCTTAAAAAAAAGAAAAGAAAAAGAAAGAAGTAGGAGTTCTATAATGGTCACAACAAAAACTCTCCTTTCTCGTCTGGTCATTCATATAGTCAAAAATCACAAGGCCACAACTGCCAGCATCATTTTCAACTCAAATCATTTAATTGAAAATTTGAAGTAACATACTTCAATTTTCCTTATACCCCCGTTTGCTGTTTATAAGAAAAAAAAATCTGGCACTTATAACACAAACTCAACCTTGGAAAGTGAAGATGATTCTTGATCGAATTCTTTTGGTGGAAAGTAACTTTAATTGCCATTTATTAAAAAAAAAAAAAAATACAGGCAAATGGTAATCGAAAGTAAAGACATTTCTTTACCACTTGACCTTACACACTCCAAGCTTTTTACAAGTGCAAATTTACCTGGGCAAATAGTTTCTTTCTATGTATTGGGATAAATACTTTCTATCTTTTAGCTAATTCAGAATTGGCAGCAGCTTCTACCTTATTCATACCCAAAATATAGTTACATAATGTAGCCATAAAAAAACTTAAAAAAAAAAAAAAAAAAAAAAAAAAACAACGACAACAACTACTGTCTTCACCAGTGCACAGTCTTTACCTTGTATCATCATCTCAATGTTTACCTAGAAGTGACAAAATATAAGATAGAGCTTATATAAGAAATTATAATCCACATATAAATGGAGGAGAAATCATCATAGGTAGAAACAAAGGACATCTTCCCAAGAATTTGGGTAACTAAAACTATTGCTTACCAGCTCCATTCCGTGTGGTTGCTCCTGGTCCTAGACCTTCTATTTGGCGTAGCTACCTTCTCCTTAAATCTTGATATTGTTTTCTCTTTGACATCATCCACAAATTTGAAATAAGCATCCCTCCAATTCTTCTTGTACATCATGACACCAAGAACTCCCGATAGTCCAGTCACATACCCTGCAGACATAAAGATATACAACCATTCTATCTCAAGTCCATTTCCTTCTTCTTTCCCTTCATTGTCAGCTTGAGGTGGCTCCGGACTCACACACTTTGGTAGTGGAAAGTCACAGAGTTGAGAGTTGCCAATGTAAATGGATGGATCATCAAGGGTCTGCAGCTGATTGCCTGATGGAATTCGTCCTGATAGTTTGTTGTAGGACAAGTTCAAATGGCTTAGAGACGTCAGTGCAGACATGCTTTGTGGAATTGAGCCAGAAAGCTGGTTTCTTGAGAAGTCCATGGACTCCAAGAACCTTATGTTGCCAATCATGGCAGGCATGTTCCCTTTCAAATGGTTATTGGACAAGTTCAAGCCGCGTAGTCCAGTAAGGTTTGTTAACTCTTCTGGGATAGTTCCTGTCAATTTATTTACAGAAAGATCCATGTTAATTAGGTACTTAAGTGTCTTGGTGTACTCGAGCTCCTTCCCTTTCATGAACTGAACCATGTTTTCGCCATATGTAGTTGACCATTTATAAATACCAATTCTACTTGTCCCATTTCCAGAAATCATGCCCCTCAAATTGCCAAAACAAGGAGGGATAATTCCTGATAGATTATTGTGTGCAAGGTCAAGTACTTGAAGCTCAGCGAGCTGGCATATTTCTAAAGGAATAATGCCATCAAACATATTTGATCGTAGGCGAAGAATTTCAAGGCGCAACATACTCTCCTCAATCCATCTAGGCACACTTCCGGATAATTTATTTTCACCAACATCGAAAATAATCATGCCTGTACAATTTCTCAATGACAATGGAAGCTCTCCCTGAAGACTGTTGTTTTCTAGGTGCAATGATTGCAGTGATGTTGCATTTCCAAATGAGGTTGGGATGAACCCAGAAAGGTTGTTGGCTGAAAAATCTAGAACAACCAAAATCTTGAAATTGCTCCAACAATCTGGGATGTCACCATATAGCCTGTTTTTGGAGAGATCAAGAACTCGTAGGGTATTTATTTTGCACAATGAGTTTGGGATTGGACCGCTTATTTGATTACCAGAGAGAAGTAAATTGTCCAATGTAGGCGTCATGTTGCCAATGTCTTCTGGAATCCAACCTGAAATTAAGTTATCAGTGAGATCCAACCTGTTTAGGATGGAAGGAAAAATTGGCAAGGGACCTTCAAATTTGTTGGAACTCAGGTATAGATTCATGTAGAGAGTATCTGGTTTCAAAAATGCTGGTAGCCTGCCCCTGATTTGGTTGAAGGATAGGTCCAGATAGGAAAATTTCATTTTGGGAAACCACTGCGGAAGAACATCTGATATGCTTGTATTAGAGAGATACAATGTGATAACCCTTTTTTGCGTTTGAAGCCAAGCAGGAAATTGAGGCCCAATAATGCAAGATCTCATGTTTATATAATTGAGTTGAAATGGAGGCACCCAGTCAGAATTTACTTTTAAAGCCAAAGAGTTGAAGCCAATGTCTAGCTCTTCTAATCTTGAGAGATTTGCAAAGTGAACTTCAGAAATGTTTCCTTGGAATAGGTTGCTGGACATGAGTAACTTCTCAAGCATTGAAAGTTGCCCAAAAGATTCTGGAACTGTTCCATTTAGACTATTATGAGAAAGATCTAACATTCTCAAGTTGGACAATCTCCCAAATGATGCTGGAATTGGACCATAGATCGAGTTGTTCGCGAGATCAAGGATTTTGAGATTTGCAAACCGTGAAAACCAATCAGACAAAGGACTTCTAACCTGGTTCCATCTCAAACTCAATTTCTCTAAACCATTTCCAGTGCAACCGGATATAGTTTTATAAGGCTCTGATATTGTTTCATTTAACCTGTTGTTGGCTAAATCCAACACTTTCAAACTACAGAGATTCCACAAAGAACCTGGTATGCCCCCCTCTAATGAATTAAAAGACAGGTCTAGTACAACCAAAGAAGTGAGGTTCCCCAAAGCTCTTGGAATTTCACCTGTTAAATTATTAAAGCCAAGATTGAGATGCACAAGGTTTGTCAGGTTAGCCAGCCACAGGGGAATTGTAGAGTTAAAGACATTGGCTGAAAGGTCAAGGACTTTGAGCACACTCATGTGCTTAATAACACCAGGGATGGGACCCTGAAGTGCGTTTACACTAATATCAAAGTGTTCAAGAAACATGGAATTAACATAATCATGGAACTGACTAACATGATCATCAAGTCCACATGATGACAAGCGTAAATGAACCAAAAAAGGTAGCTTGTTGAGTACCTGAGCCAAGTCAAAGGCTGCACTAAGGTTCACCCAGCTCAAGTCAAGGCGTCTCAAAGATGAAATATGTGAAAGCCATTGAAGGTTTCTTACTGAGAGCTGAAAATCATACTCACTTGGACCGCTACTAAGATCAAGAGCATGCAACTTAGACAGATTACCAAGTTGCTGAGGGACTACACCATTGAAGCGTGCATTAGAGAGATTGAGATACCGCAATCTTTGAATTGAACCAAGGAAAATGGGAATTGGGCTTCCCATGAAATCATTCCAGCTCAAGTCCAAGTGCTCCAAATATGTCAACTTCAGCAAAGACGGGTTAACAGCTTTTGCTTTTAACCGATTGGAAACTTCAATAACATATCCCGATGAATCTCGATAGACCTGCAGGTTTCGGAGGTCAAGCTTGATGACATGTCCAGTGCTGTTGTTGCAGCCAACTCCTTCCCAGTTGCAGCAATCTTGGCCTGTCCACGAAGAGAGCTGATTGAGGTTGCCAGTTAGGCTGTCTCTGAAGTCTTGAAGAGCCAGTCTTTCTGCTTCTATGCAGCCAATAGTTGAGGTTGCACTTGCACACCAACAAAAGTGTGAGCATTCAAGGAAGAAATCAACAAGAGCTAGAAGTACAAAAAAAGAGAACCTCCCCATGTTGAGCATACTCTCGTTAATGACTGAAACATTCAATATCTAGTAATCTCTATATGGAGACCGAAAGATATCTCAATGTATCTATATGACAATTTCAAGATGCTTTTAAAAATGTCTTTATACCTTTGTATTTAAGTAGAGATAAAATTAAAGAATAATTTGGTAAAAATATAACTCTAACTCTCATTAAAATATTACCTAAAAAAATAAAGTCACTTTTTTATTGATTTTTAAATTGTTTTATTCACTTATAAATTATGTTATCAAAATAAAAATTATATATAAAAAATATAAATAGGTTTTTTTTAGTATAAAGTGCGTGTAATAACACTAGTTCTATATCTATGCACTATGCGCAGAGGACCATGATTAATTATGATGGCAGTGGATAGTTCAACTGCAACTAGAACCATTTTGATTTCGTAAGTCAGTCAATCCATTAGCATTTTTTCCAAACAGTCAATCCATTTTTTTCCCATACCATTCAAGGGAGAAAGCACTACAATAGTTATATTACAAAAGAGTGGGACCAGCTGCATAAAACTAACAAAAATGCATTGACTCACGAGTTGCCAAGCAAACTACAATTCTCAAGTCCTTAACAATCACAGTAGCTGTGTTGCGCCTATAAGACTTCTGCTGTTGCTAAGAACCAAAATCTGCTGAAATCCTTGACTCTTTGCTGCAAGCACAGCTTCAAGCATAGCCTCCAGCAGTCCTCCAGTTGACGTCCGAGCATTACTACTAATAGCTCCAAAAAACACAACAGTCAATCCATTGGGTCTTTCCTAAACCGTCAAATGGATGGGCATGGACTTTTCCATAAAAAGACGGAGAATTGGGTGCTGGGCTGCTGGCTTGCTATGTGGGCCACATGAAATTTATGAAATAGCATGATGATTAAAAAATAAAATTGCTGTATAATAATTTCGTTTTTTTTTTGTGTGACTGTTTTTGTTTTTTTAATTACGTTTACTTTATATTAGAGATGGTATAACTTTTAAATAGTAAATACATCTAGAGATGGTATAATTTTTGTTGATACCCATTTTTATGACACATTTTATACAACCTCAATTCAATTAAACCCGACTTTATTGTGGGCTTAATTCATATATTATATTATATTTTATTCTTTTAAGTATGGCTCAAGTCCATGTGACTTATGTGGGAAATTGAGGAAGTGTGGTATGAAGAGTATGGGTCAGTTCCTTTCGGACTTTTTACATAAGCCCAACCCATGCGTGCCACTAAGTGGGCAAGAGACATTGGTAGCACCTCAAGGTCAAGGAGGAGGTCTTATACCCAAAATTTCCACCTTAAAAGAGCTTTCATACTCTAGGTGACTGTGCCTCTAATTTTCAGCCCATCTCCATTTTCCACACCAAAACACAGCTAACTCTAAGAAAAAGACTAAACAGCCTAGCCCACTCAGCCACTCAAATGTAGTTTTCCAAGGCTTGCAAAGACCAGAGACAGTAGCCACGAAGAGGAAACAATTTTGTTTCCAAAATTATGCTAAAAGCATGCCAAACTCTTCCCTAAACAAAAGTAACTTAAGCTAAAACACCAAATTAGTATCATGGGGGATAAAAGCCTCTTCCATTACTCAAAACCCAATTATTAGCAACACCTCAAGCTCTATATAAAACTCTCTCATCAGTTCAAAACAAAACTAACCACGTTCTACCTAGAGACTTGAAACTTCAGAGCAAAAGTCCATTCAGCCAGTCAACAATCTCACAATTTCGAACCTTAGGGGTAGAAATATGGGTATAGGGGGACCTTTCCTCTCTTCCTCACAACCTTTCTTAATTTCCTCTTCTCAGTGACTGTGGGTTGAAGTTTTAGACCTGTTGAACCACGTTTTCCCCATAGAGCTGAAACTTGAGAGCAAAAACCCATTGAGTTAGGAAACATTCTCACAAATTCTGAACCTTAGGGGTGGAAATATGGGTACAGGGGAACCTTCCCTCTTTTCCTCACAACCTCTCTCATTTTTCTATTCTCGGTGACTGTGGGTCGAAGTTTCAGACCTGTTATGTTTTTATACTTTTTCTACACTTTTGTTATTAGCATTTTGATTCTCTCTTGTCAAAACACCATTAGCCTTTTGTTTATTATACATTTGGAATTTTGGGCTTGATTCTCGACAATAAACACTTCTAAAGAATCCAGGGGGAGATTTGGGTCATTCTCATATTTTCAGCCCTTGTCGCAAAACGTCATCGACAACTTTTAAGGATAAAAATTAGGTATAGTACCTTAGGTGTTGTTCCTTAAGTTCCTATCTTAAGATTTAGTCATGTGGCTAGTTAACTAAAACATACACTTTCATTTCATGATAAAAAATCCACATAGCAGAATAGTATCTAAATATTGTACCTAAATCTTGCTTAACTTTTAAATAGTAAATACTAAATATAACTTGCTGATATTCCACACAAGGCATTTTGAAATATTTGTTTGAAGTTATTCGTATTAAGCTTTATAATATTCGAGGAATCATTTTCAATTATTTTACATGTAACTAGAAAGGAAAAAAATGTTTCTAAGTAGAAAGAGGGAAAAATGCAAATTTTAAATTAATATAATTAAAATGTGAACCTAATGCTTAAGTGAAACAATAAATATTTAAGAGAGATGTTACATTTACAACATTTTTACAACAAATCATGGATGGTTAGTTATTATTGGTTCAAATTTGAATTTAGCACTGAGATTGCTTTTTTAACCCAACAATAACAACCAGTAGCAACCTGCCACTTAGGATTTGTTGTAAAAATATTATAAAATTGTTGTAGACATATCATTTCTCAATATTTAAATATTTCTACTAATGTAACTGTATAATTATTTTTTATATCCTTAATTGCGTGTTATATTCTTTCTTTCTTTCTTTTTTTTTTTTTTTTCTTTTGATAAGGCGTGTTATATTCTTAATTGCGTGTTATTAAATTAAATTAAATTTCACATTAACAACCAAACAAAAAACAGAAGACCAACACTTCGCGGTCGGAGTGTAGGACCAGATAAAATGATGGAAGTGCAAATTCGTCACATATATTTAGTCTCTCTTTTTTTTTTTTTTTTTCAAAAGAAGATTGGTCATAAATATTGACTTATGGGCCTAGAATTTATTTTTGTTTACTTAGTTTTATGGGAGCCGTAAACTTGGACTGGAACAAAGTCAGAGCACAGTCTTGGCCCTGAAAAACTACATTTTCTACCTATTTTTGGTGGGTTGGGTAAGTCTAATTTTCTGGGTTATACTTGGATGGTCCCTAGTAGGTCTCTGCTGCACTTGGCGGCGAACGGTCCAGGCGGCGCAAATTATGGTTCGCACTTCCGCTTTTGGCACATTGGTCAAATTTGAATGTATATGTTTCAACTTTCACCCTTACAAAATCTAACGAAACTTCCAAAGTTTTTGAATTTTCTAATAAGAATGGTCAATGTATGTGGAACTTTCAAATATGTCTTCATTTTGTAATGGTAGTAAACAGTAAACGTAGGTTTGGTCTCTTGCCTAACAAAGTAAGAAAATTAGAACTAATCCAAAATAGGAAGCTCATAGGCAGTTAGGCACGGTATTATGATAATGAAGGCTGAAGAATCAATTGTTGCAGGATAGATGCAGATCTGGAAGAGCTTGACTTCGTAACATATTGCATAATCAAAGAAAACACAAAACTAGGTGACTCTAGTGTGGTGCCCACTCTAAGATCCCTAACGATCAAGTTAGAAATATGTTTACTATCTTTTAGTGAAGAATGATGCTAGGGACACAAAAAAGTTTGTAGGGGCCTTTTTTGTATATTGTGCATTGGGCTGGGCTGCCTTCTGCGGTAATGGACCCGAGTATGCTGGGTAGGAGAGTTGAGACTAGTCCAACTACAGCTCAAGCTCAACCTGGGCTGGTTTGTACACAAACTATGCCTCGTCTGTCATGGGTGTGTTTACGGCAAGCAGAGCTATTTCAGAGAAGTCATGGCAGACAAACATAATAATAACAAAAAAAACAGAGTCTTCTGTCTTTTTTGATAGAAAATGACCGGATAATCCCTACTAATGAAACGTAATATATATATATATATATATATATATATATATATATATATATATATATATATATAAAACCGAAACTTTTAAAGCTCCTACAATTTTCCACATCAACACAATATTAAAAAAAAAAAAAAAAGAGCATAAACACATTAAAAAAATTAAAAAAAAAAAACTTTTCACGCAACATAAAACTTTTCTAAAACCCTATAAACACAAAACCCACTCAATCAATACCCACAAACCCTATTTCTCCTTCCTCAGACCGTATTTCTCCTAATCCCCTTCTCCTTTCCCGTTTCACCCACAACCACCACAACTCAACAGGCTGCAGCAGCACCACCATCCACAACAACCGCAAACTCTCTGGATCGAAGAAGAGCCTTTCTCTTTCTATAAGGAAGACAAACACACATTCAAAATTGAATCTTTATTATTGGTCTGAGAGTTTGGGTCTTTGACAAAGATATAATTGATTAATTGAGAGAGAGAGAGAGAGAGAGAGAGAGAGAGAGAGAGAGAGAGAGAGAGAGAGAGAGAGAGAGAGAGAGAAGCCCAAGAAAATTGATACGGATATGGACTCTTTAAGTCTCATCTATATCTCAAACTCAATTAGAAATAAAACCGAACAGCAAATGAAGATTAGAAATAAATTCAACAATCGATTGCATTGCTGAAGCTATCTATTTTTTTTTTTAAAAAGATGAAAATGATATGGGAATTTAATATTTTTTTTTTTTGCCTTTATGATCAGCAAATGATGAGTGTATCAAATAAATTAAGCCACAACCTTGCTTTTCTGTTCTTTAAAGTAGTGTAGATGTCAAGTTTATTCATTTTCTTGACTGTAGTTTTATTTCTCAATCTATCAGTAAAATATATAACTTTTAATTGTATAGAATATATTACTTTTAACTTTGTACAATGAAGTTTTGCACAGTTCTAGAGTCATTATATTTTTGAAAAAAAAAAAAAAAAAAAAAAAAAAAACTCAGACTTCTTGGCTTTTGCAGCAATTTCCTCAACTGGCAGACCGCCTATGATAGCAACTATCAATCAATTATTCTTCATCTTTAATAGAAATGATTATAGACTTATTTAAATTTGATAAAGATTTAAATTTTAGGTTCAAATGTATAGTTAAATTTGCCCCCAAACACATTGTATTCTTTACTATGTTGTTAATTTAGTGACCGTTTGGATTGCAATGAAAGTGGCGTTTGCGTTTCTCCTTTGCGTTTTTCTCTTTTTTTTTTTTTTTTTTTTTTGTTCAACCTGCAATAGTTGACTTTGTCAACTGTGAACAGTGCATACGTGCACTGTTCATGGGTCCCACAAATTACACTTTTCAGCAACATTTTTATTAAAAATGGGTCCCACAGCACTATTTACACATTTTAAAAAAAAATTTGCTATAGTGTTTTTAGTTTCAGTTTTCAGTTTCAGCAAAAATAAACGCAATCCAAACACACCCTTAATATGCAGTAACATATTTGGTGATCAACTTCTTCAATTACATCATTACAGTCCAATATTTCTGGTGCTCAATGCACTTTGTGGTCACATGCTGTATTTTAAATCCACAACCATAGTATCATGTTTTGCCACCAGTTGCTTTTTTTTTAGCACATTCATTTCTTATTATGGTTTGTGTTTTTGTCTCTTCAATTAGAAATAAAAATGAATTGCTTCGGTGGGAAATTCCATTGTTGTGAATCTATTCTGCTTTACTTGGAAATAGCATAACAATTGATGAGATCCTTTGCTGTGTAATTTTAATCTCTAAGAATATGTGAAAGGAGTTTTAGGGGATTTTTTTTTTCTTCAGATAGTTGTTTGCAAACCATTTTTAAGGTTGCTTTGAATGTCATGTAAATAAGAAAATATAGATCTTACTTTATTTACTTATTATGTTTTTGGTTTGTGAGAAATTAAGAGTTATGCTTAAGTAAGCTGAAATAATGTGCGAGATTTTGTAAATCTTGATGAGATTTTGTAATTGAAACCCACAGTAGAGAATGTTATTCATGCTGTTTTTTTTTTTTTTTTCTTTTCTTTTCTTTTCTTTTCTTTTTAAGGAAGAGGGATGCAAATAAGGTGCTTGGTGAAGTGCAAAACAGGAAGTACTCAGATGTGTTTTTCACTAATCAAACCAATCACACTGAATTTATATATGAAATGGGAAAAAGCTACAATTGTTGTTGGGGTTTTTTTAGTTGCAAATGCTCTTGAGCATTTGGAGCGGACAACTACAAATAAAGAGGTTGAACATGACCCAGTTACTCCAAGTGAGTGCCTTATTGTTATTTCCATATTCTTGAAGAGATTAATATTCTAGGTACCTAAAGGTTTTGAAAGCATGATTTTTTTCCAAATTAATTTCTAGACCAAAAGGATTCTGATAATTTCCCTTCGCTTTTTTGGTGGCAATGTTTGGTTAGTGCGGAAGGTTCAAAACTGTTGTTCATAGTAGTGGTTTCTGTATCTGTTGTCTTTGGCTTATCTTCAATTGTCATGAATTTCATATTAATTTTGTGTGTATTGTGATATTAGTGCTGGTGAATTATAATTGGTAAGTGTTGATTGCTATTATCAGATATGTTGATCTCTTACTTCCCAGCCTTTGTTTATCATCAAGTATCATGGTCAATGTTTGATAGCAATTTCAAATTATCTATTAGTTAGTCTAATTGGGGGCTGCAAAAGTAGGGAATGAAAATTCTGGAATTTTGCTTTTGTTTGTGAAGTTTTGCAAGGCAGGATAGTTATGATGGGGGAGCTTTAGTTGTAGTGCCTAATAGAAGACTGAGGCAATCAAAGCTTTTATATCACCAAAGCTATGAAACTCAAGCTCCAATTCTTCCAACTACTGATGGCACTTGGAGAGCCTAAGCATTCAAGGAAAAAAAACAAAGAAGAATCATATTAAGAGTAGTATGAGATTTTAGTTGTAAAATAGTGTTCAATACATAATAGTAAGTTTATTGATTTTCATTTGTTCATCTTTTCCCGAAAGGACACCATCACTACAAATATATAAAGGGCATTTTGTAAATTTAGTTATTGTTTTAATACTTTGAGCCAAATTCTCATGTTGTAGTTGCTTTATGGTTAGAATTGTTAGATACATATGTTTGATCGTTAGATACTCCTTTTTTTTTCGGTAAACAATTTCCACACCATGCTGTTGTTGATTAGTCATAGGAGCACACATTTTCATGTTCTATGGTTCCATTAGACACTTTATACTTTGGATGATATTTTTGCATATGAAAGAAAGCGTTACTTTACAATTCTACCAAATTACTCTCTGTTCTCAGTTTGCAAAAGTTTGTTCTTCCTCACTCATTTTAAAGGCTTTAATCAATTAATATAATCCTGTGAAACAAATGTATTTGTTCTTTAAATTTAATGTAGTTGTGAATTTAATGTCTTTGATATCATTTTCATTGTCCTCACATATGTACGGTTCTGTTTTTAGGTTCAATTTCAAAGAAAGTAAAAACTAATTGTATTTTTTACCAATTTTTTAGTTGAATCTTTATTTTGAACTAAATTATTTATTTTCCTTCATTTTTAACTCAATTTTGTTTAACTGTCCCGTGCATTGCACGGGTTAGCGACTAGTTACAATAATGATGATGACTTTTACAAAGAAGATAGAAGGGTAAGTGACAGTAAGAGTTAGTCAAGAAAAAAATATAAAACAAGTCAAATTTGGTCCGCAAGAGTAGAGAAGAAACCAAAGAGGAAGAACGCTTCCTCTCAATGCAGTTATTCTCCCAGGAAAGAGATCCTGCCGTGGAGATTAATGGCTTTGAAGGAATCGGACCTGAATGGTTAATGCCCCAACAGAAAAACTTTCTTTTCCTTTTTAGAAGAGGGTAAGATTTTGAAGGGGAGAGAGGGAAATCGACCTACTGGTGCATGCCCACTGTATTATCTTTCTTTTGTTTTTTTGTTTTCTTTCTTATCTTTTTCTTTTTCCTTGCTTTCCTACTTTCTTTCTATTCTATTTTTTTTTTTTCGTGTTCTTCCCCTGTTTTTTCGACCCCCTGTTCTGGGCACAGTGGAGGTCTTCTTATAGCGCCTGCCGTGACCAGATTTTACTATTTTGTCCTTAACCACCTTTGTCTGGTCTGGGTGTACCTACCGACCACCAATGGTTCGTTTGCATCACCCTCCCCATCTCCAGACAAAGAAAAAGCTGTTTTATTTATTGGCTTGCCGTGGCGCCCTTTCCTGCCACGGTGTAGGAGTTTTCTCTCTCTATCCCTCATGGCATGCACCTAACGATTCCTCCCTCAATCTTGCCTCTTTTGGGTGGTTTGTCATCCCAGCAGGACGTACCTCCCAAAAAAGCTTGGGCAAGAGCCGAAAAATAGGTCTCTTCCTCTCTCCCCACCACCAAATCATACTCCCTTACCTCTGACCCATGACCCCACCAAGTCCCATATTGGCTAGGTATAGGCTGGTGGTGCCTGGGCTTCACGCGTGCTCTCCCTTCACGTATGTCCAAGATCTACCTGCTGCTCATGCGTCTGCCACGGCCTGGAGGCTTGCTTGCATGGTCTGTTGCTTTTTTTTGTCCTTTTTCGTGGGCTGTTTTATAATTCTTTGCCCACCTTAGGGGCTGGGCTTCCTTTGATACTGGACTTTACATTTCTTCCGGCCCATTTCTTGATTGCCATCATGTTCTACCATATTACCCTGTCATTCTTGCTGTAATGATTTGATCCTATCGGGCCCTTTTGGGCCTGCCGTGTATTTTTTCTCCAATGGCTTAACACGACCATGGGCTTTCTTACCTATGGACTCTTGTGTCCCTTTTTCCCTTGGGCATCCTTGGCCCATTTGCTTGCCTTGGGCTTCCTCAGCCCCTTTTACTAACTTTGTATTTTCATGGGCTTTTACTGACTTCATTGGACTTCCCCAGCCCAATTACTTCATACTCATCCTTGGGGTTTAAGGGCTTGCCATCAATCCCCTACTCTCTTTGCTTGCATTGCTTTGGGCCTGCCGCGGCCCATTTCTTACTTTTTTTTCACATCACACACTGCCCATGGGTTTGTTATTCACTATTTCTCTCTTTCCGAGCTTTTTTGAGCCCATTTGCTTTCTCAAGGCCCATTTACTTATTTTATGGACATGTGATCCATTATTCCTGCCGCTTGGGCTTAATGTTTTTTTTTTCTCTGTCTCTTGCCAACTTTTCTGTGTTGCTGAGTTGGGCTTCCTTTCTTACATTTTGGTTTCTCAAAAAAAAGACCCTCAACAAAGTTAATAATTTTTGCCATTACTTATTACATGGTGAGTTGTGAATAGTGGAGATAAAGATCCACGGTCCATCAATTTTTCTCTACCACTCACAGCTCCTCATATAGCGAGTTATGACAAAAGCTGTGGACTTTTTTATGTCTCTAACATAGAGATTAGGGTTTTGCTCATACTTTATGTGGTTGACTGAATGCTTTATTTATTGGGCTTTTGGGATGATCTTGCCGATTATTTGCCCTTGATTGTAGCCAATCACCTTAGTCCCACTCCCATCCTTTTCGAGAGGTGACAATTTCGCATGATATCTTCATTCTTCACAGATGATCCATTATTTCCTTTTGTGCTTATTTGTTTGAATTTGAATATGATATTGGCGCCTTGTATCAGGGCCTTGTAGCTCTTCTTATGATGTGGACGATCTTCTATCCAATAGACAATCTTGTGCACCATCAAAGGCCCAGGTAGAAGTGTGGATTCAAAACATCAGTCTGACAAATTGACCCAATTTGGCTTTTTTTTTTTTTTTTTTTTAAGGTGAGTTGACGAGTTGGGGTGGATTTTTTTTTTTCCAACTTCGATTGGGTTGGGTTCAAATTGGTAAAATTTTCAATTCAAGTAATTCCACATAATCAAGACTATTAATAGTTTAAAATATGTATGTATTTTAAATTTGTTAGTTTGATTTGGATCTTAAATTTCTTTAAGAGTGTAAACTATTTTTTTTTTTCTTATTTGTTGAGAAACGCATAAACTACAATTTAAAATGAAATAGTTAAATTTTTTTTCTTCATACCTATCTAGTGCCTACATGATGGTTGATTAGAAATAGGTTAAAGATATCATTTTTTTTAATCAATCTTGACAAAAATTTGTCAAAAATACAGTTTTGTAATAGATATACCGGATTATATAATAAAAAAAAACCCCTAATCATCACCTTTTTTTTTTTTTTTTTTTTGTTGTTGACCTCCCAGACAAATTCCTATCTCCATTATTGGATGAGGTAAAGTAATCATACGATTTGCTTCAAAGTATTATTGAACTCAAAAATTTATGAAAACTTATTCCACTTCCTTTCACTGGAACTTGAGTAGACACAGGTTCTGGATAGAATTTAGAATTTCTAACATATTCCTAGAAATTCATGCACTAAAATTTGTTAGTAGATTTCTTTTTGAGAAAGTTCCTGCAGATAGGCAGCTTCACCTTTTTTTTTCTTTTTTCTTTTTAATACAATTTTTGAGTTACAATCAAAAGTTTTTTGAAGCAATGCAATGATGGTTGTCACGTTAAAATGAGCTAAAAGCCCAAACCCTCCAATAATGATCTTCTAATAACTGGGGACTCTTGGCAGTGCCGGTGAGCGAGGCTCAGGGTTCATTTTCTCCTGAACGCTCTAATATGAAGATATTGCCTTTATCATCCCTCCCTATCCTCAATTTATCATCAACATATCTAAAGGAGTTTAGATTAAGGAACAAGTACAATAAAGGTTTCAATAATTAGTAAAGACTACACATAAAAGGGTGACTAAGGATACGTAATCTCGAGCCAACCTTGTGGATTGAAGATGCCAAGTAGAAGATCATAGTTCTTCCGGAACACATTCATCAACTATTGTTTTAACAAAGGCAAAAACAAATCAATTTCAAGGTTATATATAGCCAACAGCTCCTCAATAGAAATCTTAGTGTCATTATTTTTCTTCTTTCCTTACTAAAAACAAAAAAAAAAACAAAAACAATGAAATGAACTGAAATTGATGAATGCAGCATACCTGGACAGGAGTGATTGATGACTGATCGTAACTAATGTCAACTCTCTGTAGAATATGGAACAAAAGCAGGTTACTATGAGTGTTTGTTTGTTGAATTAAAGGAAAAAAAAGTAGAAAGTAACCAGATGTAGCTTTTTAACTGCTTTTGATGAAATCTTGAAGGAGGCCTCAATCGTGAGCTTTCCACTGAACAGATTTAGCCCCTTTGCACTGAACTTGACCACATTCACTGCTTTTCCCTCCAATTTGGCACATTATAAGAAATGTAGATAGTTTCAGTAGAAGACATAAAGAATCACACCAAAAGATTTAATTGACAAAAAAAAAGTTCACTATTTTTGTGGTTAAAAGTGGTGTCAGAAGTATTATATTAAAAAGGCTGAGCAAGAAATATAGACATTTTCAAGATACCATCTTTTTGGAATATGCTAATTTTGAACTGTTCCACTGTTCAATATTGAACTCGAAAAGATTAAAGCTTTAGTTTTGCTGCAAGAACTAGACATGATATTGAAAGATTTATACCTTAGTAACATCAATGATCTGGAAAAAATCTCCTAATGAAATGAAATCTCTCAAGCCTAGCTTCGTTCTCTTTGAACCCAAGATTGTAATTGTACTGTAAACAAGTTTCCAGCATCCACCCACCTTCCAATTTTAGAAATAAAGTTTATAAAATAGAAAAGAAATTATCTTCAACTAACTTTCAACTTCCAATTATGGAAATAACCTTAAAAAATATTGTTTTAACTACAAATCTCAAGCCCAATTGCACAAACATTATTGTAATATAATATAATATACCTTCTCTAGTTTCAGAGTAGGATCTGGAGTTGGATTCTGAGACTCTAGCAGCTTCACCAAACCTTCAATCTCAGATTTCTTTGCAGATGGGATTCCAAATATCCCTCTATTCAATCCTTGGAAGATGTTTGTATGCAATCCATATTAAACATCACTTCAAATTGTTTACTTATGTTCATTACAGTAAAGAAATATAAAAAAGAATTATATCATTGAGGTTAAAGCATAGAAGTCAAGTTGGAGTACCTTGTATTGCCTGGTAAAGCTCTGTTTTGGCCTGGGCAAGTGTTTCATCCTCAACCATGCCAGGGCTTTTTTCTGCAACTTTGGTTGAATAAATGGGTCTAAAACTAGATATGCACTCGCCAAATATGGTGCTCTTGGTCCTTGGATGTGTGGCTGAGAATAATCTGAGAGTTTTAATGATTTTTGTGGCTCTTGGTTTTGGAGGAATGACATGGGAAGCTGGGATTGGTTGTTGAACAAGCTTAGTGGCCATGAATCAGAGATTAATGGTAAAAAAAGTTAAGCTGCTCTTGTGTTTTAGTTAGAAGGATGGAAGGTCAAGCTCATGGAAAGCAAGATATATGACCGCTATATCTTGTTCACTGGTAGAAAGATAATGCATTAATTAAGAAGAAATAAGTCTCTTTCCCGTACCCTGTTAGAAAGTTCTCCACCACAGCCGCGGTTTATCAATGACAAGTACTGCAAAAAGTAGATCCACGTTTTTGCTCCTGGTTCATTTATTTTGGTAAACAACTCTTGGTTTTATATCTACTTTTCTCATTTAGTAATTTTTAAATTTATGTACTTTTCCTTCTCAACCGTTAAATCAAAAATAGTTCTAAAAGTATAAATTGTTTTATAATTTTTTATTATAATTTTAATATGGTAAATTGTGGGTAGTTACTTGTTACTTACGTATAAATCTATTATTTTTTCTTTACTACTCACACTCAATTACATCACCCGTCATAGTAAGCAAAAGTTGTGTAATAATTTGTGTTACTATATTTTTTTCTAAATGTCATTGCTCATCTGTGGAAAGTCTGAAATCATATATTAATGATAATAAGAAATCGTTAAAATTATAATGCACACGCTTACACACTCTAATTGAAATCATGTTACACGATTTCAGCTCCTAACTTTCACAGCTATAATAAGAAATATTGGTTTCACCAGACAGGATAACTGGCAGAAATTTTCTCCTTGTTTGTCCTACCTCTTGCCCTCACACATTTTTTTATTTTTATTTTTATTTTTATTTTTTACTATTTTCAATATCTGAGGATATATTTAAAAATATGTGGTTGAGAGTTCCCATGTGTGTTGTTGTGTCATGTGTGTATGTAGTATGTACGTGTCAGTCGTGGCATATTCCAGCAAAGACAGCATATTACTATATTAGAAGCTATAGCTTATATAAGTGAAGTTTTGTTTTTAAAATGTCATTATTTCTCATAGAACGCGAATGGTATGAAACAATTTGGAGACCAAAGGGGGATGCATAAGTACAATGTTACATCATAAATAGAAAAGCATTTATCAAAACCTGATCCTCCCAGAAAAATCACTTCGACCTAATCTTCAATGATGATCAGTCCCCACCTTTTGGCTTTTAGTGGTCGTTCTTCTGACTCTCACTCATTCTCCCCCATAGAAAAGAGCTTTTATTTAAACACCAGGAACAAGATCCCCCAACCCGTGGAGATATTGCCAAACAAAGAGTCAAATAGTGAACAAGATGTAGCAATCCTAGCTTGCTGTCCATTGACCTTGAGCTCCACCCTTTTGTTTAGAACACAAGAACAGGTTAACCTTGCTTACTCTCTCCACAAAGGTGTCCCATACCATGGAAATCATGCTCTCCACAGCATTACACTAATTAGTATTACTGTTGTGCATTTTTGGTTTTTACTCTGAACTCAATTAGTGCAATGCTGATGTTCCATACCACTAGAAAAGCAGGTGCACCATTTAATTGATCATCATCGGGGTGTCATTAGAAGAGTAATAAATTCCTACAGAAATGCCCTTATGGATTTTAAGCCATAAATTAGACAATAATATGACACCAGCCAAGCTAGGGATCATATAGCAATTTCCATGTTAAAATTTCCCCAACCATTGAGATGACATGATATGATTGATATATAATAAAATTGATGTTAATGGTAGATTTATGTGAAAGTAATGTTATATCAATAATAACTTGTCAACTTAACAAACCTATTGACAAACCCAAAGAAATCTATGAGATTCTAAGTTCGAATCCTCTAAAAGTCGCTAGCTCGACAAGTTTTGAAATTTGCAAGTATCTAGCATTGCTCTAGCTTTTAGAGTTTAGAATAGTTTTTTTTTTTACTTTTTATATCTAAAGGTAGCCTCATAGGGTTGAACATAGATACCCTTAAAACAGTGGGATTCTGTAAATAATAAAAAACTCAGGCCACTTCTGCCATGCAATTCTTGATGCACATCACATCACAAATTCTTAAACAAAAACCAAGTAAAATGATGGTAAATAAAATTTTGGTAGATGTACTTAGTCCCGAGTCTCAATAAGCCCAAGACATATTCATAATTCCATGCCACAACACGTTTTGCTTGGGGGGAGGGGAGGACACTTTCTGAATGTCTTGACTACTTACTGACTTACAACAACATTCTAAGCAGCAGTATTAGATTTTTCAGGCTCTTGCTGTTGTTTCCACTGCTCAGGGGTCAGAGCTTTCTTTATTGATAGAGCATGAATTTCCTTCATTTCCTCTTCCAGAGCACCATTCACCAATCGGTGCCTCTCCAGCAACCTCTTCCCTTCAAATTGTTCCGATACAATTTCAATTGCAAAACTTGCTCCACAACTGAAAATCACTTAAAATTGAGTAAAACAAGTTTGATAAACACCACAAAAAACAAGGCAGAGAAAAGTTCTGAATTCAAAATACATATGTCTGCAAGAAAGAACCTACCCTCCAGATGTATCAATTACTTCCTGAAACAAGAAAATAGAAGAATAAATTGCCAGAGAACAAGTGACAGATTCAAAAGTGTTTACAGGGAATATGAAAAGAGGAAATCCAATAAAACAAGTTATATAAGGAATGCAAATAGAAATGTTAAAATTTGAGTATTTAAGGAAAAGAAAGTGCAAAAGAAAGTACTAACTATTAAAAAAAAGAATCCAAGGGTTTTGTAGCTCAACTAGCCCCTCCTCATGTTTCAAATGGAAACATCCAGAATTCAAATCCCCATGCCCCCAATCCCAACTATTTATTATTACCCAAAAAAAAAAAAAAAAAAATCTATATGTTTTAAATGGCCTGGACAGAATTTATTATCTTGTGTAACAGCTGCATGCACACTCTACAATTTATCTCTTCTTTCTTTTAACTTACTTTTTAATTCCTCTAAATATCTTTGGTTGTAGTACAACCACCAAGATCTCCAAGTAAATTGCAGACGATATCCAGCTGTCCATCTAAATGGAGCATAACTGATCACAATAGTTTTTTTTTTTTATGGAACTGATCACAATAGTTGCTATCTGCTACTTAATAATTTTATTTAATTTCTTATGATCAAATCTTTTCCCAGAACATCTTTGTTATCTGCTACTTAATAATTTTCATAGTAGTGGGTAGGCCAAATATGATAACAAGATTCCTTTATTAATAAATGTCTTCCCCAAAATTTTATTTTGTTACTCATTATAACAATACAAACTCACATTCTTTGTAGAACAAAATATGTTTTATTCTTCTTTTTTATTTATTTATTAATGAAGAAGAAAAAGCTTTAAAACAGATTATAACAAACCCAATATTTTATTAGAATAAGCACTCTCTATTAGTTGTGGAACTCTGTTAAGAATTGCATAGTCGTGCCTCTGAACATGCTATTGCAACCTTTCCACTTCATAAAACGTCCCCGAATTTCTCCCTCTCGCCTACAACTAAACTCAAACATGGATCACTCTCACCCAAACTTAAAAACAGGTGTTGTCCCTCACCCCTTGAACACACGGCATCGCCAAGTGGGACTGCATAACACCGAGCAAGTGGCACAAACGATCGCATTGCAACACCTCCAGCTCCGAGGGCATAGAAGCCAACTTTACCCCCACAAAGAAAGCATAAGCCACACGGACCAGCAATGTCCAAACCTAGAAGCAGTAGTAGTAACAAACTAACAATACTTGGTCTAAAAAAACTTAACCCAACGTTGCTTGAATTGATGCAGCCTAACAACCTTAATCTGAAAGAGACCTTCCTACACCTTTTATACCATGGTCAAGGATATCGGTTTCATTTTGCGAACGATGACATTCAGCCTCCTTAGAGTTCACAGCACTTTGAAATAATAATATATACTGTCAACATTATGATTGTTCCAATGTGATTTCACCTACCATACTAGGATTCCGCATTTGTTTCGCACAAAAACAATTATATTCTCTCTTGAATTTAAATTTTATATTTTTTGAAAAGGATAAACAACAACAACAACAATAATGATGATGTAATTTAGATCTTATAGCAAATTCGCATGTTAACTAACATTATTAAAGCAATTGTCTGACATCTAATTTCAGCTGAATCACATAAAAGCCAACAGTACCTGTCCCAAACCTAGTAACAAGTGTGGTTTTAAGGTTAGGTTTGATTCGTCTATATTATATCCCTACTATCGACAAAGATTATTAAAAAAAAAAAACTATTGGAAAACAACAAATTTATATGAATATTACGAACTGAACTAAAATTAATATACAGATGAACCCAAAAGACAAAGAAAAAGAAAACAACAAATTTATATGAAGCTAAAAAAAAAAAAAAAAAAATGAATTAGGGCTTACAAGATGTGAAGGATTCATCTTTGACTTCAATGAAGATTCCACTTGTTCCTTTGTCACCCCCATATCTGGCTCTGTGTGTGTGAGGTTCTGACTTACGAGTTGTGAATTCTCTTACGAGATGATTTTGTAGTTTCGGCCTCTTATTAGGTCAATTTTAGGGGGGGTGAGGTTCGATTGTGGTGGACAGCATCAGGCCCACTCACTCGTAAAAGCCCACTAATTTTTTTATTTTTATTAAGGCTGCATTGCCGTCCACACATAAAATATTGGTGGAATTTTTTTTTTTTCGTTTTCTTTTTGAGTGAAATATTGGGGGAAAGTTATTATAAAAAATATACTAAATAGTTTTTTCATTGGGATATTAGACTTTTAAATGTGAGATTTTAAACTCAAGACTTTCATAAATGTAACCAAAAAAAAAAAATTCTCAAACAAACCTCACACTCACACATGAAATCTACATTTATGAAAGTTTAGAGTTTAAATTGTCCTATTTAAAACGTTGGGGTTTAATGTGTCCCAATAATATAATTATGGTTTTTTTATTAAAAAAAAGAAACTTCGCTCAAAATATTGTATTTAGTACTCAAAACTCTTATTTTTCGTGAGGGTCTGAGAGAGGTCATGATAATAATAAGCAGTCTTACTCATGGATGTTGAAATTGTGATTTAAATCATATGATTATATGATCTTATGTATCCACTTGACTAAAATGATTAGGATCATACTAGAATCACGTCTGGTAGAATCCTAAAAAAGATAGTGTAGGATTGTGGGATTATATAGGATCCTACTAATCCTACTAAAAACTAAATTTTGGTTTAGGCTAAAAGAGGCCCAACTACACCCATTGAACGGTTCAAGCCCAGAGGATACCAATGACCCAAACATGCCTATGAGTATGAAGTGTCAAATTTATCCTATATCAGCTTAAAATCTCCACACACACACACACACACAAAAACCTCATTTAAAAAAAGAGAAGAAAAATACCTTATTATTCGTATTGTTTTTGGATTTCATATTGTAGATAGCTAGCTTCTATGTGCTAACTTATTTTGGATTTTGAACTTGTAACTTGGAAAACATTTTATGTATGTGTTTATAGTTATTTATGTTACTTGATTGCTAATTAAACAACTGCTAAACTTTTTGAATACATTGTGTTAAAATTATGTATATTTGTTTCTTAGTATAGACATAATGACGTATTGTATACAAATCACATCACATTGATGCAAATCTTTGTCTTTTTTTGGATGAATTCATAATTTATGTAATTATTGAAAATATAAAGTCACTACCAATGTGTTTTTGCTTTAAATATAAAAAATAGGTAGGACGTTACAATTTACCTTCTAATCCTATAATCCACGATTCTACCTACCTTCTTTTACATAAGATCCTGACTTTTACAACCTCTCTTATTCCAAAATTTTTATTTTTGAGAGGTTGATTTCCTAGACTCAAACCCATGACTTTTTATATAGAAAAGAATACAATTTTTTCATAATTATTTTTCTTTTTATTACTGTTGTTATCATCCGAACAATATTATTTTCACTTATGTTTACAATTGACACTACTTTTATGATCATGCACCAATCACAAAGGACCATATCAATTATATATATATATATATATATATATATATATATATATATATATATATATATATATAAAGATCATCGTGTCCCTAAATTTATTATCATTTTTTTAATATATAAATATTTTTTTGTATAGATCAAGAACAATAGGTAAGTGATAAAGGAGTATGACCGATGAATAAGATATCTAAGATTGTTAAGGTTCGTAGAGATTGTTGGAAGGTATTGTGTTTTTAAGGCACAACTGAGAGAGATACACACACAACACACAGAGACAAGAGACAGGGTAATGTTAATATGTTAATATTCATTAAAGGAGCAAAAAAGACGCATCTCTTTCCCAAGCCACCATGATAGCAGGAGGAAGGGATCAAGGGATAGATAGTTACAAAAATAAAAGATATTTGAGTACAAAACATACTTAGTTCATAAGCTACAAAATTAGCATCTATTTTGATCCAACAAAAACAACACCACACAAATGAATTAGCGAAGACTAATGCATCATTCAACAGTGGTTGAATCTCCTAACATGCCTCTTCCAAATTCTTATTTAAGGCGTAAACACAAATATTAGAATCACCCTCAACAATTATACTTTTGAACTTTTTATCTCTAGCCAGCTACAAAGCCCAAATTATGGTAGAACCTTCAGCAAACATAAGATAACACACCATTATATTTCTAGCCCACACCTTTAAAATATCTCAATTTTCATCCCTAGAAACGCATTCTCATTTGAACACGCCACATCAAAATTTTATCACCCCATTTGGTTGATGGACCTTCCAACAAGTTACAACCTGTCAACTTGTCTTGGACTATGCTGCACATTGGTTTCAAATCTCAATTACAAGAATATACTCCTTAATGGTCTGTTTGGATTGAGAGAGAGAGCAGGAGAATAGAGTAAAGTAGAGTAGAATTAATCTAAAATTAATCTATTTTCAACTAGCTCTACTCCACTCCCCTCTCTCTCCTCTAAATCCAAACAGGCCTAAACCTTCTTTCTAAACTGTGGAGCTCAACAAAGCAAGCTCACCTGCCTATCATTGTGCACTATGTTCCTCCCCTCTCTCTCCTCTAAATCCAAACAGGCCTAAACCTTCTTTCTAAACTGTGGGGCTCAACAAAGCAAGCTCACCTGCCTATCATTGTGCACTACTTTGTTCCTCAGGGACCATATCATCTCCAATGTAATGTTAGTGCCATGTAAAGACCTGTAAGTCTGTGGCAGGGCCATAGGTACTGGGGAACTCAAAATTTATTGTTAAAAACAATATGTTACATAACTTTTAGATTATTAAATGTTCAGTCACATCATTTTTAGATGATTAAGTGATCAATCGCTACATGATTAGACCATTAGTCACTTAAATAGATTAGATTTCTTTGTTATATTTTTTAATTCTAACAAAAAACAAAAAAAACAAAAAGACTCTTGAAATTTGAATCCAAATTACACTGGCCTCTCTAGTTCTAGTTTAAAATTATAAGTCCCTAACGTTAGGGAAATGACCAAATTGGTCATTCTGTCACATTTTTAATAGCTAGGTTAGATGGGAAAGAATAAAAAAATTCAGTTTTAAAATAAATATTTAATAAAATAATTCATTTTAAAACTTTATCGTATTTTTTTATTCTCTCTTATTTTTCTCCTTCATCTGTTGAGCACCCACATTGCAATTACTATAAGCCTCAATCACCATTGCCAAGCTACCAGAAATAAAGCCTAAAGAGCAAATGTCATGTACGGTTGGACCTTGCTTATCACTATCGAAGGCATTGCAAGCCTACGAAGTTTTTTAGTGGTCATGGTACTAATCCTTGTTCTCCTTATTTCTAACATCTTATATAGGTTTTTTTTTTTTTTGGTAGAAAGGAAATTCATTAAAGAAGCTAAGGGAAACAAGGCAGATCAGAACAGACTCTGCTATGTAACAAACCAGCTCTATCAGAGCTTAACAAATCCAAAAGACCCACAGGCGGGTCATGGAATAAAACAAAAGAGCTATCCTGGTGAGAACCTAACCGAGCCAAAAAATCAGCACAAGAATTAGCCTCACGAAAACAGTGATTGATTCGGACTTGGCCAATCTGAGAAATCAAATGACGGCAGTCATCAAGGAGAGGCAAAGCACAAATGTTAGCACTCGAAGAATTTGCAAGGAGTTGAACAACGGCCTTAGCATCAAGTTGAACATCCATGACACTCAAATGCATTTCATAACAAAGATTTAGACCATCTCTAAGCCCCCAAAGCTCTGCCATGAAGCTGCTTGTACAGCAAATGCTCCTGGAAAAACCACCCAACCAATCCCCGTTCTCGCTTCTGATAAGGCCACCACACCCAGCTCGGCCTGGGTTTCCTCTAGCTGCACCATCAGTATTCAAGCAAGCCCACCCGGCTTGAGGTCTCTCCCACCTTACCTGCACCAGCCTCTTGTTGCTCTACTTCTTGGCATTTAAACCACAATGCTGAAATTCCAAGGCACGGAAAAGAGCCTCCTTGTGGACATAAGGATGAACATGCTGGTTTCTGAAGATGGATGCATTTCTGGACTTCCACAGCAACCAAATGGTGAAAGGGAAAATGATTCTCCAAGGGGGTTGAACTCCTAACCTGTAAGAGTTATTTTTACAGTTGCTTTTCAGCCATTCAACCAGATTTCCCTCATAGAAATTTCTGTTTGGGCTGACACCCAATCTTTCCCAAGTCAGTTTTGAAGTCGAACAATCCCTTAGCCTATGGAGAATTGTTTCAGGCTCATTTTGACACAAGGGCCAGGTATCACTTTCAGTAATGCACCTTTTAACTAAACATTCTCCCACGCCAATAGCATTGTGTAAACATTGCCAAATAAAGGCTTTAACTCGAGGAATGGTGTACAAATTCCACACCCACTTCCCATTAAAGGATTCAGAATCTGAGTCACTCTCTATAGCTAATGCATAAGCATGCTTAAGATCAAAGTCCCTCCGATTATCTCCCATCCAAAGCAGCCTATCCTCCCCCTGAACTGAATGCACCGAATAAGGAATAGAGCTAATATCCATGATGATATTATTAGGAAAATGAAAGGAGAGCAAAGACCAATCCCACCCATGCAGCCCAAACACATCTTTTACCTTCAAAGATTCATCCTCACAAGCAAGAGGACCTTGAATGAGAGACCTCAAATTACCATTAGGCATCCAGTTATCATACCAAAGGTTCAAGTTACTACTTCTTCCCGGAATCCATCGGATTCCCTTATTAAACACCTCACCTCCCATCTTCATAGCTTTCCAAGTCCTAGAACAAGGAAGCTTATCACCATTTCTCGCATTTAGCCTTCGATAAGAGCAATATTTGCTATTAAGAACCTTCACCCATAATGCATCTTTCTCCCTCCTAAATCTCCAATTCAACTTAGCCAAAAGAGCTTGATTCCTACCCTTGGCTGCCTGTATCCCTAACCCCCCTTCCTCTTTAGATTTAGTAACTTTATGCCAGCCCACCCAATGAACTTTCTTAACCTCATTCGTCGATCCCCACAAAAAATTGCGATTAACCCTATCAATGTTGTCAAGCAGCTTTTTTGGGAGAGCCGTACATTGCATAATGTAATTAGGGATGGTAGAAGTGGAAGCTTGAATGAGAACAGTCCTACCCGCCAAAGACAATAGGTTGGCCTTCCAACCCGCCAAATTTTGCTTAACTTTCTCCAAAACAAAGTTTAGATCCTCATTTGTGGTCTCACGGTGCTTTATGGGAAAACCAAGGTATTTTCCTAGGTTAGGGGTTGAACGAAAACCTAAAATATCACATAAGGACTCCCTAGTATCCACATCAACATTCGGGGAGAAAAAGACTCTTGATTTACTCTCACTAATGGATTGCCCAGACCTAGCACAGAAATCATCAAGAACATCTCGAATAGTTGAGCAGTTAACATGGTCCGCCTTTGCAAATAAGACCAAATCATCCGCAAAGAAAAGATGCGAAACAGCAACCCCATTGTTGGAGCTCTTAACAGGAATCCAACTTTTGCTCTTACATTTCTCCTCGATGAGATAGCCAAGGGCTTCCATGCAAAGAATGAATAAGTAAGGCGAGAGCGGATCACCTTGCCTAATACCTCTTGAGGGAAGGATAGGCTCCATATTACCTCCATTAAACAAGATGGAAGTGGAAACTGAGGAAACACAGCTCATGATAAGGTTAATCACATTATGGGGGAAATTGGCATTAATGAGAACTTCTCTGATGAAACTCCACTCAATTTTATCATAAGCCTTTTCAAGATCCACTTTGATAGCCATATACCCTACTCGACCTTTCTTGTTACTTAAGGTGTGGATAACCTCTTGCACCACAATGGCGTTGTCAACACTTCTTCTTCCCGGCACAAAAGCAGACTGAAGAGGAGACACAAGATTATCAAGATGAGGTCTAATCCTGGCTACAAGAATCGTAGTGACAATCTTGTACACTGTATTGCAAAGGCTAATTGGACGATAATTACCTAGGCTTTCAGGACCAGCCATTTTTGGAATCAAAACCACATTAGTTTGATTAAGGTAATCAGGGATCTTACAATCCATAAAGGCTTTCCTCACTTCAGCTTTCACCGAATCCCCCACAATGAGCCAAAATCTTTGAAAGAAACCCGCATGAAGGCCATCCAGCCCCGGAGCTTTGAAGGGTTTCAACGCCCAAAGACCATCTTTAATTTCTACATCCGTTACCATAGCACTCAAGCTGGATCTATCCTCATCTTATATAGGTTTTGATGAGCGGTAGGTTGTTGATTTTAAGGGCATTTGTAGTTGCAATTGAGGCTTACACGGTTTGTTTTAACATTAATATTTTTTAGAGAATGAATCATTTAAATTTTTTTTTTTTACATTTTTCTATATTTGGTAATAACTTTCATGTAAGATAAAATTATTTTCCTTGGGATTTTAGCTAGGATTGGTGTCAAAATTTTAGGGAGTGATGAGATAGAACTCTTACCAAAACTTCCAAAAGATTTGAAGATTAAGAACAATGAAGAAAAGAAACAAAGAAAGTGAGAATCAAAGAAAGAGATTATTTATTTATTTTTTTTAATTTGATATTTTTAATGGAGAAAGAGAGATTTGGACTTTGAAAATTTCTGTTGGAAACATGAAAAAGTGTAAGTCGAGCTACAATGGAGAGGGGGATTTAACAATGAAAAATTATGACATTAAGCAAAAATCATATGTGAAATAAGATATTTCTTCCCAAAAAGGTCGGCTCACAAATCCCTATTTGACCCAATGTTTTAGTAGGTCGAGTTTGACTGACTAATTTTCCATATGTCTAAAAAAAAACCTTTACTTAGAACATTCACATTAGTGGTGTTAAAAAATTTAGCTTTTAACTACTCAAAAAATTATTTTATCTATTTTAACACATTACTTTACAATACACCTAATATTAATATTTTTTTGATAAATATTAAAGATTTTATTTTTTTACCAAAAAAATTATTAATATTTTTTATTCTTTACAATACAACTAAGAGAGCGAAACCATATTTTAATGAGAAATAGGTCACAGAATAAACAACATTAAAATTTATCACTTTGTAGCTATAGTATGCTGTAGATTGGGTGCTAAATTTTTTAACTTCAGCACCACCAATATAGTATGTTTTTTAGTGTTTTGGGAGCTAATATATATTTTTTACTGTTTGAATTAACGTGGCTTAATAAATATAAATAAAATTTTACTAAAGTCTGCTAATTTATAATTATATTAACCTATTTATGATTTCCTTTAAAGGTGCAAAATATATTATTTTAAAGTTCAAAATTTTTGTCCTCATCTATAATAATCTATATGATACCAAAACCATTTAACTTCTGTTTGACTTATAATATCATGCCTGATAACTTTTGAGATTTACAATTTTACATATTATTCTAATATTTTTTAATAGAAATTAAATTTCATTTTATATTTAAACCCTCCACTAGAGTAGAATCTTGATACATCATAATTTCTTTAAATAGTATTATATAAGATTCCATTTTATAATCAATGTCTAATACTAGAATATATAGTTCCATATACAGACATAATCATAGGAGATGTATATATTTCTTTTGTGGTAATAAGAAATGTCTATAAATAACTACTAATTATCAAATTTCATATTTAGATTAAAAAAAAAGGTAAAAGAAATAAAAATCATATTATCTTAAAATATCTTGTGTATTGCACATATTACTGACTAGTGTAATAGTATTATCAAATTTTATTTTCCACATAAGTTTCGTTTGAGAAATTTTGTGGACACAATTTTTGTGCCATAACTATTGATTATGGCAAAAGTTATGACAAATGGTATGGTTCTAAAAGAAATAGTTTAATCATTACTCCCCCAAAAAAAAATAAAATAAATTCCATCTAGACATAGTAAAATTGCATTTGACTTGAATGCAAAGGATAAAACGCGATCCGAACCTGAATTTTTCTTTTTACTTAAAGTAAAAAAAAGTACCCAAGTTTTTAACAAATTAAAAAAAAAATCAATTTTTGTTTTTTTTTTTTGTTTTAGCTTTGCCTCATTTTGGTGCATAAAATTGAGAGAACATAATTTTGCAAAGTCTAGTTAACTAGAAACCAATGCATGAAAGGGTAGTCTCATTGACCATACTTATAATTGTCATATCATAGAAAAAATAAGAAAAATAATAAAGAAATAATAAACTTAAAAAAGTATAATAATTCCTATTTATAAAAAAAAAAGTATTATAATTCCTTAATATAATTTCTATACAAAAAAATGTCACGTTTTGTATTATACACTACACAGTTCTAAAAGCTCTATCGGGATCTAGATTGCAAGATTTATTAACAAACAACACATATGGTCTATTTGGATACCGCTCATTTTACTGAAAACTCAAAACATTGTAACAAAATAATTTTTAAATGTGTGAATAGTATCGTGTGGCCCATTTTTAATAAAAATTTTGTTAAAAAAAGAGATTTGTGGGTCCCGTGAACAGTACATGAGACCCATTGAAAAGCATTGAAACACCCGTGCACGTTCTCAAGACACAAAAAACAAAAAAGGAAACGCCCAACGCCAAACGCCAAAACACAGGAATAGAAACGCTATCCAAATGGTCAAATAAAGTAACTCGTGATCAAGCCATTGCATCCTAATCAAGATATAAACAATCATGCAAACAATTAAATCGGATCACCTCAACTGTAATTGTATAACTTCATTAATAAGGATTTTCACCAACATTCTTTCATAAAATACACTTATGATCAATTCTCTCTTAAGCATAATAATTTTTTGTTTTTGTCTACACTTCAAATCATTCAATTCATTAGTCATCGAACGATTACAATACTCAATTTTTTTTATTGGTACTTATACACACACCCAATTACAATACTTTATTTTTTATACACACCCAATTACAATACTTTATTTTTTATTTTATTTTTTATACAAAATAAAATTCTACTCTAGTATAATCTAATAAGTGTATATGTGTGTGAAGCTCTCTCCTGGAGACTTGAACTCTGGCCCTTACCCCCACATCCCATAAACATTTATACCTGTAAAGTGACCATCACATCAAAGTTGTGCAGTGGTACAATACTCTTTTTATATCAAATAATTTGTTACAGAACTTACCAAATTTTTTTATGTCAATAAATACAAGGACACGTTTTCAAATTTATATAATTTTTTTTTTCATGTGACCCGATTGCCCTCCACCAAATTTGCCGCTCAAAAGTTAAAATTTTTTAATATTTTATTTTATCAAAGTATCAGACTCTTCAAATGTTAATCAATGATTTACCAATAAAGTAACATTTTTTACATTTTTAATAGCTGCGTGAGTGCGTGAACGTGGAACAACAATGGAGATGGGAGAAAAAGTCTTAACTGCTAATACTTATCATAAATAATAATTGAGAATATGACCAAAATGGCCTTATTAGGATGAGTGATTTTCCTACATATTTTGACTGAACCATGTGATTTAACCACCAATTGCTGCTTAATCCATGATTAGCGAAACCATCAACGCCATCTAGAACCGCATGTCGATCTCTCCCATTAATTTTGAAACAAGCATATACGAAAGCGAAAAGTCCAAGACCACAAAAATTTCACAACTTCTTGGCATAATTGTAACATGACAAATCAAGTATGATTGGAAAAAATAAAAAAAATGAGACGTCCATATATAAGTGATGGTTAATTACTCACACTCTGCTACATTAAAATCATAAAAATAAATTGTAAAATAATTTATAGTCTTACAAATATATAAATATAAAAGTGCACCACTTGCAATTTCAACTTGCAATAATAAACAACTAGTTTACAGTAATTCAACTATTACGATAAGATCAAGGAATCCACAGCATTTAGAAAAAAATGGGAGATATTTTTTGGACCAACGCAAAGTGAAGACATGTCCACAAATTGGGATAGTCACAATCAAATAGGGGTCCCATTTTCGGCGTGGTGTGCTTTAAGACCACATACTTTTCACCTCCTTTTTGAGTGTCTTTGGTTGAAAATCTACGGTTTACATTATTAAAAAAAAAAAAAAAAAAAAGCTTTGAACATTACTTGACGGTAATGTGAAAAGACATGCATGAAATTCCAATTACGTAAACAAATTCTGCACTCTTTGTCTTTAGATAAAAAATAATTTAGTTTTACCATTCTATGATTGAGTTTGTGGGTCGGCAAAACTCATCTTAATCTCTCTTTTTAGCTTATCTTTCTTCGTTTAAAAGTAAAATAAAAAAAGTCGTATAATTAATTAATATTTGGAAACTTCGATAAAGAGAAATATAGATAGGAAAGTAAATTGAATTGTATTCATACCTTTTTCTTATAGATATTGGATGCCACTCTGTAATATGACAGATTACGTGTTGAACTTTATTTTTTCTTGATAGGAAAACTTTATTTTTATCTCTCCTTATCGTTTTAGGCAAAGTAGATTACGTGGAGCTTCACCCAATCGCACATATGCTGATATGCCTTGCCGCCCTAGTATTGGTAATAAGAATATAGGATTTTTCTCAAGATTGTAAATCAAACTTATCAAGTTGAACTTGTTAGTACGAATAAATTTTAAGTCTATATCAATATATTATATATATTTATATATAAATATTCAATAGCTTAAATTATGATTTATACTCATAAATTTGTTTGCAAACATATTATTATTCATGATTTATTGAACTTGGTTTGTTTAACAGTTAAGTCTCTATTTTTAGATTTGACTTTTGACTTTTTATTTATATTTTTATATAAAATAAAAATTCTACTCTAACCTAATTTAATAATATATGTGTATGAAGTTTCCTCTTGAAAACTTGAATCTCAGCCTTACCCCTCATACCTCACAAGCACTTGTACTTGTAGAGTGACAATCACACCAAAAGTGTATAGTGATTTGACTTTTTTTTTTTTTTTAGTTATGTCAAAATTGTTTATAATTGCTTAGTCCTAATTTCTCTTTATGTTACCGATTGTTAATACCTTCTTTCACTTTCACTATTTTCTTCCATCTTTTTCCTTGATCCCTTCTAAGTTCTCATATTCTTCTCAATCAAGATGAGGTGTAGTTTCACAAAAATTATAGATTGGGCAAAAGTAGTTTAACATCATCTTACACAATGATTAATGAGAATGTTCCTCTAAAACGCCAAAGACAAAAATAGAAGGGAAGAAAAAGAGGGGTGTGGGGAAAAATCAGTGTACAATTGTCACCCATTAATTTTAAGATTTTTTTTTTTTGGTTGAGAGGACCATTACTTATGACACTTCAACAATTGAGACTTTCTTACCTTTTTTTTGTGTACTAATATTAATATAATCTATTTTATTATCATTATTATTAAAAAACATACAGAATCTTCTTATTTTGCAATAAAAAATATATATTTTCTATCTAAACTCTGAATTGTCAAGGAATCTCACCGCCATTCAAAGGCATGATAATTAACAACTTGTCAAATTACTTGTTGTTTATATTTAAAGAAATACAGTTTCTCAAAAGGACGGCCGATGCCAAAGAGAATTGATGCTTAAATTCCTTGGAAGTATAAGTCCAAAAATATCGACATATCAAAACGAGTTATGAACAAGGGTAAAAAAGTAATTTCACAACTTAGTGGGCACCAAAGCCGAGTGGGAAAACGGAAAGTCCCAAAAGGCAAAAAAGTGGGCAACGTGGACGCGGGGCTTCCTCATATCTTAAAATTTATAGCTGCTGCCCACACCACACTTTTTACTCCAACACCAACTTCACCACCTTTCCAATTTTACCCTTCTCTCTTGCGACTTTTTATTTATTACTGTATTCGAAAAGATTTAAAAAAACCAAAAAAAAAAGGCCCACTAATCTTGACCACAAGTCAAATACAAGATTTTGTATCCAAACCGGCAAAACCCCTAAAGTCAAATTTTTAGACAACATGAAAATCAACAACAACCAATCAAATTTTGACAACTTTTGCAACACAAGCTAGATCTAGTTCACCAGACCACAACTCACTAAAAATAAAAAATAAAAAAATAAAAAAATTCACCTTGTTGTTGTTTACCTACTTAACCCAATGAAAGTGGTAGAATTTTTGAAGAACCCAAAGCTTTAAGCCCATCTCAACCAAAGAGAAATCAATAAAAAACCCATCTAAGTTTTTTATTTTACTTACCCTTTACCCACTTCTCTCTCTCTCTCTCTATTTCTAAATTCTACATCTCACACTCTCTCTTCCCCAAAACCCTAGAATTTTGATATATATATTTTTCATTTTTCACCCTAAGCTGTAAAAAAAAAAGATATTCCGGGAAACCAAACTACCACCATGTTGGAAATCTCAACTGTGCCGGAGAGCAATACCGCTACTACTCGCAACCGGGAGAACGATGAGGGTGGTGGGTCGGTGTCGGTTGGGTCTGGAGAGGAAGAGAAAGTTGGTGGAGCTGAAGAGGGTGGCGACCGGAGCTTCGGCGGTAACCGGTGGCCGAGGCAAGAGACTTTGGCTATGCTCAAAATAAGGTCGGACATGGACGATGCCTTCAGAGACGCTTCTTCCAAAGCTCCTCTCTGGGAAGATGTTTCCAGGTCGGTCACTCAACTCACTCACTTTTCATTTTCACTTTGCTTATATTTTCTTATTCCCTGTTTGATTCCTGGGAAATTCTGAAGACTTTGGGTTATGCAAGTATTTAAAATACAAAGTTGATGTTTTTTAATATTACATGAGTGGGTTTGGTTTGAGTGGAGGTTCCAAGTTCAATCTAGTTACTTCCGCTTGGAAACGAGTGGTCCTAAATGACCCAGATAATATTATTATTAAAAGAATGATTTTTTTATTTTCCTAGCACAGATCAACTTGTTTTTATGTATTATCAAAACCCAGTTGCACTGAATTAATACCCAGTTACTTGTTATGTTCAGTGGGATTAAAGGTCTAGAATTCTCTTAAATTTATGTGCTTTTTGATTGTTTAGTTCATTCTTTTAGAGAGAGAGAGAGAGTTGGTTTTTGCTAAATTTTTTTTTTAAAATTGGAGTGCAACAATGAGATTTATGGAACTGTGTTATTCAGGAAATTAGCTGAGCTTGGGTATAATCGAAGTGCCAAGAAATGCAAGGAGAAGTTTGAGAACATTTACAAGTATCACAAGAGGACCAAGGATGTCCGGTCTAGCCGACCCAATGGCAAGGCTTATAGGTTTTTCGAGCAATTACAGGCTTTAGATGGTCACACACAACTTCCTTCTCCTTCCCCGGAGAAAATTCAGGCTTCTTTGGCTGAAACCACGATGGTGGTAAGGACAGTGGAGCCTAGGAATGTTGTTCAGAATGCAATCCCACATTCTATCGTTCGAAATGGAAATTTAGCGGAGAACTACACTCCAACCACGTCGTCATCCAGTAAAGAATCGGAAGGGATGAGAAAGAAGAAGAAGAAGTTGACAGAGTATTTTGAGGATTTGATGAAGGAAGTGATAGAGAAGCAAGAGAATTTGCAAAGGAAGTTTATAGATGTATTGGAGAAGTGTGAGCAAGATCGTATAGCAAGAGAAGAGGAGTGGAAGATTCAAGAATTGGATAGGATTAAGAGAGAACGGGAGCTTTTGGTTCAAGAAAGATCAATTGCCGCAGCTAAGGATGCAGCCGTGCTTGCATTCTTGAAGAAGTTTTCTGAGCAAGCAAGCTCAGTGCAATTGCCTGAGGAGGCGATAATGGTCACAATACCAGTGGAGAAATTTGTGGAAAGGCAAGAAAATGATAATGGTGGAAATGTTATGGACAAGCAAGAAAAGCAAAATGGTGAGAATGTTTTGGATAGGCAAGAAGATGACAATGGTGGGAATAATTTGGAGAGGCAAGAAAATGATAACGGTGAGAATTCTATTCAGATGAGCTCAGGTCGATGGCCTCAGATGAGTTCAGCTCGATGGCCTAAAGATGAAGTTGAAGCCTTGATTAAGCTGAGGACTAATCTTGATTTCCGGTATCAAGAAAATGGGCCAAAAGCACCTCTATGGGAGGAGATATCATTGGCAATGAAAAAGCTTGGTTATGATAGGAATGCAAAGAGGTGTAAAGAGAAGTGGGAGAATATAAACAAGTACTTCAAAAGGGTAAAAGAAAGCAATAAGAAAAGGTCTGATGATTCAAAAACATGTCCTTATTTTCAGCAGCTTGATGCTTTGTACAGTGGGAAGACTAAGAAGGTTGAAAATTCCGTTAATTCTGGTTGCGAGTTGAAGCCTGAGGAGCTTTTGATGCATATGATGAGTGGACAAGAAGAGAGACAAAGGACGGAGTCACTGACGGAAGATGGTGAGGAAGAAAATGTTAATGAGATTGAAGGAGATAAGGAAGATGAAGATGGGGAAAACTACCAAGTTGTAGCAAGTGATCCTTCTTCAACGGCAAATTTGGGCTGAGAAGACATGGTGGGGAACCCGTTCTGTGAGAACTGAAGTTGGTGTGCTTATTTTTGGAATGTGGGTCAGGGTCAATACTGAGGCTACCCCACGGCAGTGTAGGTGAAATTTGTGGTGCTGAGAAATTCATTGTGATATCTTATGGGAAACGGCATCTTCTATCTATGTAGTATATGTTTATCATTAGTTGATAAAGAAGAGAGAGAGAGAGAGAGAGAGAGAGAGAGAGTGGAATAAGTAAATTTAGGAGGCTAGTGTGTAATTTAATACAGCTTTCTTTTGAAAGTTCACACCCCCATGTGTGCAAAAGTTGAAAATGGTTGGTTGTATTTGTTTGTATTAATAGAGACTAGCATAAGCAATGATGCAACAGTGGTAGCTGCCTTTTCATTATTTGGTTAAACAAGTGATTATATCACTCGTGGGCGAGCAATAATGTAATGATTGACAAAGGACGATAAAGCAAATCACTTTTTCTTTGATTAATCCTTGAAATTATATGGTCTATGCATTCTGTCTTCTACAGTGTTCATGATAACATCACAATGTAATCACTAGTATTAAAACACTGCCGAAGTGCTGTACCATGGTGGTATTGAGGTCCAGTTGATCCTGGGAAGTTATTTAGCTATAATCAGAGGGAGGACTATGTATGTCTTTAGCTTTGAACTTGTTTACTGTTTACTACTATAGTTTTGAAAATTACTTATTCAAGGATGAAATATGTTCAATTGACATTTGCATGATAATCATACAAAAACGTTACCGATTGTCGACATGTGTACAGTAGCATAACACGTGTACAGTGGCATAACGGATTATGAGTGGCCAAGTTTTAGAAAATAGCCTAATGAATATGAAAATTATTTAGTACACCTAATGTATTACGCTACATCTTACAAAAGGACGGGCTTCATCCTCATGTGAGAGGTAGTTGCGATGTACCAAAGTGCAATGTGAATGATGTCTGCACTTGAAAAATAGGAATTGTTAAGAAACCAAATTAAGAAACAATTGACACAGTAATAGACAAAGACAATGGTTTATGGGAATAGGAGAAACGTGTTTGGTATTACTGGGTATATCACACCCCTCTCATCTTGTATCTAATAAAACGATAATAGTAAATCAAAATAAAAAATCAAAAGATGATGCATCTTTCAAGTAAGTTATCGAGCAATGATGAGCAGAGGGTAAAGGGAAGCAACCCTTCTTTCAAGGTAACTAAAAATAGATTTCTAAAGGTATACGAAAGACAAACTCAAAAGAAGGAAAAAACACAAACACAATCATACTCAGCATTTTTGATATTCGATTATCTTATTTGCATTTATTTGTTTTTTGTTCACTGTGTTGAGTGTGTTCTCACTTCTCATTTAAACCACCTAATTTTGCCAAAATCCTCTTAATTGAGGCATCGTTGTACCTACTCGAACTACGATTCTCTCCAAGGTCAGAAAATTTGGTAAAGACTGAAGAGAACCAAAGACCAAGCTCAATTTGCTCTTAGATTTGTGGACAGTAAGTGATTAGTAGACGTTAAAGTGTAGAATTATTGTTTATTGAGAATTTGAGATCTGAGATCAGATAGTTATGGATCTCTCGAATTCCAAGGAGTCGTGGACTTCCTATAAGGATTGTCAATTAAAGAGGAAAATACACCATATAATCCATTCACTTGAAAAAAAAAATGCATATACAATGTGTTTCCACAATAAAAATGATTGATTTGATGCCAGTGTGCATTGGAGGTGACATAGGCACAACACATCTTAAAATGGTTATGTGTCAACTCTGTGTCCTATCCGTTAGGGGTGTGCAAAATATCCGCTTGATTCGTTAACCTGCCCGACTTGAATTCGACCCGCCCGCCCTGTACGGGTCATTAATTTAGGCGGTTTGATTGGGTAGGTTAGACTTCCAAAATAGCGGATTGGGTTGGATAATGGATTGAAACATTTTCAATACATTACAACCCGACTTGTCCGCTTAATTATACATAAATAAAAAATGTATATATTAGTTCAAATTAATCAACCTTATATTCTGTATTTAAAGTTAAACAATTCACCTAATCAATTTTTACATCTAAGCAATAATCAATTCCTTGTCCAAAATATAAAAAGTCAACATTGAAACCCTAAAATCACTTCAACCGTATACTACATACACTCTGTATTTAGCTTTCACCTTTAGCCACTTCCTCTCCCTCCCTCTTTCATGTTGTTTTGCCATTTTCTTCCTCAACCTTTTTGAAGCCCTTTTTTTTTATCCTTTCAATTCTTCACCTTCCATCAACTGTGTACTCTCTTAGACAACCACAAAAGTAGTTGTTTTTATGTCTTGTATTGCTTAATGGTTGTATCTATATTTTTATTGTGTATGTTGTTTGTCTTCTTGATTTGGGTCCCATATATTCTTGTAAATCTTGAGACTATGCATACCATTTTGAAGTTTATTTGTTATGTTGGTATGTTATTATTTTGAATCCTTGATGTGACTTTGGGGATGTTAAGACTTCGGGTTTATTGATTTAATTTCCCTCAGTTGTAAGGCAGCAGCCTACTATTTTTTTCCTTTTCTTTTTTCCTTTTTGTGGAGACAAGGTCTATTAGAGATGATATATCTCTTTTTTATTGACCCTACATTTGTTTTGGAATTGAGATTATTCAATGAAATCAACCTTGAATTTTTTGTGTGCATTAGTTATATTTTGAGATTATGCAATAATGAATTGTAGATTGTGATAATTTTTTTTTAAAAAAATAACACTGTTAATGCCAACTTGCACAATCCGCCTAACCCTATGAGTTGAAATCGCCAAAATTTGTAACCAATCCGCCAAATTTAGACTTTGGTGGGTTGGTGGCGGATTGGAATTTTCCCAACTCGCTAGTGGCGGATTAGATAGAAATATTGGCTTTTACCTGCCCAATCCGACCTGCATTCACCCCTATCGTCCGCTACTCATATACCTTACCCTTAGAAAAATGCGGTTTTTAGAAGAGAAATAAGAACGTAGATTATTTCAAAAACAACTTAAAACCTCAAAGTTTTCGCATTATAGTTACTTACATGTGTTTTGAGACTAATGAAATCACATTTACATGAACAAGAAAATAAAATATCCACATAAGACAGCAATATCTAAACTAGCCAACTTTGGGTTTACATCCATGGATAACACCAATTAAAATCTACGTACTATTAGAGATATGGATTATAACCTTGATAAATCAAACTTTTAGAAACCAAACTCACAAGTGACCTAGGAACCCATGCACTAGGGTTCCAAGACGTATCTAAAGTGTTCTCTTTTTTGTTATCAAATTTCATTTTCCACATAAGTTTCATTTGAAATGTGTTCAATTGACATTTGCATGATAATCATACAAAAACGTTACCGATTGTCAACACGTGTACAGTAGCATAACACGTGTACAGTGGCATAACAGATGATGAGTGGCCAAGTTTTAGAAAATAGCCTAATGAATGTGAAATTATTCAGTACACCTAATATATTACGCTTCATCTCACAAAAAGATGGGCTTCACAAGTGACCTAGGAACCCATGCACTAGGGTTCCAAGACGTATTTAAAGTGTTCTCTTTTTTGTTATCAAATTTCATTTTCCACGTAAGTTTCATTTGAAATGTGTTCAATTGACATTTGCATGATAATCATACAAAAACGTTACCGATTGTCAACACGTGTACAGTGGCATAACGGATGATGAGTGGCCAAGTTTTAGAAAATAGCCTAATGAATGTGAAATTATTCAGTACACCTAATATATTACGCTTCATCTCACAAAAAGATGGGCTTCACAAGTGACATAGGAACCCATGCACTAGGGTTCCAAGACGTATTTAAAGTGTTCTCTTTTTTGCTATCAAATTTCATTTTCCACATAAGTTTCATTTGAAATTTGTTCAATTGACATTTGCATGATAATCATACAAAAACATTACTGATTGTCAACATGTGTACAGTAGCATAACATGTGTACAGTGGCATAACAGATGATGAGTGGCCAAGTTTTAGAAAATAGCCTAATGAATGTGAAATTATTTAGTACACCTAATATATTACACTTCATCTCACAAAAAGATGGGCTTCACTCTTATGTGAGAGCGAGTTGCGATGTACCAAAGTGCAATAAATGATGTCTGCACTTGAAAAATAGGAATTGTTAAGAATCCAAATAATGAAACAATTGACACACTAATAGATAGAGGCAATTGTTTATTGGAATAGGAGAGTGTATTTAGTACTATTGGGTATATCACACCCCTCTCATCTTATATCTGATAAAATGATAATAAAAAATCAAAAGATGATGCATCTTTCAAGTAAGTTATCGAGCAATGATGAGCAGAGGGTAAAGGGAAGCAACCCTTCTTTCAAGATAACTAAAAATAGATTTCTAAAGGTATACGAAAGACAAACTCAAAAGAAGGAAAAAACACAAACACAATCATACTCAGCATTTTTGATATTCGATTATCTTATTTGCATTTATTTATTTTGTGTTCTCTGTGTTGAGTGTGTTCTCATTTATTTAATTGAGGCATCGTTGTACTTGTTCCTACTCGAACTCCAATTCTCTCCAAGGCTAGAAAAATTGGTAAAGACTAAAGAGAACAAAGACCAAGCTCAATTTGCTCTTAGATTTGTTAACAGTAAGTGATTATTAGACATTAAAGTGTAGAATTATTGTTTATTGAGAATTTGAGATCTGAGTTCAGATTATGGATCTTTCGAATTCCAAGGAGTCGTGGACTTCCTATAAGGATTGTCAATTAAAGAGGAAAATAAACCATGTAATCCATTCACTTGAAAAAAAGAAGCATATACAATTTGTTTCCACAATAAATAGGATTGATTTGACTCTAGTGTGCAGCAGAGGTGACATAGGCACAACACGTGTCTTAAAATAGTTACATGTCAGTGTTGTGTCCTATCTGCTGCTCATATACCTTACCCTTAGAAAAATACGAATATTAGAAGAGAAATAAGAACGTAGATTATTTTGAAAACAACTTAAAACCTCAAAGTTTTCGCATTATAGTTACATGTGATTTGAGACTAGTGAAATCATATTTACATGAACAAGAAAGTAAAATATTCACATAAGACAATAATATCTAAACTGGCCAACTTTGGGCTTACATCCATGGATAACACCAATCAAAATCTACGTACTATCAGGGATATGGATTATAACCCTAGTAAATCAAACTTTTAGAAACCAAACTCACATACTTACACAAGTGACCTAGGAATCCATGCACTAGGGTTCCAAGATGTATTTAAAGTGTTCTCTCTTTTGTTATGATGATGTATAGAGGCTTTAAATACATCCTAATTTTCATCCAATTTTTTTAGTAAAAAATTAAGTTTTTGAAATTTTCTATTTTGTATTACAATTTCCTATTGAGCTTCATATAAATTTATATATGAAAGAATATATATATATATATATATATATATTTATATAAAAGCAATGATCTCATATAGAAATGCATAAGATCATGCCATGTGGTGCTCTAATTTTGCATTTTGCATTTTTTTTACCTCTTTTTTTTTTTTTTAAGTTCTTTTTACTATTACCCAAAATATTACATTAACTTATTTTTACTGTTATCTCATTAATCTCTCATTAATTGCTTGAGCTACACCACACCTTTCTTGCTTTTCCATTTCTTTTAGCATACCTACCATTTTAGTATTTTTTTTTAAAAAGAACTAATATAATTAACTAGATAAGGCCCTCGGGAGAGATAGAGAGACAGAAAAATGTTGTGGATTGTTAAATGAAATAATGATTCACTATTACCAAAATAAAATACCTGAGATTGACAAAGCATTTGGAAGAGGGAGAAAAATAGGAATTTGCGGGGCTGCCACCATTGTCACACTGGCCTCCCACCACCATCAAACCGCTAAAATTCCTATGACTTATTTTTTTTGCTTTTTATGATGAATTCATTACTAACAAAGTTTTATAACAATTATGCTATAATATATGTATAATATTATCCAAAACTATCTTATATAAAATACTAGCTTGTAATCCCATGCATATGCACAATATAATTCCTATATATATATATATATATATATAATTTAAATACTATTGATAGTCATTTTTATATTTTGTTAACTCTTTTCAAAAATTTGTAAGGATATTATTAGGTATAAAATGTAAATTGTCCATTTTAAAAAAAATTATTGTGAACCTTTTTTTTTTTTTTTTTTTTAAGATCCATTTATTCTAAACTCTTTGGTTTTTGTATTTAATAACTCACTTGAATGAATATTTATGATGTGGTTCCACATTTGATTCTACAATTAAGAAATAAAACTCTTTAAGAATAAATAATTTACCTATTATTTTATATATATATAGATTACAATATTATTCGTGCATCACAGGCAAGTTATTAGTTATATCTAATTATAACTAATTATGTTAACAAGTTACTTATCAAACATAGAATATAAAACTAAGAAGATAAAACGTGATTCTTGGTCATGAGGTATATATACATGTACTGTCGTATATATACATGGCCTCCCAAATAATTTTTTTTTACTCTGCCCCTATGAAAGTACTAAAGTCTCATTTAATTTTTACAATCCCTAACCTTATGAAGATGGTTTTAATGTCAAAAAAATAAAAAATAAAAAAATAATGAAGATGGTGTTGAAAACCATACCATATTGGTCATGAGGTAATAAATTAAATTCGTGGCTATGATGTGACAGTCGGTTCCACTAGTCTTTATCTTAATAATACTAGTCTTCCATTTATATTGAACTTATGCTTTGATAAAAGTTATTTTTCTAAATCGGTTAAGAAAAATCCCCTAAATCTCATGATATGGCTATTTAGATGACCATCAATTCATCTTATCTATTTAATTACATAATTTATTAAATCATTTAAATAAGTTACATGATCATTAAAAAAGACATAAAATTAACAACATATCGATGGTCATTTTAGTTAACACATAGTAAGTTGAAAGGATTTTCCTCCAAATCATTCAAAATGAAAATTCTATGCAGTTTAGAATTATGATGTGACTTTCACCTAAGAAATCTTTTGTTTTTGCAAGAAGTCCCATGGTGCATATTGGCACCATGGTGCATCTTGGTCCCCACAAAGAGTTGATCAAGTAGGTAGGATTCATTCATTGCCTGAGCTTGAGGCACACGCTTTACCGAGTTTGGAACAAAGTTTGGTAGGATTCATTCATTGCTTGAGCATTAGGCACATGCTTTACCGAGTTTGGAACAAAACTTCAGCAGTCGAACTAATTATTGCTAATCCATATACACAACATGGCTATCCAATCCAAAAGGTATTAACATTTTCTTTATTTTCTTTTGAAATGGAGTGAGACCATCGAATGACATGGTATAATGGTACCAAAGAGCCTGGTTTTAACGTTTTTGGAGCTTCAGCAAACAATTTTGAATTCTAATATGATGCATTTATTGAACTGGAACAATATTTGGGTGAAGATAAATTCATTTTTCATCCATATGAATGTGATAATCTATGTGATCTAATTACCCTCATCTTGGAGTAAGTTTCATATAGAAACTTCGTAGAAGTACACCATATAATTGAGAATATTATACTATTCCTTTCCAATACTAAATTCTACAACAAGCAAGGGTAAATTTGAGCCCAAATATGATAAAATCACAGCAAGATAGTTGTGAATTGAACCTTTGCAACGAGGTACAAATAATTTCATACAAGATGAAAGGACATTTAAGGAGATTCCACACAAAACTGTAAAAACATAGTTCATTGTCCCAATTCTAGTAAACTAAAAAAAAAAAAGGTGAAAAAAGAAATAGAAAAAGAGAGATGAGTTCATAGGAAAAAATAACTTAATACTAATAATAGTCCCATTGAGGCCATGGTCCTGACACAACTGTACAATTCTTGGTACCACCCAGCATTGTCCAATTCCCACCAAGAAGAAGAATTTGCAAGCTTTAGATTAGAGCAAACAAACCTTACCAAATATCCCCTATTGTAACCAAGGGTCAGCTTAACAACAACGACAGCCATCAGCGCAATCTCAAAATTCACTTTCCCGCTAGCCATATCACTTGGAAGAAGATCGTCAATGAGCCAAAACTTTGCCTTCAGCTGTGTCTTTTCCCTAGGTTCTAGAACAAAAGATGGAAGTCTTTTATCAGAGAGGTACTTGTGACCATGATGCAGGTACATAGTTGAGAATATTAATGAGTAATTTGCAAGCGACCTTGTATTTCTTAAGGAGAAAACCATGTTGAATGCTGTGGTGGTTTGTGGATAGGAAATATTGTAAACTGATAGGAAAGAGGTTGAGTCCACTTGGACCTTGGGGTGAAGCTCATAAATAAAACTGGCAAACCCAGTGAAGAAAACACCTACTGAATACATTCCACAAATAAAAATCATGACGATCAGAAAGCTGGTCAAGTTTTCAAAACCAGCTACATGCTTAATCCTGGTGATGGTGTTAGTAATGGAAGTGATGGCAGCATTGTTGGTGGAGGCAGCTGTGACACTCTCAATTGTGGTTGCAGAAGAGGTAGCATGGTTTGCAGAAAGACTAATTAACATTTGTAGTTGTGATTGCAGGGTCTATAGCTTCAGGGTTGTGCTCCATTGATGAAACAGAAGAAAGGATACTTTGTTTTGTAGGGATTTGGAATATAGGATATGGAGTGATTAGAGGGGATGAAGAGGGTCAAAATCAAATGCTGATGAAAACTACTGGGCTTGGTGAATATATTTGATGTTTAACTGTTTAAGTCATCAAAAGTCGCTCAATATTCAAGATAGTGTATAAAAAAAAATTTAAAAAAAAATTCTAATATTCTCTATAATATTTCATAGTATTCTTAATTAGCATGACTCCACACCAAATGATGTATAGAAACTAGAAAGCCAAGGAAAATAAAAATAAATTAGTCACATGGGATAGTTACATGTTAGCCAATTGGAGTAATACTTGGAGCACAGTCACTTTCTAAACCTTGTGATATTAAACTGGGCAAAAGGGTGGGTGGTACTGGTCCATATGCTAACCGATTATGGTAAAAGAATTTGGGTACATTTTTTCAGTTCACACTGCACAGCTTTAATTCCTTTGGAAGCACCCATTTTAATACATACCCTTCACAAGGCCGAGGGCAGGGCACTCAATAATACTCACCATGCTGCCACCTGGGCCAATCCAAACCAAAATTCATTGGTATAAGTCATAATGGTATAAAACCTAACAAACCATATAAAAATAATTACATGGTTATATTTTACTTCAAAATTTCTTACATGATAGGAACCAAGGTTGTTAACAATGTATTTGGTACTATCGCGTATTCTTAGTGTGATAATCACCCCATAAGTATAAGTTTTTGGGGAGTGAGGGGACAAGAGTTAGGGTTGAAGTTTCAAAGAGAAAGTTTCACATACATACACTTAGATTAGACAGTAAAATTTCTATCTCAAATAAAAAAAACAATGCATTTGGTCAAACCTCACACTTAGTCTCGAAAACCCTTGTGCCAGCAAGCTATGCAATGGTCATGGAGTCTTGGCTTGCGGCATAGCCATGGGCTTGTGTCAATAGACTTTGCCATGGGCAGGAAACTGGGGCTTGAGCAATGCATAGCAAGCCAAGGGGGCTGAAGTGTGGCTGCAATTGGACCAGTCGATCTCTTACCGGTCTTAGATTGAAGATTCCACCATCTGAATGAAAGAATGTGGTTATGCACTTGTAATCACAAGGCTTATGCACTAGTAAATTTTTTTTTTAAAAATAAAATAACATAAGAAGAAGGAAAAACATTTTGCCTTATCAAAAAGCCAATTAATCTATTTTTCATGACCACTTTTACAACACACTCTACATCTGTTTTTTTTTATTTTGCATTCCATCATATTAAAATAATCTATTTTCTATCCACACTAACAATAGTAAAACCCAAAAAACCACCACTTCATAGCAAAATCAGCCACCATCATTGCTACCAAAAATCCAAAATCCAAAACCTAAAAACTAAACCCACTCCCAACCTAGCAACAACTCACGTAGATGCCAATGGCCACCAACAACCTTGGCAAACTATTCGAAGACAAGAAAGAGTGCAAGAAAGGAGAGAGAAACATTTTTTTTAAGGAAATAATTACAATATGCTGTTAATCTCACAGTTCAAACTCTTTTTCTCCTAAACACTCAAGTACTTTGTATAAAGAAATGTGCCAATTTAATTACAGCCCGAGAGAAGGACATAAATTAGAAGACAAAGAATAAAAAAAAATTAATAAAAGCGATTTGCATGTTACTATAATGATCATGTAAATATACATAAAAGTGATAACTGATACACATTTTGCGTTATGAGGGTCTTACAACATCAAATGGGAATACTTAGAAGTTGGTGAAAAATTGTCCTAAAAAAATGGTGAATTTTTTATTAAATCTTAGTTAACGTAATAATAATTAATAAAAAATGTTAACGGACTTTTTAAGTATGAGTTATTGTGGAGTCTAGCTAATAAAAAATTTACATAAATTAATGAGAGATGCTAAAAATATGGCTGAAGTAATAAATGTTATAAGTTTTTAGACCGCTTAACACAAGTTGTTTAATCTAATTATTTAGCCTAGTGATTACTTAGATAAATTATTCAGTTCTAGGTTAACACAATAAAATCATATCATATAAACAATGCAGAAAAATAAAGAACACAACAATATGAAAACCCAGGAAAACCTAACCAGTAAAAAACCTAGGGAGGATTTAACCTAACTATCCTCAAGGTAAAAACAAGTCCACTATGAAAGAATTGAAGTTTTTACAATAGAACTTAGACCACTAACATCCTATTGCTACCTCAAGTAGAAAACTTACTATCACGACCACGTGACAACTCCGAGTCCACGGACTACTTCTTTCCTTAATCTGCAGCAACCACATGTTCTCCTACTTGTGACTTTGAGACTCTACTCAAAGGTTTCAGATCTTCTTTAAAGTTCTTTATGCAGCAACTGAAGAGATCATCAAGTTCTTGACGTGAATCTTGATCTTGACAACTTTATGTATATGTATGAAGCTAAACACCTCTAGATCTCACAATAGATTCAACACACAACTCTCCAAAAACCTCTAAAATGTAGCTAGGGTTTTTTCCTTTTATACTTGAAGTAAAACACAAAACCCTACACGTCATATGGGCTTGGGATGAATTGGAAATTCTGCAGAAAATTAAATCTACACGAGTTTCGATTGATTGAATCTAATTTTCGATCGATCGAGCCTTGCAGATTTTGTCCAATACTTTCTGCAATCACTTGATTCCAATTTTACAATTAAACATACTTTGAGCAAGCCTAAACCTAGACTCTATGTTTTAATCATGGTTTGCCAACATATTACAAATTGAAATTCTAATATATTAGTTCCTGAAGTCTTAGAACCTAACAAATGTAACTTAAAAAGTTGGCTCTATTAGCCCGCACCCTATAAAACTAGTCAAAAAACTGATATAAAACCCCAAAATTTTTTTTTTGACATAAACCAATTCCTTATAAGTTAGCTAGTTAAAGCTACCCATAATTTTTTTTTTAAAAAGGTCTAGTTACTCTTTAGAACACTGTTTATTGAAAATTGAAAAGTTGTCAAGAAAGTTAAATCACTTTTTCATAATTTTTTTTTTAAAGAGCAAATTACAACTTACTCACTTGTGTTTTGGTTGAAATTTAAGTTGCTTACCTGTGATTTAAAATTTGACACTTTGCCCACTTGAGGTTTGACCGAAATTTAAGTTGTCTATGTATGGCTAAGAGGAGGAAGAGAAGGAACACAAACTTGGTGGAGCAAATAGCCATTAGACTTTGTCATAGAGAGAGAGAGAGAGAGAGAGTACTATGGGATATGATCGAGTCTGTGACTTTGTGTGTGTATGAGACTTGGTAGTTGGGAACTTGGTTATAGATTTATGAGAGTTTGGTATTTGTCTTTTTTTGATTGATTGTGAGAGAGATGAGAAATATAGGTGAGGGGTAGGAGATGCTTTGTTGAAGAGAATGATAAAATGAATGACTAGTGCTATTTTTGTCTACAAAATTAATCTAGGTCCGTCCCTTTATTTATTTTTTTTTAAATTAAAATTTTTTTGCTAAAAATACGTTGTTAAAAAGCTAAAAGTTGACTTTTGGTTTAATGAGACCCATTTTAAGAGCAAAAATAAGCTAAAAAGTAACCTAAGCTAATTTTTTGTCGAATTTCAAAAGCAACCTAAGTTTTGAATATTTTGTTTTCTTTAAGAAAAAAAAAGAATATTTTATTGTATACAAAATTAAAAATTGCTGTACCAATTTTTTTTTTTTTTGGGGATTATATAAGAACCACCATCAATAACAAGGCGAAACTACACTATTAGTTCCTGAAGTTTATCCTATAAGCACAATTGATCCCTCAAGTTTCAAGTGAGTACTATTAGTCCCTCATGTTTAAAAAATAAGCACTATTAGTCCTTTTATTAACTATGGTTAGTGTTAATATTTATGTGGCTAACAAAATAGTGACATGACATTTATTTAGCTGATATGGTATTTTTTAAATTAGAATATTATAAAATTGAGTTTACACATCAAAAACCCGTAAGATTTTTTATGGTGGGCATGAGGTATCGAGTCGTGTTATGTGGATTGACAAAGACTTCGTAGCCCACTGTAATGGCTTCGATTTGGGTTGAAGGGTGGTAGGCTGCGATGTTTTTCTGAACCCATGTGGAGGGGAAGGACTTGCTTTTTGGGTTGAAAACTGTGACTTTGATTCTAGATCCAGATTAGGCTTTGAGAATTGCCAGGTCGGTATCGAATACCTTGACTAGGTTTAAAGGCCAAAATTGGCAATTAACTCCAATCGCCAAACTATATAGTTAGTAGGCAACATTTCAAAACTATATTTTTAACTAACATCTCGAGTTTAAAAGACTCAATTTAAGACTTGTAAATCGAGTCTCAAAGACTCGGTTTCTATGTTCTGATTTGGTGTTTTTTCACGTGGCATCCACCTGGAACTTGAGTATTAGAGGCTTGAGTTATATCTCAACCCTTTGAGTGCTGATTTTTTTTTTTTGAGAATGACGTGGTTTATCCATGTGGAAGCCTCTTGGAAACCGAGTCTCTAAGACTCGATTTCATAAAAGGCTGATTCAAAATTAAATAGTCACAGACACTCTCACACCTCTCTCACTCACCCTCTCCATTCTCACTCAGTCTCCACTCTCACGCACCTCCACTCTCACGAGCTTCTCCAATTCTCTCAAGTGTGCTTTTCTTCTCCTAAACCCACTTTTGAAGTACATTTTCTTCACACCAGCTTCGATTGTTTTTCTTATTTTGTGATTTTTTCATATGGGTTTGTCTGTGTTTATCTGCATGTAAAATGTTGTTGTTGTTGTTATTTTATTTTTTTATTTTTTTTATTTTTTAGGTTGGGTTTTACAGAATCATAGCATTTGGTATTGTGTGTTTTGTTTTGTTTTACTTATATTTCTATTGTTGGTAAAGAATGTAGGAGAATGTGTAATTATTGATTGATATGGCTATTGGGTCCCTCTCTTTTACTCTCTTTTGGCTGTTGGATTAGAAGGAACTAGCCAGTCTTACACTAACTGCATTTTCTAAGTTAAATTTGATACATGGTTACTTTTGTATGTGAGATGTTATATGCATTTGGTTTATGACCTAATAAAGTAGTGTCATTGACAGTTGGTATCTAGTTCTACCTTTGAACACTCTAACCTATCACAAGGAGATTGTAATATTTTAAAGCTGAATGTTACAGTTTTTCACCTAGTGTAGATCAAGAAAAAATTATGGTTGCCAAATATAAAATGGAGTTCTAGATTGTCAGTTCATAGAAACCATCATATGTCCCCTCAAAATCTTGACATGCTTATCTAGGATCTAATCCTAAAAGCTCTTGTAGCTACAATTAAGCATTTACATTTCACCCAAGGTTTAGGCTCTATAAAAGGAGTCTTACAATCTTGCAAGTGCTTGCAGCAATTCAGAGAGCTCTCAGTGGTATAAGATAATTTTTGGTAAGAATTTGGTTTATACATGTTCATTCTCCTTAAAAAGGAACCTGTGAAAGATAATAAGTATATTAAGCTGTATTTTTGGAAGCATATTACTAGTTTCTATCATGTTAAACTTAGTAAAATATAGAGATCATAATCTCAAACTAATTGCTTATCATTCTTGTGTAGTATGGCTGCTGCAAATGCTGGACTGATTGACCATGCGGAGCCTGGACCCATTGACGATTCGGTGTTGACTTTGCAGGCCGAATATTGGTTAGAAGCTATTTGGAGTGGGCAGGTAAAACACGACACTAAAACCATTTGTGTTGTTCTAAACTGTATCCTTCTTATGGTACCCCATTTAATTCATAGAATGTACACACACCTACTATCATATATTAATCCATGGATTTGTTCTGTGCAAGATCCAGGTCCTTTACCTGCTGCAGCCATATTGAAAAGTTCACCAATCTAGAGCCAATGGTAGATGACCGAGTCGTTGACATCATTAAATGACTTGGTTTGGAAGGACTCCTCAAGACCTTGGGTAGAGAGATTGACCATGGGCTGATAACAGCCTTAGTGGAGCAATGGCAGCCCGAGACTTACACCTTCCACATGCCACATGATGAGGTTACCATCACATTGCAGGATGTGGAGGTTCTTCTTGGGCTTCATGTTAATGGTGAGGCTATAGTAGGGAGCACGCAGAAAGAACGGCGGCATGTGTGTCGAGACTTCTTTGGGTTTGAACTTGTAAATGATGATACAAAAGTGCTATTGGCCAGAGGATTGTCATCAAACAGCTTTTGGAGTAAGTTGTCAGTCCATTGCCGCTTAATGTTAAAGAGGATCAGCTTCATAAGTACGCAAGATGCTACATCCTAGCGCTACTGGGGGACATAATCTTCATAGACAAATCTAGTGACAGGGTGCATCTAATGGGGGTGCAGCAGTTGTAGACCTTCGCAACCCAAGAAGGTACAGTCAGGGAAGTGCTTGCCCTGCATGGTTGTACAGAGAGTTATGCAAGTCAAGCGATAAGACAGCTAGTCAGATTGGTGGGTGCTTGTTGTTGGTCCAGTATTAGGCATGGGCCAGGTTCCCATTTTTGTGCTCGAAAGTTGAGCGTGGCCCGCCAATAGGTGCTTATGGTCCTCCAGTGCGTGGTTCATTGTCCTTGAAGTAAGTCTCTACCTCATACATGTCATATACATTATGTGATCATTACCTAAGCCCACAATTATGTAACTTGATTTTATTTATTTATTTATTTTAAAGGTTTCTAGGAATTATTTAAGTCAATATTAAACAATTTTAAACAAAGGTTCAATATATATGATTAGGTTAATATACTCTAATTTTGTGTCAAATTTCTTAAATTATATTTCAAATTCACTCTAAGCAATTTGTATCAAATACCCCTCTCCAAATTTTCTTTATGAATGATAGTGTTAGGATATATATGTTTCACTTGTTAAGAACATATGTCATTATTTTATGTAATTAGCTAATCCTTTGACAAAATACACTTTATTTGTAATTTGGTAGATCTAGGTGTTCTTAATACTTCAAGAAACTGAGTTTCAAGATCAAGTGTTGAAGTCATCAAGTCTGTCCAAGAAATAAGCTGAGAAGTGCAAGTTTACTAAAGCTCGACAGCTAGCATGTGTCGAAGTTTAAGAAGCTGTTCAGCCCATGTACTCGACACCTACTCAACAGTTCCTATCTGTCGAGATTTAAGAAAGAAACAGAAACTTTAACTGTTTTCTTGGAATCCATGAATGTGTTTTTGGGACTTCTTTTCTCCTAACTCTAGACATATAAAAGGACTATTTTAAGGGCCGTCAAAAAGTATACAAGTTGCACAAACTTTGAGAAAAGTTTGCTCTAGCAAATTGTGACTGAAGACAAAGTTTTGCCCTAGTTCATCATTCTTGAAGAAGTTGCTGTGTATATGCACCATAGGGTTTTATGACCAAGCATTTTCTTGATCTTCATCGTGGATGAACTAAAGAATTTTGTAGCCAACAATCTTTTCTAGTTAGTGATTGAAGTCGCGTACTGGGATCCGTGCAATTGGTTAGTCACGTACTTGGGAGCCGTGCATCAAAAGGAGAAATTGTCACTACAGAACAAGTCCAATTAGGTATTGGGATAAGGGTTTAACTATAAGTTGGTATAAGGTACTGAGATTCCTTTACTTGTAACCGCTTGTTGTGATAATAGTGAAATTTCGGGAGTGGTGACCTGAAAATCACCCGGTGAGGTTTTTGCCGTGTAGGTTTTCCCCATTCGTATATAAATCACCGTGTCAATTTAATTTCTGCTGCATACTTAGTTTAGTTGGTAATTTGTTTGTGTTACCATGCGCCTTGCATGTTAATTAACTTAATTAATTCACTTGGCTAAATTAATTGGTTAATTTATCACAAGGGGTCAATACGCATTTGACCTATCAGATAGGCCAAAAAAAAATTGACCCCTTGTGATGAATTAATTGATTAATTGATTAATTAGTCAAGTTTAATTAATTAATCAAATTAACATGCAAACACGTGGTAGCACAAATAAATCACCAATTAAACTAAGTATGCAGTAGAAACTAAATTGACACGATGATTTGTTTACGAATGGGGAAAACCTACACAGCAAAAACCCCACCAGATTATTTTAAGGTCACCACTTCTGAAATTCCACTATTATCACAACAAGTGGTTACAAGTAAAGGAATCCTGGTATCTTATACCAACCTACAGTTGAACCTTTACCCCAATACCCAATTAGACTTATTCTGTAGTGACAATTTCTCCTTTTGATGTATGGCTCCCAGTACGTGACTAACCAATTGCACGGATCCTAGTACGTGACTTCAATCACCAACTAGAGAGGGTTGTTGGCTGCAAAGTTCTTCAATTCATCCACGATGAAGATCAAAAAGATGATTGGTTACAAAACCCTACGGTGCACAAACACAACAACTTCTTCACAAGAATGATGAACTAGGGCAAAACTTTGTCTCCGGTCACAATTTGTTTGAACAAACTTTGCTCAACACTTATGCAACTTATGTCCTCTTTGACGGTCCTTAAAATAATCCTTTTATATGTCTAGTATTTTGAGAAAATAAAGCCCAAACACATGATCACAGATTAGAGTCAAAACAGATCCAAAATTCTGTTTTTCATAAACCTCGACAAATGCCTATCTGTCGAGATGCTGTTGAGTAGCTGTCGAGCCATAGGGTTGGAATAGCTCTTAAAGCTTGATAGATGACTAGCTGTCGAGTTTTAATGACAGGCACTTTACAGCTTGAAACTTGGATAGACTTGCATGGCTTCAACACTTAATCTTGAAACAAAGTTTCTTGAAGTATAAAACACATCCTAGATCTACCAAAATATAAGTATGTTTTGTCAAAGGATTAACGAATTATATAAAGTAGTGACATATGTTCCTAACAAGTGAATCACATATGTCCTAACAATGAAAATATACACATGTATTTGGCCCTCTCTCTTTAGTACCATGTATTTGTTATTTACTGTGCTGTCAAGCTCATCCCATTCCCCTTTTAAAATGAGGAGTTGGAGTAAAGATTTGATGTAAGAAGACATTGGTGGTAGCCGTATGAAGAAAAGACAATAAAAAGACATAAGGACTATTTCTTACAATAAAAAGACATAGTGATATTATTAATTGAGTAAAAATCTATAAGATTATCTTAGTAGTTTTATGTGATCACATTATAGTTTTAATCATAAGATTATCTTAGTAGGAAAGTTGTAGATATTAATCCCTTGTTCTTGATTGTAAGTGGTTGTGGGTCCCAAACAAGAAAAACAGGCCCGCCTACATCTTTAGGGAAAGGTATCACGAGCAAATAGCTTCAATGCTGCCAGACCAGGTATGAAAATGCCTTGTTTTACATGTTTAGGAACAAGATATAGGTTTAGTGAACTATGGAATATAAACATTGTTGCCTAATGTGTTGTCTACTTGTTTTTTGGTTGTTGTGGGTAGTGTGGCAGCCGTATGAAGATGAATTAGAGGACATTTCGACGTGGTGCATTGCAAGGAAGGCAGTGTGGATGGCAATGGTACCACTTGTATGTTTCCACCTAGTAGAGAAACATACACCAAATCGTGTCATTCGTCAATTTGGGATGATCCAAGAAATTCCCCGTGATGTTAACACTAATATAGTGCTTCATCGGATTGATTTGAGGGGGAAGGTCGGTGTTGATTGGACGCAGAAACATGCTGGGCATATCATCGAGTGGGGTAATCTCCTTGAACAGCATTGTGAAGCAATGCTTGGTGATATGCCTCCATATCATGCGTAATTTGACTGGTTCCATAGGATAACTCGGAGGTTCATCGATCACGAGGGCACTAAATTGATTCTAATGGTAACTTCTCCATGTCTTCTACATCTTACCGTACTTCTTAGCATGAAACCACTGCTTAGAGAACATGATATATGTGGTACAATGTCTTCTTAGCATGAAACCTCCCTTTTAAAGTTGTTGTCTAGTTAAGATTCCTTATAGAGAACTTTGTTGATTTAAAAATCTAATTTGAGATGCTCTAAGCTCATATTTCCTATTTCAACCTTTAGAGTTATGCTATATACATATATATATATATATATATATATATATATATATATATATATATATATAAAAGCTGAAAATGGTTTTTATTTTTTTTTTCCTTTTTCTTAGTCACAATCCTAATAATGATGCATTAACCAGCAAAGTCTACCTGTGGTATCAATCATATAGGGCTGTTTAGCCCTTTCAAAAGAAAGATAGGTCACTCTTAGGCCATTTCTTATTAATTGTTATACTACCCTAGTGCCAAGTGTGTTTCATTTGTCTAATTTCATCGATGATGTCCTAACAAAAAGAGAAGTGATGAAGTATTCTTGTTTGCTTATATGTATGATTCTCATTTTTTATATTCAATCTTCTTGTTGTTGATGATATAAAAACATGGACGTACATACTTAGTTTGATCTACCTGCACACAGATTAGTAATTTAACCAGAAAATTTAGAATGCTTGGGACCAAAACCAATATTGGCAGATACTAGTTCTTCTTAAAAACATGGTCACTGTTGGCTGTCAAATTTGAGAAATCTTATTTATCTAGCAAATTTCATATTTCCTGCCACTAATAATTTACAAAGTATAGAGAGATGTGCTCAAATGATTGCTAGAATATTGAAATCAAAAGCATGAATTCTTTTACATCAAAACTCAAAAGCATGGATGATAACCAAAGGTGTTGTAAAGTTAAATTTATTCAATCATTTGTTGGCTTTATTCCGTGCCAAAATTGCTTTTAATTTAGCAATTAGATACCCTATATTGAGGTGGGACTCATGTAAGGGTAGTGTGTGAAAGAGTGTGAAGAAATCTCAGAAGTGTGCAATTCAACTTAACTAAAAGAAAACTAGTCTAAAAGAAAACTCACCCTGTAACAGTGTACCGCCGGTTGAGGGATGCAAATTTTTTGGTGGTTAGAGTCCGACAGTGGTGCTGGCCTGAGATGTCTCTCCATCTCCCCTACGCCTATGCTTTTTTTGTAGTCCACGCCAAATTGTAGAAAAAACAATGACAGAACTGACTATTTTGTTTTTGTAAGAACCAAAGATGATAATTTGAGACGAAAGCATCAAAGAAAGAGAATAAAACCGTCTATTTTTCAAAAGGGGTCAAAGAAGAATCCTAGACATCTCAACAGGGGAAACTCAACGGTGAGAAGTTTCAGAAAACAAAAAAAAGTAGAGAGTTTTTGCATGTTTATAAATTTGACAAAAAAAACGTTTTGACAGAGAATCCAAGAACCCAAAACAAAAACGAATCAAATCTAAACCTATCCAACAAAAAAACTCAATCAAAAGTAACATTTCATACCCAAATCTAAAAAATGGGGGAAAAAAAACAATGTACGGTGCCCAATCGATGCAGTGTTTACCGTTCTGCCTCTTTCTCTATTTCTTTCTCTGTGTCCCAGGCCTCATCCTCTCTCTATTTCATCGCCTCTCTCTTTCTCGGCCTCTCTCTGTTTCATCGCCTCTCTATTTTTGACTCAAAATACCAATCTATTAATCAAAAACAAATCTGACCCAAAATACCAATCTAAATCATAATTAACACCCAATTGATTCTTCAAAAAAAAAACCAAAAACCCTAATTTTTTAAATTGAAAACAGAACTTTACCTAGCAATTCCGATAGTCGGGTAGTGAGTGGATGCTTATGGTGATGGTAGAAGATTTGGGTGGCGCCCTTACAGTGATGGCAGAGGCGCCCTTCTCTCTATCTCTGCCTCTCTATTTCTCTGCGTCTCTTTTCTCTCGATCTGTCTCCCCTTTCTCCGAAGCAATCTTTCTTTTTTTTTTTTTTTTAATTTTAAAATTTTTTTTTTTTAAGCGGTTAGTTTCCTTTTATACTAAGGGCTCCCAAACAGTATTTAACGTAGTCAAACATTATAATTTATCGCTTTTAAACGATATTGTAGCGTTACTAAACAATGTAATGTATTGCTTTTTTAACTTAAACGTGTCTAACTTTTAGATAGGCAGTTATCCTATTTGTCAGCACCTCCTTAATTGTAGGAATCCACTTTCTCTCAGTTTCTGCTATTATATATAATATAGATATAGATATAGACTAGTGTTTAACCCGCGCAATGCGCGGGATCATTTTACATATTAATGAACTTTGCATCCAACATAAACTTAGTTATCATACTTCCACTGCATACATTTAAACTTAAATAATGTAGTATATTTAAGCATATAGCATCTAAAAAAAGAATTTGACTTTAAGCAATTAAAGCTTGACTTATTTTGAGCATCTTGTCAAGCTTCTATTGTATAAAAAACACATTTATAAAATTTATACTTGGATTATGGCTTGCGTAGCGCACTTTGCACTGTAGTGGAGTGCTCTACAATTTTGGTTTTCAATACACTGCCCTTTACTAATTTGCTAACAATTTGCAAAGGTCATTTTATTTTTGAAGCATTTACTACTTCAAGCAAAAATCTACAAAAAATAATACATAGAAAAAAAATTAACCTAAGTAAAAAAAATTAAAAATTAAAAACCACATATAAGGTTGAAACACACCAATTTAAAACTTACATGACAATTTCAAATAAGAAATCTGCTATTTCTAGGAATCACAATGAATCACATCGAACTAAAACTTGCATGACAATTTCAAATACTAAATCTACCATTCCTAGGAACCACAATGAATCAAACCATGAGATTAGAGAAAATTTTACAACCAAAAAGTTCATAAGAAAAAAATGGTTACAGGTTTATGGAATAGAAACTCAGAAAAATATTTGTTAGAGCCCTTGAGTTATGTATCATAATTTGTGTGATGGTTTGAAGGAACATATAAAAATTTGAAATAAAAGAGATATCTCCTAATGTTTATTTAGATTAAAATCAATTTATCATTACGGGTTTAATATTTTTTAAGTCTTCATTCCATATTTGCATTTGATTCTCTGCTATGTACTTAAAATGTATTTGTCCATTTGCTTATCATTACATACATATATAATAGTTTGATGAATCATTTCATTCACACCCTTGTCAGGGATAAATATATCATGATTAGCCGAGATTGGTTCTCATTATTTTTTGGAGGTAATGTTAGTTAAAGATATATGTGCTAACTATTTTTTTTTTTTTTTTTTTTTTGAGAAACTGTATGTGCTAACTATTATTTGTTGATACAGGTTTTAAGTCTCTTGAATGGTTTGTTTGCAGCAGCTTGTGAGTCTCTAGAACACTTTAATTAACACTGAAACCAACACATAGGAATCTCTTAGGAAATTAATTTATGCCACAACCTAAAAAGTTATTAACTTTGTACAAAGAACATTATACTTTTAAATTTCACAATCAAAACATGCAAAATCTATGAAATATGGACTAAAATCTATGAAATAATAAACTTTGTAAAAAGAACATTATAACTTTCAAATTTCGAAGTCCCATAATTTCTACCCCTCTTTGAAAGTAATAAAACAGATAAGAGGGAAAACAAAAACCTAAAATTAAACAGAACTTTGTAGCGTAAGGCATTGACAGATTTAAATCCTAAATACAAAATAAAAAATATATATATATTTATACATATTCAATAGAAATCGTTTAACACGTGCAATGCACGGGAACATTTTATATATTTAAAATACTATCAACTTAACATAAGAATATAATAAAAAATACATTAAATTTCATCCGGGTAATATAGTACATCTATTGGTTTGTTTTACTTGTAACTATGATATTTATAAAATACATTGGGATACGTTAAACTTTAAATATTATAATGTTCTATCATAACAATTCTAAAATAGAAAAACTTATTAATAAGTTGTTATTTTTTCCTCTTCAAATTTTCTTCTTCTTCAATGCATTTTGTTTAGTAGCCTTGCTTCGTTTGTGAAGCATTTGAATTGGCATGCTATCATCATCTGATTTTCCTCTTCAGCAGATATGGCAGTTGTAAATAGAAAACCACTTTCCTCTGTTTTTCTTACAAATTTGTCTTTTGTGTCCTACAATAATTTTCACTTAGATTAAAAGGTGCTTCAAGAATTCACAAACATTTAATAAATCCTTAAACAATAAGTTACAATTCTCTCATAAGCAAAATTTAGATTGCTTTCATTGTACTACATTGGCTTTGAAGGTATCATGAGAAGTTCTAATATATTATTTTTAATTTGATGAGAACTTATTATGTACCAAGCAGGTGTGCATAGTAAATAATGTGCAAATTAGGAATTCCAAACAGAAATGCTACAAAAAAATTAGTGTGGCACAAATAATTTTAATTGAAAACATTCTAATTTTGTGAATGCCTAGAACATGTTTGGAAGTAATATTCATTCCGAACCATATTCGGAATCTCCCTTGGTAGGACATTTACATCCAACTTCAATTTTTGTATACACACAGTCACAAATTTAGCTAAGTATACATACATACATCATAACCTATACCATTAGTTTTTATTTTTATTTTTTTATTTTTATATATTAATAAGTTTATTGCATTCATAGTACTATACTGACCTTGCAAGCTAGAAGTTGTCAAATATCATGAGTATTCTAATGAAAATTTATCTAATTTTAAGAAATGTTCAAAATTGAAATTTCTCTTCAACAATAAATAGTAAAGTGCCAAATCAATCAAACCATGTAAACCTCAAATTTAAGATACAATATATAAACCATATTGGATATATTATTGTCCTTAATAAAAAATAAGAATTTCTTTAACTCAGAATTTCAAGTAAATTTCTACATTCTCATTCACATTCATGTCTTCATTCTAATTAATAATTTACTTTAAGTTTTTTTTTTTATAAGTAATAAAGATGTATATTCAAGAACACTACCTTATGCAGAAAAACATAAATACTTTAAGTTCTAACCATTCACTTTTGTAATTGTATTCTACTGTTAATCAAGCAATCATATCAAGATTATAATGGGCAGTCCTTTTTATCGTGTGTTTGTGAGGTTGAAATCTTATAGGATGCAATTACTGTGTTAAGAAAGAATACGTTGGAGAAATTTCACAATACAGCATACCAAGCTAACAACATTCATGAAAATCGTAAGAAAAACTAAAAAATGCTAAAGACCACAAACCAAATATACAATTTTGTTTCGAAATTGTAATTAGTAATTATAGAATTCTTACATGATGAAGCCCGAGACAATAAGAGGAAAATATTAATAAAGATAAAGTATGTAAGAGGAAAAGCTACGGAAAACATGCAACATACCTTTGTAAATTAATTTTTTTTTTAAATGGTATATAATGATATGTATGTGTACAACATTGGTAAAGGTTTATAAAAGTTCAGCTCTCAAACAATAAAGAAATATAATTGGCGTTTCTATTCGAAATTGCCTCTGCTTGCATCTTTGCAAGTTCTTTTGCAGTCTTAGATACAATTTTCTCATCTCCTTTGTCAAACAAAATGAATGTTGCAACAGCGCATCAATAAGAGGAGGTACTTTCTTAAGCAAAGGCAACTTAACCTTACCCTCCATACATCAGAGAGAGAATTTTGGGTTCTTAGGCCTCTTATATTTTACTGTTCTCTCTTCATATCATAAAATTGAACCACAACACACGCATAAATAAGGTGGACCAAAATTCAAAGGTTTAGTAGATTTTCCTATGTGAGTTTTAAATATTTTCAAAGACAAATTTGCACTTAACTAAATTTACTTCACCCACTTTTTTTTGGAAAATGTCATCCAATAATGTAACATGACATTTATAAATTGCAAATCTATAGCTAAGCAATATATTGATTATCAAATCCTTTCTATTAAATAGATATATATGTGACATATCAATTCCTAAAAGATTATGTGACCGTTTGCATACCACGTTTTCTCACGTCCACGTTTTCTGCCTTTTTTTTTTTTTTTTTTTTTTTTTTCTGCGCGTAAACAGTAACCTCACATGGGTTCACTGTTCACGCACTGTTTAGTACTGTTCATGCACTGTTTAGCACTGTTTATGCACTGTTCACGTATTAAAAAATATTAAAAATGGGTCCCACGATACTATTTACACATTTAAAAATTATTTTGCTACAGTGTTTTCAGTTTTCAGTTTTCAGTTTTTAGCAACAATAAGCTCAATCCAAACAGACCTATATACTAGCCCAAACCCAATAAAATGGCACATTTATTCATGACGAATCTACGGTTAGATCCTATCAAAAACTATAAAAAAGAAAAAAAAAAAAAATCTGCAGTTAGAAAACATTTAGCAAAAGAACTAAAAATTAAATCTTCAGTCAACTAAAATTTAGCACCAAAAAAAAAAAAAAAAGCTATAAGTTAAAAAGAAGGTCTGTCAAGGCCCTTAAATGCCAACAACTGGCTCCTCTTTCATTTCCTAGTAAGTTTTAATTTCAATTTTTTGTACTCTTCCCTCACCTTCACTAATTAGTCACATAATAGATAATCTTCATTTTGATGTTGGCCCATATGCTTAATTTGAAAATAATAGTCTATGACTGTGTTAATTTGATAATCTTCATTTCGTTTTTGTTTTTGAATTTTTTATTCTTTGTCATAAATCTATGTTTTGAAGTTTGGTTTTACTTCCCATTTGTTTAATTCCTTCCTTTCTCCAGACAACAGTTCCTCCAACATTTTCTACCTTAAAAGTAAAACCTTGAATGTACTCATCTATTTTAAGTTCCAGTTAAGTTCTTAAAATCTCTTATTTTTTTAAGATTTTCTTTTCCCATAAAACGTTTGCACTTATAGTCTTATTTGTGTTGTTGTTAAGGAAATCTTTGTTCTAAATCAAAGCAATTGCAAATGGAAAAGAGATTTCATTGAACAATGAAATAAAGAGGAAAATTTAGGCTATCATACCTTCCATTTTATTGTAGAGAACCCAACGGAAAAAATTAAATTAACAATTCAGATAAATGACATTTGAAAGTTTGAGAAGATATGCTAACTACCCATGAGGCGTTCAACAAAACCAAACGATGCTAACAAATTGCAGTGGGCAGTATTTACAAAGTTTTTTTTTTTGGAGATAAATATAGAAATTTTATTTGATAAAAGGGAAATACATGTACAAACACATTACAACCTTGTAAGCATAAACATAGGGGAACAAATACCTGTTCTGCAGAAAACAAAATCTGCAACAAAATAAATACACCCCATGGACATAGAATACAGAAACAGCAACAGATATTTCATACCAAAATCTGGAAAAATAAAAAATAAAAAATAAAAAAGAGAGAGAAAAATGTACCCATGCCGGTTTCAACAATCTACAGTTCTCTCTTTCTCTGCTTCTTTCCCAGTTTCCTCGTTGCCTCTCTCTCTTTCATCGCCTCTCTATTTCTATTTCCGTGTTTCTTTTAATATTAACCGCTTATTTTTTTTAATATATTTATAATGAAAGGCTTTTAAAACTGTGCGTAGCATTGCCAAGTATCGCTTTTTTAAGTTCCCTCACTCCCCAAAGGGCAAAACAGAGATTTCAACCTATGCCAGCGTCACATCTGGAACTCATAAAATGGGCCTATAGGAAGGAACCTCTGTGGTATTCCCAAATCGCTCTGATTATTCAACCAAGGCCTCCTCTGTGCACCCATAAGGTAAACCCTAAATTATGATCTCAATCCTTGTCTTTTTACTTATTTGATTTGTTTATTCTACGTATCATTTCGTTTCTACTATCTCGTTGCTTAATTTTCTCGTAGATTAACTGAAATATATATTTTTTTTTCTGTTGTGTTTTTTGTCTTCTGTTTGGTTGGTGAGAAAATGATTGAAAATAGTTTAAATCGAATTATTGGGTATCGGATTTAAGAATTAATGACTGAGAAATGAAAACCCATCTGGGCTTTATACGCAAATACACTTCTATGCTTGGATTTGAAATCTTTCCTGATTTTGCAACCGGTAAAAGTAGCTCTTTATTTTTAGTGGAAAATTTTTGGATTTGATTTTATTGTACCTATTTTTGCCTGAAAATTTGTGGGTTTATTTATTTATTTTTCTATTTTAATAAAAAGATGCACAGTTTTGCTTGTATTTGTTTGGCTGAGTATTTTTCAAGAAGACCTGCGAGCTTGGTAGGTATTTCGAATTCAGCGTTGTGAATTAGGAATTTTGGTTGATTATAAACGAAATTATTCATTGCCTAGCTATTTTGCTGCTTTGTCGGTTATTTGAATTCTCAATAACTAGTTTGTCCAGGTTCTGATATTGGGCTGCACTCAGACCGTGTGTATTCCATAATCAAGCAGTTTCATTTAGGTTTTCTTAGAAAGATATAAAAGGAGGCTATATATTTTCTTGGAGCTGATAATTGGACAAGAAAAACTTTGAACTATAAACTGAACTTGGTATGACAGACCTATATGATGTACATAAAGGTTAGTGTGCTGAAATAGCTGAAAGAAGTTTAAAATTTTTCCCAGAAAATGTGAAGAGTAGAAAATTTTCTTTCTTATAAACAAATATATTAGATTCCCCGGTTGAAATCTGCTCTTGATTATACAATTCAATGCCTGCATATGATGCTGGTCAGGTTGTAATTAACGTTGATTGTAGCAGCACCTTGTATCAAGATTTTCGCCATATAGTAGAGTGCAATGTCTAATTTGTCTGTGTTTCTTTCCAGGCTGCACTGAAACTGATGTCAATCTGCAATATATTATGCAGCAGAGACACTAGTTGATTGACCTGATATGAAATAGAAATGTAGTTTGTTTGCTTATTCACAAATAATTTTTTGCTGAGTAATTTTAATTGATTGGCTTGTTACTTGAACATTGTGCTTCTTAACAAGAAAATAAAAACTGGAAATTATATGTTTTCTACTTGCAGATTTTACAAGCTTCCAACAAATAAGCAAAATGGCTGGTTCCAGGGTTGCTCATGCCACCTTGAAAGGACCTAGTGTTGTCAAGGAGCTATGCATTGGGATGGCACTTGCTTTGGCTGCAGGTAGCCTCTGGAAAATGCACCACTGGAATGAGCAGAGGAAAGTGAGGCAATTTTATGACTTGTTGGAGAAGGGTGAGATCAGTGTTGTTGTCCAAGAAGAATAGATCTTTGTAATTTCTGTCCTGGTTCAATGGACACGTTTGGCAGTTTGTTGATCATTTTGTGCTCCCCTCTATTTGGCTCTTGAACCTAAGATGAGCTTAGTTTGGATTTTAATTGAATAAATGTACTGATTTTTCTCTAGATATAAAACACATGTAAGTTTCATGATATTTGCATGTGGTTGGTCTTATGATTTTGCTCAAGTGAAAGATGTAATTGTCCGCTGTTATGCTGCCTGTCATGGGTGTGCTGCCCATAATATCTTTTGAGCTCGATAATAATCCAATGAAATGAAGCTTTCACAAATGAGCAAAACTTTAAAACTAAACTGGTTGTAAGTTGTATGCACTGTACTTTGTTTGATTCTATATATCAGGGTGACTTATTTGCGTGCAGTCGTCAGACGCAGAGCAATTTGTTTCAGTCTTACGGCTACGGGCAAGTTGTACAATTGCATTGAGAACTATCAAGTATGTGTCTGTTTTGACTCTGAAAATGAATGCAACATTGCTAGTTTGCTATTAATTTAGGTGGAGTAATGCGGATGTGATGAACTTGGCCCTTACACAAGGATCATTTGCAAATATGCAAAAGGGGCTGGATAAAGCTATTTTTGCTCTTAGATAATTCAGGAATTTGTTGGCGTCATTCTGTAGGCAACATGCCTGCTTAAAAGCGAATAGGGATAATTTCATTAATAATGCAGAGGACAACGGTGACAAAAATGAAGGTGGAAGTCTCATGATACGTTAAATATAAAATGATATTCCAAATATTACAGGCAATCTAAGAATTACATGATGGTCTCAATTACATTCTATAAAATGTAAAATTACATGAATAAGAAATTAATTTAAGAACCCTTGATCTAAGTTCGAAGGATAATGAGGTGATGGGTGTTGGGGTCAAGGTTAACGCGCTAGGCAATGCCAGCTACAACGTTTAAGGCACTTATATCTATAAGTTTAACTACAAGATGGGAAAGTGTTAAATATCCACCTTGTCAAATAAATTGGTCTTCTAAACTGTGGTTTCCATTCCTTAAACAAATACTATACCATACAGTATACGCAAACAAGAGCGTGTCAATATTGAAAAGATGGAGATGATGAACATAACATATGAACATTGTAAAGTTGTGATTTACAAATATGTACATGTTGGCTTTAATTCCGTGTCAAATTTGATTGTAATTTTGTTCAATCATTTCTTTGTATTTTTGTGGGATTTTATGTAAGAGCTATGTGTGAGAGTTTAGTGAATAATCTATGATTAAGTGTTTTTCAGGACTTGACTTTAGATTGCTGACCCGCGAAACAAGCCACATAAGAAGCATATGCTAGAATTTGAAGAGTCCTTGATAGGCTGGATTTCGCAAGTGACTCGTGACTCAGGCCATGTTGCGAATGACTTGCGAAACTCACTGCCTGTTAATTTTTGGAGTGTGACTTTTCCCATTCTTTACCAACACTATATAAACCCTCATTACCTACGAAATATAAGAAGAAGAGGGAGTATTTTCTGAAGAAACTTTTGAGAGAGAAACCCTAGCCAAACACTTGAGAGTTTGAGATTGTTTTTACTCACAATCTTCTACATCATTTCTCTAAAGTTTTCATCTACTCTCACCTCTCCATCTACACATCCTTGAGAGGTTCTTAGCCCAAACACTTACCTCACCCACTCTGAGTATTGAGAGAAATTTTGGTGCCTTTTGGAAGTATTGGAAGAAGCCACTGAGTGGCAAATTCAATCAGGTGAAATTGCAGGATTCAGATAAGTAGTAAAGATAAGACTCCGAGAAGTCCGTTGGTAACAGGAGTTTAGAAGGCTCAAGTACATTGGGTAGATTAGGCCTAAAGGGTCTTTTTGATATTCGTGTACTCCAACTTATTTACCAGTGGATCGATTTCGGCTTGGAGGGCTGCAAAGAGGTTGTTGTGGGCCTTTTGTGATTTTGGGTTGGACTGCCTACTGCTGTACTGGGCCCGAGTGTTCTGGATGGGAGAATTGGAACTAGTCCAATTGCAACTCACCTTAGTTTGGCTTATGCACAAACTATGCCCCGTTACTGTTAGGCAAAATAAGTAAGAGATTCCTAATTAAAAACAGGTAGAAAGAGCACGTTATAAGTGAAATTGCAAAGACAAGAGAAGAAACAATAGCAATAAGTGGCAAAATCAAAGAAGTAAAAGATCAATTTGTCATGTTCAATTGTGTTACAGGGCTAAGGCCAATGAGGGAACCACTTCCTCAACGTGGATAACCTCACAGGATAATCTTTCAATAAAAATTATTCACTTTAAGGGAACGGGCCTGAATGGCTTATGCCCAAACGAGTTATTTATCCTCAACAAAAGGTAGGCTTTTAGAGGGAGAGAAAGGATTTGGCTTATTGGTGCATGTCTACCATTCTACACTCCTTATTTCTTTTCTTTCTCTTTTCTCTTCGTTTTTTGTTACTTTGATTCTTTCCCACTCCTTTCTTTCTTTCTCAATGCTTGCTCGTGTGGTGTTATGGTGATGGTAATGCTATAATTCTCCTTTAGAGGTTGCTATGGTTGTGGTTGTGTTACTGTCCATAGCAAGGACCCTTTATATATTGTCTACTGCGATTGTTTTTTACCATTTTAGCCTTTAACCACTTTTGTCTGGTTTAAGGTGTCCTCTCGACCACCCACTGGTTTATCGGTTGTCCAGCTATCACCACTTACCTGTGCTGGCTGTGCCAATCTCCATTACCAGACAAAAAAAGCTATTTTGTTTGCTTGCTCACCATAGTATTCTCTCTTACTATCCCTCATGGCATGCACCTAGTGGTTTCAACTCATCCTACCTTCTTTTAGGTGGTATGTCATCCTACCTTCTTTTGTCTTACATTTGGTCCATGACCCACCACTCCTGTATTGGCTGGGTACAGGTTGGTAGTACTTAGGCCTTGCGCGTGCTCCACTTCATGTGTACGTTGAAAGCTTGTTTGTTGCTTATGCGTTTGTCATGGTCTAAAAGCTCATCTGTGCATTCTACCGCTCATTCTTGACCTCTTATGGCATGAAGTATTTTATGATCTTTCATTCTTTATTGGCTTGCTCCTTTTAAGGGCTGGGCCTTGCTTGATCGTGGGTTTTTCCTCTTTTAGCCAATTCTTTGCTCCTTTTGTAATCTTGTTGCCATTCCTGTCATTCCTATCGTGGTGTTATTTGACATATGCTTGCTGAGCCTCTTTGGGCCTGCTGCCTGTTCTTCTCTCAATGACTTAATGTGGTCATTGGATTTGTACTCACGCTACTTTGGGCTTTCTTAACCCATTACATTGCTTATGGGCTCCTTTGTCCTATTTCTTTTTTCTTGAGCATCCTTAGCCCATATTTTAACTTTGTGTTCCCATGGGCTTTTATTAACTCTTTTAAGCTTCCCTGACCCAATTATCTTATTTTTCATCCTTAGGGCTCATAGGTTTTCCACTAACTCCTTACTTTCTTGCTTTATTACCTTGGGCTTACCATGGCTCATTTTTACTTTTCTACATCTCATAATGCCCATGGGTTTACTACTTCTCTCTCTAGGCTCCTTTAGGCCCATTTGCTTTCCTCAAGGCCCATTTATTTACTTTATGGGCCAATAATCCATTGTCCCTGCCATTCGGCCTTAATAGTTTTTTCTATTAATCTACTAACTCTACTTTGCCTATATTGTTGGGCTTCTTCCTGCTATTGGGCTTCCAAAAGGAGCATCAACAGAAGTTTTTCGCCGAGTACTTTGGTTTTCTCTTCAATAACACATCTCGGTGTTATCTTGTGTTTGCATCTGCTTTCCCAACTCTTTAAGCTTTACATTCATTGCTTTTGTACTTGCTTATGGCTTAGAGTAGTGTTCTAGTTTATTGCGCGTGCTTTACTCTTGTTCCACACTTAAATAAGTTAGAGTAAAATCAATTAAACTATAATTTAAAATTGGAGGTCTAAACAAGCATTAGTGTTTTCACACTAATTGAGCTTGTTGAACTTTCAAACATGTTACGAGAATTGAAACATGTTATTGCAAACTTGAGAAATGGCAAGAAATAACATAGTTTTGCTTTACATTGATGACAATCTAAGATCTAGCAAATGATTATTTTATGACTAAGAGAAGAACATGCAAGCATTATCATGCATAGATCCTAAATATTATAACGTCACCACAAAGCATGTTCATTCAATAATAACACTAAAACATAGCAACACTAACATGCATCAAAATAAAACAAACAACAAAAAGGGGAACAAGTTATCTAGAACTTTAGAAGAGGCAACAAAATACTAGTCGCAATCCAAGACTAAAATCTGATGTACATGACCTGTTCTTTTTTGCTTCCTCTAGAGCTCTAGGAGATTGGGGGTGCCTTTGACTAGAAGGGGTAGGTGAGCTGGCTCCAGGTTGGTAGGATTAGAAGACAAGAAAACCTAGTGACAACCACATTGTTTCCTTTTTTAAATTAAAATCGTAGAAATACCAGGATTCTGGCAAATTTTAAGCCATATATAATTGGCTTCAGTATTAATTAGCCCCAAATTATTGCCTAATTATCTATATTAAAAAGTCAATTTCACCAATTAATTTGGGCTTTTTAATATTTGACAGTTTAAATCATCAATTGTGTACTTCCTTATGATTGTTTTAAGTTTAATCCAATACGATTATAACACGTCATTAATTTAAAATTCATTTCTCACTTAACCAATCAAAATTAATTTGATCATAATTACACGTGATTAGATTTAATCATGTGGATGCATTTCAGCTGTTAAAATTTAATTCCACAGTATCTTTCAATCTAATCATTTAATTTGAGCTCATAACATATCTTTTTTTTTAATCATTAAAGACTTTCAGATTTTTTTTTTTTTTTGGGAGAAACATTAATCTTTTGTGTTAAAAAGCTTACTTTCAGATTTGATTCATGTAAAGTAATTGAAAATCCAACAATCAAAATTACTATTCTACTCCTAAAATGTTAAATTACGGTTCCACATTCTTTGCACATAATTATATATTTTGGTAAGAATTAACAGCAAAAAATAAATGATACGGATATAAGTACAACAAAGTTGTTGATTTCGATGATGTAAGTGTTTCGTTGGATTTTTTTTTATCTTATTTGATATGGTATTTTTTTTTATGTTTTTAGAGGAGAAAAACATAAAAGTGAAGCAAAATTACATATTTAGCTATGTTTTTAACAGAGGTGGGTTAAGAAAATTCAACAAAAATAACTTCAGGTGGGTAAAGTGTTAAATTTCAAACGATAGATAGGTAACTTAAATTTCGATTAAACCACATATAAGTAAATTGTAATTTGTAATTTGTTAATTATTGCCCTAAGAGTGTCTGTTAGCACTTCCCTTTTTGGGGTCATGCTAATGAGTGTCCTTATAATAATAGTTAACAATAAATTTTAGAAAAATTATGACATAACTTTTATGAAAAATAGAAAAAGTTGTCAAAACTTTTTTTTTTTTTTTTCTATAAAAACATTATTTTTTTAAATTGGTACAGGAGGCCTAATGATGACTATTACAGTAAAAACGACCGTTTATGAAATTCATATTGGCAAGAGGGATTTTATCATAATTTAATGTTGTTAAGCAATGTGTGCCAAAAAAAATGCGAAGAAAGTTACAAAAGCACCCATCATTGCACTCCTCCCGACCGTTCGATGAGTACACACCGAACAAAGAAACATCGATCACCGAGATCTGAGCCAAACACTTTTCACCAATCACAACTCTACCACCTCTCTCTTTACCGTGCCAGCTGCGTTGTCACTCTCTTAGGTCTCACTGTCTCAACCCACTCATTCAAATCTCTCTCTCTCTCTCTCTCTTTCAACCATCAATGGCAGACTACGAAACCCACCACCACCACCACCAAGCAATCCCAAAAGAAACAGCCTTCCAGGCTCTGAACACCATAATCCAGCTCCACTTCGAGAAGACCCTCGAGAAAAAGCGCTCCATAGACCTCCAAAAGAAGGAGCTCCACAAGCTCTTCCAGCTATTCTTCATCTTCTTGGGCCTTGTCTTCTTGGCCCAGGCTCAGTCCCCTCGCCTCCAGTGCCGCCATTGCTGGGTACCCATCACACTTCTCTCGCTCTCCCACCTGATCTTTTACGTTTCAGTGGCGCAAACCCTGAGGTGCATCAATGGGTTCAAGTACCAGAGGCGTTGCCACAAGCTCACGCTTGGGCTGGCCACTGAGAAGCTGAGGGAGATGAAGATAAGAGCCAGTGGTGCTGCCGGCGGTGGTGACCACTTTGAAGGTGTTGGTGACGATGAGTTTGAGATTCATTACCAAGAGCCTCCTGAGAGTTACTTTGGCAAGTTCAAGAGGAACTGGGCTTTGCATTTTGGCTTCTTGATCTTGATCTATGGATTTATGGTCTCATCCTCTGTTGTCCTCCTTTGTTTTTAGCTGTTCGATTTTTTTTTTTTTTTTTTAGAAATTGATTTGGTGTCTATTCACTAGGCAGATGTGAAGGATTTGTTGCTAGATGTAAGAAATTTCTATGATTGGATTCAATTTTTTTTTTTAATTTAAATTTTGCGTACGCTCACTCTATCTTTCTCTGGGTTTGACTGAACTAATGAGCTGTAGTCATTAATCATTATGTATAGTTTAGTCAAAAAGCCATGTTAACTAAGCTGACTCCATAATTGTTTGTAAAAATTTCAAAAATTATATTTATTTGCTAAAAAGTAAGTATTTGTTTGGTATCGTTGTTCTACTAATAACGTTTGTACTCTTTAAAAATACATGCGGCTAAAAAAATATATGAAAAAATATATAATATTGTTTAAAAACTGAAAACTGTTGCTTAAAATGCTACACACCCCTAACATTTTCAAACTTTTTTTTTTTTTTTATGGGAAAATTTTCAAACCTGTGTTAATTAATGGGATGGTATAGGTATTTCTGTTTCCATTTAATAATAATAATAATAATAAAAATCAATCTGTTCAGTTCTCTAAGGATGGTCCATGAAGGAGATTCGTGCCTTTTTAGTTTGTACTTGGAACATAATAAGGACGCCCTTTTACTTAAAGGGGAATTTTGTGACTTTCTTCTTTCTTTCAATTTTATTTGTATAAAAAATTTATTTGTGGAATTAGAGGAAAATATGCTTGGAAATTGAATAATTTTTCGATTGCAAGAAGACAACTATGACATGGTAAGAAGTAAGAACTAGGGTTTATAAATATTAAATAGTCCACTTCGTAGTTAACAAAAAGATTGGCGAGTCTAATTTTATAAGTTAATAAACAAAAACTATTTTATTTAATTAAATCAAATAATATATTTTAATTATATTTTATTCATTATAAATTAGCATAGATTTTTTAAAGGATAAATTTTTTTAGTCATCATGTTTATTATATATGAGAAAAAAATAAGTTAAAGAATAAATTTGAATTTGTTAAAAAAAAAAATCAAATTTAAACATATTATCTAATTTGTTGTTGTGTTCAGAATAAAACTATTAATCTGGTTTAAATCATTTACTGTATTATCTAATAAAGAAAAATATTATTTTAGTTAATTTTAATTTTAACAGTAACATACCGAAAGTAAAAAATCACTCTCAGTTGAGGTTAATATACTATACAGTATACACTACTTAGATTTTTTAAAAGGAAAAAACTTAGATACTGTACCTTAGGTACTATTCCTTAAGATCACTTTTTAAAATTTAGCTATATGACTATTTAACTAAAAAAATACATTTACATCATTTGTGAAAAAATCTACATGACAGAATCTTAAGAAGGGGAATCTAAAGAATAATATCTAAATATTATACATAAGTCTTGCTCTTTTTAAAAAATATTCAATTTGCTACTTAAGTTCAAACTACACTTAACATTGCTTGTGTTTCTTTTCACATAAATTAATTTGTGGTAATTTTAACTGCCACAATGCAGTCTTATGGTAATTATATTATGACAATTAGATGCATAAACGAGTATTTGGTAATAAATAGTATAGTAATAACATCCAAATATGAAAAAGAAAGCAAATGAAGAGTGAAGACTTCCATGAGGGAGAGAACTTTCAAACATGGGTTTGGGGTTAATGTATACATTAACCATCCATAATAGGGAAATTTTTATGAAAATTAAAAAAATTGTCAAATTAATTAGTTATTTTTTGCATTTTTTCATAAAATAATTTCTTAAAATAGTTTACTAATCTATGCCCTTTATGTTAGTAAAACCCTTCAGAGAAATTATTATGTATTCCCGGAATACTATAAATGCGTACTTCCTCCTCTCATATGAATGGTGGGTCCCACTAATTAAATTTATGGTAGGACACATCATTCATGTGAGAGAAGAAAGTACGTATTTATAATACTTCGAGAGTATCTAATAATTTTCCAACCCTTCAAATATTAGCCCAAACTTTTTCTCATCTATGTATTTTACCAAAAATAGAATTTTACGTTGTTGAATCTGAATTTTGAAATTAAAATATAATAAAAAAATTGAGCTCAGAGAGGATGTGCCGTTATAATTGAATTGAATTAGGATTGAGTACTACGAGAGTACTGACATGCCATCATTTATTTATTCTTTTGAAATCACAAGCCATCATTTATGTTTGACTGCTTGCTGCTCACTGAAATATGTTGGCAACTTTGTAACGCTGCAAAGGAATCTTCATTGTGTGTAATCATTTATAAAATTTGGGTAAGGTTTTATTTAAATTTGAGAATTTAAAATTAAATGATTTGAAGGACAAGTACAATACGAGCATTAATGGCTTGTTCTGAATTTCAACAACACAACACAACGGATATAAATTCTGAAAATTTTATTTTACTAAAAAAAAATAGTATTATAAATTCGAAGTAGCATTTTATATTTAAATATTTCAAATCCATACTTACCATACATTAATAAGCTTCAAAATCATTCATACAAAAAAGAAATTGTACTAACTTCAAAAAAATAAAATAAAAATTGTACTTTTCATACATAACCGATATTATTTAACTTTAAAACGAAAGTGAACTTATTATTAATATTATTTTTTTGAGAATGAAAGTGAACTTATTTCGTTGAACACTTTTCATATAAATCAACAATTAGGGAATAAAAGGAGCTTAAATGATCCCCAAGGATGAAAATATTGCCTAGAGAAAAAGAAAAGAAGCTAAAAAAAAAAAAAAAGAGAAAGGAAAAAGAAGAAGAAGAGAGGAAATAGAGAAACTATGAGTGAATAGTGCAGCGATGCAAATTGATAATTAAACGCTAAATAAAATTTTAACAAGATTATGTTTTTTGCTACTTTATTCTTCTATTTTAAAACTTCTTATTTGTCAATAATTTTTTTAAAGGGTGTAAATAAAGGGTTTTACATCGAATCATTCGAGAAAGGTAAGAGTCAATCACTACATTTATAATTATTGGGGCTGAGACATTATTATGATTTAAGAAAAGACAAATAATTAAAATTAATCATACACTTCTTCTCTACAATTGCTGCATTGAAGCGAACGCTAATGCATCTGATCATAAAACTGCAAAGTTAAGCTGGGGAGAGAGCACTACACAATGACCTGTACGCATTAGAACACAGTTTGAATTTCTCTTCAGCCATTGCCTGCAATCATGCATATCTATCTTGTAAGATTTCAACACTCAAAATAATAATAATAATAATAATAATGAAAGGATTAAAGGGAGTCCAAAGTAGCACTTTTCATTATGTTTTTTTGTTGATAAATAACGGAATTGTATTAATAAAAAATCTAGCTACACCAGGGGTGTACTTTTCATTACGTTCTTAAGGTCGGAGTTTAGCATGATTTTGGAAAGAGCTATTGAATAGAGGTGTATGGTTTCTTTCGGCTTTTCATTCAATTTGCTATACATCAGTGTAATGTTATTTGGTTTACAAAAATTGCTTACTGAAGATTATTTGTAATTTAAATGAACCGAACTTGAGATCAACAGGGGCTACACTACACACCCTCGAGGGCAGTTCTACATACTGTGAGGTAGACCCCTGTGATGTGTGATCCCTAGCATCCCCGAATCCCTTGATGCAGGTGGGGTTTTATCCCGAGTGCTTTCTAAACGACTAAGAGACTTTACTACTTAAGACAAGTGGCATCTTCAATTACTGAATGAATATAAGTGTTTGGTATTGAACATGAGAGAAATATTAGTAGATTGGGCAGAACAGGAACCCTAGAAACTGACCTGTGAAGGGCCTTGATGCTTATCAGGATGCCATTTTAAAGCTGACAAGCGGAAACTGCAAGGACAGTTCCGAAGTTGAGGTGGCATTAGAGAAGTTAAAAAAGAGAAATAAAAATGTGTGCGGGAACCATGTGTCAGTGATACTAAGAAGTGCATAAAAGCAGTAGAGCACTTACGCATTTTTAACATCTTCAATCTTTAAAGGGCCTGTTGGAGGCAGACCAAGAATAGTTCTATCCGAACGTGATCCTACAGAACATGAATAGTCATCCAATTCAGTTTCACTCTGACTTTCCCATCTTTTAGTTCTACTGTTTTTCCAGCTTGATTGCTCCCTCCACTCAAATCCAGATGTTGAATTTCGGAAAGAAGATTCATGCCATGAGTTAAACGACCATGTATACCATCTGTTCCCAAATGTTGCTTTAAAGATTGGCTCAGGATCATTGTCAAAGTCCTCAGAAAAAGTCTTTCGTCTCAACCTACCTGAAAATGTTTTAAAACGGAAGCATCAGGTTAGCCAAAAGAAAATAAAGGTAAAAATAATCAAACTTTTTGCATCGATTACAATCTGAGATTTTACATTTTAATCTCTTATAATTTTATATCAGAACCATTTTCAGTTCAAGAAATGAGATTCTTAAATTTCCTTACAACTGTTTGCAATAACCACACCATAATTTGTACTCGGTCTACTGACTAAGAAGAATAAGCTTTGAGTGTTGCAAGTTGCAACAGCTACTACAAATTTTACTACTTAAGCCTAATAAATTGAGGTGCCAACTTTTAAACCAAACGAAAATTTAAGAAATTTATTTATCACGTTGTTGATATGGGACAGATCACATTCATTACCATATTAATTTGTAAGTCTTTTGTAGTAAAAATGGTAGTAACTTTGTAATTTTCCATAAACTTTTCAACCTCAATCATAACTTCATCCAACTTCACATGCCATACATGCATAATAATGGTTTGTGTTACTTGAACTTTCAAAAATATTTATGAGGATTATTTGGTCACTTTGGCCCTAATCTAACCACTAAACTGGTTAGTTCTACTACATAGGCTGGGTTCCAGCTAAAGAAAATTAGAAATACAAGTGGTTAGAGGACGGAAGAAAATTAGAAATACAAGTGGTTAGAGGACAGAGATCAAAAACTGGCAATTTATCAAAGTACAATATATATGGATTGAAAGAAACAAAATAAGGGGAAAGAAAGCTCACGTTTTAGTTTATGGTGGTGAATTTTTTCAGCATCATGAAAAGAAAACTTTGATCGTCCTTTCTTACTAGAGCAATATGATTGACCCTCCTGCTTTGCAAAACTGTTGGTTCCCAAATTGTGTGTTGAAAGCTTCTCTTCATCCTAGGTAAATTGCAAAGCAAAGCATATGTCAATCCCAAAAAAGTTCATGCACAATTTGACCGTTAATATGTGTGTATATATATATATATAATCATTAATATTGTAGGCAAAGATTCCACCACTTGAAGGTTGAGTGTAAGCATTACTTAAGTGTTGAGGACCAAACATTTTGTTTTGGATTTGGATGCATGAATAGGTCTGTTTAGGCTATTTTTGGAAGTCAAATGGCTTCATCATGCTTTAAATATAGCATATACACTTTATCATTAACGACAAGCCATTGAAATAAATATAATTTACAACAAGCTCAAAACGATGGCATAAGATCATTATAAGGTTTTCTACAAATATGAAATAACCATCATCATTTGTGAGATAATTGCTAATTGTTTCTAACAGCCCCATGCAAACCATGGACATGTGGTCCATGCAACCCCCAACAAATTATGTCAAACAACAACAATGAAAAAGCTAAAAGGGTTGAAAATTTGAGAAAGTTCTAAGTTTTTGCTTATAGTCAAGACAGTTCCAACCAAATTCTTAACTTGGGTAGCACCCACTTTGGCTTCATTTAATATTTTTCTTTTATTTCTTATAAAAAAAAAATTAGATTAATGATTCTATTGTTCTTCCCTTCTCAAACCAGTGCATAATAATAATAATTACAAGCATTTTATTTTTTAAATACTCCAAAACAAAGTAGATTGACCACATTAAATGCCAAGGTTATTAAAATTGAAATTTGGATCATATAATCATAGGATATTACAATCTGAAATATCTTATACAATTAAATTATAGCAAAAATTGTATAATCATCAGATCAGACGGTCATCAAGATTTGGACCATAAAATCGGAAGAATTGGGAGGCATTATTGGTTTTATTTATGTATTTAAAAAGTGGGCCAAAAAAACTGAAGCTCAGATGCCACATCAATGTTCAATTGGTTCAAAAACTTAACTCCAAATGCCAAATGAAAAACTGACCCAAAACATAAAATATAAGTCCAAAAACAAACTTTTGCTCTATCTAATAACTGATTGAAAAAAAGGCTGTAATATGAAATAATAATGAGTTAGCAATTAAATATTGATATTATCATATTATAATATTACATTACTATATCTATCTATTTGGTTTTCAAGATAGGTTTTGAATTTGCAAATGAATTTATATTATTCATAGAGCTTAGTTGAATGAGAATCTTACATTTTTATTTGTACTTGGTTGAGATTAATTATAGTAAGAAAGAAGAATTTATGATGTCGGAATTTTTCTTGTAGAATTTAACATTGATTCATGCTTTTGATTCTAGTCATGTCAGCTTCTAGGTCTAAAATGAAGCTCTACCTTTTGAGCACAATCCCACCTTTTTTTTTTTTTTTTTTTTTTTTTTTTTTTTTTTTTTTTCGGAGTAAAATATCACTATTTATTTAATGGTAATACTAAAAATATAATTTTTAAGCTTTGAATAGGATTTCCTGACATATATGTCTACTATTCATAACAAATTTTCATATTCTATAAAATCTGGGATCTTCCATCTGATCTTACAATTTGATCTTGAGGATCCTCTTTCTGATCCAAGTAATATCCTGTTTACAAATAAAATACACACCCACACACACATTCTGTGTAATTTCTGAATCAATTGCTGACAAATACTGACAATATTTGCCATTGTTCATGCCATTATAATAACATGATATTACATCAATCATTCTAAATAAGGAATTGCTAGAGATTTTAACAACAGAGGGTTGAAGAAAAGTGTACCAAAAAATTTGAGGACCCACTTTTGTAGAGGAGGTCTTTTAAAGATCTCTTTGCATCAGCACGCTTTTGACGTATTGCATATCTGATATTTTTCTGAAATGAAAAAAATTGTGTGAGAACATCATAACACTGACAAATAAACATTTTAATTATTTAACTGTCGGCATTGTAAAGTAGCTTTTAGCTTCAATAACTGTATTGCTTTTTTTTATCTTTAGTCTGTTTTGCTGTGCACTTCAACAGAAGTAGGAAAGTTATATTATGTATCACTAGATTTAAATAGCTCCTATTTGCCTCAAAACTTAGCAATCTTAAGTCTTAATGCATTTCAACAGTTAAGAAATCATCACCCATGAGAACAGTAGATCCATAAAAGGAAATCAGAAGATAAATTTTTTGGTTGATGTCTAAAAGGATGGGAAAATGACACTAACAAGACAGCTCAGTGACCAACCTACAGCTGTTGGTGAAGATGCTTTTGTACTTTCAGATAGGTATGATTTGTGGACCAAGAGCTTAGGGTTCAAGATTTATGATGAGAGAATGGACCTTAGAGATCCAACGATGGTGTGATCTTTGGCAATTATGAGATGACAGTTGGACTGAATTCTTTTTTTTTTTTTTTTTGATAAGTAATAAGATATATTGATAAAAAAGGGACACCCTAGTGCACAGGGAGTGAACAAGGGAAAAGAAATCAAATACAAAAATTACAAGAGTCTAGGAAATCAATAAAAGAAGGGAATGATTTATTTTGCAAAGCAAACAACCAATCCCTTAAAGTTCTAAAAAAGAGAAGCTTGAGGTCCGGAATAGATCTCTCAGGATCTTCAAAACATCTACTATTCCTCTCCCTCCAAAGACACCACAATAAGCAATGAGGAATGATTGCCAACACCGTAACAGCCCCAAAACAGTGTGCGACATAACCCAAGATACTCCAAAAAGACCCAAAACAGTTGGACTGAATTCTATGAGGACAATGTGTGGAATAAGTCAGATAAGACAGAAAGTGTGGAATTTAGATTAGGGCTTCATTCAGGAGTTATCACTTATCATCAAACAAATTAATAGGAATAATTATTCCATTCAAACTTAAATTCCTGATAATATTGATTCACATTCCCTTCATAATCACCATTCCATGTACCAAATCTGCCCAAAGTTTTAACTCCTACTTTAGTCATGAAGATCTCATGAATATATGCAGCAATAGATATTCCCAATGGAGAAGAAAGCTATAATAGTTTACAAGGAACTATTACTTTGCTTTTAAACATAGGATTCCTAAAGCTACTAGGAATTTGAATTGGAGCACAAACTTCATCACTAAAACGAAAAGGTAATGTAGACAATGTATATACATATAAAATTTTAGATTTGTAGTAAGGGCTGTCAGTTTGGTCCATGAATCTTATTGTATGTTTTATCATGTTATGAGGTTTATTTGTGTGTTTAAAATTCTTCGGTTTGAGCTTAGTATCCAAATCCCATTATGTCAAAATCCTATTTGGGTTAAATATTAGTGTAATTTTAAATACAGGATTCTCTAAGCTGCTAGGAGTTGAATTGGGGCACAACTTGATCACTAAAGTGATAAGATGATGCAGACAGTGAGAAACTGGTTGGTTTTATTATATTTATTCAAATTTTCAAAGTTGGGGGGATTTATATTGTTTTAGACTTGTAGATATGGGCTCTCATTTTGGTCCATGAGTCTTATTGTGGGTTTTATTATATTATTCAGTTTTATTGTGTTTAATAGTTCTTTAGTTAGTGTCCATTAGGGTGCAACTTTTTGCCGAAAGCTTTTATTTTCTGAAAAATGGTTAGAGTATAGTTGTACCTAGAAAAAGTGAAGCTTTAGAAAGTTGTACATAACCCAATATTGGCAAATGCACTCTAAGTTTAGCAGTCAAATGACTCAAATCCCATTAAGTCAAAGTCCTATTATGGTTAAATAGTGCGTGTGTTTGTGCATGTGCGTGCACGTGCGTGGGGCATGGATTTGTGTGTGTGCGCGTGTGCGAGTGAGTGTTTATGTGCATGTGCATGCATGTTGTGTGGGTAGGTGGTGGTTTCCATTCAATGGAGAGCTAAAATTCTAGGAGCTATGAAATTTTTGAGGTTTTTGTGATGTAGAGGAAAACCTAAATGAGCTGCTTTGGATTTCTAGGAGCATTAAAGAATATTTCTTCTTCCTTCTATTGTTTTTAATTTCAAGAAATTTTTAATCAAATCCGAGACATGATTTTTTTTTTTTTTTTCACCTTTCTAAGATCTAAATCAACATAACCCCAAACCATTCTTTAGATAAGTAGCATCTAAACAACTCCATAAGTGAAAAGACTTCTCAAGTTACTGTTAGCAACCCAATGGGTTTTCTTCCTAAATTTTACCTATTTTTACTACCATAAAGCCCCAAAGCCTTTGAAATCCTACAAAAAGTTGGTGTACAGAAAATCCTGCAACTATACTTCCTATTTCTGGCCCATTAGCCCTTCAAAATTCAATATTTCTTACCCAATGTGAAGCACAAAACTTATACCATCCTTCGGAACTTCAAAGCCCACAATCTTTTCCATAAGATTTACTCAAATTTAGCCTAGATAAATGTCCCTCTGCTGCTGTCCAACATCAGATTTGGTGTCAAGACCTTTGTTCTACTTCATAAGGTTAAAGACAATCTAACTGATGCATACACAACACTGAACTAACATTAAGTTGCATTGATCTTTATCTGGATTTTGGCCCCACTAATAGTGATAATAAATGATGATGATGATGATGATGATAATATTATTATCTTAATAGGTAACACAATTCATATACACTACTGGATTCAACACTTGTACGAAACTATATTATCATGTCTTAGATATTCAAAATTCAGAATATAATAGCTTTCTTCCATACAAATAATTATATAAAAGATGAAATAATCATGCACACAACCATATCTGATAAAGGGCTATTAGTCAGTGCCAATTTCAGCTGCTCTACCTAGTAAATACGAACTTGCCTACCTTAGTTGGTTCCTGACCTCCTCTTATATCCTGCAAAAAGTATTTTGACTATCAAACTTCCTTAAAGATGGTCAGACTAAATAAAATAATAACTAGCTAAGATATGTATATTGTGTGTGTGTGTGTTCACCATCAATTGATCCACAAAAGCTGATCAAATTGCAAACAATATAATAAGATCTCTTTCACATTCAGCGAAAAAATAAACTATATAAGTAATCATGCAAGGATGACCTAACTCCTTTCGTATGGACTTGAGACATAGTTTCTTTTTTTGATAGGTAATCAGAGAACTTTTATAAATGATAGAAAAAAGAGGAATACAAGAAGTTCTTGATGATGAACAACTAGAAAAAAAGGAACAAACAACACAACAAACAGAGGGAAGTTAGGAAACTAAACTAAGGGAGGACAAAAACTTAGAGAGAGAAGAACAATCAGTAAAACCCCAACACCGAGACCACTCCAAAAGACTATGGTGGCATAAAAGCTTTAACTCATCCAACATCTTCTCTTTGTCCTCAAAGGATCAACGATTTCGTTCCAACCACACAATCCATATTAAGCACCCTGGAACCAAGTTCCAAATGTCCGAGTTATGCTTCCCAAGCCACTGATGCCAACAAGATAACAAACCCGCCACCGATCCTGGCATAACCCAAATAATACCAAAGGCTGAAGCATAAAAGTCTATAGGGAATGGGCAACAGGACAATGAAGAAGAAGGTGGTTACAATTGATTGTTCCCTTCTAAGATATACCCTATTTGATGCTGACAGGACAACCAAAACAATTTAATAACAAATATAAATAACAAGAAAATAAGGATATAATCTAGGAGTTGGCACCTAGGGTTGGCTGCAGTCAGCAACAAACCAAAAAACCAAAAGAAACTTTACTATCAATCCAAAACTCAACCTGGGGTGGTCTTACATAGAGTTCCAAAACTTCGCTTGCAAAAACAGAACTTAAACTCCTAATCCAAATAGGAAAAGAAAATAATAAAAGTGCATAAAATGAAATCCTAATGATTAAGAGATTGGGCCTAGATCTTTAGGCCCAATTGTTAGCAGGCTCCTTCGATCTTGTGTCTGCATCAGATGATATCAACTCTAGTTAATAAACTTTTTTTTTTTTTGATAAATAATAAGTTTTATTGATATCAAAAATGGAACACCCAAGTACACAGGGAGTGTAAAACTCTAATTAATAAATGTATTAACTAGAGCCCACTATGCACACACATACACCTCTCTTAGACTCCTTTTGGGTTTCAGAGAGGGTGAAAAGGAATAAATGAAAACTGCTAAGTTGCTCAAGAAATGAGGTTTTTTATTTAAAATTTTGCACTATTCTTTTATTTCCCATCAAGCTTTCCAAATAGGGTTTTTTTCCCCCTTTAAATTTTAAAAACTAAAATAAAATCAATTGTTACAACAAGCAGGTGAGGGGGGATTGGAACTCTGGATTTAACAGACACACAGACAGCATGTGCCCACACAAACACAAGTCTTGCATAACAAATTGCACAAGATGTTGAGAATGGAATTATGGAAGAATGACATAAAAGCACCCAAAAGAAAACTAATATCCAATCTTGAACTAGAATACTAATGGGATTCTCCACAAGCTCATTGATAAGACCAGGACATACAATAAGAAGATGCCCCATTCAAAAAAAAAAATAATATAAGTCATTAGAAAGAGAGGGAAACAAGAAAAGAGGGAAGAAGCTGAAAACATTTTATTCAAAGCACGAGGAATCATTCAGCAGCATGTTTCCCCCCTTCCTACACAAAGCCAAGTACTAAAAAGTGAAAATATCCTCCGTCATAATAAGAGATCAAACCAACAGTAACACAAACTTAGCAAAATATCCAATATACATATAAGAACCAACCAAAAAGAGTTCCACAAACATGAGGCTAAAATGAAAAGGACCAAAATAATTAGCAAAGTCCACCCTGTGTTATAAGACAATCCACCATGAAAAACATTTTACACAATTACATTGAACATGAAGACAACATGGATAATATCTTAGAACACGAATTACCCCGCATGGACAGCCTATATGCTTGAGAAGATAACAAATGGATAAAATCTAACAGGGCATGAACTAGATAAAGTTGAAGCCCAAACTCATTTCTTTTAAGTGAGCTGTACCACATTGATGCTGAATAGCTAAGACATGTTAGAAGCAAAGCCATGGGCAACATTCAAGCCAATCATGAAACTGTTCTGCTATATATGGTCCAAATGTGATGAACTAAATTAAGGGCCAAATTTGATGACCAAAAAATTATTTATATGTGGGTGTGTTAGAGAGAGAGGCCTAAGAAACCAAATAATGAATCCAAATAAAAAAAATTTAAAAAAAAAAATTCTAATATAACATTAAAGTACATGGCTAAGCATTAGATTCTAGACTTTAGAAGTTGGTATCTAATTGAATGGGATTGGCATTGGGGTAACTGATGAAATTGGTACCATATGCTAAAAATACATGATACAATTGCAAGGGTTGATACTAGCACTCTTAAAAGATCTTCCAAAATCAATTCATCAAGAATATACAATTACTTATCTACAAATAATCACTATAAGATATCCTTCATCTGCTAATAGATTTATTCAATAACTAACCCAAACAGATGACCACAAAATAATTTGAAAGGAACCCCTGGAACTCAATGCAAGTTCCATTCTCTCTCTCTCTCTCTCTCTCTCTCTCTTGTAAATGGAAGTTCCATTCTCTGTTTATCACCTCATCAGCATTCAGTGTACCCTTCCGTAACAACAAATTTTCAGATTCTCCATGCCCCAAACCTCATTAACTTATGTCAACATAAGCATTGACCTCCAGGTTGTATAGCTTCATGCCCTTCTCCCCAGAAAACATATGGGGCTCAAAGATGCTTAAAAGAATCCAATTTTATTACATACTAGCCTTATAATCTTAGTAATTATTATTATTAGTCCATGCAATAACCTGAGATATATTCCAAATCCATCAGACATGTGACCTATACAAAATAATAGCACCCACCTTCATCCTTGACCACAAGTAACATATCCATCCCTTCATGCTTAACAAATGCAATATGAAATTGAATTTAAAATGTACATGTCATTTCTTAAGCATAAAGTAAGTATTCCCAAAATGCTAATGAACTAACATAAAGATTAGAATAAACAACTTCAGACCAAAAAAAAAAAACTTGATAGGTACATTATCACTAAACCAAAAAATTGAACAAGAATTGAACTTGAAATCTCAAAATTTGAACATCTATATGGAATTCAAAACAAGACCCACCTTAGCCTATTAAGAATTAAAGGGAGTAATCCATCTAAACTCCTTTTATTCTAAAAGAAAATTTCTTTTTCAATATTACTATGGCAATGGCTCCACTTTGTATGCAAAATTTCAAATGTAAAACACAAATGCAAGCAGGGAAAATACAATGTGAAACAAACAGAAGAAATTCAAATCCATACAAAATACAAACTTTCACCAAATGGGTAACTAGCAAAGCACCATTGCACACAGAAAAAAAGAAAAAAAAAAAAAAAAAAAAAAGGGAAAGCTTTTGAAACGAAATTGAAAGAAAGAGAAATAATAAACTCACGGACTTCCACTTGTTCTCCCACTTCTGGAACGAAGTAGGGGTAGAATGAAACGAAGCAAAATGGGTTGCTATTGGAGTTGATGAAACCAATGAATTCTTGACCATCGACAAGTTTCGCCATCTGGGTATCTGAAATTGCATATCGAAAAAAAAGAAAACGAAACAACTACTTGATATTGCCTATTTGCTAACAAATAATGCTTTTTTATATTCCAAATACTGTTTGGTGAAAGAAATTGTTGGCCAATTTCCAAGCATAAAGAAGCACAGCTTCTCACGCAAAACAATTGTTTAGCTATTTTCACGACTACAATTTGGTGACTTTGTGGCTCTCCAAGCTCGAGGTAAGAGAGCCTCCTCTCTGCTCTTTCTGTGTGTGTACGTTTCCTCCTATTTCTTTTTCTTTGTCAAAAAAAAAATTCTCTGCAACACCAAGACTTGGGCTAGGCTGTGAGTTTGCACTTGGGCTAGGTATCCAACTAACTCATGGGCCTGTATCTGTCCAACAAATGATGAGTTTGGGCCTATGGGGCTTAGAAATTGGATGTCCCATTCATACCATTTGTGTATGTTTGCTTAAGGGGGAAATTCTGATATAAGAGATCTCATGAAACCTATGTCTCAATGACATGTGTGAGACCTATGTATTATCGAGACATAAATATCATGAGACCATCTCATATAATACTTACTAGAAGACCAGTACTAGTCCTGATTTGGTTCAGATTTGAGCTCCTTACTCCAAATCTAGGAAGCATAAATGCTTCAATTTTTCTCACATGTTCACATCTGATACATATCAATACCGAAAACTTCGGGAAAAATCTTGCATGCATGTCCTAGGTTATGTTTTTTTGATGGAATATTATATAACAAGTTGAAGTAGCTTTTAAATATGTAATTTTAAAGTAACATTCTTGTAATTGATCCGATGTTAAATGCACGGCATATGAAAGCAAATTTTAGTTTCTGTTTTTTTTTTTTTTTGGGCTAAGCAAGCAGTGTTTAGCTATAAGCCTATAAGTGATATCTTGCATCATCATATGCACAAAGAATGATTTTGCCAAAAGATGTTTTTCTTTTTGTATATGTTCTAACAAATTTTTTTTCTTTGCGCTAGTTAGCGCTTTATATTATACATCACCTATTTATTTATCCAAAGATATTAAGGAAAATATATATTATATCAAATAATATGTAATAACAATTACATCCATCCAACACCTCATTGTGTCAATATGACTCACAAACTTTAGTTACGTACTTTTGTCACGTGGTTTACTTTTTAATAGGTTTTTTTTTCAATTACTAATAAGGGTCTAGTTAATGTATATTCTTAAAACATATATTAATCATCCATTTTAGGAAACGTTTTATGAAAAATTGAAAAAATTGTCAAGAAAGTAGTCATTTTTTCATAAAAAATTCCCTAAAATGGTTTTACTAATAAGGACATACGTTAATAAAATCCTATTAATAATACCCTTTGAATCGATCTCACAAACTTCCACGTCTCTTCATTAATTAAAAAACACATTCATCGTAAGATGTGAGAATTTATACCATCAAACAACTTGATCCATCAATTTGCCTTGATAATTCTTTTTTCTTGGAATATGAATGTCAAATTATCACATTCTTGTATCAATTGTTTTATCATAGGTCCATAGGTAACAATGCATAACATTTAAATCCTAAATGATAATATTAGAGCACTCACATTAGTCTTACAAAATTTTACATAACCAACTTAAAAAACACCCCATATTAAGCTCAATTAAGTAGCAAAATAAAGTTAGCAATGAAAAGTATCTTGCCACACTTAGTTTGGCATTGTCAATAAATAAATAAAGTAAGAGATAAAATATTGAGGCTAATGTAGGTGCATAAAAAAATGGTTAGCTAAACTATAAAAAGTGAGTTTTTTATTTTTATTTTTATTTTTATAATCAATTTAGCTAGAAACTCATTGAAGCTGATGTGTATGCTCTTAGATTAAGAATTTGAGGTCCTATCAATTTTTTAATCACTTTTTAAAAGTAGTTATAATGTTCTTTTGTTTTTTGGTTGCAAAAAAAAAAAAAAAGTAATGTTTTTTTTTTTTTTTTCAATAAATTATAGTTTTTTTTAAAGGATATTGATAAATTAAGAAAAAATTTCAAAAAAAATGGATAATATAAATTCATCAAAAAGATGATAAGAAAAACTATAATATGACTAGGAGAGAGCAAGGACCTACCCGACCTAACCTAAAGGGTCTTGGACGGGTTAGGTGGATGCTAGGGTTGGGTCTGGGCCAAAAACTCGCGTGAATTTTGGGTATCATGTTGGTATTAAGTCCGATTGGACTTGTTTGGAAAAAAGAGTCATATTTGAAACTTGACCCAATCAAAGATCCAAATTTGGGGGTTGGGTCGAGTTCCTCCCTAACAAGCCTTAGGTTGGGTTGCGGGTGATTGTGAACCCAACCCGACCAAATCTCAATCCTAAATATGACATTTTTTTTTCTTTTTCGGGGAGGGAGGGGGTGGGGGTGGTTTTGCATTAGGTTTTTTTTTTTTTGGGCAGGGCAGGGCAGGGCAGGGCAGGGAGCATCCCTTCCCAACCTCCCCTAGCCCAGCCCTTGGTCAGATGCTTTTGATGGATTGAGACAACTAGACAAGCCAACTTACTCAGTGTCAAAGTTCCTAGGATGTTTTGCATTCATATACTTAAGATAACATTTTGTATTAGACGTGCGAACCTTACTTTAGCTGGTGCTCCACATATGCATGTACATATTCGTATTACACGGCAGAATAATAGTAACCTGAATTATAAATTGATTGGTCATTCGTTTTTGATGTAGACAAGTCACTTTACTCAAATGCCATAGCTCGTTGGATAGTGATTAGCATGCATATTTTAGGTGACTTTTTTCTTTAATATCTGACTTTCAAAACTTGAAACGAATATAAAACGTTGAGGTATGAGTTGTACAACTTCTAAAAATTTGAAGATTGAACTCTACCTAATAGAAATAGATAATGCAGTTTCGAGCTAATGGAGAAAACATAGGGGGACCAAAGTTTACTTACCCAGAAAAGTCTCCGAGATTGACGATGTATATCAAATTTTATGACATTCAATAAAGTAAGAGTTAAGGTCGGCCCAGCAAACAAATGTTGAATGTTTGACACTTGGCTACATTCTGTGCCTCTCTCTCTAACTTTTTTAGTGAAAATGAAGCCAATATTTTATTCCAATGTCAACGACCTCCTTTATTTATTTATTATTATCTTGTTTTTAAGGCTATCTCTTTTTTAAGTTCAATTATAAATTAATAACGTCCTCTTAATTTGATTAGTTTTCAATTTCGTATCTAAAAGTTTGATTTTGTCAATTTTAATTTTCTCATTGAACTTTCATTTTATGTTCAATGTATTCCTTTTTTTTTTTTTTTTTTTTTACTTTTAATAAACTGTTAAATCTTAGGAAAATTTTATATTTTTTCCTTAAATTATACCCCATGTTACACTTATCTTTTTAAACTAAAAGGATGCATACTTTATTCTTCTAAACTATTATCCATATAACACTTTATCACCTTATACTAAGAAAGAGTGCACACTTTCCTGCATAAATTACTTGTGTAATACTTTGCACCATATTTCATGAATAATAGTTTAGAGAAGTTGATGTGTATTCTCCTAGTTTAAGGGGGTGAGTGAAAAATGGATCATAGTTTATGGGATAAAATGTATATTCTTATAGCTTAGAGGGTTAAGTGTAGAAGAGGGTATAGTTTGAGGAAAAGAGGAGGAGGAGGAGGATGAAGGGGAAGGGGGGGGGGGGGGGGGGGTAAAGAGTGCATTCTCATAATTTAGAAGGGTAAGTGTAAAATGAGTCATAGTTTAGGAGGAAAAAATGTAATTTTCCATAAATCCTGAAAATATAACCGTTAATCCTGAAAATTACATGTTTTTTTATGTTTTTAAAACACACGTTAAATTTCATGCCAACTGGATGTTATTTATTATACAATTTATAAACTTATTTTTTATATATAATTTTAGATTACAAAACTTGAAACTTAAACATTGATGGATGACATAACTATTAATTTTTTATTTTCTATAAATTTTGCAAGTATAGAGGATATAACTCATATAAGAATAAAATGTAATTTAGTGATGAATTTGTCAAAACTTACATCCAATAAAAATATATTGAATTGAGTTGCCAAGTTTTTTGCCAACTTTTATCTTAAAAAAAAAAAAAAAACTTTTTTTTAATAAAGAAAATGACCTAAATTTCCAGTTCATTTTCTTTATTTATTTATTTTTAGAATACTAAATATTTTTAATATACAAACGGGGAGAAAGTTTTAAAAAAACTTACAGTGGTGTATATCTAAAAGAGTCTATTTTAATCTTTTCCTTCATCTTCCTCTTTTAACATTCGGTGCTCAATGACGGGTAGGGAGGCAAACTAGAGGTGATCTCAAGTCAAGAAGATGAATTGAAGCTAGCAAACTCAATTGTGAGGTGGCCGTGGTACTCTTAAGCTTCTCCCTCTTTCATCATTGCATTGTGACAAAAGGGATGATTCATGACTACCTAAGATTTAACCATTGACATAGTATGTAATGGTGGAATTCTAGAATGAAAAATGATATTTATGTAGCTAGGAAAGACACGAGTTAAACATTTCAAAACTCAATTCTGAAATTTTTTGGGCATTGATAGTGATTATTATATGATACGTTTCAGCACGGGTAGTATACTACCCGTTCTTACATTTAAATATTAAATAATAGTGATCATGAAATGATTTTTTTTTTTAATTCTGTTAATAAATCCCTTAAGAGCAGTAGTTAAGATGTATTTAATATTTTATTAATTTTTATACTTTTTTTTAAAAACTAAAGTCAAAATTTACACATATATTAAATAAAAAACACACATACAACTATAATAAATTTGTATGGAGTTACTGTTTATAAGTAAATGCAATAATATTTAAATCTATTAAGACATTAATTGCTTTTTGGTATCAACGAAATTTAAATCCCAAATCTTTTATTTTTTATTTGGCAACAAAATTTTTTACCAATTAAATTAATTGGAGCTAATTAAAGTGGTTTTACTTAGGTGAACACTTATTTGACGGACAAATCATTTCAATTTTAAATGAGTTATTTGGCACTGAAATTAAGATTAGTCGTAACAAAAAAAAAAAAAAAAAATTCACCACATAGTATTTCTCTCTATATCTTGACTATTCTTTTTCTTTATTGAATTAAAAAAAAAAAAAAAAAGTAGTGAAATAGCGAATATTTAAAAGTGACCACGACACCTGCAGTTTTGAGCGTACAGCGAAATAGAGCGACTTCTTACAGGTCAACTTCCTCTCTAGCTAGTAGTTGCTATACTCATTTCCCTATAAATATCTTCACATTCCTCGTTCATTTCATGCGTAAACTTTCCCCAGGACAAATCGTTTTTTTATTTTTTTCTCTGCAAAAACTTCTAGTTCATTAATTAAGCGATGTCTTGGGGTTTGAGTTATGCTAGTTCATATTCATTCACTTTTGCATCATGCACACTGCTGGTAATATTGTTACTACTGGGTTCGAGTAGCCAGAGCTGTGACGGGTTGGGGACATTTGGGTTTGACATTCACCACCGGTTCTCGGATACGGTTAAGGCAATTCTTGGCGCTGATGGGCTTCCAGAGAAAGGGAGCGTAGAGTACTATGCTGCCATGGCCCGCCGTGACCGCATAATCCAGGGCCGTCACCTTGCTGCCAGTAACAACCAGCAGTCGCCACTCACTTTTGCCAATGGAAACAATACGCTTACCGACCCCAGTTTGTCATTGTATGATCCTAAGCCACTCATGAACCTTTTTATTTTCCCCTTCTTTGGTGAACTTTGATTTAAGAATTGGATGATGATTGTTTAGATAAATTAGATACTAAAGGGGTATTTGGTACATGTACTTAAAAACTGAAATTATGTGTTTGAAAACGTATGTGAAAATACTTGTAGATAAAAAAGTGTGTAAAAATACGTGTAATATTGTTTAAAAACTAAAATTATATGTTTAAGTGAATGTATCAAACAGGACCTAAAATGCTGAAGAAAAAAAGATGAGAGAGATAGTGTTAACTTATATCGTTAAATTACTAAAAGTTTAAATTATTAAAATATGATAAATTTAATCATTTAATCATATATTTTATTATATATATATAATTCAAAATTTTGAATACAAGTCGTTTATCCAACTTTTTGTATTCAACTTTATAGCATACCTGTCAAACACAACTCATTAGTTAATTATCGTTAGACTGAAAAATGAAAATATGCTCCCACCGTCAAGGAAATCCATGCACTTTGGAATTTTTTAGTTTCTTGGTGACGATACCGATCTTCGTTCTATTTAGGAGTTCTTCCTGTTGCTTTGTTCTAACCACTTCTTGTTTTTTGGATATTTCAGTCTGTATTATGCTAATGTTTCTGTGGGGACACCAAGTTTATCATTTTTGGTGGCATTGGACACAGGCAGTGTTTTGTTCTGGTTACCATGCGATTGTCAGAAAAACATTGCTGTCGGTTGCAGTACCTACACATACCTATCATCTGGAGAGGTGCGTTAGTAACCTCACCATGCATATTGCTTCTCAAGTGAATATATCTGACTTTTACAAATGATTAATCATTGCATATATGTCCACGGCGATGTGCTTGTACCAAAAATTTTCGAATAACAAACTCTTTTTATTTGTTTTATCAATATTAAAAGATAGAAATAAAAACAAACACCCAAGCATGGTTTAAAGATTAAAATTACAGCCTTCAGAACCGAATCAGTTGGAAGACCCAAATAATTGACAAGCCCAGTGTAGGAAGCCCATAAAGCCCAGAATTCTAATTCGATTTTTGATCAACTTTTGTTTCTGGTCTATAGACTTATTCGGACTCGAAATTAGAGTGCTTATACGGTTATACCTACGGCTTATCTGTTTTTTTGTTTTGTTTTGTTTTGTTTTTGTTTTTATTTTTTTATTTTTTTTATGCCTTTTGTTTTAGTTTAATTTTTACAAATAATATAATTTTTAACTTTTTAAAAATAAGTTAAATTTTGATTTTTTGTCACATATTTAACGTAAAAGTTATTAAAATTGTATATTTTAATAAACATTATGTAAATTAAAGTTATTAAAACATTTGTGGCCCCTTGTGGGGCTCATATTGATGTAAGAGGAAAAAGTACTTTTACGTAAGGTTGTCAAAATTGGAATCCTACGTAATATCGTTAAAGGTAGGTTGGATCGTAGATCGTAGGATCGGATCGTGAATCGTAAGATTTTACACATTTTTAGATTTAAAGTAAAAAACACATTGATAATGACTTTGTATGTTGAATAATCACATTAATTATAAATTCATACTTAAAAAAACTAAAATTTCCATCATATGATGTAATTTGCATGTCATACATTGCTAAGTCTATACTAACGAAACAAATATATTTAAATTTTGACCCAATGCATTTAAAAAGTTCAATAAGTGTTTAATTAGCAACCAAATATCAAAATATTTATCAAAACATATGGAAAATATTTTCTAAGTTCTAAGTTCCAAGTTTGGAATCCAAAATAAGTTAACAAATGGAAACTAACTAATTACAATATGAAATCCAAAAGCAAAATGAATATTAAGATGAAATGAATATTTAATTATTTTCATTCTAAGGTTATTATAACCACCGTCCTAAATTCCTAATCATCATCATCCATTTCATCATCTATGTAGACATTATATATTTATATACTAGAGTTGCAAAAGACATCAAGATACAATTTCACACTCAACTATTTAAGTTATACCACTCAACAACAATTAAAGAACATACTTAAAAAAATCAATCAATCAATATACAAATACAAGCATAGTTGATAAAATTATATATAAAAAAACATTTTAGTAATATTAGAACACAAATTAGTACATTGATCAAACAAATTTAACAACATTATAGTTTAAAAGGTAGCAAAGCCAACATCAGATTCTTCATTTAGAAATGATGAAGCATTCATTCATTTTGATTACAAGTGAACTAGAAACTAGAAAACATTTGCTGAGGTTAATATAATTTCATAAAAATAAAATAAAAAGTCATACCATCATAACATGAAAAAATAAAAACCCTTAAAGTTTCATCAAAACAAAAAATTTATCCCATAAAAGAAAAAAATCAAAAATTTTTTTTTTGGGTAGAATCGGTAGGATCGGTAGGATCCCATATAATCCTACGATCCTGTACGATCCTACCATTTTACGATTCTAGTACTATTCTAAACGTTTTGGTAAGGTGAGATCGATCGTAAAATCGTGCGATTCTACGATTCAGATCGCAATTTTAACAACCATGCTTTTACGAGTAAAAGTGAATAATTTCACCACCTCTTCTTTTGCATTTCAATTATATAGTTTTTTTTTCCAAAATTCCTTTACAAGTACATAATAATAATAATAATAATAATAATAATAATAAATTCAAAATGATTCTTAGATAGTCAAGAGAAAAAATAGCAAAATTTATGTTCACCACCCTTCATACTTTTTTTACTTTTGCCTGATGGACAAAAAGTTGGTCTTGAGTCATATTATTGGTAAAGATATCTTTTTGGACGCTTCTTGATGAGATGTGAGACTTTGAGAATGTTTGGATAGATAAAAACATTATTTTCTATACCTAGAACATTGACATTAGATTTGGTTTTATCTGTAATGAATATTTTTAAAATTTTTGATGAAAAAAAAAAAAAAGGTTGCCAACATTTTCCTTTGGCCAGATTCCCTTAGAAAGTGTTTGAATATAGTTTGTGTATAAAATCTTACGTACGTGTAATAATTGGTGCCTATGGGTGTCATTTTGGACTTATTAGGCCTCCTAAAGTTAATGACCCAACGGATCATAATTATGGTAAATTTCTAACGGTAAATGAGGTTATTATTTTGAGGGTAGTGCTATAGAAACATAGTTACACAATAGTTTTACAACAAAACGTAAGTGATAAACTATTTATAGTTTTTATTTGGGCTCATCACTTACGTTATATTTTTATCTATCATTAGGTTGCCACCTAAACTTTGTTGTAAAAATGTGTGCTTGTATCTTTACTTTTGTTTTAATTTGACTAATGAAAGCTAATGATATTCATTACTTGATCTTTACTAATATGGACTATAGTTACATGTATTAATTTAGGGTTTTGCTTTCTCGTTATAAACTCTCTTGTCTCCTGCTATATTGCCACGTCCACCATTATGCAAGATTTGCTGTAACCAAGTTTATGGCAAATTTTTGTCCCCTTTTTTCTTTCTTTCTTGGCTCCATTCTCTCTCCAATATCATCACTATCATCTGAGTATTGCCAAGACCACGCCTTGCTTCACCCAAGAAGAAGGCAAATTAAAGTCAATTAAAGGAATAAGTCTCTCATAATTTGTGTTTGTTTGTTTAGACCCCTTAAAACAGATTGTTTAACTTAATATATTAGTTAAGTGATTACTTAGGTTAATTATGAGATCTAGGTTAAATAGTGAAAAATCATATCATGCACAGCAGCGGAAAAGTAAATAACACACAGATATGATCATTCAGGAAAATCAATGAAATGAACAATTTCAAGGTAAAAACTTGGGGAAGCTTTGACCTAGCTATCCTCAAGGTAAACAAATCCACTGATAGAGAATTGAAATTTTTACAAAAGATTTAACCCTAAATCTATTTCTACCTCTAGTAATAACTTATTGATACAACTACGTGTAAGTTCTAAATCCACGAACTCTTCTCTCTTGGATTTGTAGTATACAAGCTCCCACACTTATGACTTTGAGATCTCACTCAAAGATTTCAGATCACCACTTGTTGATCTTGTAGCAGCAACTAGATTCCACCAGCACTTGATTGTAGATCTTGTTCTGGTAGACACTTGCGGAGTTAGAAGATACAAAACCTCTTAGATCTCACAACAGTAATTCACAAGTCTTTTAAGAGTTTTTAAAACGTAGTTAGGGTTTTCCTTTTATATTTAGGAGTGTTGGACTAAAACCCTAAACATTTTCATGGGCTTTGGCCTGATTTAAAATTCTACAGAAACTGCTTTACTGTAATTTTTGATCAGTCGAGCCTATTCTTCGATCGGTTGAGCTTCATTGAATTTCAATTCTTTTTCTTGTAGCTTGAATGTTCTTCAGACTTGACTTGTATCACCTTGAGCAATGTCTAACACCTATTCTAGACATGTTTTTGTTTTTGGTTTGCTAACATAAACAAAATAAGACTCTAAACACTTAATTCCAAATCTTTAGAACCTAACAATTTGTATCTCTAAAAAAAAAAAAAAAAAAAAAAAAAAAAAAAAAAACCCATAACAGTAAAATCAAAGAAATTTTATCAATCACCCAAAATACACATATATCCATCAAATATATCAGAAAATGAAGTGTCATAAACAAAAAGAGAGAAAACTAACCACGCAGCAGTGATGAAATCAGTGTCAAGAGGGAGGGAGATAGACGTTTGAAATTAGGAATAGAAAAATCAAAGAAATAAATTGTTGAGCTCTAAACATTTGCGGTTGCGATTTTGATACGCAGGCCATGTTTCTCAGATGGTGTCTTTGGCATTATTTCTGATAGCTCCTTGTCAATTGTCATCCATGACCAAGGGTGCTGAGTGTATTACGGTGAGTTTGCTTGCTAAAGGTTGTAAGTAATTGAGAGAGAAGGACAAAATTAAGAGAAACCAAATGTGGTTATTTTTTTGCCTTTGGATCGTTAGTCAGCTAACGCTAGGTGTCTTTCATCTATATTAAAATGAAGAAAACTTGAAAGTTTATAACGGGAGGAGAGCCAAACCCATTAATTTAATAGCTCAAATAATGAGTTTTATCACTTTAGGGCCTGTTCTCACAATACTGAATTCTCATATCTCCACATGTTCGGCACCAAACAAATAAGCCCAATAAGAGCACCAATTATAGACTTATCTCTTTCTCTTTTATAAATGTGGGAAATTAGTTTTATTTTTTTCCCAAAACACTTTCCATTAAGAATTCAAGATACCACCTTATTAACTCATGAAATTTTTGTTATGAACTTTATTGTTCAACCGACACTTCTTAATATTTGTAATGACAGCATCCAAATTTTTTTTTTTAAATCCTTTTTTTTTTCTCATTCAATTAATCAAATCAAATTAAAATAAATTTTTTATTTATTCACTTATCCATGTTACTTAAATGTATACTCTTAATCCTTTATCAAGCAGGAAATAAACCTTAACATTTATAGTCCTTCTGCATCATCAACAAGTGAAAAAGCTCCTTGCAACATCAGTAACATGTGCGATCAAAATCAATGTCTTTCAGCTAGTAGTGACTTTGCTTATACAATTGGCTACGTCGATGGTTCATCAACTTCTGGGATCTTAGTTGAGGATGTTTTGCACCTAATTACGGATGACAATCAATTAAAAGCTGTTGAAGCTCAAATTACTTTTGGGTAAGTTAATTTTCATTGCTTTGCTACCAAAAACTTTGGGGCAAATATCATTTCAAGTAACACAGTACCGATTTAATATAAATTTCTAAAAATGGGATTAAAATTAACAATTGTTAGCTAAAGTGACAAAATTTCTGGAATAACTGATATTTTGTCAAATATAGATAATTTTGGTGATGAATCTGGAGTTTGGAAGGTTAGGCTTGGGAGGCCATGATATTGTATACATTTAGACGGTGATATTACAAGAAAAAAGTGTAGTCTTCAATATGATTTTTTTTTGGGGGGTGCAATCACTAGTGAGTTTGCATTAATTTTCTTATAAGTTGAAGTTGCTTCTTGTTTTTTCACTGGTGGTAAGATCTGTTTAGAAAATTTTCATGTTTTGGGTGTGACACTTGAGAGCGAATCCCGTTATTTTGTTGCAGTTGTGCACAAAATCTGGTTGATGGTACAGTAAACGGTTTACTTGGGCTTGGAATTGATGACTTATCTGTTCCTAGCATCTTAGCAAGAAAAGGGCTAGGTTCAAATTCTTTTTCTATGTGTTTTGGAGCTGATCATGAACATGGGAGAATAACTTTTGGAGACACTGGCAGCTCAGACCAAAAAGAAGCGCCTTTCACCATTGACCCATCAAAGTAAGTTGTTTGTTTCTCGACTTTGAAAAAATACTGACCGAAAAGCTATTTATTAGTTTAGCAAGAAGACTATCTGTGACCTGAATCTCATCGTAATTGCACTAATTTTGTAATTGAAAACTTGTTATCAGTCCATCTTATAATATCACCGTCTCTCAAATAACTGTGGGAAGCAATGTTTCTAAGCTAGAGTTCAGTGCAGTCTTTGACTCTGGTACGACTTATACTCTGCTAAAGGACCCAGTTTATACAATTATTTCTAGGAGTGTAAGTAATTTAAATTACGTGTTTAATGGTATCGTTGGAATTACATTTAATACAAATGAAAATGACTTGTACTCCTATATATTATTTTGTAGTTCGATTCCCAAGTCAAAGAAAACCGATACGATGATCAGAGCTCCGGCTTTGAATACTGTTATAGCTCAAGGTCATCTATATATCTGGAGAAATCTATTCATAATTCATATTTGTTTTCTCTTTCCAACATGATCTGAAGCACTAACATCTACTTCCTTTCCAATGCAAATCTAACAGTAATTTCCCTGAAATCAATTTGACATTGAAAGGTGGAAACGAATATGTTGTCACTAATCCAGTAGTACTGGTTAATGATCAGGTATGCACTCACTTTCTAGTGCTTTATATCCGATTCCAGCTTGAGTTATGCTAAAACTTGATGTTCTGGTCTCCAGGGTATATATTGCTTGGCTATTAGCAAAATTGATGGAGATTCCGGAGATAACATCATAGGACGTGAGTATTTATTTATCAAAAAATATCTCTATTTCAAAACCTATTAGTAAAGTTGCATTTTCATGTTTTTCTATCAATTTTGGAATTTTAGGCCATGTGTTCTTCTCCTTATAAGGAGATTATCATAAAACAATACGTTGGTGGAAATTCCCTGTAAGGCCGTAACCTGCACTGGTTGTGATTTTTTTTGATAATGAACTCTCAAGTTGACAAAAAGCATTTGGCATTTAACACATATTATGGAGGTGATTTTTTTTTTTTTTTTTGGGCACATCAAACACCAAAAATAGAGCATCATGAGGTGTGTTAAATGTGTCAAAATTTTGAGACATGCTACAGTACACTCACAAATATGAGAGCGTACGGACAGAAATGCTATCAAGGTTTAATATTTTTTTATTCTTTTTTTTCACTCCTCTCTTATCACTTTATTCTTTTCTCTTCTCTCTCATTTCTTCTCTCTCTGTCACTCTCTATCTCTTCCCTCTCAGTCCTCCTTGCTCAAGATCTCTCGCCACCAACCTTCACAGCCCTCGCTGTTGACTTCCATAGCCCTCGCCGCTGACCTTCAGATCTCTTAATCCGGTCGTGGGTGTGAGATTTGGGATGGGTTTCGATGTGTGGGTTTTGGGTCATTGATTGATTGGTTGGGTTGAGATTTTGGGCTTCTGGTGGTGTCGTGGTTGTGGCGGTGGTTGGTTGAGTTTTGGGCCGACGATGTTTATGGCTATAGTGGGTGGCGGTGTTTGTTGAAGATTTTGAGTTTTTTCTTCTTTTTCTTTTCTCTTTCGTTGAGATTTTTGGATTTCGAATTTGTTGGAGATCCAGTGATTGTGATTGTAGTTTGTGACGATTGATTTGCCGTTGGTGGTGATTTGCCATTGCTGTTAGTGGTTAGTTTATGACAATTTTGAGTTAATATATTACTTAATGTGTTGGATATATTATTTTAATATATAGAATTAAAGAATAGAAGATGTGATAAATGGTGAATTGTAAAATGATGTGTTAAAATAATAAAATAGGCTTTTGATGTGTTAAAATGACAATTTTTATAAGAGAGTTGATGAAAATACACTAATGCTATTATGTTTCCTGCCATGTTATAAATTGAGAAATTGCCACTTATAAATAATGAATTTGTTTCATTATTTTCATGTAGAAAACTTTATGACCGATTATCACATAGTTTTCAATCGTGAGAAGAAAGTCATAGGGTGGAAGGCATCCGACTGTGAGTATATATAATTCAACCTTATTCTTTAGATTAAATTTCAATGTTCTATTTTTTTACTTCTCTTTGTAAATTCTTTTCAGTTTCTATAATGAGACTTGGTTTACACAGGTGGATACAGCCCGTCACAGTCTCCTCCGACACCTGATGGTAATTCGAACTCTCCACCTACCAACCCATCACAGTCTCCTCCGACACCTGATGGAAATTCGAACTCTCCACCTACCAACCCATCAAAGTCTCCTCCACCTACCAACCCATCACAGTCTCCTCCGACACCTGATGGAAATTCGAACTCTCCACCTACCAACCCATCACAGTCTCCTCCTTTTTCCCCTCCTCTTGCTGGGAGTCCTGGAAACGATTCTTACATACCGACAGTACCTCTATTTAATCATTCACCTGAGTTGAAGTCTTTTACTTACGCCCTCACGATGCTTCTAGTTTCTTTTTTTGCCATTGTTTGATTCTCTTTTTATTTGGTGAGGCTTTCTGATCATTCCAATCATTCACCCAAACTGGACGCATTGGTGGCTTCTTTGTTTTTTATTTGTGTTGGGGGTTCGGATAACTGTTTGAATAAGTATTGTTCGAAAATTGTCATGGTTTCAATAATTGCGAATGTGAAGGTTGGAGTGTTCAGAAACTTTGATTAAAAAAATTGTGTTCTATTTGGCTGAAATTTGTTTCAATAGCAAATTCCCAAAAATGACATAACTACTATATAATTTTTTTTTTCCTCTCATTAATTTATATGAACTAAATAAAAGAAGAAAAAAAAAAAGACAATATCAACTACTTGTATATTTAGTATTAACCCGACCCCTTCGAATTATGTTCTCAATCGGGAACCACATCTCTTGAAAATAAGGTTACTCCTTGCTAGTTCAAAATTGTTAAAGCAATTGCATCAATAAATGCAAAATAGAAAAAGTGGTAAGTTTACACAATTTTGTAAAAAATTACCTACATCATCGGTCTTTGTATATATATAATTGTATATATTCATTTTTGTTACAATAATCATGCATATTTACATGATTACTGTAGTTTTATTTAAATTGTAGCTTTTAAAATAATTGATAAATTAAGAAAAATTTTCAACAAAAAATACATCAAATAAATTCACCCAAAAAGATGAAAAAAGAAATCAAATTCTGATATGAGCTTTTTCTTGGGGGGTTGCAAGTCTAAAACTACATCAAATAAGCCTTGGTCAGATGCTTTTGATAGAGGCAAGTTACCTTACTCTGTGTCACAGTATACATCATTTAGATTACATTCTCTGATATGGGAGGTGGAAAAACCTTAATTTTAGTGTTCCAAGTTCCAACAAACCTTGTTTTTCAATGCAATGATGGATTTGACCAGCTCAGTACATGTGCATGCGCCTATAAAATATACTACTTCGTATTACACGGCAGAATCATAGTAACCTGAATTATAAATTAAATTAAACTGGTCTTATGTTTTTTATTATGTAACTTGGAAAGTCATTTGCAATTGCATATTTTAGGTGATTTTCTTTCAAAACAAGACACGAATATAAAACATAGAGGTATGAGTTGACTTCTAAACATTTGAAGTTTGAACTCTACCTAAAAGCAAATAGACAATCCAGTTTAGAACGGGAAAAGAGTAATGCTACATACATTAAATTTACAAGTTTTTACTAGTTTTTTTTTGAACTTACTATAAATATTACTTTTCTACATACTATTAACAATCTGCTATATCAATAAATGTCAAATTTTTTTGTGTACGTAGACTTTTTCAAAAAAGAAAAATGCATATATACTTATGTTTAAATTAGTGTGTTAAAAATATATTAACTCAATATAATAGGCTTAAGTTAAATCCTACTTTGTGTGCAAATCAAGTGTCCTACTTGTACTACAAGCTTAGTAACAATTCATTAACTATGGTTACTAGATTTGTACAAGTAAAACGCTTGACTTACACCTAAGTTAGGATTGAGCTTGGACCTATTACATTGGACTAATACATCTCTAATTTCCATTCTCAAACTTAAGGTAGAAGCTCCATAAAGCCTTGAGATTTGATAAGTTTGAGAAGATCTCTTGAAGATGTCTTCAATAATACCTTGAAGATGACCATGAAAATGCCTTGAAGAAGCCATGAAGAAAGCCTGATAATGACCTTAAAAGAGACCAAAAGGATTAGGCACTATGGGGAAAGAACCATGCAAAATAAAAATAAAAAGTGTCCGAAAAATGCCTCTCATATTTTAGCAGAAACTAATCTAGTTTTATAATTTTTTTTCCTCGAAATTTGAGATTTTATGTATTTATACATGCTAATTATATATATTATTCATAAATATTTTTCTTATCAAAGCTTTTCTATTTATTGTAGTGATTAGGACTAGTCTTAACAAAAACAGTTCCTTAGATAGCATTTCTCTTTATATAAGTTTATATATCTTGAATATTTTTCTTTTTTATTTTTTTAAATTAAAAAGGAGTGAGATTTTGAAAATTTTTAATTAGAAAAATACATAAGATATAGTGAATATTAAATTGGGTCCACATAACACTAGCGAGTCGCCACCTGCAGTTTCAAGCTTACACTCTCAACGGTCGACAACAAGAGAGTGACTGACTTTCATTCCCCTATTAAAATCTTCATATCCCTCGTTCATTTCATGTATTAAACTTTCCAAGATAACTCTTTTTTTTTTTTCTCTGCAAAAACCTTCTATCCTGGCTATGGCTTGGGCTTCTTCAACTTGTACCACTTGTTCATATTCATCCACCTCCTCATCACTCATGCTACTGATACTGTTACTGCTGGGTTTCAGTTCCCAGAGCTGTTACGGGTTGGGCACATTTGGGTTCGACATTCACCACCGGTTCTCGGACACGGTTAAGGCAATTCTTGGCACTGATGGTCTTCCAGAGAAAGGGAGCGTAGAGTACCATGCTGCTACGGCCTGCCATGACCGCATAATCCGAGGTCGTCACCTTGCTGCCAATAACAACCAATCGCAACTCACTTTCGTCAATGGAAGCGAGACCATGTATTTGCCATCGTATGGGTATGATCCTGATTTTTTAAGGGAAAAATTAAGGGGGATTTGTTAGGTGAACTATTTTAAGAAAATTTTTATGAAAAAATATAAAAAATAATTAATATTTTTTTACCAAAAAGAAGATAAGTATATATATACAAAACTAAAAAAAGAAGAGAAAAAGGAATGGGCAATAATGGTGTCATGGCTCATTTGGAGGGCAAGAAATAAGTTGTAATATGAAGGATTCAAGTTACATCAGTCTCAGATCCAAGCTTCGCGGCTCTAATGATATACCTTAAATTGAAATCTTTTGTGTTAACTGTGGTCAACATTTTGAAAAAGCATCTGCATATGTTGCTGTGTTTGTGGACGGCATCATCGTTGTTGTCTGAACTGCGGGTTTTCCATGGAGATTGCTTGAAGGCGGTTTGGAAAGATGAGTGATGACCAGCTCCTGCGCACTGCACACACGGGTAGACCAGCCCCACCAAGTGTTTGGATATAAATTTTAAGTCTATTATGCACAACTCGCCACATGTGTAAATTGTGACTAAAATTGTGTGATTTGTCGTGATCTCACATTATTCGTCTTTGGGCGATGACCAGTCCTGGTCATACGTGCATTTCAAATGTGCGCCTAGCAAAGCCCTTAGAAAAATACGTGAAATGGTGAATGAGCCTTTGACTTTCACGTATGAAAGAATCCCTCTTCTTCTTCTTTACGGGTTAATTACTTCCTTACTAGCTAGTAGCTACTCATTCCCCTATAAATATCTTCACATTCCTTGTTCTATTCTAATAAACTTTTTGAGACAAGCCATTTTTCTCTCTGCAAAAACCTTCTAGCTAGGCTATGGCTTGGGCTTCTTCAACTTGTACTACTTGTTCATATTCATTCACCTACGCATCACTCATGCTACTGCTATTGTTACTACTGGGTTTGAGTTCCCAGAGCTGTTACGGGTTGGAGACATTTGGGCTTGACATTCACCACCGGTTCTCGGATACGGTTAAGGAAATTCTTGGCACTGATGGGCTTCCAGAGAAAGGGAGCGCAGAGAACTATGCTAGTATGCTACTATGGCCCGCCATGACCGCATAATCCGAGTTCATCACCTTGCTGCCAATAACAACCAATCACAACCCACTTTCGCCAATGGAAACGAGACCATGTTTTTGCCATCGTATGGGTATGATTAACAAATGCTGCATTTTTTTATGAATAATTTTTATAAAAAAAGAGAAAAAATAATTTATGTTTTGATATTTTTAATTTTTTTTTTTCTTAAAAGTGGTATCAGAATTTTTTTTAAAAATAATTTATTAATAATTGAGACACCCATTAACATGACTTTTTTTTTTTTAATTCATTCATGTCTATTGGTCTTCTTATCATGTTAAAGAAAGTACGAAGTAGTATCTGTATGCCTGATATACTTCCCAAAATAAAAAACGCAACTTAATTATTTCGTCTTTTATACCCATAATTAAGAAGATGATTAGTGGTCGTATTATATATATTGTTTGGTCCTAATAGTGGTTGTTGGTTTTAGACCCCTTAAAAACATAATTGGATTAACCTAGGAATTTAGCCAAGTTGTTACTTAGTCAAATTAATTAAATCTAGGTTAACACAATCAAATAATCATATCAAGTATAGTAGCGGAAATATAAATAACACAAAGATATGATCACCCAAGAAACCAAACCGGTAAAAACCTGGGGATGATTTAACCTAGCTATCCTCAAGGTAAACTTGAATCCACTATCTTGAAAGAATTAAAATTCATACAATAAGACTTACAAGCTCCCACGCTCGACTTCTTATTGCTACCCACCAGTAGAACTTACTGACATGACCACGTGCAAGTTCCGAATCCACAGACTCCTTTTTTCTTGGATTCTCCACCAAATACAAGCACACCCGCTTGTCTTTTCTTTAAGTTTCAATGGCAGCAACTGGAATGATCATCAAGGTGTAGAAAACTCTTCTCCTTAAAAACTCTAAGTTTATGTGAAGGAAACCTCCTCAAAGATCTCACAAGAGATTCACATAAATCGCAATATGAGCAACACAAAAACGTGGCTAGGGTTTCCCTTATATACCTAGGGTAAATTAGAAACCTAAACCAATTAAAACACTTTAGGGCTGAGTTGGAAAACTTAATTAAAAAACGTCAGGTACGATTTTCGATTGATCGAGCCTAAGTTTCGATCGATCGAAATGTACTAAATCAGTTTTTTAATTAGCTTAGTATTTCATTCCAACTTTACAACAAAGAACCAACTTTGAGCACTTCTAAAACAACTTAAATACATTGTTTTGATCATGGTTTGCCAACAATACAAATTAGGATTCTAAATACATAAAACCTAAGTCTTTAGAACCTAACAAACTCCCCATTTGGCAATCCGTGACAAAATACAACTTAAATAGCTCAAAGTTTACAAGTAAAAGCCCTTTACAAAATAATGCTCAAAAACACAAATTCAATCCTAACTACTATCCATCAGTTGCAAGAGTAGACAGCAGCTTAATTGAATCAACCTGTATATTTCCTGAAACACTTAAACAAAATGCATAACCGCATGTGTGGAAAAAAATACAAGTAAAGAAAAATAAAAATCTTGATTTCAAACACAAACAATAAAGACATATAATAATGAAGAACTCATAATCATAAATCAATAAGAAGTTTGAAACAAGAACCACAAAATATACTCCCCCTAATATGAATAACCCAACAAAGTAAAGACAATGTGGCAAGAGCTAAAAAATAAAATACAAAGTGAAGTATCTAGATACAATCTAAACAATTCCACAAGCTCAAACCAATCAAGTAATAAAATCTCCCCCTAAAACAAAAACAAGTACAAAGTATGCCAAAAACATCTCTCATATGTACTCTCCCTTTTTGTGACGGAATGCCAAAGGGTAATCAGAATCCATCATCAAAAGGAGGTGGCGAAGAAGAACTTCGAAACCATGCCAAATCTGCTCGTAGATCTCTAATCTCATCCAAAATGTCCACCAAAACCTGTCTTTGAGCCGCCTGAACGGTCAAGACATGCTCCAACGTACGTCGAATGTCGAAATCATCCGAAGTAGTCGGTGGAGGAACATCAGTAGCAGCAGCAGCACCAGAAGTCTCAACAACACCTGTAAAGGAGGGAGGAGGGGGGACACTACTAGAGGATGCATCATGAGAAACCGAAGGATCAGCTCTCAAATGAGCAGCCCTCTGACGAAGGAAGGTAGCACCTAGAGGACCAACAACATGGACAGGCTCACTAGAGGGAAAGTCAGCTAGACCTAAAAATAAAAGTATCCCATGAATGAAAATAGGATATATAAGCGCATGTCCTACGGCAGAACTTCTATGAACTTCGTTTATGGACCGAAGGAACAAGTGAGGAAAACTGATAGAAGCACCAGACATAAACGCATATAAAAACACACATCGCTCTAGAGGGATGGTGTGGAGATGAGAAATGGGCCACAAGGAATGACAAGCAACTCGAAGAAACAAATATGCGGTCTCAGTAAGCGCAGAAGACGTGATTCGAGGATCAAAACCTCACTGGATAGATGATCCAGTGATGTGTGACATGACCTCATCAATAGGAGGTGACTCATCATAGGGATAGATCGGATCAGTGACAATCGGAACCCCAAGAGCCTCAGCCACTACCCTAGGGGTAATGGTGAACTCCTCACCTCGTATCCAACTCCGAACAACGGTGTTGGAATCATAGATGTGACATGAGAGGTTAGAGAAGAACTCTCTAATCAAAGCGGTCGGGGGTGGATGATCTATCTCTAAGAGTGACAACCAACTTCTAGACTCAAGATTAGCCCTAATGGCTGGATCGACCTCATCTAGAATCACAGAACACTCAGCCCAAATCTTACGTTAACTATTAAGTTTCTCATAGGCTTCACGCACACGCTCATTCCTAAACAACTAAATCCTAGGAGGAGACACAGTAGGGGTAGAGGGAACCCTATTAGCTCTAGTCTTCCTAGGCATGGTGCTAGAATAAAGAACAAGAGCACAAAAACAATGGGAAAAACAACAAAAACAAAACCAAAGGCAGACTGCAAGTTAGCCAAAAAAAATATAGAACTATATGATGCATGAACAGATTGAATGTTATGATGCATGAGCTAATGCAGAAAATTAAGTCCAAATGAAGTTCAAAACTCACAAAATTGGCTTGAGTATAGAGTTTCTAACTAAAACCCAAAAAAAATTCAACCACTTGTTAATTTTTCAAAAAAAAATTGACTAATTGACCATTACACAAGTTAGAAAACTAATTAGAATGATCAATTATATCAAAACAATAAGCCAATTTCATCAATTTCAACTCAATTGAACAAAATCCTCAAATCGGATTCAAGCATAAACCCTAGAATTTTCAATTTTTCATAAAACCCCAAATTGATCAAATTAATTAACACCAATCATGAATATGACAATATCCCATCAAAACCCACTGATCAATTTCAAAAAACAAGCCTTGAATCATCAAAAATCTCAAAAATCAAAAGTTCCGAAAATATCCCCTAAATGCATGAAAATATGCATGAAAACATGAAAATAAAACCAAAAGGAGGGATAGAATGGTCTTACCGGCCTTGAGGGAGGAAAACCTTGCAAAAATTGAGGAAGAAAACGATAAAAAATGTGAAGTGCTGCCTTGCCAAGTCGGAGAGAGAAGAAAAGTTGAAAAACTTTTTGAAAAAGATGTTTTTGAAACAGTCAAAGAACTGTTTTAAAAAACCTGAAATACAATCTTCAATTGATCGAAAAATAGGTTCGATCAATCGAACCAGGCAGAGGCTCACATAAATTTTAAAGCAAGATTTCAATTGATCGAAAAATAGATTGGATCAATCGAAATTCTGGAAAAACAGCTTTTTGAGAGAAAAAAACTAGATTTTTTGAAAACTTACCTCAAAGCATTGAATATAACAAAACAAATGCATGAGTATGAGATGAAATGCTCTCCCAAAAACAAGATTTAAACCCAATTTTCCAGAAATTTAGATTTTAAACAATCTCCCCCATTTTTAAAGCAACAAAAACCAGTTTTGCATAAAATTCAAGGTATTTTTCAAACGTGGTTGGTCAGACCATAAACACACACAATTTCATGTACAAAGTTTAGCAAAGAGTAACTTGTGTTGTGTGTGCAACTAGCAAAAAGTTTGAGATACATATGAAGTGATATGAGAACAGAAATCAATCACAAAGTCTACACAATTCATCACATAGAATTTAAAAGAGACTAACATCTAAAGAGTTACATCATATAACTCCCACATCTCCTACACATAAGCTTACAATCATGTAAGTTTCTTGAATTTTGCCTCATAATATACACACCAATTTTTAATTTAAGTGATTTGGCATCAAGCCTAATAGTACACACCAATTTTAAGCATTTAACAATTAATCTGAGGCTTCACCTTATGTTCTTTTTGTGCATGTGCTACACTTTCTCGAGCACAAAATCTTATGATATGCACTAAGGTGTTCATGATTGGCTAGTGCACAGTGGTGAGATGGTTATTTATGCATTTCTCAAAAGGATCAAATCCGACAGTCAAACAACATGTGACTTCAAGATTAAGACAAAGTGATAAACACCATAAACATCTTTCCCACACAACATGTTCTACAAAACTTTCACTAGTAAAGTGCAATAAATAAGCTCATCAAAGCTAAACAAAGTACAACAAAACATGTCATGTGAAAGTAAATTGACCAACCTTGTTTTCAAAAACAAAGAGAATAGTACAAGAACAATAATGTGCTTCCTTTTTCTTTCCTTTCTTTCCCTTTTTTTTTTTTTTTTTTTTTTATATATATTAAATAAAAAAAACACCTAGAATGAAATGTATGAATGTAATGCAATGCAAATCCTAGAGAGATAAAAGAAAAATACAAAAACCAAAAAACAATGGTCACAAAAGAAAAGCAATGAAGCATAAGGACCATGTCAGAAAGACTAGTTAGTTTGAGTCTTTTGCATCCAAAACTTTTTAGATGCACCACGAGCATTGAAGTTTGTATTCACATTAGAGTGATTTCCAACTCCAAGATTGGAATAAAGGTTGAGCGCCTTTACCAATTCACCAATAAGTGCTATAGGATCTTGTGCTTGAGGCACTGGCACTTTTGGCTTATTTGCTCTCTTAGCAGTTTGCAGCTTGTAACAGTTTGGATGAATGTGTCCAGACTTCTCACAAAAATAACACACCCAAGCAGGCTTACCATGCACCTTGTCCTTAGAAAGGGTAGACACCTTATGTTTGGATTCTTTCAGATCAACCATAATCTTCCTAGATGATGAAACTTCAATGGGTTTAACTATCTCACTAACAGGGGGTTTGACAGTTTCACTCACAACTTCACTCACAGAAGGTTCAGAAGAAGATGAAGGAACAAAGTGTGTGGAATGGGGAGCAGACACAGAGATGCTTTCAACATAACCTATACCAGATTTGTTAGAAGGAGACTTTTGAACACTTAACAGTTGATCAAGTTTAGAACTAGCAGATCTAGCAACAGATAAATCAAGTTCCAAAGATTTAACTTTATCAAGCAATAATATATTCTCAGTTTTCACATTGTTCAAAAGTTCATTAGCATCAAACAGTTTAACAAGCAGATTCTTCTTATCAAGCTCAAGAGATTCAATCTTCTTCAGGCCAAGCTCAACACTCATAGCATCCTTTGCAGTAACTTTGCAAAGTTTATTGTAGGCCTCTTGAAGATCTGCATCTTCAGAGAGTTCCCCATCAGAAGGGTTCTCTTTAGCAGATATGTTTTCACTCACTACAGCAGTAGCTGTGAAAGCAATGAAGTTTCCATCCTCGTCACATTCTGACTCATCATCAGAAACTTCACCATCACTAAGGGTTACAACCATAGCCTTACCCTTAGATTTCAAGAAAGTAGGACATTCAAATTTCATGTGACCATACCCTTGATATCCAAAACACTGAGGACCCATAGAATTATTAGAAGATTGACCTACTTTTTCTCTAGGTTTGTCAATATTGTTAACCTTAGTGGGATCATTCTTCCTAAAATTTCTAGGTTCAGCAGTATTCACACCTTTTGCCTTTCTATTGTTATTTCTGAGAAAGTTTCTAAAGTTCTTGGCAAGGTAAGCAATCTCTGTAGCAGAGAGCTCATCATCAAATCCACAAACTTCAATATCATCAACTGACTTAAGAGCCATTTATTTGGATTTGCTAGTTTTGGGTAGGTCCAACTCATAAGACTGAAGAGATCCTACAAGTTCATCAACAAGGATGGAGTCCACATCCTTACTTTCAGTTATGGCAGTCACCTTGGGTCTAAAGTTCTCAGTTAAGGATCTAAGAATTTTCCTAACAATTTTAGGTTGATCATGAATTTCACCCAAGTTATAAGCAGAATTAACAATATCATTCAGTTTAGCATAGAATTTATCAAAAGATTCATCATCAGACATCCTAATGCTTTCAAATTTAGAAGTTAATTGCTGCAATTTATTGATTTTGACAACCTTTGTGCCTTTATGCACAGTTTGGAGGATATTCCAAGCAGTATAAGCAACCTCAACATTTGAGATTCTCTTAAATTCCTCCATAGAAACAGCGTTAAAGATAACATTCATAGCCTTGCTATTAAACGCAGCTGCTTCTTTTTAAGAAGTTTGCCACTCACTAACAGGAGTAGTGGGCTTCTCCCATCCGTATTCAACGGAGTTCCAGACTCTCTCATCAATGGATTTTAGGAATGCTTTCATCCTTACTTTCCGATAAGCATAATTATTCCTATCAAAGTGAGGAGGAATAACCAGAGAGTGTCCGTGTTCTATGACAACAGGGGTCAAGGATCAGCTCAAAGATCAAAGGATAAAAAAAAAAAGAGCTACCCGCTCTGATACGACTTGTTGGTTTTAGACTCCTTAAAAACACAATTGGATTAACCTAGGAATTTCGCCAAGTTGTTACTTAATCAAATTAATTAAATCTAGGTTAACACAATCAAATAATCATATCAAGTATAGCAGCGAAAATATAAATAATACAAAGATATAATCACCCAGGAAACCAAACCGGTAAAAACCTAGGGAGGATTTAACCTAACTATCCTCAAGGTAAACTTGAATCCACTATTTTGAAAGAATCGAAGTTCATACAATAAGACTTACAAGCCTCCACGCTCGACTTCTTATTGCTACCCACCAGTAGAACTTACTGACACGACCACGTGCAAGCTCCAAATCCATGGACTCCTTCTTTCTTGGATTCTCCACCAAATACAAGCACACCCGCTTGTGTTTCTTTAAACTTCAATGGCAGCAACTGGAATGATCATCAAGGTGTAGAAAAATCTTCTCCTTGAAAACTCTAAGTTTATGTGAAGGAAACCTCCTCAAAGATCTTACAAGAGATTCACATAAACCGCAATATGAGCAACACAAAAACGTGGCTAGGGTTTCCCTTATATACCTAGGGTAAATTAGAAATCTAAACCAATGAAAACATTTTAGAGCTGAGTTGGAAAACCTAATTAAAAAATGTCAGGTACGATTTTCGATTGATCGAGCCTAAGCTTCGATCGATCGAAATGTACTAAATCAGTTTTTTAATTAGCTTAGTATTTCATTCCAACTTTACAACAAAAAACCAACTTTGAGCACTTCTAAAACAACTTAAATACATTTTTTTGATCATGGTTTGCCAACAATACAAATTAGGATTCTAAATACATAAAACCTAAGTCTTTAGAACCTAACAGTGGTCTTCCTATAAAAGTTACAACTGGTATAATTATAAATAATTTTACACTATTTAATAAATTTTAATGAGATTAATATTTTAAAAATCTTATTATTAGATTGTATGTTCCCTATTTTCTAAACACATATGTTAAATTTCATATTAATTAGATATTAGTTATTATTCGATTTATAAACTTATCTTTTATGCCTAATTATATAATACAAAATCTTGAATTATATTTTATAGGTGAGATAGTTATTGATTTTCAAAGAAACCCTAAATGAGAATATTTCAATTTTTTAGTTTCTTGGTTACCATTGAAATGCTTCATTTAAATTCACTTCTTTCTGTACTTTTGTACTAACCACCACCCCCACCCCCACCCATGTTCTAAATATTTCAGTGCCTATTATGCTAATGTTTATGTGGAGACACCAATTTTATCATATTTGGTGGACTTAGACACAGGCATATTTGGTGGACTTAAATTGATATTATATCTCAAGATATCAATTTAAAAAAAAATGAGATTAAGATTAAATAATTGTTAGTTAAAGTGAAAAAAATTCTAGAGTGACTGATAATGCAACTCCAAATATATATATAGTGGGACCTTGGAGAAAATGGGCAAATGCCCCTTTCAAAAAATAAAAAAATAAAAATTCAGCATTTTGTCTAATTTTCCAAACTAATTAGGAAAATGCCCTTATTTTGAAACTCGATTTTCTCAAAATCGAGTTATTAAAAAAAAAAATCTGGAGCCCTATAATGGCGTTTTAAGGAGCCTATAGTAACGTTTTAAGGACCTAAAATGACGTTTTATAAGTCGATCTCCATGAAGTCGAGTTACATGCAATTTTTTTTCTTTTCTTTTACCTATAACTCGACTTCATGGAAATTGAGTTACAAAACGCCACTATAGGTTCTTAAAATGTCACTATAGGCTCCTTAAAAACACCACTATATGACTTAATTCGATTTTGAGAAAATTGAGTTTCAAAAGAGGGGTATTTCTCTAATTAGTTTGGGAAAGATGGCAAAATGCTGGATTGTTTTTTTTAAAAAGGGCAAAGGCCAATTTTTTCTATGGGACCTTAGCAAAATTTATCTATAGTACTTTGACGATAATTTTGCTAAAAGTACTATAGATAAATGTCAAAATTAGTTGAAATAACATAATAAGACCCATGAATGGTACCAAAAAGTGTAATGGGACATATGAATAGTAGCAAAAATAAGCTGAATAGTAAAATGAGTTAGTAAAAATAAATTTTTCCAAACGGACACTTAGGGTTCGTTTGGATAGTACTTATTTTATTGAAAATTAAAAATTAAAAATACTGTAATAAAATAATTTTTAAATGTGTGAATAGTGTCGTGAGATCAATTTTTAATGAAAAAGTTGCTAAAAAAAAATGTTTGTAAGTCCCGTAAACAGTGCACAAGACCCACTAGAAGTGCGGATAGTGCTTTTCAGCACTATCTAAACACACACTTAGTCTAATTGAAAATTTATCAATAAATAAAAGGTTATTTCTCATATGCAAGAAGAGAAAATGTAGAAAAAAAGCCCTTTCCTGGAAGTAGGTCTTGCTTTGGAGATCTTGATATCATAAATCTTTAGACACGTGGTGATATTACAAGAAAAAAAAGTTTCACTATGAATAAAAATTTGATGTCCCATTTTTTTGTGTTTTACTTTATGCTTCATTAATAACAATTTGTCATGTATTTTTTTTAATAAAATAATCAAAGTTAAAAAAAATTAAAAAAACATGCTGAACTGCAATGTAGTGGAGCATAAATTCGAATACAAAAAGTTGGAAAGAAGATTTCTATTTCTTTTATTTTTTATTTTTTATTTTTGGGCGCAATCACTGATGGGCTAACATTAATTTTCTTTTTCATTGAATTTGCAACTAATTTTTTTAACTGGTAGTAGGATCTGTTCAACAAATTTTCATATATATATTTGCCTATGACCCTTGAGATCAAACCATGTCATTCTGTGGCAGTTGTAGTCAAGATCTGACTCCTAATCCTCCATCACCAACTGGTAATTTACCACCAAACGGTCGACTTGGACTTGGTAATAATGTTTTATCAGTTCCTAGCACCTTAGCAAGAAATGGGGTAGTTCCAAATTCTTTTTCCCTGTGTTTTGGACCTAATCATGATTATGGGAGAATAACTTTTGGAGATACTGGAAACTCAGACGAAAAAGAAGCGTCTTTCAACATTGAGCAATCAAAGTAAGCCATTACTTTCTCGACATTAAAAAAACTGTCCGAAAGGTTATTTATTACTTTGGCAAGAAGACTATTTTTAACCTGAATCTCATCGTACTTGCACTAATTTTGTCCTTAAAATCTTGTTATCAGTTCATTATATCATATCAACATCTCTCAAATAACTGTGGGAAGCAAATGTTTCTAAGCTAGAGTTCATAGCAATCTTTGACTCTGGTGCAACATTTACATACCTGAACGACTCTACGAGTGTAAGTCATTTATATAACATGTTTCATGATATCATTGGAATTTCATTCAATACAAATGAGTATGACTTTTACTCCTATTATTTTGTAGTTCGATTCCCAAGTCAAGGAAAACCAGTCCGATTATCAGGATGCCAACTTTAAATAGTGTTATAACTTAAGGGCATCTATATCTTGATTCTTGAGAAATCAATTCCTATATCGTTTCTGTTGTCTCTTTTCAACTTGATCTGAATCACTTACATCTACTTTCTATCCAATGCAAATCAAGACAGTAATTTCCCTAAAGTTAGTTTGGCATTAAAAGGTGGAGATGAATATTTTGTCACTGATCCACTAGTAAAGTTTAATCATCAGGTATGCTCTGACTTTCTAGTGCTTTATTAATATCCGATTCTTGCTTGATTTTTGCTAAACCTTGATGTTGTGGTCTCTAGGGTGGAGAATTGTATTGCTTGGGTATTGTCAAAGGTCAATCGTCGGACATAAACATCATAGGAGGTGAGTATTTATTTATCGATAACTATCTTTATTTCAAAACCTACTTCTATCGATGAAGTTGCATTTTCATGTTTCTATACTTTTTTGGAAATTCGCCGTAACCTGCTCTGGTTGTGATTTTTTTGATAATGAATTCTCATGTTGACAAAAAGCATCTTCTCAAAAAAAAAAAAAAAAAAAAAAAAAAAACAAGCAAATCTCTAAAATGACCAATAAGTTATATTTTTGTCATTTTAGAGATTTCGGGAAACTTTTTGGTCATTTTGGGGTTTCGGGGTATTCTTGGTTATTTTAGAGATTCCGGTGTATTTTGGCCATTTTTCAAGCTTCGTGGTTTTTTTTTTAGTGGTGATTTTGAGGTTTTGCAGCTATTTTGGTCATTTTAAAGGTTTCATGGATATATATATATATATATATATATATATATATATATATATATATATATATAATCATTTTGAGGTCTTGGAAGTACTTTGATAATTTTAAAGATTTCAGGAAATTTTGGTCGTTTTAGGGGTTTTGTGGTTTTTTTTTAGCCATTTTGAGGTTTCGGGGTATTTTGATCATTTTAGAGGTTTCATGAGTATTTTTTATTCTTTTAAGGTTTCAAGGTTATTTTGGTCATTTTAGAGATTTCAAAATATTTTGGTCATTTTAGAGGTATCATGATTTTTGTTTTTGGTTTTTACGAGGTTTCAAGTCCATTTTCGTCATTTTAGAGGCTTCTGGGTATTTCAGTCATTTTTTTAGGTTTTAGGGTTATTTTGGAGTTTCAAGTGGTATTTTGGTCATTTTAAAGGGTTTTAAGGGAATTTTAATTATCTTCAAGTTTTAGAGGAATTTTGGTAATTTTTTAGATGTAAGAGAACTTCAGCAATTTTAGAGGTTTTAGTGGTATTTTTGTTATATATATTCATTGATTATTGGGTAATTTGGTGGGTTGGGTTTTACCTATAGTAATTGGGTTGGGTTGGGTTGGGTTGAGTGTGGGTTATAATTAATTGGTAAAATGGGTTATAATGGTTTTTTATATACTCAACCCATTTATACCTAACTCAAATCCACCTATTTGACATCCCTACTTTTAATACCCTCGTGTGCAATGACTTAACATAGAAAATTAGGAATTTTGATTCCCTTCTAATTTAGTGATCCGCATCCTAGGATTTTTATTTTTTTTCATAGATCCCCATCCTAATTACATCTATCTTTTGACATGATGGTTAAAAATCATTATGCCAAGAAACATATTCATTAGCATCTAATTTGGAGATTACAAAGATTATATTGTAAGACATTATTAACAAGAGATTGACATAAAAGGAGGCGTGTTTTTTTTTTTTTTTAATTTTTTTTAATTTTTTTTTATTTAACAAGAGATAAAGGAGGCTGGTTGGCAGTATCAATGTCTTAAATAAATCATTAATGCTTTGTTTGTTTTGCTGAAAAACTTTCTGTAAAGATAGTTTTCCATATTCTTCATTATTTGGTAGCAAAAAAAAAAACTGGTCAACGTAAAACAATCTTTAGTCAATAGAAAATCCTAATAAAAATAAGGCTTATTTTCTATAAATTGTTTTCCAAAAAAAAATTTTGGAAAACAATTTCTCTCTCACACATTGTATCTCCTATAAATATTATATTCTTTTGTAGTCGTGGGAAACTTAATTTTTTGGCTTCTTCTCTCTCATGGTAAGCTCTATCACTTTTTCTTTGATCATATATTTTTTTCTTTGAATTTCAAGCATGATTTTTTTTTTTTTTTTGTCTAATAAATTTCCGGTTTGATGAATTCCAGGTAGAAGTTACTTCTTTTTGTACATAAAAGTGCAAAAAATATAAAAAATAAAAATAAGGAGAAGAAAGAATGAATGTAGTGAAAGAAGAAAACTTTAAACGTGGTGCCTATATTGCTTTAAATTACTTTTAAATGGGACAAACTTTATGGTAAATTAATAATATTGTTATATAATGAATGATAATTGTTTAGCGGAGTTGCATTTGTTGGCAAATACATTATACAGATACTATACAGTGATGATATATTATGCAGATACATTATGCAAATACATAATTTAGAGTACTATTGAAGACTTGTGGTTGACCATAGTAAACAATTAGTGTACCAGCAAAGAAAGTAGACAATGAAAAGTTATTGACAACTAATTTTGGTTGTATTTATTGTTAAAATTTTAGTATGAAAACCAAATTCATTCTTGATTTTTTATTTATATTGATTATATTAGTTGGTTTACATAATACACGTGTTTTAAATTATACAAGAAATAAAATAAAAAAATTGCATACTAAACACCAAAAAACATTCTCAAGCTCATTTTCAATATTGTTACCAAATACCAGAAATCAAAATAGTTTTTCCAAAAAATGCTCTTTGGAAAATAGGTTGATTATCACATAGTTCATGATTGATTATCACATAGTTTTCAATTGTGAGAAGTACTTAATAGGTTGGAAGGCATCTAATTGTGGATATATACAATTCAACTCTCCAGATTGAATTTTAATATTCAATTAATGACTATAATTAAGGCGTATGTTGATTCTTTAAGTGACTATAATTAACGACTAATGAGACTTGGTTTTCCCTGGTGGCTATAGCCCATCAGAATCTCCTCCTGCACCCGATGGAAACTCAAACTCTCCACCTACCAGCCCATAACAGTCTCCTCCTTACGCCCTCGTGATACTTCTTGTTTCTTTCTTTGCCATTGTTTGATTCTCTTTTTATTTGGCGAGGTTTTCTGATCATTCCAATCATTCACCCAAACTGGACGCATTGGTGGCTTTTTTTCTTTCCTGGTGTTGGGGACTGGATAACTGTTTGAATAAGCGTTGTTTCAAGGAAAATACATGGTTTCAATAATCGATAATATGATGGTTGGAGTGGTCAGTAACTGCGATCAATAAATTGTGTTCTATTTGGCTGATATTTGTTTAGCAAATTCCCAAAATGACATAACTACCATGTAATTGTTTTTTCATCAATATCCATGAACTAAATAACAGCATCAAAAATAATATCAACAATTTATATATTTATTATTAACTTGATCCCTTCCATGTTTGCAAAAAATCAAGGTGACCAAAGAATAGTAACTATCTAATCCTAAAAAATTTAAATTTCAAGTTTTTTCAACTTCAAAAATTATATATAAAATGTAAGTTTGTGTATGAGATAGTAAATATATATATATATATATATATGATTAACACGAAATTTGGTGGGGTCAAATTTTCAAAATGTTAATCCTATAAATTAAAACTTACGGATTAATATAACATTAAAATGGGATGCATCAGTTTAGTTCCTAGGCCGGCACGTTAGGAATCACAAAGGCCCTCATCATTGATCTGGACCTGCCTTGATCTTTCCTCCAATCTTGCTAACCTCACATCAATGTCTACATCATGGGACATATTTTAGGTACAGATGATCAAATTAAATACTTTACAATAGGTCTAATTTTGTTTTATTAGTAAGTTTATACACCTTGAATCCTTGGTAAGATCGGACTACATATCAGATCTCCTTGGTAAGATCACCAAAATCCTCAATCTTCACTACCTTCTTTCTTTTTTATTGCTATTGTCCTAATTTATTTGCTAATGAATAATTTGTGGTTTTTGTTTCAATGGTTTTTGAACATTTTTGTTCTCAATGACATTTTAAATATATATATACATATTATGCAAAACAATGAATAAATACTGAAATTTAAAGGGCAAAATGAAAGAGTACAAATGCCAGTATTTTTAAATGTATACGTGACATGAATTTATATAACCACATGGCGCAATAGGAATGGTTATAAAAAAGTCAAATGTTTCGCTTTTATATTATAATATATACTCCTCATAATTCTATGTAAAGTTATACTTATACCAATCTATTTTTTTTTTTGCAAAAAATAATATTTTGATGAATCAAATATCATAGTACATTATCTTTTTATACCTTTCATACTTGCGAAAAATCAAGTTGACCAAAGATTATTAACTACCTAGTAGTAAATTATTTAAATTTCAGGTTTTTTCAACTTTAAAAATTATATATAAAACATAAGTTTGTGTATGAGATAGTAAATATATATATATATATATATATATATATATATATCCAATTAACATGTAATTTGGCATGGTCAAATTTTCAAAATTTTAATCCTATAAATTAAAAGTTATGGATTAGTATAACATTAAAATGGGTTGCATCAAGTGTAGCTTGGTTCAAGTCAAATCTAGTATAACTCTTTACCATTGATTAAATTTTTATATTATATTAATATTTTGAGAATTCAACCTTTAGATTATATATTATCTATGTTCTTAATATAAATATCAAATGTTGCGTTAAGCAAATGATATTTACTATTTGATCTATTGACTCACGGTTTGCATAAAATTTAAAGTTAGAAAGACTTCAAATTTAAATATTTTAGGATGAAATAGTTATTAATCTCCTCACATTTTGATATTTTGCAAGAATGAACTAGGAAGTAAGACAATGTAATATTCCAAAATTTGATTAAAATACTTATTCAATAAAGTATCATGACATAACATTGCAATGAATTATACTAAATTTAACTTCAACCTCTCTCTCTCTCTCTCTCTCTCTCTCTCTCTCTCTCTCTCTCTCTCTCTCTCCCCATACATATACATATATATATATATATCCCGAATTTATTTTCCATACCCATACTATCATTTATTTCGTGCCATAATATTTTTTTGGCAAGGAATCTACTCTTTTGAAGAAATTCCTACAAGTGATTTAGATTTGTAATTAAGGGTACATGCCAATGCAGCAGAGTTTTTTGCATCATGGGACCGAAAAAAAAAAAAAAAAAAAAAACTCTTGACCTTCATTCACAACACTAGGAAAAAAAAAAGTATATATTTATATATAGCACATAATTCTATGTAAAGTTATACTTATACCACTCTTTTTTTTTTCATCAAAAATAATATTTTGACAAATTAACTATCAAAATACATTATCTTTTTATGCCTTTCATATATATATATATATATATATATATATATTTGCAAAAAATCAAGGTGACCAAAGATTGGTAACTACCTAATCGTAATATATTTAAATTTCAAGTTTTTTTTTTTTTTGGCTAAGAAAAAAATGGATAGAGGGAGGTGACTTGAACCAGCGTCTTTCATCTAGGTATGACTATAGTGACACTTTACCCTCTAGGCCCAAGTTTACAGAAGCAAGGGATCCATGACCTATTGCTATGCATCCAGCCCCATCAAGTATACTAGTGAGCCTGAGTTGAGAGAATGAAATTATTTCCTAGGTGCTTCCCATTGCAAGATTCAAATTTGGGATCTCTACCTTGCAAACCCGTAAAAGTGAGCCAATGACCACTAGACTAACCACCCCAATGGTAATTTCAAGTTTTTTTCAACTTTAAAAATTATATATAAACCATAAGTTGAGTATGAGATAGTAAATACATATATCCGATTAACATAAAATTTGACATGGTCAAAATTTCAAAATGTTAATCCTTTGAGTCTTTACCATTGTCAAAATTTCAAGTCAAACCTAGTATAAGTCTTTACCATTGCATAAATTTTTATATTATATTAATGCTTTGAGAATTCAATCTTTAAATTATATATTATCTTTGTTCTTCACATGCGTGTCAAATATTGTGTTAAGAAAATGATATTTACTATTTAATCCATTAACTCGCATTTTGCATATTTTATCATGAGATAGTTATTAATCTTCAATTATTTTGATATTTTAGAGTATGAACTATGAAGTAAGGCAAGGTAATATTCCAACGGTTGATTAACATAATTATACTAAATACCTCTCTCTCTCTCTCTCTCTCTCTCTCTCTTTTCTCTCTCACTCAACGACTATATCTATGCCATCTTCTTGGTTTTGTTCTGATGAGAACGTGTCAACTTTCTGTCCCTACATAAATTAAAGCTCTTCATAGTACTCGATCATTCATGCTTTAGCTTTATTAATAGACCAAACTAGTCTGGTTTTCTCTCTGAAAAGACTTCAAGCTAAGCAATGGCTTTGGCTTGGACCAGTACAACTTGTTCATATTCATTGACTTCCGGATCATACATACTACTGGTATTGTTACTACTGGGATTGAATTCCGGGATCTGTCACGGGTTGGGATCATTTGGATTCGACATTCACCACCGGTTCTCCGATCCGGTTATGCAAATTCTGGGTTTTGAGGAGCTTCCAGAGAAAGGGAGCGTGGAGTACCATGTTGCTATGGCTCACCGAGACAGCACAATCCGGGGCCGTCACCTCGCCACCAGTAACAACCAGTCACCGGCGCCGCTGACTTTCGCGAATGGAAACGACACCTTCTACCTCAACAATTTGGGAAGGTTTGATCCTTAAGAGTCATTCCTTAATTGGAGTTCTTCCTGTTCCTTTTATATATACTAACTTTTTTGTTTCTTCTAAATGGTGTTGATATTTCAGTTTGTATTATGCTAATGTTTCTGTGGGGACACCAAGTGTATCATATTTGGTAGCATTAGACACGGGCAGTGATTTGTTCTGGCTACCATGCGATTGTAACAACAGTACTTGCGAAACCAGCTTACAAACATCATCTGGACAGGTATGTTATTGTAACAACAGGCATGCTATTTCCTGTTCCTTTTATTTATTATCTACAACTATTTCTAATCTTTGAATCTCCTATCTGGAATCATTTATTGTGTCATATATATATATATATATATATATATATATATATATATATTGCATTACAAAGGATGACAACCAAAGAAGTTAAAAAATAAATAACATACAGGACAAAAAGAAAAATCCAATATTTCCTAATATAAAAAGTTTAAGATGTCAAGAAATAGTAGTTTAGTGGCATAATTAAGTTGCTCTCTTTAAATAGGAGAATCAAATTAAGTTTAAAAATCTCCACTTCCCATTCCGGAACAGTTTCTTGAGATTTTTAATATTGTTATTAGGCTTCTAAGTTCTAAGGTATTGGTTTTATTAAATCTGGTTAGAATTGTTGGTAAAAATATAAGATATTAGTCGTTTTAAAATTAGAAAAGTCAATGATTGAATCAGAAGTGGTTCTAATTGAGGCATGGAGATCATGTACTCTTTGAGAAGATTTAATCCATATGCAGTCGTAAAAATCAAAAACCAATAACACAGACCTTCTCTTCAACTTCTCTCCTCCAAGGTATAACAACCTAATTGTTTGACATAGCCTAATCATCATACCTCGTCCTCTTCGTGTACCTAGGGGTGGCTTGACGCATTTAGGGGTTTCAGGCAAAAATTGATTATCTTGTTTTAGATGCAAAATTATTACTAATTAACATGAACTATGCAGAATTTTTTTCTTTTCTTAGAAATTTTATAGACACAAAAATTTTGACAAAACTTTTCACACTTATTCTTATTTTAGAAATTTTATAGATGCAAAAAATTTGACAAAACTTTTACTTGTTGATGTGGTTGATTAATTGATAGTGATAAGTAAAAAAATGGTGTTAATGGTATACTTAGATAAAAACTAGTATACTTAGATAAAAACTAGTAAAAGTTTGCTAACTCAACTCTTATTATTACTTTATTTTTTAAGAAATACAACATTAACAATAATTTTCACAACAACTCCTAAGTTTCAAGTTGCTTGTTGTTTTGCACCCTTAAAAATACATTGCTTCTTGTTTTTTATTTAAAAACACCACTATAATTATTTTTGTCATCAATAACAGGCTGTAACATCTACTACTTAGCATTTGTTGTAAAAATATTGTAAAAAATATTGTGACATTTTTCTCTTTTTTGTTTGTTTTTCATTTGATAAAAAAAAATTACCTTATTTATTAAAATTTGGGGGTTTTTTTTTTTACTTGGGACCTTAGTCAACCACATCTATTGCTTCTACCATTCTGTTGGCCTTGCATGTACTTGGAATTGACCCCACCATCAATTATAGAAAAGGGTAAATTGTCTTTTTTTTTTTTTTTTTTTGAAAAATAATTATAATATGCTGCTAATCTTACAGGTCGAATCCTTTCCCTCTAGACCCCAAGCACTTTGTGCATGGGGAGATGTCAATTCAGTTACAAGGCCTTTGGCAATTATATTTGGTTCTTAACATTTTAGGCTATGTATTAATTTGGTCCTCAACCTTTCAAATGTATTAATTTAATCTCTAACATTTTGGTATTGTATCAAAATAATTCAAATCATTAATTAATGAATGAAAAATATTGATGTGACTAACAATCAAAATGCATGATTATTTTCATTCCACATGGACTATATCATGTGCTACTGTGTCAACATAGGAAAAATCTCTCAAGCGCCAGGCGCATGAGACTTGCCTCTCACAAGCAAGTGGGCCTCACAGAGCCCCACACGTGTGAGGTCCACCTGCTTTTGAAAGGCTGGTCTCATGCGGCTGATGCATGAGATACCAGCTTATCAGCATAAACTTTAACAATATTTTCAAAAAATTACACATCAAATATAGTTAAAAAAATTCATCAAAACATTTTTTAAAATTAAATATGAAAAAAAGAAACTAGTGGTGCCGCCCCCCTCTGACTCTCTCTCTCTCTTCTCTCTCCACTCATATTTGATGACGACCACCCACCCAGGTCCATGTCGATCTCCATACCTCTTGAGTCTTCCAAGCCCGACAAAGATCTTCGCCGTTAAAGCAAGCCAATCTCTCTTCAGTTGGTGCGTTCCACAACCATTTCTTCTTGAAATTCAATAGTGGGTTGAGTTCTATGGCAGTTTGAAGCGAATCAAACTCCACCATGTAAAATACCATTTCTTGAGAATACAACTAAGATTGGATTTGGTGGCTAGGGAGTGGCAAGATGGACCTTGAAAATAAACTTTAAAAATAATAAAAAAAAATAAGAAAATTAAAATAAATAAATAAAAACTCCCTTTTTTGTTCTTCATCCAAGTCTTCATTGTTATTGTTGATCTGGGATTTTTTTTTTTAATATATATTTTTTTAAAGATTGGAAACTCTAAATGGGATAAAGATTGGATTTCTTTTTATAGTTACCCATTTGAATTTAAGAAATTGATGGACGATTCATTATCCAGAAATGTAATTTTAATTTTGGCTAAAATGTAAAATTCATTTTTTAACTTTCACCATTTTTCATTTTAGTCCTATAAGTTTAAGTTTTGTCATTTCAATCTTTTAAGTTTCATTCCTTCCCAATTAAGTCCTCTGTTAAGGTGTCATTAGTTTCTGCTGTGAACTTTTATTTATTTATTTTATTTATTTCTTAATTCTAGAGAAAACGTTAATTAAAAAAAAGAAGAAAAGAATGAGAAATGTAATTCTAATTTTTAATGACCTTTGTCCTAATGGAAGATTCATTATTAGTTTGTTAGCTCGAAATGTAATTTTTAATTTTTAATGACCTTTGTCCTAACAAAAGAAGCTGCTTGCATTTCTGAGATTATATTTGAGAGTTTTTGTAAAGTTTTCTTGTTCTTTTGATTAATGAAATTTAGTTACGGCTTCTCCATAAAAGAACCATAAAAAGGAGTCTTCGTGTGTTAGATTTTGATCATCACGTGCTGAGTAATATAGTTTTTTTTAATTTATTTTTATTTATTTTTTTATTTTTTTATTTTAATGTAATATGACATGGCAGTATAGGTGTTAGTTGACTTGGCAAAATAAATCATATTCTATTTGAGCTGTTAACCGTATTAACATTTTTAATCTAAAACTTAATGGTAGGGACCAAATTAACACGACACTGAAAATGTTTGGGACCAAATTGATATAATTAAAAAGTTAGGAATCAAATTGACATATAATGTAAATGATAGGGACCCGTTTTCTAGTTTAACCTAAATTATATTAGATTCTTTCCTGATTAATACGGGGAATAGGTTATTTACCGAAACAATAACTTCCCACTAGAACTTCATTAACCTGTGAAACTCATATATTTTTTAATTAAATCAACTGGTAAAATCTCCAATAATTGAATAAAAAATTTATGGTTCAATTCCTGCCTACGTCAAAAACCAATTGGTATCTTGGTCTGACGAAAAAGTGCTATCATCAGGAGCAAATACCATATGTTGAAACTCTCTCAACAAAATTTTTACCAAAATCAAAATTTCGTTTATTTATTTTTATATCAAAATGCAACAACAATTAATCTTTTTGCCAAGCAGGTAGTAAACTTCAACATCTACAGTCCTAATGCATCATCAACAAGCGAAAAGGTTTTCTGCAATAGCAGTAACTTATGCGATCCAAATCAGTGTCCTTCAACTAATAGTGACTGTGTATATACATATCCATATCTTTCAAACAACACGTCAACATCTGGGATCTTGGTACAGGATGTTTTGCACTTAATTACAGATGATGATCAATCAAAAGTTGTTAACGCTCCAATCACTTTTGGGTAGGTTATTTTTTATTGCTTTCCTAGCTACCAAAACCTTTGGAAGAAATATTGTTTTAAGTGAACATCATACTAATTATATATCGTAAGCAATATCATTTAAAAAAAAAAAACTAGATATTAAATAATTGTTAGTTAAAATGACAAAATTATGGAACAGCTAATATTGAGGTAAATATCAAGCATTTGGATGATAAATTTAGAGTTTGGTATGGCGCCTTTTCTCTTCAAATAGGTCTAATCATTGGTGAGGGGATTATGAAAGTGTTTTATTGCCTCTAGCTTACTGAAACATCTTAAGAAGGTACGTATTTGGTTCGCCGTGGTGTGCCTTGATGTGAGGCATATTACTTTAACATCACATTAAAGTGTTTGGTTCATTTAATTTTTTTTAACATTACCATAATCTAAAATTACAAAATATATCTTATTACCTTCTTAATTAAATGGAGTTGATCTTACATTACTTATACTTATGGCACACACCTTAATGTAACATTAAGGTAATGTGCATCACATCAATGACACATCATGGGCATGTTACAGTGAATCAAAAGCCTCTAAGGGAGGCAGGTTATGCTTGGGATTATGATTTCAAACACCTTTAGAGGGCTGTTGATATTACTATAAAAAAAAAATAATGTCTATAGTATGGTCATTAAAAAAAATCATCATTAGTGGGCCAACATTACTTTTTCTTTGATAATTTGATAATTAGGGCTGAGGGGATCTAATCATTGAAGTTTCTTCTTGTTAATACCTCCTGGTCAGATCATTTTGGCAAATTTTCATTAAGTTGTGTGTGACCCTTGTAATCTAACCCTTTCAGTTTGTTTCAGTTGTGGTAAAAATGAGACTGGTATTTTTCTGAATGGAATTGCACCCAACGGTCTACTTGGGCTTGGTCTTGATGATATATCTGTTCCTAGCACCATAGCAAGAGAAGAGCTAGGTCCAAATTCTTTTTCCATGTGTTTTGGATCTGATGGGATTGGGAGAATAAATTTTGGAGATAACGGCACCTCGGAACAAAAAGAAACACCATTCATTGTCATGCCCTCATCGTAAGTTGTCACTTCTTAATATTGTAAATGCCAATGCAAGATTATTTACTTTAGCAAGAAGACTATCTTTGACTAGAACCTCATGCTACTTGCACTAATTTTCCCCTTGAAAACTTGTTACCAGTTCAACATATTTAATCGACATCACTCAAATAAATGTTGGAGTGACTGTTTCAAAGATGGAGTTCAATGTAATTTTTGACTCTGGTACATCGTTTACACACCTAATGGACCCAGTTTATACATTTATTTCTAATACTGTAAGTAATTTAAATGAAAACTTTTAGTTTTATTTATCATTGGAACTTCATCTTGTGACAAATGAATGTATTGATTTATGTTACTATGCAGTTCAATTCCCAGGTCACAGATAACCGACATTCATCCAATTCCCATTTGCCCTTTGAATACTGTTATGACTTGAGGTATTTGGGGAAAACTTATTCTTATTTTGTATTGGTTTTCTCCTTTCAACTCTGATCCACTAATTAGTTCCACTTTATTTGTAGTGCAAATCAAACCGAATATGTGATCCCTATAATAAACCTGACAATGAAAGGTGGAGACCAATATTTTCTCACAAATCCAACAGAAAATTTTTTCACTGTAGAGGTGTGCGTCGCACTACTTATTAGCCCTTTAAGATCTTATTTCTGCCTATGTTATGCTGAAAGTTGACATTGTGGTCTCCAGGGTGTATATGTCTATTGTCTAGCTCTTCTCAAAAGTACAGATATAAACATCATAGGACGTAAGTATATACTTATCAATGACTATCCTTATTATAAACTTGTTTGTCTCGATAAAAGTTTCATTTTTATGTTTATTTGTCATTTTGAAATTTTGAATTTGTGCATTCATTCCTTTAAAAGGAGACTATAAGGTACTGAGAAAACAATTAAAGTTGATAAAGTGCAATTAAGTATTTGGATTTTATTTTTCTTTTTTGGGAGAACAACATTACATAATTTCACAATCATTTTTAGAAAGTTTCACAATCTATAGTGTTCGCTTCTTATAATAGCTCTTTATCATTAGACCAAAACATCAATTAGTTTTTGGTGTAAGCGAGAATTGAACCCCAAATCTCTTATTCAACTATAAAAAATTTTACCAGTTGAATTAATTGGAACCTACACATAATTTCACAATTAAAGTTGATAAAAAACAATATAGTATTTTATTTTTATTTTTCATTTTTGGGAGAAAAATATTACATAATTTCTAGATTGATGAACGTGATTTCTAGGGGTGGGTAAATTGCAACTTTTTGGTGAATATGTCAGATCTACAAATTTCAATCATCTTATGTCCAATTAAAATTAAAATTAATTCCTAAATCATTACTACATTAACCCTTCTAGTTAAGTGATCTCATCCTTGTTGAACCAACACTTCCACAATAAGGTTAAAATACATTATGCCAAGAAGAAACTGCAAACATGGCTTTCATTTAATCATTGCATCTTAGAACAAGCCAATGTTGTCAACTTCTATTTTGGGAAAACCAACGACTGGAATTTCATGGTCCCTTATATCATTTAGCCATTATGTGTCCTAACATGTTTAAATTGAGAAATTTCCACTTACAATATGGTTTTATTTATTTCATTCAGAAAACTTCATGACCGGTTATCGTATAGTTTTTAATCGCGATAAGATGGTCTTGGGTTGGAAGCCATCTAATTGTGAGTTAGTTCAACTTTTTCTTTAGATTGAATTTCAATATGCGATTCAATTTTTTCTTCTCCTATTGAATGCTTTATGACCATAAAGAAACTTGGTGCCCACAGGTTACAATGATTCAAATGCCACAACACCATCTAATCATTCACTCAAATTGAAGGCTTTTACTTGCGCAGCCATGATGCTTTTTGTTTCATTCTTTGCCATTATTTGATTATCTTTTTATTTGGCAAGACTTTCTCGACCCTTTTATCAAAATAAATTCGAATTATTGCTTGCTAATTTTCGAACGTGTTTGAGTCTGTTTGGACTAAATATAGTCTGTTTGGACTAAATGTTTGAAAAATCTAAAGTTTCAACAATCATTTTTATGTATAAATTTTTAAGTGTGTCAGTATATAGTATTGTTCAGTTTTGTTAATTGAGTGTGTTTTTGACATCGGCCTATTTATCTTTTTACTAATTACTTCTTCTTGAAAGTATGCTAAAACATACTTGTACTTGGAAAAAATTAGGTAGCATGGAATTTAGAGAGGGTTAGCAATTCATGTTCACATGTTGAGTTCATATCTTGTCAATTCATGAGTATTTGACTACTAAGAAATAGGTTTCGATGGAGTACTAGGATATATTGATATATGCTGGTAGATGTTTGGCATGATAGATGATAGATTCACCATCAATTCGATTGGTTTGTGAGTTGATTAATGTGGAACATTTAGGGTGCACAAAATGAATCGTTGGTAGAGCATTTATTTTAGGATTGAGCACCTGATGCAATAATTATAAATGTCTGAGATTTAAAGTTGAAAAAAAAAAAAACTTTGAGTTTCAACCATTGAATAAAAAAAGTATTAAAAAATAAAAATTTAAAATTAAAAAGTGAGAATGATAAATAAAAAATAAAAATAAAATTTGTGAGAGGGATGGGAAAAATTGCACTGGGTGCAATCCATAGGATATTGCATTAGATCCAAATCCTTTATATTATGGACCGAGACCAAATCAGCATGATTCACAGTGAAGTCTACTTACAAATTATGTGCTAGAGGAGATAACTTTGTAGGTGGAGAAGGAAATTCCAATAATATATAGATAGAGTTGGGCAGTGTCGAAAAGAATCTGGAACCTTAAAATTCTTAATATAGCTAACACAAATGAAAGAAATTTTTTTTCCAGTCTCTAACAATAGGAGAAATGGAATCTTTGACTTGCAACGAAATAATGGAATGGGCAATAATGGTGTCTAATAGGCTAAGAATATATTGACCCATTGTAATATATTAATTGATTAATTAGTCAAGTTTATTAATTAATCAAATTAACATGCAAAGCGCGTGGTAGTACAAGCAAATCACCAATTATCTAAAATATGAAGCAGAAAATAATTTGACATGATGGTTTGTTTACGAATGGGAAAAACCTACACGGCAAAAACCCCACCGGGTGATTTTAAGGTCATCACTCTCGAGAATCCACTATTATCAAAACAAACGGTTACAGTAAAAGAATCCCAATACCTTATACCAACTTACAGTTGAACCCTTATCCTAATACTTAATTGGACTTGCTCTATAGTAACAATCTCTCCTTTTCAATGCACGGCTCCCAATACGTGACTAACCAATTACACGGATTCCAGTACGCGACTTAATCACCAACTTGAGAAGGATGTTGGTTGCAAAGTTCTTCAGTTCTTCACATAATGAAGACCAAGAAACTCCTTGGTTACAAAACCCTACGGTGTACAAACACAACAACTTCTTCAAGAGAAAGATGAACTAGGGTAAATTCTATCTCCGGTCACAATTTGCATGAACAAGACTTTACTCTACACTTGTGCAACTATGCAACTTTTGACGGCTCTCAAAACAATCTTTATATATGTTTAAAGTAGCGAGAAAAGAAAGCCTAAACACATACTCACGGATTTGATGAAAATTAGCTCTAAAAAACTAAGTTTCATAAACCTCGATAGATAGCCATTTATCGAGCTAGCTATCAAGCCACGGGTTTCAGCAACTTTTAAACCTCGATAGATGCTAGCTGTCAAGTTTAAAAATCCAGCACTTCATTACTTGATTCTTGGATAGACTTGCATGGTTTTAACACTTGAACTTGAAACCTTGTTTCTTGAAGCATTAAACACATCCTAGATCTATCCAATTACAAGTAAAGTGCTTATGTCAAAAGATTAACCAATTACATAAAATATTGACATATGTTCCTAACATTGAATCACATATTTCCTAATAGTGTCATGGTTCATTTAGACGGCAAGAAATTAATAAGTTGTATTATGAAGGATTCTAGTTGCATCAGTCTCAGATCCAATTTGCAAAGCTCTAATGACTATTCTTAATAGTTAACAGGAAGTCTACAAGGTTAGACTTTTGTCGCAACTTGTAGTACAAGGAACCCAGTAAACAACTAAGGTTGAAGATTATGCTTTGTTTATCTTTGGATTAAGTTTAATTATATATGTTGTTTATTTGGCACACATGCAATTTAAGATGTGCTGGCAAGTTTGTCATGATACAATTGTATACCCCTATTTAATTAAGGGTTTGGTTTATAACTAGAATCTTCTTTTGTCACATCACCCACTAATTAAATAAAATGTGGAAATTAAAACTCACTATTATTTGTTATTGTATATTTAAAACAAAACAAGACATCTAGTTAAAAAATACTAGAAATAAGTAAAACTCTTTAATTAACGAAGTTTTCTAACATTCAAAGTCAAAAATTAAGGGGAAAAAAAATTCATTGGTGGACCATTGATAGATATCAATTTCATAGTTTTAAAAGTCCATAAATGATGAACAAAATACTTTGACTTTGTATGTAAAATCTATGTACACAAAATTTTGGCATTGTAAATGACTGGCTACATTCATTCGAATTTGATTTGTGTGGTCAATTAAATAAGACGACCTCCTACCTAATCTATACATGCATGCATACGAGCAACCAATAAGCAAATAGAGAAGTCAACTACTTTAGCATTATCTCTCTAATTTTTCAACTACTCTAGCGTAGGTTCCGGCTTCGATTCTTTGGTTTAATAATATGTATATATATATATATATATATATATATATATATTTCAACTATACTCCACATAATTCTATGTGATGTTATACTTATTTTTTCATCAAAAATAATATTTTGATTAATCAATTATAAGAATATATTATTTTCTTATACCTTTTATATTTGCAAAAGATCAAGGCGACTGAAGATTAGTAAGTACTTAATCGTAAAATATTTAAATTTCAAGTTTTTTTGACTTTAAAAATTATATATAAAACTTAAGTTTGTGTATAAAATAGTAAATATATAATACCTGATTAACACAAAATTTGAAGTAGTCCAATTTTTAAAATGTTAATTCTATAAATTAAAAGTTATGAATTAGTATGATATTAGAATGGGTTGCATCAATTGTAATTTAATTCAAGTCAAAGCTAGTATAACTTTTTACCTACATAAATTTTTATATTATTTTAATATTTTGAGAATTCAACCTGGAATGGGTTCCATTGATGTAATTCAACAGTTGATTAAAATACTTATTCTATAAAAAAATCATGAAATAACATTGCAATAATTGTGATTATATATCCCGATTTTATTTTTCATATCCAAAGTATCATTTATTTCGTGCCAAAAAAATAATTTGGCACGTACAAGTGATTTAGATTTGTAAGGGTAAAATACTTGATCTTCATTTACAGCACTAGAAAATCCAATAAAAGGTGTATACATCATTTCAAGAGAATGATCTTTGTACGTCCAAATTCTACCTACTCTTATTGATAACGTCATTTTGTGAAAATTGTATTCAACATTCTCTGTTTTTATTCCACACGTCATTTTGTGAAGTACTCTTACGTTCCAATAATAAACCTACATTTCAACGCAATGAGTGATCTGAGCTGGTCTTTGACATAAATATTACATAAATAATCTTACTCAATGGCAATGCCACACCTCCTTCAACATTTTACATACACCTGCCCATACTGTCATTAAAATTTTATTATTGCTAGTCAAATCTGTGGGAGGACAAGAATCCAAGAACGGGGACAAATGGAAGAAGGCCAATGTCAGAAAACAGACATCAAAAAGCACTGACAGCAAGTTCTTAGGAAAATATAAACAAATCACCACATATACCAGGAGACTATAATACCTTAGGATCCCTGGGTGACTATATAAGCAGAGAGGCCTCTGTGAAGAATGGATGAAACATCTGAAGAAAGAGAGAAACAAAGAACTACCATTGTAACCTTAGAACAAGTGTAATTTGTATCTTGAACCAATTCCGAGGAATAAAATACAAAACAATGCGAGATTAAAATTGATCAATTTCAATTCCCTATTTCATACTTATTCCCAAGTACTTATCCTTTCATTTCAAGCTACCTCATTTAAACAAGGGTAGCAAAAGTTTGTTTCCATTTCTATAAATTAATTGTGTGAGGTAAAAAAGTAAATTTGACTTATTTTTCTCTGCCACAAAATCAACTAAGTAATTTGTAGAGACTTTTTCACCCCTATTTCTAACTTAATTTATCATAATAATTAGGCAAGTTGAGAATTTCCCATTTCACAGTGAATTCGTGCCTCAATTAAAAGTAGGTGAAAGTTGATATTCAATTAGTCTTCGAGTAAACTAGGATTGTTGGTTCCCATAATCTAGCTTGCGAATTAAGTTTCTGACGGACTTTAATAATTGATTGAGCAAATTTAATTCTAGATTTTCAACATCTTCAAGCAGCTCATTACGTGTACTTTTACCTAAATTACATGCACATAATTCTTATATCATGGAATTTGTCAATACAAGTTACTATATGACCGCAAGAATCTAACATTGACATTTTTTTATGTGATAGTGGATAATAAGAATGACAATTTGAATATATCAAACAGGTGAGAAGAATATTGGCAAGACATTGAAAAACTATATTTTAATTTGTTGAATATTCTTAAGGTGTGTAGGGCTTTGATAATGCTTATTAAATTTTTGATGTTGTGTTTTGATTAAGGCCATGATAAATGAAGACTCAATGCCAACTTTTCCAGAAAAATTATTGGACATTATCCCGTAAAATAAAATAAAAAAGCTGTTAGTTGTAATAATAAACAATCCCCCGATAATATTTCTTGCTCATTACAATTTTTTTTTTTTAGTCATTGACTGCTCTTTAAACAAATTGAATGTTTTTCTTGGGGGCAGAAAAAATTGTGAGAACGTGAATGACTGAGTATTTTATTTGGCGAAGAAAACAATAACTGAATATTTAATAAAACACCCGCGGTTTCGTCCTCACTTTCGCACGACTTGCCTTTCACCAACGTAAGCGTCGACCAAACCAAACACCGGCCCCCAGCTCTCGATAGCTCTCTTTTCTCTCTCACTCTAAGAATATTTCTATGCCATCTTCTTGGTTTTGTTCTGATGAGAACGTGTCAACTTTCTTTCCCTACATAAACTAAAACTCTTCATAGTGCTCGATCAATCATGCTTTAGCTTTATTAATAGACCAAGTCTGGTTTTCTCTCTGAAAAGACTTCAAGCTAAGCAATGGCTTTGGTTTGGACCAGTACAGCTTCTTCATATTCATTGACTTCCGGATCATACATACTACTGGTATTATTACTATTGGGATTGAATTCCGGGAGCTGTTACGGGTTGGGGTCATTTGGATTCGACATTCGCCATAGGTTTTCGGATCCGGTTAAGCAAATTCTGGGCTTTGAGGGGCTTCCAGAGAAAGGGAGCGTAGAGTACTATGTTGCTATGACTCACCGAGACAGCATAATCCGCGGCCGTCACCTCGCTGCCAGTAACAACCAGTCACCGGCGCCGCTCACTTTCGCTAATGGAAACGGCACCCTCCTCATCAACAATTTGGACTTGTATGATCCTTAAGAGTCACTCCTTTTACTTTACTTTTTTTTTTCCTTGGAGTTCCTGTTCCTTTTCTTCTAACTTTGTTTCTTCTAAATGGTGTTGATATTTTCAGTTTGTATTATGCTAATGTTTCTGTGGGGACACCAAGTGTATCATATTTGGTAGCATTAGACACTGGCAGTGATTTGTTCTGGCTACCATGCGATTGTAACAACAGTACTTGCGTAACCAGCTTACCAACATCATCTGGACAGGTTTGTTATTTATTGTCTTTAACTTATAGGCAATGATTTGCTGCAAATTAAGTTGTAGCAACTCTTGCAAAAATGTACATGTATTAATGCCACAAATAGACATATGTTCAGGCTTATATTTAGAGTGTGTTTGAATATTATTTATTTTGTTGAAACTGAAAAATTATTACTGAAAGTATTATAAATAAATGTAAAAGTTAGTTAAAATAGTACAATGAGGCCTATGAATAATAACAAAAATAAGCTGAATAGTAAAATAATTTTCACCAAATGACCACTTGACATGTCTGCATTTTGCAAAAGTTGTTACAACTTAGTTTGCAGTCAATCCTTTCCCATAACATATTTGCTTGGACTCATGGATTTCTAATCTTTGAATTATATTTTTACTTCCACTCAATATATTTTAGAAAATGAGTCGATGTTCAAAAAGTATTTTTTACAAAACTATCTTATTTTCTTATGTTTGGTAGTAACTTTAAATGAGTTGAAAAACAATCTACTAACTTTCCTTATTTAACTTATTATGAAATAAAATTATTTTCCAAAAAAATTTAATAGAAAACAATCTGTAAAAATAAATAATACATTTTCTGTTGACTAAAAATAGTTTTCATTTTACTCATTTTTTCAAATTTTGCAAATTTGTGCAAAATACAAAAGTGGTTAATTTTACACATTTGAACCAAAAAAACACTCACATCAGTGCTTGCAAAATTATGCATATATACAAAAGTACTACAATAACTGTTCATATATGCATGATTACTATACATTTCTATATATTATTTTGATTTTTTTTCTCTCCCCTCACGTTATCTCTCTTCCCTTGATTCTCTCCTCAACCCATGATCTCTGCAGTTGATAACCCAGCATTGCCAATATCATTTTTACTAACACTTCCACCCACATCACCGCAACCCAACACCACCAACCACACAGACCGACCACCGCAAATAGATCGACCACTGCAACTTAGCATTGCCAACCACACACAAACCTGCCACCAGAAACAGACCCACCATCACAACCCAGCACCGCCAACCACCACAACTCAACACTGCCTACCACCACCACCATAAAATCAACCAAAAATCGAACACACCCGCACATGGACACATCAACAGAGATAGAGAAAGCATTTTTGTGAACTTGTGGTTGTGGGTTGGTGCTTAGGTCGACTAGAACAGTGCTTGTGAATCGTGGATCGGTGCTTGTGGATCGTTGCTTATGGATCGTAAATTGTGGATTGGTGATTGTGATTCTTGTGGATTGTTGCTTGTGACCGTGAGGTAGAGAGGGAGAGGCAATTTCAACCAAGAGGGGGGGAGGGAGAGGTGAGTTTCCTGGCGGTGTGAATGAAGAGAGAGAGAGAGAGAGAGTTTTAGAAGGGTTAAAAAGGGAGAGATGATGAATAATAAAAAAAGTGAGGAAAATATTTTTTTAAATAAAATAGATGGTAGAATAGACAAATTGATGTAGGTGTTTTGTAAAAGTGAGTGTGCAAAATAGAAAAAAGTTTTTTTTTTTTTTTTTTGCAAAATGGACAAAATTTTTACATACATTAATGCGGATGCTCTAAGATATCAAGAAATAGTGATTTAGTGGAATAACTTGCTCTCTTTAAATAGGAGAATCAAATTAAGTTTAAAATTCTCCACTTCCTATTGTACTACCAAAAAAAAAAAGAAAAGGTCTAAGGTATTGGCTTTAAATGGAACGGTTTGTGGAGATTTTCAATATTGTGATTAGGCTTCTAAGTTCTAAGGTATTTCCTTTATTAAATCTAGTTAAAATTGTTGGTAAAAATATAAGACATTAGTCGTCTTATAATTAAAAAAGTCAATGATTTTGTCAGAAGAGGTTCTAATTGAGGCATGGAAATCATGTACTTCTCTTTGAGAAGATTTAAGCCATATGCAGTGGTCAAAATAAAAAACCAATAACACAAACCTTTCTCTTCAACTTCTCTCCTCCAAGATATAACAACCTAATTGTTTGACAAAGCCTAATCATCATACCTCTACCTCTCCCATGTTCGTGGAATTAACCCATTTCTTGCATCCAATACTAAGAGTCCTATAACACCATCAATTATAAATTAAATTAGATTCTCTCCTTATTAATATAGGAATAGGTTATTTACGGAAACAATAACTTCCCACTAGAACTTAATTAACCCCTGAAACTCATACATTTTCTAATTCAATCAACCAATTTTTTACCAAAATCAAAATTTTCATTTATTCATTTTAATATCAAAATGCAATAACTAGGGCCGGCTGAATGGTGGAGCAAAAAATGCAATCGCCTAAGGCCCCAAGTAAAAAAAAGGCCCCTAAATTTTAACCAATAGGATTATTTATAATTAATAAATAAAATAATTTTGTTTTACTAGATGAAAAAAAAATAAAAAATAAAGAAAAATGCAACATTCACAATATTTTTCACAATACTTTTACAACTAATGCTAAGTACCAGGTTGTTACAACCTATTGTTAATGGCAAAAAAAATAATTATAGTGATATTTTCAAATAGAAAACAAAAAAATAGCTTAAAATTTAGGATTTGTTGTAAAAAATATTGTGAATGTTGCACTTCTAAAAAAAATAAGAATAATAATAAGAGTTTAGTTAGCAAACTTTTACTAGTTTTCATCTAAGCCTACCAGTAATATCATTGTTTTACTTACTACTATCAATTTACCACATCAACAAGTATGAAAAATTTTGTCAAATTTTTTCTGTCTATAAAATTTTTTAAAAAAGAAAAAATTCTACGTAGTTCATGTTAATTAGTAGTAATTTTGCATCTCAAACAAGATGATCAATTTTCGCCTTAGGCCTCTAAATACATCAAGCCACCCCTGGCAATAACAATTAATCTTTTTGCCAAGCAGGTAGTAAACTTCAACATCTACAGTCCTAATCACTACGAAAAAACGGTTCTAAGGCCGAGTTTTTAAAACGCGGCCATAGGACATAAAAACGCGGTCTATAGCCCATTTGGCCTTAGGCCGTGCTTTCTTATAAAACGCGGCCTAAAACGTGCGACTATAGGCCTGGTCGGTCTAAGGCCGCACTTTTTTAATCGCGGCCCAAGACCAGGTCCTATAGCCGCGGTAAAAACGCGGCCTCAGACCGACCAGGTCTAAGCCCCATTTGGCCTTAGGCCGCGTTTAAAACGCGGCTTAAGACGTATACCTTAGGCCGCATTTTACACGCGGCCTATGATTATTGTCTTAGGCCGCATTTAAAACGCGGCCTAAGACCATAACCTTAGGCCGCGCTTAATAAGTGCGGCCATAGGGCTGAAAACAGACCGAAGCAAAAGCCAAAGCCTGAGATGGGTCTCGAAGCAGTCGTTGTTATTGACGTGGAGGGTGACGGTGGAGATCGGAGATGGAGCGTGAGGCGAGGGTTGAGGGTGAGATAGGAGATGGAGGGTGAGGGTGAGGGTGAGATCGCCGATGGAGGGTGAGGCGAGGGTTTTGGATCGGAGATGGAGGGATTGGCGAGGGTTTTTGATCGGAGATGGAGGGATTGGCGAGGGTTTTTGATCGGAGATGGAGGGCGACGGTGACGGCTTCAGATCGGAGAGATGGGGAGTGAGAGAGTAGATGGAGGTTGATCAGGCTCAAACGAGGGTGATAGGGTTCATTTTGGGTCTGAGGAAAACAAAAGAAAAAATAGACGAAGGGATTTTGGTAAAAAAAAATTTGGGCTGGTCTTAGGCCGCGTTTAATAAACGCGGCCTAAGACCAGCCCAAAAAAAACGCGGATATACCTGTCAAAAACGGGGCTTAAGATTTGGGCTAAGGCCCCATTTAAAAAACGCGGCTGGGCCTTTAGAATTTAAGCCCCGTTTTTAAAAAACGGGGCTTTAGGCAGTTTTGGGCCGCTTTTTTTTAAACGCGGCCCAAAAAAACAAGGCCTGAACCCCCCGCGTTTTGTAGTGAATGCATCATCAACAAGCAATAAAGTTTCTTGCAACAACAGTATCTATTGCGATCCAAATCAATGTCCTTCAACTAATAGCGACTGTGCATATGAAATTCTGTATTATTCAAACATGTCATCATCTGGAATCTTGGTAGAGGATGTTTTGCACTTAATTACAGATGATCATCAATCAAAAGTTGTAGATGCTCCAATCACTTTAGGGTAGGTTATTTTTCATCGCTTTCCTAGCTACCAAAATCTTTGGAAGAAATATTGTTTCAAGTGAACATCATACTAATTATATATAGTAAGCAATATCATTTCACAACCAAAAAAAAACTGGTTCCATAGCAGTGGTTTTGTCCTAGCGGTAGTTTTGAAGACTGCCACTATAGGAGACCTAATATGGCACTTTTAGGAATTGCCACAATACGTAGTTTAACACCGGCATTTTCTGAACCACCGCTATAGGTACACTACGGTAGCACTTTCAGAAACTGCCACAATATATTAAACAATTGTTAGTTAAAATGACAAAGTTATGGAATAGCTGATATTTCAGTAAATATCAATCATTTGGATGATAAATTTAGAGTTTGATATGGTGCTTTCCCTCTTCAAATAAGTGTAATCATTGGTGAGGGTTATCGTAGTGTTTTATTGCCTCAGGCTTACTGAAACACCTTAGGGGAGGTAGGTTATGCTTGGGATTATCATGATATCAAACACTTTTAGAGGGCTGGTGATATTACTAGAAAAAAAATTAATGTCTTTAGTGTGGTCATTAAAAAAAAAAAAATCATCATTGGTGGGCCAGCATTACTTTTTCTTTAATAATTTGATAATTATTGGTGAGGGGATCTAATCATTGAAGTTGCTTCTTGTTAATACCTCCTGGTCAGATCATTTCGGCAAATTTTCATTAATTTGTGTGTAACCCTTGTGATCTAACCCTTTCATTTTGTTTCAGTTGTGGTAAAAATGAGACTGGTATTTTTCTGAGTGGATTTGCACCAAACGGTCTACTTGGGCTTGGAACTGATGACTTATCTGTTCCTAGCATCTTAGCAAGTAAAGGGCTAGGTCCAAATTCTTTTTCCATGTGTTTTGGATCTGATGGGATTGGGAGAATAAATTTTGGAGACAATGGCACCTCGGAACAAAAAGAAACACCATTCATTGTCTCGCACACATAGTAAGTTGTCACTTCTTAATATTGTAAATGCTGAAGAAAGATTATTTAGTTTAGCAAGAAAACTATCTTTGACTAGAACCTCATGCTACTAGCACTAATTTTCCCTTGTAAACTTGTTAACAGTCCAACTTATTTAATCAACATCACTCAAATAAATGTTGGAGTGAATGTTTCTAAAATAGAGTTCAGCGCAATCTTTGATTCCGGTACATCGTTTACACATCTAACGGATCCAGCTTATACATTTATTTCTAAAACTGTAAGTAATTTAAATGACAACTTTTAGTTTTATATATCATTGGAACTTCATGTTATGGCAAATGAATGTATGTGATTTGTGTTACTTTGCAGTTCAATTCTCAAGTCACAGAAAAGCGACATTCATCCGATTCTCAAATTTCTTTTGAATATTGTTATGACTTGAGGTATTTGGGGAAAACCTATTCTTATTTTGTATTGGTTTTCTCTTTTCAACTCCGAACCACTAATTAGCTCCACTTTAATTGTAGTGCAAATCAAACCTCATCTATGATCCCTATAATGAATCTGACAATGAAAGGTGGAGAACAATATTATCTCATTAATCCAACAACAGAAGCGTTCTCTATAAAGGTGTGTTGTTGCACTTATTAGTGCTTAATTTAAGATCTTATTCTTGCCTATGTTATGCTGAAAATTTATGTTGTGGTCTCCAGGGTGGATATCTCTATTGTCTAGCTATTCTCAAAAGTACAGATATAAACATCATAGGACGTAAGTATATATTTATCAATGACTATCCTGATTATAGACCAGTTTGTCTTGATAAAATTTCATTTTCATGCTTTATTTTGAAATTTTACATTTGTGCATTCATTCCTTTTATAAGGAGACTATCAGACAGAGAAAACAATTAAAGTTTGGATGCTTTACTTAACCTTACTTTATTTGCAACTTTATTGATTATGAATTATGAAGTTGATAAAAAGCAATAAAGTATTTGAGTTTTCTTTTTCTTTTTTGGGAGAACAATATTACATAATTTCTAGATTGATGAATGTGATTTCTTGGGGTAAGTAAATTGCAACTTTTTGGTAAATAGGTCAGATTTACATATTTCAATCATCTTGTGTCCAATTAATATTAAATTTTCTAAATCATTACTATATTAACCCTTTTAATTAAGTGATCTCATCCGTGCTAAAAAACATTATGCCAAGAATCCTATTAGCTGTCTCTAACTTAAAAATTTTTAAGTTTATATAGTAAGGCATTATCAATGGGAGGTTTAAACAACAGGAAGCTATTCATGGTTGGCTCCACTCTATGTTTTAAATAAGAATTTAGCAGATGCAGAAGAAACTGAAAACATGGTTTTCATATAATCATTGCACGTAGAACAAGCCAATATTGTCAACTTCTATTTTGGGAAAACCAGCACTTGGACTTTCATGGTCTCTTATGTCATTTAGCTATTATGTGTCTTAACATGTTTAAATTGAGAATTTCAACTTACAATATGGTTTTATTTATTTTATCCAGAAAACTTTATGACTGGTTATCGCATAGTTTTCAATCGCGATAAGATGATCATAGGTTGGAAGCCATCTAACTGTGAGTTAATTCAACTTTTTCTTTATATTGAATTTCAATATGCGTGTCAATTTTTTCTTTTTCTATTAAATTCTTTATGACCTTAAAGAGACATGGTGCCCACAGGTTACAATGATTCAAATTCGAACACTTTCCCTATCAGCCCATCACACTCTCCTACTGCTTCACCTAGCAGTCCATCAGTCTCTCCTGCTACCTCTCCTGCTCTTGCCGTCAGTCCACAAGCCAAAGCTCCATCTAGCCATTCACCCAAGTTGAAGGCTTTTACTTGCACAATCATGATGATTTTTGTTTCATTCTTAGCTATTGTTTGATATCTTTTTATTTGGCAAGACTTTCTCGACCTATCATTATTTGTATTGAATTTAAAAGCAAACTCAAAAGAAATTGGAAACATTAATAGCTTGCTAATTTTCTTGTCATATGAGTCCGTTTGGACTAAATGTTTGTAATATCTACAATCATTTTTTTGTATAAATTTTTGAGGATGTCAATATATTGTATTGTTCAATTTTGTTAATTGAGTGTGTTTTTGAAATTAGCCTATTTAGCTTTTTACTAATTAATTTTTGTTGAAATTATACTAAAACATATTTGTACTTCGAAAAAAATTAAAACAAAATTCTGAAAAACTATACATAAAGACTAAAAAATAAACAAATAAATTGGTGGCAAACATTTCCAGATCCAGCCCAAACAGGTTTGGCCCAAGAAACACACTTACACCACTGGAGATTTACTGATTTAGAACACCCGCGGTTTTGACCTCACTCTCGTCTACAAGCGTCGACCTGTCACACCCAGCACTCGATAGCTCTCTGTCTCTCTCGACTACTATACTATCCCCTATTTTCTTGGTCTTCCTCAAGTGAGAACGTGTCATCTTCCTCTTCCTATATATGAACTAAATATCTCCAAATTACTCGGTCATTTCATACCTAAACTTTCGGAGATCAAGTCTGCTTTTCTCTCTGCAAAAAAAAAAAAAAAAAAAAAAAAAAAAAAAAAAAAATCAAGCTAAGCAATGTCTTGGGCTATGAACAGTACAACTTGTTCGTATTCATCGACGTGCGGTGCATACATACTACTGTTTTTTAACTGTTGGGATTGAGTTTTGGGAGCTGTTACGGGTTGGGTTCATTTGGGTTCGATATTCACCATTGGTTCTCGGATCCGGTTAAGCAAATTCTGGGTTTTGATGGGCTTCCAGAGAAATTAAAAGAAGTAGAGTACTATGTTGCTATGGCTCACCGAGACCACATAATCCGGGGCTGTCACCTTGCCACCAATAACAATTAGTCGCCAGCGCCGCTCACTTTCGCTAATGAAAGTGACACCTTCTTCCTCATCAATTTGGGAAGGTATTAAAGTTTATATTTTTTTTTCTAGTATTTTATAAATAAAAATGTAATTTATTATCTAATAATTTTGCCCAAAAACTATTTTAGTTATTTAAGTTTGAAGTTTGTCAATTTAGTCAAGTAACTTCAAATTTGAAAATAGTCATTTTAATCTATAACTTTATTCAAAAATGATTTTAATTAGTCCTTTACTTATTTTTTTTATGTGATTAATTAGTCCTTTAAGTTGGATATTTTTGGCATAATTTTTGGACTAAAATGAATCTTTAAAGGACTAAAATAATTTTTGGCAAAGTTGTGACTAAAATGATTGACTTTAAACTTAAAGAAGTAAAAATATTTTTAGGCAAAGTTACCGAATTAAAATGACAAACTTCGTACTTAAATTACTATAATGATTTTTGAGTAAAGTTAGTGGATGTAATTTGTATTTTTACTTATCTATATATATATATATATATATATATATATATATATATATATATATATATATATATAAAACCGAAAATTTTGAAACTCTCACAATTTTCCACGTCAGCAAAATATTAAAAAACACTTCACCGTTTGATTATCTCTTCAGCCCTCAAGTATACGCATCCAAAACCTTCTTCTCTCTAACCATTTCACCCCTTCCTAACGCAGACCTCTAGGTTTCATTCTCTGGGTTTCAAAATCTGGGTTTAATCCTCTCTATCATTCTCTCTAAGGTATTAGCCCAAACTGCAGACTCTTCCAAAGAAGGTAACTCTATTCTCTCTTTATGATTAAATCCGTTAGTACGAATCGCATCAGATATCTGTGAAACGTTTTAACTTTTATTTATTTTTACTAATTCGTTAATGTTTGAATTGCTTTCAGTTTGATTATTGTTGATTTCTTTCTCTGATTTCGTAGCTAATAAATCATGTTCTTCTTCTTCATCTTTCTCCTCCAACCCAGGTTAGTTAACTTTCCTAGAATCAAAATAGTTTCACTTTTGATGGACACACACCATCTGCTTGATATAAAGCTTCCAGAGTATTTTCACGATCAGAAAAACTTAACCAAATTGAGCATCTGTTTGGGTGTTAAGGAAAAAAACAACAGTGAAGCAAAAGTAAATGGAAGCACAATCAATTGTGAAGGTTCTTTTTAGATACCTTTGTGAATTGTGAATTACTTTATGTTATTTCTACTAAGATTTTTCTATGGTATTCTATTTTATTTCACTTTTGTTGCAGGTTCTTGCATTTTTCTTTTTTCTTTTTTCTTTTTTTTCATGTTTGTAGCTGAACATGATTAAGAAGGGGTTACATATGATTCTTTGTACTACAAGACGAGGACAGTCGGGTATTTACCTTTCCTTTATTATGTACTGTTTCTTGCATATTTATTAATAATGTGTTTCTAGAAAGAATTTGAAATTGGAATGTGATTAATTTAAGTTTCTTGGTTATCTCAAACTTAGGGGTATTCTTGAGTTTGTTGACTCTGTTTTGTATTTGTAGTTTTAGCTGTGAATCTGTACTGGCTGTCATTCTGTTTGATATTGTTAATTGTCATAGATGTTTTTTTACCTCCAAAACAGAGACCCACTTTTGAGAGAAAATGCAAACCCCTTCACCTTCCTCCACCGTTCCCCTTCTCCTTCTTCCAAAACAAAGACCCACAACCAAACCCGCTCCCCAAACCACCATTCTCCACCTTTGTGACATGAAGTCAATTTTTTTTTAATGATTGGGAAGAGCACCAATTTGTCTGTAACCAAAAGAAAAGGAGAATTAATTTGCTAACATCTCTTATACAGGTTCTCTTAAATGCTGAGCCACCATGTTCAGTCTTGATTTCCTCTTATGTGACTCCTATGAATTTGTTGTGCTAGAGAGAAATCATGGTCCAGTCCCAGTACTTTGTGATCATGGTTCAATGTATCAAGAGTTTTTTTTTTTTTTTTTTTTTTTTTTTTTTTTTTTTTTTTTTTTTTTTTTTTTTTTTTTCCGTATTTATCATTAATATTTTTTGCAGTGCATTTGCATCAAGTAGAATTCACGTTTGTGATTTTAGCCAATCTAATGTAGATATGGGAATAAGGAAAAAGTATACCACTAATGTTTGGGAAGCCTAAGTATACCATTGATAATTGTCAATTATCATTGTTGCATATGTTATGTGCTAAACTGAAGTATTAAATCTATATAGACCATATGAGTTTCTAAGTTTCATTTTTTTTTCTTTGGTTGAGACTTGAGATAATGAGTTCATTTCCAAAGTAGTATTGTTAATTATAAATTGAAAATTTTCATAATTGTTCTTCTTTTCCTTCTTTATTATTATTATTATTATTATACTATAAACAAATGCAAGTATATTTTCAGTTATTGAATAATTAATGTTCTATTGTAAGTTATTGAATTATTTCTGCCTCATATTATCAATGTAAGCTGTTTTCAAAGTTTTAACAAATAACAATCTTCTCAAGATTTGCATCCCTTAGTGACGATGGGGGCAAGTTGCTAATTGTGATTTAATTTGCATTCCTTTGGACTTTCCACTGATAACCATTTGAAAAGCTATTTTTCTACATTGTCATTTTAATCTATATTTTAAAATTTTACTTTTTATAGTTACATATAGTCAATCAAGAAAAGGACCTATATCTTCAATCTCTTTTTACCATTCTATGGTCCTTATGGAACCATAGAAATCAAGTGGTTCATGATGGGAAGACCCCAAATTTGATAAATGTTGTTCTCACTTACTGCCAAATCTCCTGTATGCAGGTACCAAGAGGCCTTTAGAAATGGGCAGTCCTAATATCAAGATCACAGCATACCAACTCATATAGATGTCTCCAATAGGGATTGACAACTCATTATCAAAGTAGTTTGTTGAAGGAAAAGGAAATTGAAACAGAGTGGCTATGCATATGAAGCAAAGGACTTGAAGGGAGATCTAATATTAGTGGCGGAGCCTAGCAGTGTGTCAACATCTTACCCAGCAGCAATTCAGGATGCAATAGTGGAGATTGCAATAAAAGCTAGAGACCTTGGATTTAGACTAATTTTGTTTGTCAGTGATTGCAAAAGGATTGAACAAGTTTGCAATGGAAGAAGTTAACCAAGATTGCAGGAACAACCTATGATGACAGACTTGCATTTTCTAACTTAATAAGGTTTAACTTTTCACACCATTTTTGTACCAAAAACTATCATGTGTAATGTGTTAGAAGTAGCTTCAATTCTCTAGCTATTCATTATTCAACCCATTACTGTTGGATCTCTCCAAATCTTATGTTATATAACTTGTGTCCTGTTACATATAGTCTTCAACTATGTTAATTAGAACTATTTAGAATTTAATAAAGGGATCCAACACTAAATAAATTTTGAACAAATTAGGATTGAGGTTGTGTACAAAATTCTAACTAAATTAGGTAAGCTATTTTTTTTACAAATAGTCCAATTTCATTTTTTTTATTTATTCATACTTACTAACCATCAATTATCTATAAATATATATTTTCACAACTAGCCCGTGCATCGCACGAGTTAGCGACTAGTTTTATACTAATTACTATGTTGTGAAGTCTCATTGTTAGTGTTGAAGTGGGCCGTGTGTGGCTTGAATTACCAAGCCCAATTATTCTTCTAAACCAAATACAAGCAGTATTAGGAAACCCAATTCAACTAGGATTATAATTCCTAGTACAAGTCGACCTATATATATATATATATATATATATTAGGTTTGTGATACTTGGCAAGCAATGAGAACTAGAGAAAAATTCCTAATAACCTAGCAGCCGCATAAGAAGAAAGAATAGTGTTTTCTTGTCTTGTGGGTGAGAGAGAGTTAGGGTGTATTGGGAATTGGGTTTCTTGAGAGTGTTCTTGTGCACTATTGTATCTCCTTATTTTATAGTGAAATCCCTGCAACTCCGTGGACGTAGGCAAATTGCCGAACCACGTAAATATTGTCTTGTGCGTGTGATTATTTTTCTTTGACGTGTGTTTTCTCTATTTGTTTTGTTTCTCACAGGTTGGAATTTTGGTTAAAATTCCCTACAACTGGTATCAGAGCCTAGGGTTAGGTTTGAGTGGAAGCAATGGCAGAGGAAGCAGGAAAGGCGTCTGGAATAGAAAAGTTTAATGGCACAGACTTCGCGTATTGGAGGATGCAGATTGAAGATTATCTCTATGGGAGGAAATTGCATCTGCCTCTTTTAGGGACAAAACCTGAGGCTATGAAGGCTGAGGAATGGGCTCTTCTTGACAGACAGGTACTAGGAGTTATCAGGTTAACTCTGTCTAGGTCTGTTGCACACAATGTTGTAAAGGAGAAGACCACAGCAGATCTGATGAAGGCTTTGTCTGGTATGTATGAAAAGCCGTCAGCAAACAATAAAGTGCACTTGATGAAGAAACTGTTCAATCTGAAGATGGCAGAGAATGCATCAGTAGCACAACATCTGAATGAATTTAACACTATCACAAATCAATTGTCGTCTGTAGAAATTGATTTTGATGATGAGATCCGTGCACTGATCGTTTTGGCTTCTTTGCCAAACAGTTGGGAGGCAATGAGGATGGCAGTAAGCAATTCTACAGGAAAGGAAAAGCTCAAGTACAATGATATACGAGATTTAATTCTGGCTGAGGAGATTCGCCGAAGAGATGCAGGTGAAACCTCAGGATCTGGTTCTGCCCTAAACCTTGAGACAAGAGGAAGAGGTAATGACAGAAATTCAAACCGGGGTAGATCAAAATCCAGAAATTCTAATCGAAATAGAAGTAAATCTAGATCAGGCCAACAAGTACAATGCTGGAACTGTGGGAAAACAGGTCACTTTAGGAATCAATGCAAAAGTCCTAAGAAGAAGAATGGAGATGATTCTGCTAATGCTGTAACAGAAGAGGTACAGGATGCATTACTTCTTGCAGTAGACAGTCCACTTGATGATTGGGTTTTGGATTCAGGAGCTTCGTTTCATACCACTCCACACCGAGAAATCATACAGAATTTTGTTGCAGGTGATTTTGGTAAGGTGTATTTGGCTAATGGTTCAGCCTTGGATGTTGTAGGTATGGGAAACGTCCGGATATTGTTGCCCAATGGATCTGTTTGGTTACTGGAGAAGGTTCGTCATATTCCTGACTTAAGGAGGAATCTGATTTCTGTTGGACAACTTGATGATGAAGGACATGCAATACTATTTGTTGGTGGTACTTGGAAGGTTACAAAGGGAGCTAGGGTATTGGCTCGTGGAAAGAAGACTGGTACTCTGTACATGACCTCCAGTCCAAGAGACACAATTGCAGTTGCTGATGCAAGTACTGATACAAGCCTATGGCACCGCAGACTTGGTCATATGAGTGAGAAAGGGATGAAGATGCTGCTGTCAAAAGGAAAACTACCAGAATTGAAGTCCATTGATTTTGACATGTGTGAAAGTTGCATCTTAGGAAAGCAGAAAAAGGTGAGCTTCTTGAAAACTGGCAGGACACCGAAGGCTGAAAAATTGGAGTTAGTACACACTGATTTGTGGGGGCCTTCTCCAGTTGCATCCCTTGGAGGTTCAAGGTACTACATCACTTTCATTGATGACTCAAGCAGAAAGGTATGGGTTTATTTTCTGAAAAATAAATCAGATGTATTTGAAACCTTTAAGAAGTGGAAGGCCATGGTTGAGACAGAAACAGGTTTGAAAGTAAAATGTTTGAGGTCAGATAATGGAGGAGAGTACATAGATGGAGGGTTTAGTGAGTATTGTGCTGCACAGGGAATTAGGATGGAGAAGACCATTCCTGGGACACCACAGCAGAATGGTGTAGCTGAGCGCATGAACAAAACTCTCAATGAGCGTGCTAGGAGTATGAGGTTGCATGCTGGACTACCAAAAAACTTTTTGGGCTGATGCTGTTAGCACTGCAGCTTACCTGATAAACCGAGGACCTTCAGTTCCCATGGAGTTCAGACTTCCTGAGGAGGTTTGGAGCGGTAAAGAGGTAAAGTTTTCACACTTAAAAGTTTTTGGTTGTGTTTCTTATGTTCATATTGATTCTGATGCTCGTAGTAAACTTGATGCAAAGTCTAAAATATGTTTTTTCATTGGCTATGGTGATGAGAAATTTGGCTATAGGTTTTGGGATGAACAAAACAGGAAAATCATCAGAAGTAGAAATGTAATATTTAATGAACAGGTTATGTACAAGGACAGGTCAACTGTAGTATCAGATGTTGCAGAGATAGATCAAAAGAAATCTGAGTTTGTCAACTTAGATGAATTGACTGAAAGTACTGTCCAGAAAAGGGGTGAAGAAGATAAGGAGAATGTAAATTCACAGGTAGATCAGAGTACACCTATAGCTGAAGTCCGGAGATCTTCCAGGAACATTAGACCTCCACATCGTTATTCACCCACTCTAAATTATCTCCTGTTGACTGATGGTGGTGAGCCAGAGTGTTATGATGAAGCCTTGAGAGATGAGAATTCAAGCAAGTGGGAGTTAGCCATGAAGGATGAGATGGATTCCTTGTTAGGGAATCAAACATGGGAACTGACTGAATTGCCAGTAGGAAAGAAGGCTTTGCACAACAAGTGGGTATACAGAATAAAGAATGAGCATGATGGTAGCAAACGTTACAAGGCCAGATTAGTTGTTAAAGGCTTCCAGCAGAAGGAGGGCATTGACTTCACAGAGATATTTTCTCCAGTTGTGAAGAAGTCAACAATTAGACTGGTACTAGGAATGGTGGCTGCAGAAAACTTACATCTTGAGCAGTTAGATGTGAAGACAGCATTCCTTCATGGTGACTTGGAGGAAGACCTTTACATGATTCAGCCAGAAGGGTTCATTGCTCAGGGACAAGAGAATCTAGTTTGCAAACTGAGAAAGAGCTTGTATGGCCTAAAACAAGCTCCAAGACAGTGGTACAAGAAATTTGACGGTTTTATGCATAGAATTGGGTTCAAGAGATGTGAAGCTGATCATTGTTGCTATGTTAAGTCTTTTGACAATTCTTACATTATATTACTATTGTATATGGATGATATGCGTATTGCAGGGTCTAGCATTGAGGAGATTAATAATCTGAAAAAGCAATTGTCCAAACAGTTTGCAATGAAGGATTTGGGAGCTGCAAAGCAAATTCTTGGCATAAGAATCATTAGAGACAAGGCTAATGGTACATTGAAGCTTTCACAGTCAGAGTATGTGAAGAAAGTCCTTAGCAGATTCAACATGAATGAAGCTAAACCAGTGAGCACACCCTTGGGTAGTCATTTCAAACTAAGCAAAGAACAGTCACCGAAGACAGAGGAAGAAAGGGACCATATGAGCAAGGTGCCCTATGCCTCAGCTATTGGCAGCTTGATGTATGCTATGATGTGTACAAGGCCAGACATTGCACATGCAGTGGGAGTTATGAGCAGATTCATGAATAGGCCTGGAAAGCAGCATTGGGAGGCAGTCAAGTGGATTCTGAGATATCTGAAGGGTTCATCAGATACATGTCTTTGCTTCACAGGTGCAAGTTTGAAACTGCAGGGTTATGTAGATGCTGATTTTGCTGGTGATATTGATAGTAGAAAGAGTACTACTGGGTTTGTTTTTACTCTAGGTGGTACAGCTATATCATGGGCTTCAAATCTACAGAAGATTGTTACTTTGTCTACTACAGAGGCTGAGTATGTTGCTGCCACTGAAGCTGGAAATGAGATGATTTGGCTACATGGTTTCTTAGATGAATTGGGTAAGAAGCAGGAGATGGGCATTCTACACAGTGACAGTCAGAGTGCAATCTTTCTTGCCAAAAATTCGACTTTTCATTCTAAGTCGAAGCATATACAAACAAAATACCACTTTATCTGTTACCTTGTTGAAGATAAACTGGTAATTCTTGAGAAGATTTGTGGATCTAAGAACCCGGCAGACATGTTGACTAAAGGTGTCACTATTGAGAAGTTGAAGCTGTGCGCAGCTTCAATTGGTCTTCTAGCTTGAGGACAGGAGGATGAGTTGCAGGGATGAGGGATTGTGTTATGGAGGATTGTGGTTGATATTTGCAGCTTGTGAGCCCTTAAGGGCTAAGGTGGAGCTAATGGAGGAGTTTGCTCATGTAGCTTGATCAATTCAAGCCAAGGTGGAGATTTGTTGAAGTGGGCCGTGTGTGGCTTGAATTACCAAGCCCAATTATTCTTCTAAACCAAATACAAGCAGTATTAGGAAACCCAATTCAACTAGGATTATAATTCCTAGTACAAGTCGACCTATATATATATATATTAGGTTTGTGATACTTGGCAAGCAATGAGAACTAGAGAAAAATTCCTAATAACCTAGCAGCCGCATAAGAAGAAAGAATAGTGTTTTCTTGTCTTGTGGGTGAGAGAGAGTTAGGGTGTATTGGGAATTGGGTTTCTTGAGAGTGTTCTTGTGTACTATTGTATCTCCTTATTTTATAGTGAAATCCCTGCAACTCCGTGGACGTAGGCAAATTGCCGAACCACGTAAATATTGTCTTGTGCGTGTGATTATTTTTCTTTGACGTGTGTTTTCTCTATTTGTTTTGTTTCTCACAGGTTGGAATTTTGGTTAAAATTCCCTACAGTTAGAGTCTAGGAAGTAAGGAAACCTTTTTTGGAGTGTCATATTAGTTGTAACAACGTCCATGCATCTTAGGTTAGAGCTATACTTATCTAAAACTTTCAGCCGAACGTGTTCTCTGGCAAGCTTCTTATTTAGTATTAATAGAGTGGGAAATATGCTCTCATTGAATAGATACCAAATACTACTATTTTATTTTCTTGTTGACCAAAGAGCTTCGTTCTAGGAGTTCTTCCTGTTCCTTTTCTACTAACTTTTTTTTAAAATGGTTTTGATATTTCAGTTTGTACTATGCTAATGTTTCTGTGGGGACGCCAAGTTTATATTTTTGGTAGCACTAGACATAGTTAGTAAAATTTAAAAAAATAATAATAATAATAAAAATTGTGAGGGGAATGAGAGAAATTGCACCGGTGCAATCCATAGGATATTACCCCCGATCCAAATCCTTGACTTTATGAGCATGACCTCACTGAGATTAAAAAATAAAATAAAAATTCCACCGGACCAGCTCAGCTCCAAGGATCGGGTTTTATGGACAGAGACCAGATCGGCATGTTTCAAAGTGAAGTCTGCTTACAAATTATTTGCTAGAGGAGATAACTGTGCAGCTAGAGGAAATTCCAATTATATATAGATAGAATTGGGCAGTGTGGAAAAGAATATAGAACCTTGAAATTCCTAATAGTTTGGGCCATTTGAGCCATAATATATCTAACACAAATGAAAGAAGATTTTTTTTTTCTACTCTCTAACAATAGGAGAAATGGAGTCTTTGACTTGCAGTGAAATAATGGCATGGTTCATTTAGACGGCAATAAATTAATAAGTTGTATTAATAGGCCAAAAACGTATTGACCTCTTGTGATACATTAATTGATTAATTAATCAAGTTTATTAATTAATCAAATTAACATGCTATGTACGTGGTAGTACAAACAAATCACCAATTAAACTAAGTATGCAGCGGAAATTAAATTGACATGGTGATTTATTTACGAATGGGGAAAACCTACACAGCAAATACTCCACCGGGTGATTTTAAGGTCACCATTCCCGATAATTCACTATTATCAAAACAAGCGGTTATAAGTAAAAGAATCCTAGTACCTTATACCAACCTACAGTTAAACCCTTACCCTAATACCCAATTGGACTTGTTCTGTAGTGACAATCTCTCCTTTCAATGCATGGCCTCCAGTACGTGACTAACCAATTGTGCGGATTGCAATACGCAACTTGATCACCAACTAGAGAAGGAGATTGACTGCAAAGTTCTTCTATTCATCACTTGATGAAGATCATGAAGTTGCTCGATCACAAAACCCTACGATATACAAAACACAGTAGCTTTTTGAAGAGAATGAAGAACTAAGGCAAATTAGGTTTCTGATTACACTCTTCTTCACACTTGTGCAATTGTGCTCTTGTGCAACTGTACGTAACCTTTTATGGCCCTTAAAATAATCCTTATATATGTCTAGAGTTGTGAGAAAAGAAAGCTCAAACATATAATCATGGATTTGATGAAAAACAGACTCGAAAATCTGAGTTTCATAAACCTCGACAGATACCTATCTGTCAAGCTGCTGTCAAGCCATGAGATTCAGACAGCTTTAAGTCTCGATAGATGCTAACTGTCGAGTTTTAATGAACATGACTTTTCACACTTGATTCTTGGACAAACTTGCAAGACTTTAATACTTGAACTTGAAACCTTATTTCTTGAAGCATTAAACACATCCTAGATCTACCCAATTACAAGTAAAGTGTATTTTGTTAAAAAATTAGCCAATTACGTAAAATATTGACATATGTTCCTAACATGTGAAACATATGTCCTAACAATCTCCCCTTTTGGCAATCTATGACAAAACCACAACAGACAAATGAACATATAAGAGAAGTCATAAATTACTCAACTCATATTTACTTGTTACATACAATAAAATTTATTCTAACACAAACTCTTGAAAAACTTTGCAAGAAGAGAGTTTATGACAAGTAGACTTTGACAACCTGTATCTCTGAAACACTTTGAACAAAACTCATCAAGGCATCTTAGTGTGAAACAGAAATAATAGATTGCATATATAATATAAGAAACATGTGTATAAAGATAGAAAAGAAACAACACATGTAAGAGTAGATGAAAAACATACATCAATATATAAAAAATATAAATACAATATATGTCAAAATGGTCACAAGACCAATATACATGATATAATGTATCTGAAATAGAGAGAAAAAAAAAAGATACATCAAATCCTCACTACATCCTTCAATATACACACTCCCCCTAACAAAAATCTCCTATACTAACCCTCCTCTTACAAGTATAACTACTATCATATTCAAAACTACTTCCCCTTTTTATCACGAGTGACAAAGGGTAAGAGTATCAAGTAGACATCTCATCAGTGCTAGAAGATTTAGCATCTCCATCCTCATCATCATCATCGTCGTCGAAGTCATCATTGTCCTCAAATGCCTCGGGAGGAGGAGAGGGAGACTCCACAAAGCCACCAAGGTGAGCCTACTGTCTAGCAATATGGCAGACACGAGTGTTCACCTGATACATCTCAGTAGTAAGTGTATCAAGGTGAGCATCCATGCACTGAAGTTACGCCATGATCGCATCAAGGGTCACACCTCCAGCAGAAGTAGAGAGAACGGAGGTGGATAGAGCTGAAAGAATGGGAGGAGCTGCCGACCCGGACCGCCTCAAACGAAACTGCGCCTCACTCCGTTTAACAGTAGTGGCGTCAATGGCACACATAATATGGAAGTGGTCGGACAAGGGAAATGGAACAAAAAAATAGCGTAAAATCCTCGTGATAGCTGAAAGGAAGATGAATTTATCACGGGTCACTGTATCCTTATGTACATCTATGATAGAAAGAATGAAATGAGAGGGAAAATTTATAGTGAGATGCTCTAAAAGAAAAAGCAAAAATCGAGCATGAGGCTCAGTAATAGAGTTATAATGAGAAAGAGGATGCAAAACAAAAGTCATGACCATGTTAAGAAACCTAGGGCCTTTAGCAAAGGCCGTACAATGAGTGAACTGACGCTCACCCTAATCAGAAGAGCACTCACAAAAAGAAGAAATAAGCTCGTCTTTAGACACAATCTTTAGACACATTCTTAAGACGATCATAACCAGGGTAGTTAGGATGCTCTACCCTCAGGACATAAAGCACATCAAATACAATATCCGATGTGACCACTATGCGCGTACCTCGAACGCGAGTAACAAAAAGAGGTACTGAATAATAAAATCCATGCATGTTGAAGTAGAACTCCTAGATCATCACGAATGGACAAGTGATTGGGACATCACACAATGACTCCCAACCCCTACTGTGGATGACAGTGGGAAGGTCAGTGTCGGAGAAGTCCGACAAGATGACTTGGCGTTCCAAACACCTCGTCTAACGAAGTTCTCAAAGAAGTCCATTTTGGCCTTCTCATCATGGAACCAGACAAGTGAGGGAGTAGGATTAGAAGAGGTGGATGCCTCGGAATGAAGAGGGTTCCGGGACAGAACAGACTTACGTTTAGGTGCCATGACGCACTAACATAAACTAAAGAGTAAGAGGGGGGGGGGGGGGGAAGAAACAATCAGAAAAGTCCCAAAATAGTTCAAATATATAAGAATATATAGAATGTAAAGGACGTATGCATGAGCATGTGATATGCAATAGTAAAAACATCATGGGCTTAGCCCAATCCAATCCTACCAGCACACACTCAGTTCAACAAAGTAAACACACAACTATCATGCATGAAACATTGTTATAATGCAAATAAGATGCAATGCCTGATGTTTTAATATCAAAAATATACAACCCATACCAAAAATTTTGCAAAAACCTCTTTGATTTGGAAAAATCCTAAATTTTTCATAAAATCCCAAAAATTAGTTCATAAAAGATGAAATGCATGAAAAGAAGGATTAGGACCCTTACCAAGTGAGGAAAAACTTGATCTAGGCCGAAAAATCCTTGAGGAAGAGGTTTGGAGTGAGAAAGAGAGGTTTTGGGAGGTGAAGAGTCTAGAGAGATCGAGAGGGATCGAGCAAAATGAGATTCGGATTGTGCTGAGCGAATATATAGAAGCTCAATAATTCTTAACAACTATAGGTGTCGAAAGGTGTCGAGGTTTAAAAAGATCGACATATGAAGCTATCGAGCAGGTGTCTAGAGGTGTCCGCAGTAAAAAAGAAGCTCGATGGATTGAGGAAGCTTTCTCGATGGATTGAGGAGCTATCGAGAAGTTGTCGAGATTGCGATAAAAAGAAGCCGAAAAGCTTGATAGATAAGCCAAGTGTCAAGAGGTGTCGAGGAGCTGTTGAGATTACTTTAAAATAGTTTTTCAAGAAGGGAAAAACACAAACATGAATGCAATCAAACATGTAACTCAACCAACGATCCAAACAACATTTTAAGCTCTCTAAATCATCTCTCAACAAGAAAAATGATAAGCATTTAGATCTCAAAACACACACACACACACACACACACACAACAAGTCTAACTAATTTTATATTTCAAAAACAAGTTAAGACAGTTTAGTGAGCATACATTAACACATGTAAACCTTGTGATGGCCAAATCACATTGTACCTGCACATGTATCAAAAGTAGCAAAGAATATTGTGTGTTGTGTGTGAAAAATATCGCAAGATTGCATAAGTGTCTACATGTTATGACAATTTGAGATATGAGAAAATCACTTTAACTCACACACAATCATAACTATTTGATGGGGACTATTACCTTTGAGGTACATCCTGTAACTCCCACATCTCCTAGAATACACGCTTGCAATCATATATAAAGCATTTTTATTCTTTTTGTTTTTATTTTCTTTGCATATATTTTTTTTAAGCAAATCATGCATGAGCATATAAGAGAAAGAAAAGAAATATCCAATAATGTTAAGCTTTTGACATCGCACTTTTGCTATGCTGAATCATATAGATGTCATTGACATTGCACTTTTGCTATGCCGAAACATACAGATGTCATTTCATGATTGACAAGCAACAATGGTGAGATGGTTATTTATGCTTTTCTCTTAGAATTTTCTAGTCCTTCCTGTCAAAAAGAGTGATATGAGTGTTAAGTCCAAGAGATCACTTAACCTTACTCATCACAAATACGAGCCACATAGCTCACTTGCTTAGTTGTGCATAGAGATGCTCATCTAAGCTACAAAAGATACAAAGTTTAGAAAACTTTTTTTTAATGGTCATCCAAGGTACACAAGTACCAATGTACACAAATACACACTGTTTTTGTATTTTTCTAATTTTTTTAATTTTTTTTATTTTTATATAAAAAAACAAAATAAACCAAAACTGAAAAGAAAACAAACAAAAACAAATTAAACAAAAACAAAACAATGCATAAAACTATATGCAAATGCAAAAGAAGGAAGGAAGAGATCAATCCATGGAGATGACACAGATGTTTTGACGAAGGAATTCAAACCGTTTGCTGTCAAGAGGTTTGGTAAACAAATCAGTCTTCTAATTATCAATGTGAATAAACTCAAGAATGAGAGTACCATCTTCGACAAGCTCTCTAATGAAGTAATGTCGAATCTCTATGTGTTTAGTTTGAGAATGTTGAATTGGATTCTTAGAGATGTTGATGGCACTGGTATTGTCACAGTAGATGGTAAGATGCTCTTGACAAATACCATAATCATGGAAGAGTTTTTGCATCCATAGGAGTTGGGTGCAACAACTACCAGCAGTGATGTACTCAGCTTTTGCAGTGGATAATGAGATGGAATTCTGCTTTTTGCTCATCCAGGAGACAAGATTATTACACACATAGAAACAACCCCCCGATGTACTCTTTCTATCATCAGCATTCCCAGCCCAATCAGCGTCAGAATACCCAGCTAAGACATCATTTGTGTCCTTGCTATACCACACACCAAAGTCAGCAGTGGTTTTGACATACTTTATGATTCTTTTCAAAGCAATCATATGAGACTCTTTGGGATTAACCTGATATCTAACACACACTCCCACACCATAACTAATGTCAGGTCTACTAGCAGTAAGCTAAAGAAGACTACCTATCATGCTCCTATAAAGAGATGAATCAACATTTTTACCAAACAAATCAAAAGTGAGTTTAACATTTGGGCTTATAGGGGTTCTAACAGAACTAGCAGATTCTAAACCATACTTTTTCACAAGATTTTAGCATATTTAGATTGAGATAGGAATATACCTGAATCTTGTTGATGAATCTGCAATCTAAGAAAGTGAGTCAGCTCTCCAATCATGCTCATCTCGAACTCAGCCTACATTAGTTGACCCAAGGATGATATCATCAACATAGACTTGAGCAACTATCAACTCACTGTCTTCCCTTTTAATGAAAAGAATCTGATTATCTTTTCCTCTTGTGAACCCATGTGACACCAAGTATTGTGTGAGCCGATTATACCAAGCTTTAGAAGCTTGCTTTAAACCATAAAGTGCTTTCTTGAGGTACAACACATGATCCGAAAAAGTGTGGATCAATGAATCCTTTTGATTAAGCCACATAGACATCTTCTTTAAGGAATCCATTCAAAAAAACAGTTTTTACATCCATTTGGTAAAACTTGAACTTTAGGTGACATGCTAAGGCTAAGAGAATTCTGATGGACTCCATACGAGCAACTGGGGTAAATGTCTCATCATAGTCTACTCCTTCCATTTGTGAGTATCCTTGAGCTACAAGATGAGCCTTGTTGCAGATCACATTACCCTCCTTATCAGTCTTATTGCGGAATATCCACTTTGTGCCGATGATGTGCTCGCCTTCCGGTCTAGGCACTAGAGTCTAGACATCATTCCTCTGAAACTAAAGCAATTCATCATGCATTGCTTCAACCCAGCTTTCATCCTGAAGAGCTTCCTCAACTTTAGTGGGTTTAACCTACGATAAATAACAAGAATAAGACACAAAGTTAGCAACGCATTTATCAACTATACGCTTCCTTAGTGTAAGTTCATTCATGTTTCCCACAATAACTTCAGGAGGATGATTTAATTTAATCCTGGAAGAAGGTCCTTTCTCTTCATGAGATTCAGAATCTGGTGAAATGGATATATCTGCGGAATTTTCCACAACACTTAGAGTACCAGGTGTACTTGGAGATGCAGGCTCTTATTCAACAATTTCTTAAACTTCCTTTGGCTCAGGAAGAAGAATTTCTTAGGGGAATTCCTCACTAACTTTCTCAAAACCAGAATATGAAGGTTCATCAATAACAACATTCACTATTTCCATTACCTTCATGGTTCTTTTGTTGTATACCCGATATGCTTTGCTTGTAAATGAGTATCCCATAAATATTTCTTCATCGCTACGGGAGTCAAATTTTCCCACATTCTCTCTATCCTTGAGAATGAAACAAGTACTTCCAAAAATTCTGAAATACTTCACATTTGGCTTTCTTCCTTTCCATAACTCATATGAAGTCTTCTTGGTATCGAGTCTAAAGTACACTCTATTAACCGTATGACATGCATTGTCAACGGCTTCTCCCCACAAGTTTCTAATCACATCCTTATTGTGCAACATGGCTCTAGCCATCTCCTGAATAACCATGTTCTTTCTTTTTACTACACCATTTTGCTAAGGAGTAATAGGAGCAGAGAATTATTGAGATATACTTGATCTTGTGCAAAAGGAATCCATATATGAGTTCTAGAATTCTTTACCATGGTCACTACGAATTCGATCAATCTTCAAGCTCTTTTCATTCTGCAATCTTGTGCACAAGGTTTCAATGTGCTCAGGAGCATCAAACTTGGATCGTAGGAGGATAACCCAAGTATACCTAGTGAAATTGTCTACCACAACCATGATGTATCTCTTTCCACCAAGAGACTCAGTTTTGGTTGGACCCATAATATTCAGATGTAGTAGCTCCAATGGTCTGGATGTAGCAGATGTCTGAATGCTAGGATGTTTAACTTTCGTCTGTTTCCCAAGCTGACATGGTCCACACACCATATTACTCACTTTATTGAGTTTTGGTATCCCTAAGACTGATTCATGCTTAGATACAATTGAAAGATGTTTGTAACTAGCATGTCCCATCCTTTGGTGCCATAGATCTTCATTCGGTAAACGAATGCTATTGCACACAATATCAGTATCAGGAACCAATCCATAACAATTGTCTAGAGTGCGAACACCACTTATGAGTTTCTTTTCGGACTTATCCATGACAAGGCACTTTCCTTTTGAGAATAGTACCATGAAGTCTTGATCATATATCCGACTTATGCTCAACAGGTTCACCCTCAGACCTTTTACATATAGAACATTTGCAATGTCCGGCAGTCTAGGTAGAGAGATGATTCTCTTTCCTTTAATATGTGATTTGCTCCCATCACCAAAAGTGACATTGCCACCTTTCTTAGACTCAAAAACCTTGAAGAGAGGTCAGTCTCCAGTCATGTGTCTTGAGCAGCCGCTGTCAAGGTACCACAAACATCTAAGCACACTTCATGCTTAGATGACAAATCAGTGAGAATGGTGTTTTCTCTCATCTGCCTTTTATGAACTAAACCTTTAACCTTCACTCTTCTTAGACGAACTCCTTTACACTTTTTTATTCTGAGACGGTCTAGTTTTTTCTTTGTCAAATTGAGATCTTTTCCAATAGTCATTATAATAGAATAAAAATAACTTTTAGACTTGCATTTTCTGATACACTCAAACAAGTAGAAATTAGAAAAATAAGATGTATTTGAAAACAAAGATTTCTTTAAGCCGGTTGCAATAATGACAACAGGGGTCAATGGATCACACAGCAAAGATTAAACCTAATCAAAGTGTGCCTATTCTGATACCACTTGATAGGCCAAAAACTTATTAACCCCTTGTGATAAATTAATTGATTAATTAGCCAAGTATTAATTAATCAAATTAACCTACAATGTACATGGTAGTACAAACAAATCACCAATTAAACTAAGTATGCAATGAAAATTAAATTGACACGGTGATTTGTTTATGAATGGGGAAAACCTACAAAGCAAAAACCCAACCAGGTGATTTTAAGGTCACTACTCCTGAGAATCCACTATTATCAAAACAAGCGGTTATAAGTAAAGGAATCCTAGTACCTTATACCAACTTACAGTTGAACCCTTACCTCAATACCCAATTGGACTTGTTCTGTAGTGACAATCTCTCCTTTCAATGCACGGCTCCCAATATGTGACTAACCAATTGCACGGATCCAAGTACGCAACTTGATCACCAACTAGAGAAGAATGTTGGCTGCAAAATTCTTCTGTTCATCACTCGATGAAGATCATGAAGTTGCTCGGTTACAAAACCCTACGGTGTACAAAACAAAGCAGCTTCTTGAAGAGAATGAAGAACTAGGGCAAACTAGGTTTCTGGTTATACTCTTCTTCACAATTGTGCAATTGTGCTCTTGTGCAACTGTACGTATCATTTTATGGCCCTTAAAATAATCCTTATATATGTCTAGGGTTGTGAGAGAAGAAAGCTCAAACATATAATCACAAATTGGATGAAAAACAGACTCGAAAATCTGAGTTTCATAAACCTTGACAGATACCTATTTGTCGAGCTGCTATCGAGCTACGGGATTCAGACAACTCTAAGTCTTGATAGATGCTGGCTGTCGAGTTTTAATGAACAGCACTTTTCACACTTGATTCTTGGACAGACTTGCATGGCTTTAACACTTGAACTTGAAACCTTGTTTCTTGAAGCATTAAACACATCCTAGATCTACTCAATTACAAGTAAAGTGCATTTTGTCAAAGGATTAGCCAATTATATAAAATATTGACATATGTTCCTAACATGTGAAACACATATATCCTAACATGTATTATGAAGGATTCCAGTTGCATCAGCCTCAGATCCAAGCTGTGCGACTCTAACTATTCGTAATAGCTATCAAGAAGTCTTCAAGGTTAGACTTTTGGTACAACTTGCAATACAAGGAACCCAGTAAACAACTAGGGTTGAAGATTATTATGCTTTTTTTATCTTTGGATTAAGTTTAATTATATATGTTGTTTATCTGGCACACTTGCAATTTAAGATGTGCTCGCAAGTTTGTCATGATACAATTGTATACTCCTATTTAATTAAGGATTTGGCTTATTCTAATACTTTTTTAATTAGAATCTTCTTTTGTTTTAATAAAAATCTGTCATATCACCCACTAACTAAGTAAAATGTGGAAATAAAACTTATTACCATTTATCATTGTATATTTAAAACACAAAATGAGACATCCAGTTAAAAAAATATTGAAAATATGCCAAACCCTTTAATTAATGAAGTTTTTAAACATTCAAAGTCAAAAATTAAGGGGGGGGGGGGGGGGGGGAAATCATTGGTGGGCCATTGATAGATATCAATTTCATAGTTTTTTTTTTTTTTTTTTTGCTGAATAATTTCATAGTTTTAAAAGTCCATATATGATGAACAACATACTTTGACATTGTATGTAAAAACTATGTACACAAAATTTTGGCATTGTAAATGACTGGCTACATTCATTCGAATTTGATTTATGTGGACAATTAATTAAATAAGACGACCTCTCCTACCTAATCTATACATGCATGCACAGGGGTGGAGCCACGTTGTCCCTTGGGGGGGCCGTGGCCCCTGCAAAAAAAAAAAAAAATTTGATTGGGCCCCCTTATAGTTAGACATCCGCCCCCCCTCCCTTCCCATATCCCCACTATTTCTCCCACTCCCAGCTTTAGTTCTAGGCCTTTATTATTCCAGGCTCCCACCTTTAGTTTTTGGCCTCTCATTGTCCAAATAAAACACAAAGTTGGCCCACTAACATTTAAATACTAAAATCCAAACACATAACAACAAAACTTCACTTTCTCCATCTCAAAAACCCACCCCACGGTCCCCACGGAATCCCTTATTCTTTTCTTTTCTTTGACTTCTGTGATACACTTTCCACTTTACTTCTTATTCTTTTCTTTTCTTTGTCTTCTCTGATACACTTCCCTCTGGTATCGCCTACCAGCCCCCAAAACAAACTCAGCAGCATTAGTCCTCCAGTCTCGAAAAAAAAAAAAAAAATCATGACCAATTTTTTCTTTCTTCCTACTTTCTAAAACAAATCACTCAGCATATTTCATTGTCAAATTTCAGGATTTGAAACTTGGTGACTGCTTGGTGAGTTTTCTTCTCTTATTTAAGCACTATACCTTCATCTATTTTCAGTGTCTTTTTTTTATTTTCTCAACTATGATTCAACTATCTACACCTAAATATTCACATGCTCTTTATATTTTCATTGATTTTTAGAGAAATATATGATTGAAGGCATCGGGATGTAGATAAGGAGATTGTTTGTGATGACTGATGAGTCTTGAAGAGAAGAATATATACAGTTGTAGGCAATAAGCATTGCCACACGGCCCACCCATTTTTGCACTTTGTGATTCTGTGAAGACAAAGTGTATAAGGTAAAATTATTTTGATTTATTACCTATTTTTGATTAGTTACGTATCATGTGGCTGTGATAGTTGTTAAATTGTTTGGTTTATGTTGTGTACAAATATTTGTGTGTTTAATTTTTATTTTTGTTTGAGGGATTATTATTAATTAAAGTTGTATTAAAAAAAATTAAAATACTAGAAAATTTTAATAATAGAAATGATGATGATTGATAGGTTGATTGTATATATTATAGTGGAAATTTTGTTTTTTCTTGAATATGAATAACATCCAAATAACTAAGTAAAAATTTCTAATTAAAATTTTATTTTTTAAAATTCTTTTCAGGTTAATTTTTGAGTCATATTCTTAAAGCTAAAAGAATTATGAGCAAACGAAAAACAATTGATGCATTCTTTAAGAAAAAAGATGTTAGCAATTCAGAAATTAGGACATCTGTGGCTATAAAAACAAATGTTGATAATGATACTTCAATGCCTGATGAACACCCCTCCAAATGTTCAAGAATTCAATTTTAAGAGATAGATCGTGATCCAGGATCATGTAAACAAATATGTGAATTTCCTATCAACAAACAAGATGAAATCCGACGAGCTTATCTCAAAGAAGGTCCATATCAACCTAAAAATATAGACTATCCATACAATGATGATACTCATCGTCGTCGATTTCAACCTTCATGGTTTGAATCACATAAGGATTGGTTGGAATACTCACCTTCAATGGATGCGATATATTGTCTACCTTGCTACCTTTTTAGTAAGAAACCAATAGGTCGTCCCGGATCAGATGTATTCATTTCAACAGGTTTTAATAATTGGAAAAAGGTGAAAGATGGAATGAATTGTCCTTTAATTCGTCATGAAGGGAAAGATCCAAACTCCTGTTGACACCCCATTTTGCAACCTGCATTTAACCTCACATGGAGGGTAAAAGAGTAATTTTGCCTTGAGAATATGCATCTTGATTCTGGCCATTAGATCCTTAATCTCATTTCACTAAAATGATCTTGATGTCGTAACGATCAAATCGACTGGTCATAAGCCCTAATCAGACCACCAGATTGAAAGTTATCATCAAATCAAGTTTTAATGGCTGCGATGCAATATCACAAATTGAGTCCGATTATATGTGATTATGAACAATTGATTTCAATTGGTTATAAGTGTAATCAATTTGAGATCAATGATGTGTCATAATTTGATTGGTTAGGACTACATTTTATGGTGAGGTTGCATATACCTAATTAATTTGATAGTTAAATATTAATTATTCAATGAGTAATTTGTGCAATTATCTTTTAATTAGAGTAAATTTAGAACCAATTAAGTCTGAAATGGGAGTGATTGAAGCCATTTAATGCTAATTGAGAGCTAATTTGGGACCTATTAATGTTAATTGTGCTGAAACCATTTTCAAACAAATGACCTCTGCTCACCATTTCATCCATATCTCTCAAAATATTTTGAATTTGTGAATGAGGTTAATTTTCCCAGAAACTAGACATCCAGGGCTTCAATTTGAGCACAAGAATGAGACAATTCCGATCATAATTGAGTTAGATATGATTTTTTGAAGTTAGCTCTACAAGCTGTTACAGCAGTTGCGGGAAAACCGAATTTGGCTTGCTCCTCACTCCCACCAATCTTTCCATTTAATGCACCAGATTTCCCCCAAGGCTAAAATGAGACTAGGTTCATGATTCTTTGTCAACCCTCATTAAATGGCCTTCCCTTCATATTCTCTCCACCACTACTATATAAACCTCCCCTCTCCTTCATTCCAAAGCACACAAAAAACCCCCCTCTCTTCTCCTCTCTTGAGTTCTAGTGAAGTAGAGTAGTCTTGTCATATCTTGGTCTTCCTGAGACTCAAGGTATTGAGTGAGACTCACTCTTCCTCTCCTAACTCTTCTTTTCCTCCATCCTTAGGACCTCCCTCAAGAGGCTCCTCCTCCACCATATGGATCTTGCATGAAGGTATAATCTCTTTCCCTAACTGTTTTTTTGTGTTTCCATGATGAGAATTTAGGATTAAGGCATGATAGTAACTATTTAAATCCTCTTGAATATGTTTGAATGTTCTTAATTGTTCTTATGTGTTCTTCACATGTTCTTGTTTGTTCATCACATGTTCATGCATAAACACTAGTTTTGATCCTAAATCCATATCAAAAATAGGAAAAACATGTTTATTTCATAATTCTTTCAAATTCTTGAATCTAGGTTATCACCATCCACACACATTCACTAGAATTTATTTTTCAATCCAAATGCAATGGTAAATAAATTGAATTCGGGTTTATCACATGCACACACATTAAATTCAACATGTAACTTGATTGACATATTGGATGATGTGATATGAATGTTGGCCACCATAGTCTAGAAGACCGGTTTCACCGGGCAAGGTGGGTGCCTAACACCTTCCCATCTTGTAACATAGCCTCCGAACTTAGATCAAGGGTTGATAGACCAATGCTTATCCTTGTAATTTTCGATTTTTAGATTGTAACTAGGAAACAAAGCCATGTACTTTATCTTAGATTGTATCTAGGACCAAAGCCATGTAATTTTCCTATAATCAATGTAAATTCATTTGAAAATTAATAAAATGATGAATTTTTCAATTTTGGGTTTCTTATTTATCCAAATAATTAAATAAGTGGCGACTCCATTGTAAAACCCTTAATCTAAAGGGGAAAATATAACTAGTCGAACCTCCATTTTGAGAGGCAACAACACGCTCCATCCATTCACGTGGGTTTGGCCCAACATCATAAAACGGGCCGGGGGCGCGGTCTCTCACAGTGGCGACTCCGCTGGGGATATTGAGGGCTAAGCTTCAATTAGGTTATGGTGGCCAACCATGTCATTGTTTGTTTATTTCTTTTTTTCTAATATGTCATTATATTGCATGCCATGCATCATTTGCTTGAATGAAATTTATTTTATTTATGTGCTAGCCCAGAAGCCCGGTAGTATTAGCCGTGGATTGTGGTCTTCCTGAGACTCACATACCCAGCGGTGAACCTACCACCCACCGCGACAAGGATCATCATGGTTATGCCATGATGGTTCATAGGGACAAACTGTACCGTTCGGACCAACGCGACACTCCTGGCGTCACAAGTTGGGAGGTACGACGTCCTAGCTTGTGGAGACCTTTAACCTACCTTCTACCCATGTTGTAATGACCCATAGAACCTATCTTTAGGTCGGTCCATGTAAATTGCATTGCATTACGCATTTGTTTGGCCGTTGTTTGAACCATGATGACTCAAGTCCAACGCTTGAGCCCATCATGATTGTTTGAACCTTGTATGTTGTGAATGAACTTAAACCCAAAAGTCTAAGAGTGAAGGAAGCCCAATTTGTTTCTTGAATGCGTCTAAGCCCAACACTTGAGCCCATCAAAGGTATACGTGCATGATCAACTTCAAAGGCCAAAAGCTCACAAGATGCATGCATGAAGTGTAAGGTCAAGCCATTCAAGCAAATACCAAAAGATCATAATTATGGTTCAAGCCTTCCAAGTGCAAGCCCAAGCCATTTCAAGCAAATACCAAAAGATCATAATCAAGGTTCAAGCCTTCCAAGTGCAAGCCCAAGCCATTTTATCATAATTAAGGTTCAAGCATACCAAGGCTCAAGCATCCTAAATGAATAAGAAGAAGCAAGTGGCCCAACTTTGCCTCACTCCACATTTGGTTTGCAATATCATGGTTAAGCTTAAAGTTTGTTTGTTTATTCCATGTTTCTATGTTTCTTTGAATTCTAAAAATCCATGTAGCATTTGATGTACTTTATTCATGTATATATTTTTTAAAAAAAATTCAAAATTTCAAGATTTCCAAATCTTTCCTAAAAAAAGAGAAAAATTTTCAAAAAAAAAAAAAAAAGGGTCTTTGGACTAGGGGCATTCAGCCCTTAAGTCATTTAAAAAAAAAATCTTTGAACTGGGGGCATTGGACTTCCTGGTGACTTTTTCAAAAAGGGCCCATTTTTTTTTTTTCTCTTTCAAAAATTTCAAGATTCTTTAAAGTCTCCTTTTCAAAATGATACATGAGGATCCCTTGGACAAAACATTTTCTAAATCTTAATGTTTAAATGCTTGAGCAATCAACTTGTACCAAGGAATGATTAATTCCATTTGATCCATGTAAAAACTTTTGCTACTTGACTCAGAATATAAGAAGAAATGGTCTTAAAAGGGCAATCAAAAAGAATCCATCCATCGAAAAATCCCAAGAATCCATGCCCTTGATCCAACTTTCAAAAGTCTTTTGTTTCACATCACTAGAGCATTCATACTTTTTCTTTTAAGAGGAATTTATTAAAAGAGCTCAAGTCATTGTGCCTACAAGCAAGCATTGCTAGGGATAGGAGGCCGTCTTTGGTAAAACAAGATTATACCTTAATACCTAGAATGATCATTATCCATTGCTGGCCCATTTGAGCCTTCAAACACTTAGCCTCTTTTTTGCATTAACCCACTAAAATCTAAACCTAGGGTGGGAAAATTCAAAGTATGCATACTTAAATCTCATGTTGAGGAGGAGTCGACCTTGTAGCTTTGAAGCTAATTGGTAAAACTCTCCTAGAAGACATGAAAGACAAGTAGAGAATTCATTAAGCTAAAGATAAGAGATCATCAAAGAAAGATGAGCTTTCACTCAATCAAGGAAAGAGAAATGAAATTCCATCAATGTGAGAGAAAGAAAAATGTGCATCAAGTTTGAAGAACCTAAAATTCATCATGCCAAGAGGAATACAAGATTCATCTAAAAGAGATTTCGTCAAAAAAGGAAAGATTCATCAAGCACAGAAAGGTACAAGTGCATCGAGGCAAGAAAGAAGTCTAGAGAGTGCATCAAAAGGACCAAAAAGCATTAAGTTGAGAAAAATAAGGAGGGAAAAATGTCCCCAAAAGTTCATTTCACCAACAAAAAAAAAAAAAAAAAAAAAAAGAAAAGAAAAGAAAGCCCGCTAGGCTGAAAACCCAAAAGGGCGGTCTAGGCAAAAGTTAGGGCCAAAGAAAAAAAAAAAAAAAAAAAAAGAAAAAGAAAAGAAAGCCCGCTAGGCTGAAAACCCAAAAGGGTGGTCTAGGCAAAAGTTAGGGCCAAAGAAAAGAAGAAGAAGAAGAAGAAAAAATTGGAAGATCCTACCAAGTTGGAAACTTGAAGATGCAACCTAAAAAGAGAATAATTTTACAAGATGAAAGTCTAGAGGTATGATTCAAGATGAATGAGCTTAAAAACAAATGTTGATACAAGTAAACATTGAAGACTAGTGAGAAGATGGCAACAAAGAAATGAGAAAACTCCTCAAATATTTGATTTTTGAGTAATGCATACTTGGGATAACATCATAGGGAATTTTGAGCCTCTTTATATCATTCATTTCATAACCCAAACCTAGCCTACATTACAACCCATGAGTAAAGACCTCCTTGAAGTCTTGCTAGTTGTAGGAACATCTTAAACTCTGATATTATTTTCTCTCGAATTGAAAAGGAAAAATGCTTAAAATTGTCAAACACCTCTGGATGATATGTCTGATGCCAAAAAATTTCAAATTCTCAAATCCTCAAAATGACTCAAAAGAAATTTCAAACTTAGAGCACTCTCCTTGTTTTCACCCAACAATGTGATTCCTAAATATTATCACATTTCATTTCTTGATTGCCTTTGGAGGCTTAATCTGACAATATTCAAAAGAAAGAAGCAAATTTTGATTACATGAGTTTAATGATCTTGATCATTCATAATCAAAGAGATTTGTTCGGTTCTTAAATACTATGATTTTCCAAAATGGTTGTTCAAAGGATCATATCTTGTTCAAAAAAAAAAAAAAAAAAAAAAGGAAATTTGTTTTTTTTCAAAGAAAAAAAAAAGAGAAATCTCATTCCAAAAAAAAAAAAAAAATCATTCTTTTTCAAAATCCAGTTCTCTTGAACTACGTCTTGACCTGATCCTCTATGAAAGAGGTACGTAGGCAGCCTTTCAAAGGCTCGGTCCCATTCACCGAAACAACTTTGGAGAATAAAGTCAAAACAATGTGACAAAATTGTTTGGGTGCAGGTTAGGTTAAGCTCATTTGTTTGCATTAAGCGTGCTTAAACTTGGGGCATTGGCCTATTTATATTGTGTGCAAATATGTTCTTCTCATATGAAAGCATGTTTTCATTTGAGGCACCAATCCATTTTTTTGGCAAGCATGTCCACACTAGGGGCATTGGCAAAAAAATGCTATCATGATAATTGGTTTCTAACAAGCTAGAGAAAGAAAGCCATTTTGTAGGAACCAATGATAACGAACCATGATCTTCTTTCATGTTCCCCAATGGCCACAACATCAAATGAGTTTAAATTCAATCTAAGCATGGAATATGCCCCAAACTAGGGGCATTGGGTAAGTACTTCCAATTCATTTCAATGAATAAATCCATTGCTAATTGAAATTATCTTTTTGCAGGAATTGAGCAAGGACTTATCCAACAATCCGCATCAACTTCCAGCCAAAGTTATTCTCATTCAAAGGATAGGTTTTTCCAAAAAAAAAAAAAAAAAAAAAAAAAAAAAATCATCACGAATAAATCTTCATCACTTTTACTCCATCTTCATCTTCATCTTCTTCACTTTTTTATAATGAACAAATCTTCATATTTCAAAAAAAAAAAAAAAAAAACAAAAAAAAAAAATCAATTCTTTGTAAATCTTTCAAAAAAAAAAAAGAAAAAAAAAAGGGAAATTTTCAAAAAAGGCCTTGGGACTAAGGGCATTGGGCTCGTACATATTAGGCCACTTTCAAAAAAAAAAAAAAAAAAAAAAAATTCTCCAATCAAAATTTTCAATTCCTTGAAAAAATTCAAGATTTCCAAATTAAAAAAAAATAAAAAAATAAAAAAATAAAAAAAATTTAAATTGAATTCTTTTTCAGGAACAGAAAGCAATGATCATCTTCCACATTCTCCAGTGATGCAACATCAAGTCAACTATCCACCCCCAGCATTCTTCGAAGCATGGAGTATGTCCCAAACTAGGGGCATTTGCCAGGTATGCTGAATTCTTTTCAATGAATAACTCTGTTACTAATTGAAAATATTTATTTTGCAGGTACTAGGGTAAAAAGCCCACACACATTGGCGCGAGTCAAAGGAAAAAAAAAAAAAAAAAAAAAAAAAAAAACCCTTGGTCCTCTGAAAACATGAGCCAAGATCCAAAATCCTAGGCTTCTGAAAACATGAGCCAGGATCCAGAACCTTTGGTCCTCTGAAAACATGAGCCAAAGCCCAAAAAACCCTTGGTCCTCTGAAAACATGAGCCAAGATCCAAAAATCCTAGGTCTCTGAAAACATGAGCCAGGATCCAGAACCTTTGGTCCTCTGAAAACATGAGCCAAAGCCCAAAAAACCCTTGGTCCTCTGAAAAAATGAGCCAAGATCCAAAAATCCTAGGTCTCTGAAAACATGAGCCAGGATCCAGAACCTTTGGTCCTCTGAAAACATGAGCCAAAGCCCCAAAACCCTTGGTCCTCTGAAAACATGAGCCAAGAACCAAAATCCTAGGCCTCTGAAAACATGAGCCAGGATCCAGAACCTTTGGTCCTCTGAAAACATGAGCCAAAGCCCCAAAACCCTTGGTCCTCTGAAAATATGAGCCAAGATCCAAAAATCCTAGGTCTCTGAAAACATGAGCCAGGATCCAGAACCTTTGGTCCTCTGAAAACATGAGCCAAAGCCCCAAAACCCTTGGTCCTCTGAAAACATGAGCCAAGATCCAAAATACTAGGCCTCTGAAAACATGAGCCAGGATCCAGAACCTTTGGTCCTCTGAAAACATGAGCCAAAGCCCCAAAACCCTTGGTCCTCTGAAAACATGAGCCAAGATCCAAAATCCTAGGCCTCTGAAAACATGAGCCAGGATCCAGAACCTTTGGTCCTCTGAAAACATGAGCCAAAGCCCAAAAAACCCTTGGTCCTCTGAAAACATGAGCCAAGCCCCAAAATCCTAGGCCTATGAAAACATGAGCCAGGATCCGGAACCTTTAGTCCTCTGAAAACATGAGCCAAAGCACAAAAAACCCTTGGTCCTCTAAAAACATGAGCCAAGCCCCAAAATCCTAGGCCTCTGAAAACATGAGCCAGGATCTGGAACCTTTGGTCCTCTGAAAACATGAGCCAAAGCCCAAAAAACCCTTGGTCCTCTGAAAACATGAGCCAAGATCCAAAAATCCTAGGTCTCTGAAAACATGAGCCAAGATCCAGAACCTTTAGTCCTCTGAAAACATGAGCCAAAGCCCAAAAAACCCTTCGTCCTCTGAAAACATGAGCCAAGCCCCAAAATCCTAGGCCTCTGAAAACATGAGCCAAGATCCAAAAATCCTAGGTCTCTGAAAACATGAGCCAGGATCTGGAACCTTTGGTCCTCTGAAAACATGAGCCAAAGCCCAAAAAACCCTTGGTCCTCTGAAAATATGAGCAAAGATCCAAAAATCCTAGGTCTCTGAAAACATGAGCCAGGATCCAAAAAACCTTGGTCCTCTGAAAACATGAGCCAAGATCCAAAAATCCTAGATCTCTGAAAACATGAGCCAGGATCCAGAACCTTTGGTCCTCTGAAAACATGAGCCAAAGCCCCAAAACCCTTGGTCCTCTGAAAACATGAGCCAAGATCCAAAATCCTAGGCTTCTGAAAACATGAGCCAGGATCCAGAACCTTTGGTCCTCTGAAAACATGAGCCAAAGCCCCAAAATCCTAGGTCTCTGAAAACATGAGCCAGGATCCAAAACCCTTGGTCCTCTGAAAACATGAGCCAAGATCTAAAATCCTAGGTCTCTGAAAACATGAGCCAGGATCCAAAACCCTTGGTCCTCTGAAAACATGAGCCAAGATCTAAAATCCTAGGCCTCTGAAAACATGAGCCAGGATCCAGAACCTTTGGTCCTCTGAAAACATGAGCCAAGATCCAAAATCCTAGGCCTCTGAAAACATGAGCCAGGATCCAGAACCTTTGGTCCTCTGAAAACATGAGCCAAAGCCCCAAAATCCTAGGTCTCTGAAAACATGAGCCAGGATCCAAAACCCTTGGTCCTCTGAAAACATGAGCCAAGATCCAAAAATCCTAGGCCTCTGAAAACATGAGCCAGGATTCAGAACCTTTGGTCCTCTGAAAACATGAGCCAAAGCCCCAAAACCCTTGGTCCTCTGAAAACATGAGCCAAGATCCAAAATCCTAGGCCTTTGAAAACATGAGCCAGGATCCAGAACCTTTGGTCCTCTGAAAACATAAGCCAAAGCCCAAAAAACCCTTGGTCCTCTGAAAATATGAGCCAAGATCCAAAAATCCTAGGTCTCTGAAAACATGAGGCAGGATCCAAAAAACCTTGGTCCTCTGAAAACATGAGCCAGGATCCAAAACCTTTGGTCCTCTGAAAACATGAGCCAAAGCCCCAAAATCCTAGGTCTCTGAAAACATGAGCCAGGATCCAAAACCCTTGGTCCTCTGAAAACATGAGCCAAGATCCAAAATCCTAGGCTTCTGAAAACATGAGCCAAGATCCAGAACCTTTGGTCCTCTGAAAACATGAACCAAAGCCCCAAAATCCTAGGTCTCTGAAAACATGAGCCAGGATCCAAAACCCTTGGTCCTCTGAAAACATGAGCCAAGATCTAAAATCCTAGGCCTCTGAAAACATGAGCCAGGATCCAGAACCTTTGGTCCTCTGAAAACATGAGCCAAGATCCAAAATCCTAGGCCTCTGAAAACATGAGCCAGGATCCAGAACCTTTGGTCCTCTGAAAACATGAGCCAAGATCCAAAATCCTAGGCCTCTGAAAACATGAGCCAGGATCCAGAACCTTTGGTCCTCTGAAAACATGAGCCAAAGCCCCAAAATCCTAGGTCTCTGAAAACATGAGCCAGGATCCAAAACCCTTGGTCCTCTGAAAACATGAGCCAAGATCCAAAATCCTAGGCTTCTGAAAACATGAGCCAAGATCCAGAACCTTTGGTCCTCTGAAAACATGAGCCAAAGCCCCAAAATCCTAGGTCTCTGAAAACATGAGCCAGGATCCAAAACCCTTGGTCCTCTGAAAACATGAGCCAAGATCCAAAATCCTAGGCTTCTGAAAACATGAGCCAGGATCCAGAACCTTTGGTCCTCTGAAAACATGAGCCAAAGCCCCAAAATCCTAGGTCTCTGAAAACATGAGCCAGGATCCAAAACCCTTGGTCCTCTGAAAACATGAGCCAAGATCTAAAATCCTAGGTCTCTGAAAACATGAGCCAGGATCCAAAACCCTTGGTCCTCTGAAAACATGAGCCAAGATCCAAAATCCTAGGCCTCTGAAAACATGAGCCAGGATCCAGAACCTTTGGTCCTCTGAAAACATGAGCCAAGATCCAAAATCCTAGGCCTCTGAAAACATGAGCCAGGATCCAGAACCTTTGGTCCTCTGAAAACATGAGCCAAAGCCCCAAAATCCTAGATCTCTGAAAACATGAGCCAGGATCCAAAACCCTTGGTCCTCTGAAAACATGAGCCAAGATCCAAAATCCTAGGCTTCTGAAAACATGAGCCAGGATCCAGAACCTTTGGTCCTCTGAAAACATGAGCCAAAGCCCCAAAATCCTAGGTCTCTGAAAACATGAGCCAGGATCCAAAACCCTTGGTCCTCTGAAAACATGAGCCAAGATCTAAAATCCTAGGTCTCTGAAAACATGAGCCAGGATCCAAAACCCTTGGTCCTCTGAAAACATGAGCCAAGATCCAAAATCCTAGGCCTCTGAAAACATGAGCCAGGATCCAGAACCTTTGGTCCTCTGAAAACATGAGCCAAGATCCAAAATCCTAGGCCTCTGAAAACATGAGCCAGGATCCAGAACCTTTGGTCCTCTGAAAACATGAGCCAAAGCCCCAAAATCCTAGGTCTCTGAAAACATGAGCCAGGATCCAAAACCTTTGGTCCTCTGAAAACATGAGCCAAAGCCCCAAAATCCTAGATCTCTGAAAACATGAGCCAGGATCCAAAACCCTTGGTCCTCTGAAAACATGAGCCAAGATCCAAAATCCTAGGCTTCTGAAAACATGAGCCAAGATCCAGAACCTTTGGTCCTCTGAAAACATGAGCCAAAGCCCCAAAATCCTAGGTCTCTGAAAACATGAGCCAGGATCCAAAACCCTTGGTCCTCTGAAAACATGAGCCAAGATCTAAAATCCTAGGCCTCTGAAAACATGAGCCAGGATCCAGAACCTTTGGTCCTCTGAAAACATGAGCCAAGATCCAAAATCCTAGGCCTCTGAAAACATGAGCCAGGATCCAGAACCTTTGGTCCTCTGAAAACATGAGCCAAGATCCAAAATCCTAGGCCTCTGAAAACATGAGCCAGGATCCAGAACCTTTGGTCCTCTGAAAACATGAGCCAAAGCCCCAAAATCCTAGGTCTCTGAAAACATGAGCCAGGATCCAAAACCCTTGGTCCTCTGAAAACATGAGCCAAGATCCAAAATCCTAGGCTTCTGAAAACATGAGCCAAGATCCAGAACCTTTGGTCCTCTGAAAACATGAGCCAAAGCCCCAAAATCCTAGGTCTCTGAAAACATGAGCCAGGATCCAAAACCCTTGGTCCTCTGAAAACATGAGCCAAGATCCAAAATCCTAGGCTTCTGAAAACATGAGCCAGGAGCCAGAACCTTTGGTCCTCTGAAAACATGAGCCAAAGCCCCAAAATCCTAGGTCTCTGAAAACATGAGCCAGGATCCAAAACCCTTGGTCCTCTGAAAACATGAGCCAAGATCTAAAATCCTAGGTCTCTGAAAACATGAGCCAGGATCCAAAACCCTTGGTCCTCTGAAAACATGAGCCAAGATCCAAAATCCTAGGCCTCTGAAAACATGAGCCAGGATCCAGAACCTTTGGTCCTCTGAAAACATGAGCCAAGATCCAAAATCCTAGGCCTCTGAAAACATGAGCCAGGATCCAGAACCTTTGGTCCTCTGAAAACATGAGCCAAAGCCCCAAAATCCTAGGTCTCTGAAAACATGAGCCAGGATCCAAAACCCTTGGTCCTCTGAAAACATGAGCCAAGATCCAAAAATCCTAGGCCTCTGAAAACATGAGCCAGGATTCAGAACCTTTGGTCCTCTGAAAACATGAGCCAAAGCCCCAAAACCCTTGGTCCTCTGAAAACGTGAGCCAAGATCCAAAATCCTAGGCCTTTGAAAACATGAGCCAGGATCCAGAACCTTTGGTCCTCTGAAAACATGAGCCAAAGCCCAAAAAACCCTTGGTCCTCTGAAAATATGAGCCAAGATCCAAAAATCCTAGGTCTCTGAAAACATGAGGCAGGATCCAAAAAACCTTGGTCCTCTGAAAACATGAGCCAGGATCCAAAACCTTTGGTCCTCTGAAAACATGAGCCAAAGCCCCAAAATCCTAGGTCTCTGAAAACATGAGCCAGGATCCAAAACCCTTGGTCCTCTGAAAACATGAGCCAAGATCCAAAATCCTAGGCTTCTGAAAACATGAGCCAAGATCCAGAACCTTTGGTCCTCTGAAAACATGAGCCAAAGCCCCAAAATCCTAGGTCTCTGAAAACATGAGCCAGGATCCAAAACCCTTGGTCCTCTGAAAACATGAGCCAAGATCTAAAATCCTAGGCCTCTGAAAACATGAGCCAGGATCCAGAACCTTTGGTCCTCTGAAAACATGAGCCAAGATCCAAAATCCTAGGCCTCTGAAAACATGAGCCAGGATCCAGAACCTTTGGTCCTCTGAAAACATGAGCCAAAGCCCCAAAATCCTAGGTCTCTGAAAACATGAGCCAGGATCCAAAACCCTTGGTCCTCTGAAAACATGAGCCAAGATCCAAAAATCCTAGGCCTCTGAAAACATGAGCCAGGATTCAGAACCTTTGGTCCTCTGAAAACATGAGCCAAGCCCCAAAATCCTAGGCCTCTGAAAACATGAGCCAGGATCCGGAACCTTTGGTCCTCTAAAAGCATGAGCCAAAGCCCAAAAAACCCTTGGTCCTCTGAAAACATGAGCCAAGATCCAAAAATCCTAGGTCTCTGAAAACATGAGCCAGGATCCAGAACCTTTGGTCCTCCGAAAACATGAGCCAAAGCCCAAAAAACCCTTGGTCCTCTGAAAACATGAGCCAAGATCCCAAAATCCTAGGCCTCTGAAAACATGAGCCAGGATCCAGAACCTTTGGTCTTCTGAAAACATGAGCCAAAGCCCAAAAAAACCTTGGTCCTCTGAAAACATGAGACAAGCCCCAAAATCCTAGGCCTCTGAAAACATGAGCCAGGATCCGAAACCTTTGGTCCTCTGAAAACATGAGCCAAAACCCCAAAATCCTAGGCCTCTAAAAACATGAGCCAGGATCCATCGTCCTCCAGGTAAGCATATCTTGTACTCACTCAAAAAAAAAAAAAAAAAAAAAAAAAAAAAAAAAAAAATCATCACGAATAAATCTTCATCACTTTTACTCCATCTTCATCTTCATCTTCTTCACTTTTTTATAATGAACAAATCTTCATATTTCAAAAAAAAAAAAAAAAAAAAAAAAAAAATCAATTCTTTGTAAATCTTTCAAAAAAAAAAAAAAAAAAAAAAGGGAAATTTTCAAAAAAGGCCTTGGGACTAAGGGCATTGGGCTCGTACATATTAGGCCACTTTCAAAAAAAAAAAAAAAAAAAAATTCTCCAATCAAAATTTTCAATTCCTTGAAAAAATTCAAGATTTCCAAATTAAAAAAAAAATAAAAAAATAAAAAAATAAAAAAAATCTTCATTGAATTCTTTTTCAGGAACAGAAAGCTATGATCCTCTTCCACATTCTCCAGTGATGCAACATCAAGTCAACTATCCACCCCCAGCATTCTTCGAAGCATGGAGTATGTCCCAAACTAGGGGCATTTGCCAGGTATGCTGAATTCTTTTCAATGAATAACTCTGTTACTAATTGAAAATATTTATTTTGCAGGTACTAGGGTAAAAAGCCCACACACATTGGCGTGAGTCGAAGCAAAAAAAAAAAAAAAAACCCTTGGTCCTCTGAAAACATGAGCCAAGATCCAAAATCCTAGGCTTCTGAAAACATGAGCCAGGATCCAGAACCTTTGGTCCTCTGAAAACATGAGCCAAAGCCCAAAAAACCCTTGGTCCTCTGAAAACATGAGCCAAGATCCAAAAATCTTAGGTCTCTGAAAACATGAGCCAGGATCCAGAACCTTTGGTCCTCTGAAAACATGAGCCAAAGCCCAAAAAACCCTTGGTCCTCTGAAAACATGAGCCAAGATCCAAAAATCCTAGGTCTCTGAAAACATGAGCCAGGATCCAGAACCTTTGGTCCTCTGAAAACATGAGCCAAAGCCCCAAAACCCTTGGTCCTCTGAAAACATGAGCCAAGATCCAAAATCCTAGGCCTCTGAAAACATGAGCCAGGATCCAGAACCTTTGGTCCTCTGAAAACATGAGCCAAAGCCCAAAAAACCCTTGGTCCTCTGAAAACATGAGCCAAGATCCAAAAATCCTAGGTCTCTGAAAACATGAGCCAAGATCCAGAACCTTTGGTCCTCTAAAAACATGAGCCAAAGACCCAAAACCCTTGGTCCTCTGAAAACATGAGCCAAGATCCAAAATCCTAGGCCTCTGAAAACATGAGCCAGGATCCAAAACCTTTGGTCCTCTGAAAACATGAGCCAAAGCCCCAAAACCCTTGGTCCTCTGAAAACATGAGCCAAGATCCAAAATCCTAGGCCTTTGAAAACATGAGCCAGGATCCAGAACCTTTGGTCCTCTGAAAACATGAGCCAAAGCCCAAAAAACCCTTGGTCCTCTGAAAACATGAGCCAAGCCCCAAAATCCTAGGCCTATGAAAACATGAGCCAGGATCCGGAACCTTTAGTCCTCTGAAAACATGAGCCAAAGCCCAAAAAACCCTTGGTCCTCTAAAAACATGAGCCAAGCCCCAAAATCCTAGGCCTCTGAAAACATGAGCCAGGATCTGGAACCTTTGGTCCTCTGAAAACATGAGCCAAAGCCCAAAAAACCCTTGGTCCTCTGAAAACATGAGCCAAGATCCAAAAATCCTAGGTCTCTGAAAACATGAGCCAAGATCCAGAACCTTTAGTCCTCTGAAAACATGAGCCAAAGCCCAAAAAACCCTTCGTCCTCTGAAAACATGAGGCAAGCCCCAAAATTCTAGGCCTCTGAAAACATGAGCCAGGATCCAAAAATCCTAGGTCTCTGAAAACATGAGCCAGGATCTGGAACCTTTGGTCCTCTGAAAACATGAGCCAAAGCGCAAAAAACCCTTGGTCCTCTGAAAATATGAGCCAAGATCCAAAAATCCTAGGTCTCTGAAAACATGAGCCAGGATCCAAAAAACCTTGGTCCTCTGAAAACATGAGCCAAGATCCAAAAATCCTAGGTCTCTGAAAACATGAGCCAGGATCCAGAACCTTTGGTCCTCTGAAAACATGAGCCAAAGCCCCAAAACCCTTGGTCCTCTGAAAACATGAGCCAAGATCCAAAATCCTAGGCTTCTGAAAACATGAGCCAGGATCCAAAACCTTTGGTCCTCTGAAAACATGAGCCAAAGCCCCAAAATCCTAGGTCTCTGAAAACATGAGCCAGGATCCAAAACCCTTGGTCCTCTGAAAACATGAGCCAAGATCTAAAATCCTAGGCCTCTGAAAACATGAGCCAGGATCCAGAACCTTTGGTCCTCTGAAAACATGAGCCAAGATCCAAAATCCTAGGCCTCTGAAAACATGAGCCAGGATCCAGAACCTTTGGTCCTCTGAAAACATGAGCCAAAGCCCCAAAATCCTAGGTCTCTGAAAACATGAGCCAGGATCCAAAACCCTTGGTCCTCTGAAAACATGAGCCAAGATCCAAAAATCCCAGGCCTCTGAAAACATGAGCCAGGATTCAGAACCTTTGGTCCTCTGAAAACATGAGCCAAGCCCCAAAATCCTAGGCCTCTGAAAACATGAGCCAGGATCCGGAACCTTTGGTCCTCTAAAAGCATGAGCCAAAGCCCAAAAAACCCTTGGTCCTCTGAAAACATGAGCCAAGATCCAAAAATCCTAGGCTTCTGAAAACATGAGCCAGGATCCAAAACCTTTGGTCCTCTGAAAACATGAGCCAAAGCCCCAAAATCCTAGGTCTCTGAAAACATGAGCCAGGATCCAAAACCCTTGGTCCTCTGAAAACATGAGCCAAGATCTAAAATCCTAGGCCTCTGAAAACATGAGCCAGGATCCAGAACCTTTGGTCCTCTGAAAACATGAGCCAAGATCCAAAATCCTAGGCCTCTGAAAACATGAGCCAGGATCCAGAACCTTTGGTCCTCTGAAAACATGAGCCAAAGCCCCAAAATCCTAGGTCTCTGAAAACATGAGCCAGGATCCAAAACCCTTGGTCCTCTGAAAACATGAGCCAAGATCCAAAAATCCTAGGCCTCTGAAAACATGAGCCAGGATTCAGAACCTTTGGTCCTCTGAAAACATGAGCCAAGCCCCAAAATCCTAGGCCTCTGAAAACATGAGCCAGGATCCGGAACCTTTGGTCCTCTAAAAGCATGAGCCAAAGCCCAAAAAACCCTTGGTCCTCTGAAAACATGAGCCAAGATCCAAAAATCCTAGGTCTCTGAAAACATGAGCCAGGATCCAGAACCTTTGGTCCTCCGAAAACATGAGCCAAAGCCCAAAAAACCCTTGGTCCTCTGAAAACATGAGCCAAGATCCCAAAATCCTAGGCCTCTGAAAACATGAGCCAGGATCCAGAACCTTTGGTCTTCTGAAAACATGAGCCAAAGCCCAAAAAAACCTTGGTCCTCTGAAAACATGAGACAAGCCCCAAAATCCTAGGCCTCTGAAAACATGAGCCAGGATCCGAAACCTTTGGTCCTCTGAAAACATGAGCCAAAACCCCAAAATCCTAGGACTCTAAAAACATGAGCCAGGATCCGTCGTCCTCTAGGTAAGCATATCTTGTACTCACTCAAAAAAAAAAAAAAAAAAAAATTTGCATGCATGAACTACGTTTGGACCTGATCCCCCCACCAAGAGGTACGTAGGCAATCTCCCTCGAGATTCGGTTCACATTTTGATCCATTACATGATCATCTGCATTTTTATCTACATGCATCATACATTCATCACGGTTAAATACTGATTGCAAAGTTAGGTGTCTCTTTCATACATTGACATTCGCTTTTCAAGCTTTGCCAATGAGGGGCATTCTGTTGACACCCCATTTTGCAACCTGCATTTAACCTCACATGGAGGGTAAAAGGGTAATTTTGCCTTGAGAATATGCATCTTGATTCTGGCCATTAGATCCTTAATCTCATTTCACTAAAATGATCTTGATGTCGTAACGATCAAATCGACTGGTCATAAGCCCTAATCAGACCACCAGATTAAAAGTTATCATCAAATCAAGTTTTAATGGCTGCGATGCAATATCACAAATTGAGTCCGATTATATGTGATTATGAATAATTGATTTCAATTGGTTATAAGTGTAATCAATTTGAGATCAATGATGTGTCATAATTTGATTGGTTAGGACTACATTTTATGGTGAGGTTGCATATACCTAATTAATTAGATAGTTAAATATTAATTATTCAATGAGTAATTTGTGCAATTATCTTTTAATTAGAGTAAATTTAGAACCAATTAAGTCTGAAATGGGAGTGATTGAAGCCATTTAATGCTAATTGAGAGCTAATTTGGGACCTATTAATGTTAATTGTGCTGAAACCATTTTCAAACAAATGACCTCTGCTCACCATTTCATCCATATCTCTCAAAATATTTTGAATTTGTGAATGAGGTTAATTTTCCCAGAAACTAGACATCCAGGGCTTCAATTTGAGCACAAGAATGAGACAATTCCAATCAGAATTGAGTTAGATATGATTTTTTGAAGTTAGCTCTACAAGCTGTTACAGCAGTTGCGGGAAACCGAATTTGGCTTGCTCCTCAATCCCACCAATCTTTCCATTTAATGCACCAGATTTCCCCCAATGCTAAAATGAGACTAGGTTCATGATTCTTTGTCAACCCTCATTAAATGGCCTTCCCTTCATATTCTCTCCACCACTACTATATAAACCTCCCCTCTCCTTCATTCCAAAGCACACAAAAAACCCCCCTCTCTTCTCCTCTCTTGAGTTCTAGTGAAGTAGAGTAGTCTTGTCATATCTTGGTCTTCCTGAGACTCAAGGTATTGAGTGAGACTCACTCTTCCTCTCCTAACTCTTCTTTTCCTCCATCCTTAGGACCTCCCTCAAGAGGCTCCTCCTCCACCATATGGATCTTGCATGAAGGTATAATCCCTTTCCCTAACTGTTTTTTTGTGTTTCCATGATGAGAATTTAGGATTAAGGCATGATAGTAACTATTTAAATCCTCTTGAATATGTTTGAATGTTCTTAATTGTTCTTATGTGTTCTTCACATGTTCTTGTTTGTTCATCACATGTTCATGCATAAACACTAGTTTTGATCCTAAATCCATATCAAAAATAGGAAAAACATGTTTATTTCATAATTCTTTCAAATTCTTGAATCTAGGTTATCACCATCCACACACATTCACTAGAATTTATTTTTCAATCCAAATGCAATGGTAAATAAATTGAATTCGGGTTTATCACATGCACACACATTAAATTCAACATGTAACTTGATTGACATATTGGATGATGTGATATGAATGTTGGCCACCATAGTCTAGAAGACCGGTTTCACCGGGCAAGGTGGGTGCCTAACACCTTCCCATCTTGTAACATAGCCTCCGAACTTAGATCAAGGGTTGATAGACCAATGCTTATCCTTGTAATTTTCGATTTTTAGATTGTAACTAGGAAACAAAGCCATGTACTTTATCTTAGATTGTATCTAGGACCAAAGCCATGTAATTTTCCTATAATCAATGTAAATTCATTTGAAAATTAATAAAATGATGAATTTTTCAATTTTGGGTTTCTTATTTATCCAAATAATTAAATAAGTGGCGACTCCATTGTAAAACCCTTAATCTAAAGGGGAAAATATAACTAGTCGAACCTCCATTTTGAGAGGCAACAACACGCTCCATCCATTCACGTGGGTTTGGCCCAACATCATAAAACGGGCCGGGGGCGCGGTCTCTCACAACTCCCCACATAAAATTGCTGTGAAATGTTGCGAGGATTTAAAGAATTATTCACGACATATTGACAAGCTAATTGAGAAACAAATGTCAAAAGAATTAGAGAATAATCAGTTGCGGCTCAAAACCTCAATAGAGTGTGCTCGATGGCTAGCATTCCAAGCTTATGCTTTTAGAGGTCATGATGAAAATCTTGATTCAAAAAATAGGGGTAATTTTATTGAATTGATAAAATTAACATCAACTTTCAATGACAAAGTAGCTAATGTTGTCTTGGAAAATGCTCTAGGAAATGCCAAATATACATCACCCACAATTCAAAAGGAGATTTTGCATATTCTTGCTAGTAATGTGCAAAATTCTATTCGTGAAAAAATTGGGGATGCAAAATTTTGCATTCTTATTGATGAAACCCGGGATGAGTCAAAGGAGAGAGCAAATGGCCATCATTTTGAGGTTTGTTGATAAAGAAGGTTTCATTAAAGAGCATTTCTTTCATGTTGTGCATGTTAGAGATACTACTGCATTGACTTTAAAGAATGAGATATGTGCTGTCCTTTCTAATTACAACCTCCATGTTGAAAATATTCGAGGTCAAAGATATGATGGGGCTAATAACATGTGTGGTGAATGGAATGGATTACAAGCTCTTTTTCTTAAAGATTGTCCATATGCTTATTATGTACATTGTATGGCTCATAGGTTGCAATTAGCTCTAGTTACAGCATCTAGAGCAGTAAAAGATGTTCATCAGTTCTTTGATCATTTGGTTAATATTATCAACATTGTTGTTGGTTCTAGTAAGCGTAATGATGAATTGCAACATGCTCAAGCAGAACAAGTTGAGCATATGATTGCTTCTAATGAAATTGAGACTGGAAGAGGTGCAAACCAGATTGGTACTTTGCAACGAGCTGGAGATACTAGGAGGGGATCTCATTTTCAATCTATTTTTAGTTTGATTAAAATGTTTGATGCTACTTGCAAAGTTATCAACACTATCTCTGAGGAAGGGGCTAACTATAAACAACGCGGTGATGTCGAGGGAGCTTATCAGGTATTAACATCATTTGAATTTATTTTGATCTTGCATTTGATGAAAGAGATGATGGGAATTACTAATTTTCTTTGTCAAGCTTTGCAACAACATTCCCAAGACCTTTTAAATGCCATGCATTTAGTTTCAACTACAAAATCACTTCTTCAAAAGTTGAGAGATGATAGACGGGAGCCTTTACTTACTAGTGTTATATCATTTTGTAAGCAACATGAAATTGATATTCCTGATATGAATGCTCATTACACTAAAGGTCGAGGTAGATATCGTCATCAAGATGAAGATTTAACAATGGAACATCATTTTAGAATTGGCATATTTACAGTTGCAATAGACTTTCAGTTGCAAGAATTGAAAAGTAGATTTTGTGAGCTAACAACAAAACTTGTCATTCTTAGTTTAGCTTTAAATCCCAAGGATGCTTTTAGATTATTCAAAATTGTTGATATATGCAATTTGGTTAAGAAATATTATCCTTAAGATTTCACTGAATATGAACAAGAACTTTTGGAGTCTCAATTGCAACATTATGAGCTTAATGTGATAAAACATCCAGATTTTTAGAATATGAGTACAATTTCCAAGCTATGTAGGGGATTAAAAATTTCAGGAAAGTCTAAAATCTATTTTTTGATTAATACACTTATTTGTCTTGTGTTGACCCTTCCAGTTTCTACAGCAACTACAGAATGAGTTTTCTCAGCTATGAAGTTGTTAAAAACAAGACTTCGCAATAGAATGAAGGATGAGCTTTTGGTAGATAATATGATAGTTTATATAGAGAAGGAAATTGTAGGGAATTTCACTGTAGAGATGATAATAGATGAATTTTATTCCATGAAAAATCGTCATCATGCTTGATTTGATGTGAATGTTCTTTTTTGTATGTCTACATTGAACTAGACAGTTTTTTATGTTTATTAATGTTCAAGTATATGATGATATATGAAAGTTGATAATTTTGTATCCAATAGATTTAAAAATTATATTTAGTATATCTCTGTTACAACCCGGCCCCCCCAAGTAATTATTCTTGGCTACGCCCCTGTGCATGCATACGAGTAACCAATAAGCAAATAGAGAAGTCAGCTACTTTAGCATTATCTCTCTAAATTTTCAACTACTCTAGCATAGGTTCTAGGGTAGGTTCCGACTTCAATTCTTTGGTTTAATAATGTGTGTGTGTGTATATATATTTCAACTATACTCCACATAATTCTATGTGATGTTATACTTATTTTTTCATCAAAAATAATATTTTAACTAATCAATTATAAGAATATATTATTTTCTTATACCTTCTTTATTCGCAAAATATTAAGGCGGCCGAAGATTAGTAACTACCTAATAGTAAAATATTTAAATTTCAAGGTTTTTCAACTTCAAAAATTATATATATAACTTAAGTTTGTGTATAAGACGGTAAATATATAATACCTAATTAACACAAAATTTGTAGTTGTTGAATTTTTAAAATGTTAATCCTATAAATTAAAAGTTATGGATTAGTATGTGTCGTGGGCCTTTTTTATATCCTGGGCTGGACTGCTCCTGCCGTATTATAGCCTAATGATTCTGGGGTAGGAGAGTCGAGACTGGTTTAGTTGAAACCCATCTTAAGCCAACTTGTGCGCAAGTCAGAACTCCAAGCAAGGATCTTGGTCATGTGCTCATAGCAGGATATACTGTCACAAAATGTTATAATAGGAGACAAATAATACAGTAGGATAACTAAAATATTTTTACAAAAGTACCTGCTACTAACAGGAGATAATGCTTAAACAATCTTGCAAAAAATGAAATACAATAATATAAGTATGGCAGGAGTAAATAAGAAACAAGAAAAAAAAAAAAAAAAACCATTAGCACTTGAACAATTATAAAAGAAGAAAGGAGGTTAGTCTGCTAAACTTGGCTCCTTGGTAGATTTAAGTCCAAGAAGAGAACCGATCTCCAATGTAGGTAACCTTATAGAGAAATCCTACCATAGAAATTGCCTACTTTAAAAAAAAAGGACCTAAGTGGCTTAATCTCGGACTCTTTACTTGCTAGAAAATGGGCTGTTGAGAGGGAGAGAACTGGGTAGCCTATTAGTGCATGCCTCACACTCATCACACTCTTATTTTACTTTCTCCCTCTCCATTTTCCTACCTTCTTTTGTTTTCTCAATTTTCCTACTTCTCTGTTTTTAGTGTTTTTCCATTATTTCTTCTTGCTATTATTGTTGTTCTTTATTATGCACAGATGAGGCCTTTTTATACTGCCTACCATGATAAGATTTACCATTTTACCCCTCAACTACTTTTGACTTGTTGTGGGTGTCCTTCCCGAACTACCCACTGGTCTATTGGCTGCCCAACCACCACTACTACCCTGTGCTAGCTGCGCCACGTTCCATTCCTAGACAAAGGAAGTTTTGTTTTATTTTCTTGCTTCTCGTGGCATTCTCATCAGGATAAGGGCTGGGTATTCTTTCTTACTAACTCCTATAGCATTCACCTAGTGATTCCAGCTCATATTTGCCTCTTTTGGGTGGTATATCATCCCAGCAGGACATTTCCCCTAAAAGAGCTTAAGCGAAAACCCTAGAACAGGTTTTCCCTTTCTCTCTACTGCCAGACCATACTCTCTCTTACCTCTAACCCATGGCTCACTGCCTCTGTATTGGTTGGGTACAAGTAGGTGGTGCATGAGCCTTGTGTGTGCTTCACTCCCATATGAGTCCATTGCTTGTCTAGTGTTCACGCATTTGCTATTGCCTGTGGGTTTGTCTGGTCTGGCTGCATGTTCTACTGCTTGTTTAACCTTTTGTGGAATGGGTAAGTCATTAGATCTTCATTCTTCAAATCTCGTTTCGTCTTTGGGCTGGGTATTGCTTGGATGCGAGCTTTTACTTCTTTTAATTCAGCCCCTGTCTCCTTTCACTTTTGGTTTGTGGGCTGACTAGCACCCCTGCCACGCCACTGCATTGTTCCTGCCATGATATCGTTTAACTTTCATTCGCTAGACTTCCTCTAATCCGACCATACCAGTTACATACATTATTCCTTCCCTTAGTTTACGTTGCCCAGTATTCCTGGGTCAATTCTCATATCATCTTAGGTTTCCTCGACTCATTTCTTTCCTTGGGGCATCCTTGGCCCATCTCATTCTTTCATACTTCTTACATTCCCATGGGTTTTTGCTAAATTTTTTGAGCTTCCCTGACCCAATTATCATATCCTTACTTTTGGGTTTATCGGCCTTCAAACCAATCCCATTTACTAATCCCTTTCTTTAGGCTCTTCCGGCCGGTCTTTACTTGCTTTCTACTTCTTATGATTCTCATGGGCTTACTACTTCATTCATTGGAGCTCCTTTGAGCCCATTTGCTTTCTTTGGGGCCCTTTTATTATTTTGTAAGCCTATGGACCATTATTCTTGTCATTCGAGTTTAATGGTTTTTTTTTTCTCTCACTTTGCTAATTCTTCTTTCTTTGCCCATTTTCATATTATTGAGCTTCTTCTGTTATTGGGCCCTTTTGCCAAAATGGGCATCAACGGTATTATATTGGAATGGGTTGCATCAATTGTATTATATTATTTTAATATTTTGAGAATTCAACCTGGAATGGGTTGCATCAATGTAATTCAACAGTTGATTAAAATACTTATTTTATAAAAAATAATGACATAACACTGCAATGAATTATGATCATATATCCCGATTTTATTTTTCATACCCATAATATCATTTATTTCGTGCCACAGTATTTTTCAGAAAAGAATCTGCTCTTTTGAAGAACTTCCTACAAGTGATTTAGATTTGTAAGGGTAAAACACTTCATCTTCATTTTTGCAGTACCAGAAAAAAAAAAATAAAAGGTATACATCATTCCACTAACTTTTTTTTCTTTTTAGAATACTAAATATTTTTAACACACAGGAAGAGGGGAAAGAAGATTTTAAAGAAATTTATAGTGATATATATTCAAAATAGTTTAACTCTTAGATATATAGCACAAGCTTGAAACATCTTTAACTCACACTTAATAATGTCATTTTGAGAAAATTGTATTCAACATTCTCTGTTTTTATTCCACACGTCATTTTGTGACGTACTCTAGCGTTCCAAAAAACCTACATTTCAACGCAAGGAGTGATCTGAGCTGGTCTTTGACATCAATAATACATAAATAATCTTACTCAATGCCACAGCTCGTTCAACATTTTACATACACCTGCCGATATTATCATTAAAAATTTATTATTGCTAGCCAAATCAACTAAGTAATTTGTAGAGACTTTTTCATCCCTATTTCTAACTTAATTTATCATAATAATTATGCAAGTTGAGAAATTTCAAATTTCACAGTGAATTCGTGCCTCAATTGGGTATTTAAAAGTAGGTGAAAGTTGATATTCAATTAGTCTTCGAGTAAACTAGGATTGCTGGTTCCCATAATCTAGCTTGCGAATTAAGTTTTGACTGACTTTAATAATTGTTTGAGCAAGTTTCTAGATCTTCAACATCTTCAAGCAGCTCATTACATGTACTTCTACCTAAATTACATGCAAAACAACCCTCGTTGACACTTATATAGGCCCATGGAATTTATCACTATAAGTTAGTATATAACACTAACAACTTGTAACCTCATCAAAAAAAAAAAAAAAAAAAACAACAACAACAACAACTTGTAACAAATTAATCACAACCCTCGTTGACACTTATATCATGGAATTTGTCAATATAAATTACTATATAACACTAACAACTTGTAACAAATTAAACGTTTAGACTAATGACCAAGAATCTAACAATGACATTTTTTTATGTGATAGTGGATAATAAGAATGACAATTTGAATATACCAAACAGGTGAGGACAACTATATTTTAATTTGTTGAATATTCTTAAGGTGTGTAGGGCTTTGATAGTGCTTAATCATTAGATTTTTGATCTTGTGTTTTGATTGAGGCCATGATAAATGAAAACTCGATGCCAACTTTTCCAGAAAAATTATAGGACATTATCCCATAAAATAAAATAAAAAATCTGGTAGTTGTAATAATAAACAATCCCCAGATTATATTTCTTGCTCATTAATTATTTTTTTTTTTTTAGTTATTGATTGCTTTTTAACAACTTGAATGTTTTTCTTGGGGGCAGAAAAAATTGAGAGAACGTGATTACAGGGGCGGCTCTATATAGAATCCAGGGTCGTTACAAGACCACCTTGACCTGGAAAAAAAATTATTATGTATAAATTTTAAAAATTTATGATTTTTTCATCCTTAAAAAAGCTTTGTGACCACAATAAATTTTTTTTAGGCCCAACATAATTAAATTTTGGACAAAATTTGGCAACAAATTTAGTTGTAGACTAAGGCTACAACTCTATTCAATATTTTTTTATTAAATATGGATTTTAACAAATCCACAATTTAATTACATTTTTTTCTTAAATCCTCTATACTTGCAAAATTTCAAGAAGATAAAAAATCAATAACTATGTTGTTAATCAAATATTTAAATTTTGAGTTTTTGTAGTCTAAAATTATACATAAAAATAATTTTATAGATCGAATGGTAAATAACATCCGATTGACATGAAATTTAGACATGTTTTAAGAACATAGAGAATATGCAATTCATCGATTAGATTTTCAAAATATATAACAATGTTAATTTATTTAGTAAGAGTAACTACAACTAAGTTTGTAACCAAATTTTATTTTTAAACTTTGGCCCCTTAACAATATATTAAGTCCTTATAAAAAGAAAAAGTCCAAGAAAAATTTTATTTAACTAAATTTTTGAAGAGATGTAGTTTACAACATTGATAATGAGACTATCATGTAACGATTTCAAAATAAATAAAAAATTTGTAGAAGGAAATTGTAAGATTTTATGTATTTGCAATTTTGCATGTGTTTATTTGTTTGTTTTTTTTTTTATAATTTATTTATCAATATATTTTATTAGATTTTGTATAATTTAAGTTTTTTAATAATCATCTTCAAACAAATTTCTGGAGCAGACACTGAACATGAATAACTGAGTATTTTATTTGGCAAAGAAAAGAATAACTGAATATTTAATAAAACACCCGCGGTTTCGACCTCACTTTCGCAGGACTTGCCTTCACCAACGTAAGCGTCGACCAAACCAAACACCCCCAGCTCTCGATAGCTCTCTTTTCTCTATCACTCAAAGACTATTTCTATGCCATCTTCTTTGTTTTGTTCTGATGAAAACGTGTCAACTTTCTTTCCCTACATAAACTAAAACTCTTCATGGTGCTCGATCATTCATGCTTTAGCTTTATTAATAGACCCAAGTCTGGTTTTCTCTCTGAAAAGATTTCAAGCTAAGCAATGGCTTTGGCTTGGACTAGTACAACTTCTACATATTCATTGACTTCCGGATCATACTTACTGCTGGTCTTGTTACTACTGGGATTGAATTCCGGGATCTGTCACGGGTTGGGATCATTTGGATTCGACATTCACCACCGGTTCTCGGATCCGGTTAAGCAAATTCTGGGCTTTGAGGGGCTTCCAGAGAAAGGGAGCGTAGATTACTATGTTGCTATGACTCACCAAGACAGCATAATCCGCGGCCGTCACCTCGCCGCCAGTAACAACCAGTCACCAGCGCCGCTCACTTTTGCTAATGGAAACGGCACCCTCCTCATCAACAGTTTGGGATTGTATGATCCTTAAGAGTCACTCCTTTTACTTTACTTATTTTTTTCCTTGGAGTACCTGTTCCTTTTCTTCTAACTTTGTTTCTTCAAAATGGTGTTGATATTTCAGTTTGTATTATGCTAATGTTTCTGTGGGGACACCAAGTGTATCATATTTGGTAGCATTAGACACGGGCAGTGATCTGTTCTGGCTACCATGCGATTGTAACAACAGTACTTGCGAAACCAGCTTACAAACATCATCTGGACAGGTATGTTATTTATTATCTATATATAACTTATTTGCTTGGACTCATGGATTTCTAATCTTTGAATTATATTTTTACTTCCGTTTGGTTTGTTTTGGCAATAATATTTTTTCTTTTAAATGAGTGGTTTTTCAAAAAGTTTTTTTTATAAAGCAATCTTATTTTTCAATATTTGATAGCAACCTTAAATGAGTTAAAAAACAATCTACTAACTTTTCTTATTTAACTTGCTATGAGATAAAATTGTTTTTCTAAAAAAATTTAGTGAAAAAAAATTTCTAAAAATAAGCCATATTTTTCCTGTTAACCAAATATGATTTTCCTTTGAATTATTTTTTTAAATGCTACCAAACACAAAAAACTATGTTTATACAAGATTTTCTATTAAAACCACTAGTGCGTTCAAGTACTCCTACCTGGAATCATTTATTGTGTCATTGTGGGCAAATATGGCAAAATACCCATTTCGCCCAAAAATTCCAGTAAAACGTCCATGTTCTGAAAGCATTTAGAAAAATGCCCTAGTTTTGAAACTCAATTTTTAGAAAATCGAGTTTTAATGAAAAACTTGATTTGACGAAAATCAAGTTACTTGAAAAAAACTACATGGAACTCAAGTTTCATGTAGTTATTTTATTTTATTTTTAAGTTTGATTGCCTATAACTCAATTTTCTAAAAATCGAGTTTTTCAAAATCAAGTTTAAAACATGAGTATTTTGCTATGTGTTTTGCACAAAATGGGTATATCCCCATTTTGGCCTATCATTGTGATATATTTTTCTTCTAAAAACTTTATATATATATATATATATATATATATATATATATATATATATATATATATATATATATATATATATATTGCATTTCAAAGGATGACAACCTAAGAAGTTAAAAAATAAATAAATTACATACAGGGCAAATAGAAAAATCCAATATTTCTTAATATAAAAAGTCTAAGATGTCAAGAATTAGTGGTTTAGTGGCATAGCTTGCTCTCTTTAAATAGGAGAATCAAAATTAAGTTTAAAAATCTCCACTTCCCATTGTACTATAAAAAAAAGGTCTAAGGTATTGGCTTTAAATGGAACGGTTTCTTGAGATTTTCAATATTGTGATTAGGCTTCTAAGTTCTAAGGTATTGGCTTTATTAAATCTAGTTAAAATTGTTGGTAAAAATATAAGATAGTAGTCGTTTTATAATTAGAAAAGTCAATGATCTTGTCAGAAGAGGTTCTAATTGAGGCATGGAGATCATGTATTCATTGAGAAAATTTAAGCCATCTGCATGCAGTACTGGTCAAAATCAAAAACCAATAACACAAACCTTTCTCTTCAACTTCTCTCCTCCAAGATATAACAACATAATTGTTTGACAAAGCCTAATCATCATACCTCTACCTCTCCCATGTTCGTGGAATTGACCCATTCCTTGCATCCAACACTAAAAGTCCTATAAATTAATATGGGAATAGGTTATTTACTGAAACAATAATTTACCACTAGAACTTAATTAACCCGTGAAACTCATACCTTTTTCAATTCAGTCAACCAAATTTTTACCAAAATCAAAAATTTCATTTATTCATTTTAATATCAAAATGCAACAACAATTAATCTTTTTGCCAAGCAGGTAGTAAACTTCAACATCTACAGTCCTAATGCATCATCAACAAGCAATAAAGTTTCTTGCAACAGCAGTATCTATTGCGATCCAAATCAATGTCCTTCAGCTAAAAGCGATTGTGCATATAGTGCTGTGTATCTTTCAAACATGTCAACATCTGGGATCTTGGTAGAGGATGTTTTGCACTTAATTACAGATGATGTTCAATCAAAAGTGGTAGATGCTCCAATCACTTTAGGGTACGTTATTTTCCAGTGCTTTCCTAGCTACCAAAATCTTTGGAAGAAATATTGTTTCAAGTGAACATCATACTACACAATATCATTTCAGTACAAAAAAACTAGTTCCATAGCAGTGTTTTTTTCTAGCGGTTTTGAAAACCACTACTGTAGGAGACCTAATACGCAGTGCCGGCTCTACAGCCAGCCCAGGGGTTCAAATGAACCCCTGGCTTGGCCCCAAAAAAAAAAAAAAAAAAAAAAAAAATTATATATAATTTTTTTTTTTTTTTTGAGCCTTAAAATAAAATTTTGAACACTCTGACCCTAAATTTTTTTTAAACCCAATTGAAATAAACTTGAAATATGATCATATTAATGCTATTTTCACAATATTTTTACAATAAAGGTTAAGTGACAAGTTGCAATTAACTTTTTATCTAAATTCATAACTGACATCACTTTTTTATATACCTTTGAAAACTTGCCATCTAAATTTTATTGTGTAAATGTTTTGTCAGTAGCACTACTCTTAAAATTGCTCCTTTGTTAAAAAATAAATAAACCTTCTTTCTGAATTCTGGCTTACTTTACTGTTGATGGTAGAATGAATTTGTTTTTTCCTGCACTTTTCTTCTTTATCGACAAAAAATTACACTTGTACAACCAACTGATTTGTATTTACATCTATGATTCTTTTTTCATTCTCTCTTTCTCCCTTCAATATTTTCTTTCTATTTAATCAAGTAATTTGATAAGTGTTCAACATTTTTTTTTAGTCCAAAAAGTCTTTTAGTGCTTGTTCCAATTCCAAGAGAATGACCACATGTGTGGTTAAAAATCCATACACTTCAAAAACAAAATATTATATAAGTTACTATTTATTTTCCTTAATTTAACGTTTACTCTTAGACCTACTCTTAGGTGTGTTACTATTCTTCTTTATCATATATTTTTATTTAATTGATATTGCATATGATTATAATAAATTATAATTAATTTGACAAATATTATGATTAGTTATTTATTTTTATTTATTTATATGCATTCTATCCTTGTTTTCTTACCAATCTTTAAACTATTAATAAATTTTTAGACTATTTTACAATATAGTTGTATTATTTTATACTACTTAGAATACTATGTTAGATTATTTTATGTAATATGACAATTATATATACAAAAAAATAATAATAAATAAATAATCAGTTTATCTTTTACTCCCCACAACAAAATCCTAACTCAAGACACAATTGACCCTCCTAAAAGAAAATCTTAGAGCCGCCACTGCTAATACGGCACTCTTAGGAATGGCATTTTCCAAACCATTGCTATAGGTACTCTATTGTAGCACTTTAAGAAACTGCCATAATATATTAAACAATTGTTAGTTAAAATGACAAATTTATGGAATAGCTGATATTTCGGTAAATATCAATCATTTGGATGATAAATTTAGAGTTTGGTATGGCACTTTTCCTCTTCAAATAAGTGTAATCATTGGTGGGATTATCAAAGTGTTTTATTGCCTCCGGCTTACTGAAACACCTTAAGGGAGGTAGGTTATTCTCGGGATTATCATGATATCAAACACTTTTAGAGGGCAAGTGATATTACTAGAAAAAAAAAAATGTCTTTAGTATGGTCATTAAAAAAAAATCATCATTGGAGGGCCAACATTACTTTTTCTTTGATAATTTGATAATTAGGGATGAAGGGATCTAATCATTGTAGTTGCTTCTTGTTAATACCTCCTGGTCAGATCATTTCGGCAAATTTTCATAATTAATTTGTGTGTAACCCTTGTGATCTAACCCTTTCATTTTGTTTCAGTTGTGGTAAAAATGAGACTGGTATTTTTCTGAATGGATTTGCACCAAACGGTCTACTTGGGCTTGATCTTGGTAATATATCTGTTCCTAGCACCATAGCAAGAAAAGGGCTAGGTCCTAATTCTTTTTCCATGTGTTTTGGATCTGATGGGACTGGGAGAATAAATTTTGGAGATAATGGCACCTCGGAACAAAAAGAAACATCATTCACTGTTCAGCCCTCATTGTAAGTTGTCACTTCTTAACATTGTAAATGTCAATGCCAAATATTTAGTTTAACAAGAAGACTATCTTTGACTAGAACCTCATGCTGCTTGCACTAATTTTTCCCTGGTAAACTTGTTACCAGTCCAGTTTATAACATTAGCATCACTCAAATAAATGTTGGAGTGAATGTTTCTAAGATGGAGTTCACTGCAATCTTTGACTCTGGTACATCGTTTACACAACTAAGGGACCCAGTTTATACATTTATTTCTAAAACTGTAAGTAATTTCAATGATAACTTTTAGTTTTATATATCATTGGAACTTCATCTTATAGCAAATGAATGTATGTGATTTGTGTTACTTTGCAGTTCAATTCCCAGGTCACAGAAAAGCGACATTCATCCAATTCCCAAATTCCTTTTGAATATTGTTATGACTTGAGGTATTTGGGGAAAACCTATTCTTATTTTGTATTGGTTTTCTCTTTTCAACTCTAAACCACTAATTAGCTCCACTTTAATTGTAGTGCAAATCAAACCTCATATATGATCCCTATAATGAATCTGACAATGAAAGGTGGACAACAATATTATCTCACTAGTCCAACTGAAGTGTTCTCTACAAAGGTGTGTTGTTGCACTTATTAGTGCTTAATTTAAGATCTTATTCTTGCCTATGTTGTGCTGAAAATTGATGTTGTGGTCTCCAGGGTGGATATGTCTATTGTCTAGCTCTTCTCAAAAGTACAAATATAAACATCATAGGACGTAAGTATATATTTATCAATGACTATCCTTATTATAAACTAGTTTGTCTTGATAAAATTTCATTTTCATGTTTTATTTTGAAATTTTGAAATTTTACATTTGTGCATTCATTCCTTTATAAGGAGACTATCAGACACAGAGAAAACAATTAAAGTTTGGATGCTTTACTTACCCTTACTTTATTTGGAAATTTACTGATTATGAATTATGAAGTTGATAAAAAGCAATAAAGTATTTGAATTTTCTTTTTCTTTTTCTTTTTTGGGAGAACAAGATTACATAATTTCTAGATTGATAAATGTGATTTCTTGGGGTGGGTAAATTGCAACTTTTTGGTATATAGGTCAGATCTACATATTTCTATCATCTTGTGTCCAATTAATATTAAAATTTCTAAATCATTACTATATTAACCCTTTTAATTAAGTGATCTCATCCTTGTTAAACCAACATTTTCACAATATGGCTAAAAAACATTATGCCATGAATCCTATTAGCTGTCTCTAACTTAAAATTTTTAAGTTTATATAGTAAGACATTATCAATGGGAGGTTTAAACAACAGGAAGCTGTTCATGGTTGGCTCCACTCTATGTTTTAAATAAGACTTCAGCATGTGCAGAAGAAACCGCAAACATGGTTTTCATCTATAATCATTGCACATAGAACAAGCCAATATTGTCAACTTCTATTTTGGGAAAACCAACACCTGGACTTTGATGGTCCCTTATGTCATTTAGCTATTATGTGTCCTAACATGTTTAAATTGAGAAATTTCTACTTACAATATGGTTTTATTTATTTTATCCAGAAAATTTCATGACTGGTTATCGCATAGTTTTCAATCGCGATAAGATGATCTTAGGTTGGAAGCCATCTAATTGTGAGTTAATTCAACATTTTCTTTATATTGAATTTCAATATGCGAGTTAATTTTTTCTTCTCCTATTGAATTCTTTATGACCATAAAGAGACATGATGCCCACAGGTTACAATGATTCAAATTCGAACACTTCACCTATTAGCCCATCACACTCTCCTACTGCTTCACCTAGCAGTCCATCACTCTCTACTGCTACTGCTCCTACTCTTGCCGTCAATCCACAAGCCAAAGCTCCATCTAGTCAGTCACCCAAGTTGAAGGCTTTTACTTGCACAATCATGCTGATTTTTATTTCATTCTTAGCTATTGTTTGATATCTTTTTATTTGGTGAGACTTTCTCGACCCTTGTATCATTATTTGTATTGAATTTAAAAGTTTACTCAAAAGATATTGGAACCATCAATAGCTTGCTAATTTTTTTGCCATATAAGTCTGTTTAGACTAAATGTTTGAAATATCTACGATCATTTTTATGGATAAATTTTAGAGTGTGTCAATATATTGTATTGTTCGGTTTTGTTAATTGAGTGTGTTTTTGACATAAGCCTATTTAGGTTTTTACTAATTAATTTTTGCTAAAATTATGCTAAAGCATACTTATACTTCAAAAAAAAAAAAAAAAATCTAAAAAACTATACATAAAAGACCAAAAAATAAACAAATAAACTGGAGGCAAATATTTCCGGATCCAGCCCAAACAGGTTTGGCCCAAGAAACACACTTACAGCATTGAAGATTTAAAACACCCGCGGTTTCGACCTCACTCTCGCCTACAAACATCGACCTGTCTCTCTCGACGACTATTCTATCCCCTATTTTCTTGATCTTCCTCTGGTGAGAACATGTCACCTTCCTCTCCCTATATATGAACTAAATATCTCCAAATTATTCGGTCATTTCATGCCTAAACTTTCGGAGACCAAGTCTGCTTTTCTCTCTGCAAAAAGAATATCAAGCTAAGCAGTGTCTTGGGCTTTGAACAGTTCAACTTGTTCGTATTCTTTGATTTGTGGTTCATACATACTACTGGTTTTTTTACTGTTGGGATTGAATTCTGGGAGCTGTTACGGGTTGGGTTCATTTGGCTTCGACATTCACCACCGGTTCTCGGATCGCGTTAAGCAAATTCTGGGTTTTGATGGGCTTCCAGAGAAAGGAAGCATAGAGTACTATGTTGCTATGGCTCACCGAGACCACATAATCCGGGGCCGTCAGCTTGCCGCCAGTAACAACCAGTCGCCGGCGCCGCTCACTTTCGCTAATGGAAATGACATCTCTTCCTTGTCAATTTGGGAAGGCATAAAAGATATTTTTTTAGCTCTTTAAAGTAAAAGCGCCAATGCGTGTACAGTGCTTCGGTTAGTTGCAACAGTGATTTGGTTTCGTGAGTCTATTTTTTTGTTTTATAAGTAATCGGTTTGTGTTTTTTTTTTTCTTTTAAATATTAATGTAAGTATATTGTTATACTGACACAATAAATTTTACAATAGTTTTACAATTATTGATGTGTCAATTTCTTACAAGTCGAAATAAAATAGTAAAATATGAGACGGTAGTCAACCACAACTGAAAATAAATGTTTTAAAAAAATGTCATAACACTTATTGTTATCACAATATTTTCACAATGGTTGAGATCTCAGTTTCTCGTAGATCAAATAAAAAAAATGCTAAGTCCACAATATTTTAACATTAATTTCTACAATGCTTAGAGTTTTTTTTTTTTTCCAGTAATCAGTTTGTGTTTTTTTTCTTTTAAATATTTATATAAACTAGCATATATATTGATATACTGACACAACAAATTTTACAATATTTTCACAATTATTAAGGTATCAATTTCTTACAAATAAAAATAAAAATAAAATAAAATATGAAACTGTGACCAACCACAATTGAAAATAAATGTTTTGAGAAAATGTTACAACACTTATTGTTATCACAATATTTTTACAATTGTTGAGATCTCAGTTTCTTATATATCAAATAAAAAAAATGCTAAATCCACAACATTTTAACATTAATTTCACAACAAATCATAGGTAAGCTATTATTGATAGATAGCACTGGAGCTACAGTACTTTTGGTTTATTCAACTAGCACTGTAGCTACAATGCCTGAAGTTTTTTTTTTTCCCCAGTAATCGATTTGTGTTTTTTTTTTCTTTGAAATATTTATGTAAGCTGACATATATATTATTATACTGACACAACAAATTTCATAATATTTTCACAATTATTGACGTGTCAATTTCTTATAAGTCGAAATAAAATAATAAAATATGAGACTATGACTAACTACAACTAAAAATAAATGTTTTGAGAAAATGTTACATCACTTATTATTATCACAATATTTTCACAATTGTTGAGATCTTAGTTTCTTATAGATTAAAGAAAAAAATGCTAAGTCCACAAAATTTTAACATTAATTTCTACCGTGCCTAAAGTTTTTTTTTTTCCCCAGTAATCGGTTTGTGTTTTTTTTTTTTTTTCCTTTTAAATATTTATGTAAACTGGCATATATATTGTTATACCAACACAACAAATTTCACAATATTTTTACAAATATTGAAGTATCAATTTCTTACAAAGTTGAAATAAAATATGAAACTGTGACTAACCACAATTGAAAATAAATGTTTTGAAAATAACAATAACAATGTTATCAGTTTAAAATGAATAATAACTTGTCATTTAGAATTTGTTTTAAAAATGTTATGAATGTAGCATTTCTTTCAAATAAAAAAATATATATTTATTCGGATCCTAAAAATAAAGATATTATGAAAATATTGTGATATTTTGTTGTATTCTTAGACTTCTTTTTTAATATAGTCAAATTCAATGAGCCAAAATTCTCTGTTTTATACACAAAATCTATATTAATTTTCTTACTACTATGGTAGCACGTGCCTTGCACGTGCAACCAACACTAGTACTAGTATTTTATATGTAAAAATGTAATTTACTGTCTAATAATTTTCCCAAAAAACTATTTTAGTTATTTAAGTTTGAAGTTTGTCAATTCGGTCAAGTAACTTTAAATTTGGAAATAGTCAATTTTAATTGTAACTATATCCAAAAAAAAATTTAATTAGTCCTTTATTTATTTATTTTTTTATGTGATTAATTTGTCCTTTAAGTTGGTTATTTTGGGCAAAAATTTTGGACTAAAATGAATCTTTAAAGTACTAAAATGATTTTTGCCAAAGTTGTGACTAAAATGACTGACTTCAAACTTAAAGAAGTAAAAAGATTTTTGGGCAAAGTTATTGGATTAAAACGACAAATTTCATACTTAAATTACTATATTGATTTTTGAGTAAAGTTAGTGTGGGTGTAATTTGTATTTTTATTTATTTTATACTAGTTACTATGTTGTAGAGTCTCGTTGTTAGAGTTTAGGAAGTATGGATACTTTATTTGAAGTATTGTACCGGTCGTAACGATGTCCATACATCTTAAGTTAGAGCTATACTTATCTAAAATTTTACAGCAGAACGTGTTCTTTGGCATGCTCCTTTTTTAATAATAATAGAGCGGGAAATATGCTCTCATTGGATAGATACCATGATTAGTACTATTTTATTTTCTTGGTGACCAAACAGCGTCGTTCTAGGAGTTCTTCCTATTACTTTTCTACTAACTTTTTTTTTAAATGGTTTTGATATTTCAGTTTGTATTATGCTAACGTTTCTATGGGGATGCCGAGTTTATATTTTTGGTAGTGTTAGACACAGGCAGTAAAAATAAATTAATTAAAAAAAAAAATTAGGGGATGAGGAAAATTGCACTGAGTGCAATCCATAGGATATTACACCCGATCCAAATCCTGGATTTTATGAGCATGATCTCACTGAGATTAAAAAAAAAAAAATCTACTGGACCAACTCAGCTCCAAGGATCGGGTTTTATGGACAGAGACCAAATCGGCATGATTCAAAGTGAAGTCTGCTTACAAATTATGTGCTAGAGGAGATAACTGTGAAGCTGGAGAAGGAAATTCCAATTATATATAGATAGAATCGGCAGTGTGGAAGAGAATCTAGAACCTTAAAATTCTTAATAGTTTGGGTCATTTGGGCCATAATATATCTAACACAGATGAAAGAAGATTTCTTCCAGTCTCTAACAGTAGGAGAAATGAAGTCTTTGACTTGCAGTGAAATAATGGAATGGACAATAATGGTGTCATGGTTCATTTAGACGGCAAGAAATTAATAAGTTGTATTATGAAGGAATCCAGTTGTATCAGTCTCAGATCCAAGTTGCGCGGCTCTAACTATTCTTAATAGCTATCAGGATAGTGGTGGAGCCAGAAACTATTTTTCCCCGGGGGGGGGGGGGGGGGGGGGGGGGAAACTAAATATAACAAAATTCTTAAGTACAAACAAATAATTTATTCTAAAGAAAGTACATTAATTGATAAATTAAATTTGACCTAACAAAGCTGTTTCATACATTCTTTTATGGTAGTGCAACTTTTTATAATTGATTTTGAGCTTAATTTTTCAAATAATCTACTAGTATTAACAAGTATATACATATAGGAAAGAAGCATGACTTTTATCTCTACAATTCCACACTATTAATTTAGCGTAAACAAAATAAAAATAAAAATCACCACAATTAAATCTATAACTCACATAGCACTATCATCACAAATCCAAACGTATATAATAGATTTAAAATTAAAATATCACACGGCATAAATCCACAAGCCACTCACACTGTAGCACAAATCCAAACCTTTCGTTTAGCACATATCACAATGCAACACAAATCACAGTGCACACAAATGAGAAACCAATAACACTACTATTGCAAACTTAAACCGGTAAAGTTGTTGAGTATAGCAAATAGAGAGACATATGTTTGTGAATTGCCTTGTTCCGTTGATTGTGGCTGTGGCTGTGGCTACTGCTACTCGAGGCACGGAGGCAACATGGCTACTGGCGGCACGATTGGGGCTAGAGTGCATAGCAACCATGAGAGACATTTGGGTTTTTACTTTTCATTTTCCTTTTTTCTTCTATACTAGGTATTACTATTATGGATTTGTAAATGAAGAGTTTTTTTTTGGGTTATTAGGGCCTTATTATATTGCATTCTTTTTTGCATATGTTGTTTTTATACTAATTATGGACTAGTTCAAAAGTTTTAGGATCAATTATAAAAAATTTAAGGACTTTTTTTTTTTTTTTTTGGTGTGTGATAAAACTAAATTTTAAATTTTGAGAAGTTCAAATTCTAAAATTTCAAGGAGGGCCAATCAATATATTTTTTGTTTGAATTGTGAATTTATCCTACCTCTAATGGAAAATTCTGAAATTCAGGGGGGGGCTGGCTCCGCCTCTGTTAATCACGAAGTCTTCAAGGTTAGACTTTTGGCACAACTTGCAATACAAGGAACCCAGTAAACAACTAGGGTTGAAGATTATGCTTTGTTTATCATTGGATTAAGTTTAATTATATATGTTGTTTACCTAGCACACATGCAATTTAAGATGTGCTGGCAAGTTTGTCATGATACAATTGTATACCCCTATTTAATCAAGAGTTTGGCTTAATGCTTTTTTAACTGGAATTTTCTTTTGTTTTAATTAAAAACTGTCATATCACTCACTAACTAAATAAAATGTGGAGATTAAACCCACTACCATTTGTCATTATATATTTAAAACAAAATAAGACATCCAGTTAAAAAAGTACTAAAGCTAGGTAAGCTAAATCCTTTAATTAACGAAGTTTTCTAACATTCAAAGTCAAAAATTAAGGGGGATAAAAATTCATTAGTGGGCCATTGATAGATATCAATTTCACAGTTTTAAAAGTCCATATATGATGAACAAAATACTTTGAATTTGTATGTAAAAACTATGTACACAAAATTATGGCATTGTAATGACTGGCTATATTCATTAGAATTTGATTTGGTTTGTGTGGACAATTAAATAAGACAACCTCTCTCCTACCTAACTTATACATGCATGCAGGGCGAAAGGAGGCATTTGCCCCTTTTGCTCAAAATAAGTAGCAAAATGCCCCTGTTCTGAAACTATTTAGCCATATGCCCCTGTTTTAAATTCGATTTTCTAAAAATCAAGTTTCAATGAAAAACTCAATTTTTAGAAAATTGAGTTATAAGCAAAAAACTTTAAATATATATATATATATTACATGGAACTCGAGTTCCATGTAACATTTTGCAAGTAACTCGATTTTCATTAAATCAAATTTTTTATTGAAATTCGATTTTTTTAAAATCGAGTTTCAAAACAGGAGCATTTTGCTAGATAGTTTCAGAACAGAGACAGTTTGCTACTTGTTTTGGGCGAAATGGGCAAATGCCTATTTTGACCCATGCATGCATACGAGAAACCAATAAGCAAATAGAGAAGTCAACTACTTTAGCATTATCTCTCTAACTTTTCAACTACTCTAGCGTAAGTTCTAGTGTAGGTGTAGACACCCAATTTTACAACTTGCATTTAACCAATCGGCAGATCTTTAGATTTGTGATACAAAACAAATCTTGATGTTCTAACGATCATAATGGTATGTCATGGGTTTTGATCGAACCACCTGATCAAAAGTTATCATACAAACAATTTTCAAAGATCATAACTCGCCTATACAATGGGCATGATCACATCCTATTTTAAACACTTAATTTTGATTGGTTCTCACAAGAATTAATTTAAAATTAATTAAATGTGATTTTTGATTGGATTTCATTTTTTTTCATTTTTTTTAAGAAATAATAAAAAATGTTTTTTTTACGGCATCTTATCTGCTCTTTTAATAAATTCTGGAGATATGATCCATCAAAAATTCATAAAAAAAAAAAAATGCTCAGAAAACGTAACTATTTTCAATAGAAATTTGAAACACATAGATAATTGAATTTCCTTTCAAAAAACACCCATCTTGAATCAATTGGAATTTTGAGCGGAAAATTAGAGCCAAAATACAAAGCAGGTGCAGCATCATTTCAAAATTTGAATAGAGATCAATACTAAATCCGTTCCAGCTCATTTAAACAGGTTATCTCCTCCCTTAGCTTCAGAAGAAAGCTAATAACTTAACTTTAAAGCTAAGCCATCCCTTCCCCTATAAATAGAGAAGACCTCTTCCATTTTCAAGACCCCAAATTCCCTCTAGAGAGCTAGTAAGAAAGCAAAAAAGAAAAGCTGTTGAGCAACCATTGTTCTTACTTTGGTTATAGTTTAGTACTTTCTTACTTTCTCCCTAGCCCTTTAAGTGATCACTTCCCCCTTTTAATTTATGTTGGTAAGTAGTTAATTGTGTTCTTTAATTCTTTATACATGCTAGAATAAATGCTTACAAATCATTATTCACTTCTTTTATGCTATGCTTGAATGAACATGCCTATATGTCTTATTGATTTTCTCTTACATGCTTAGATGAACATTTCTAGGTGATACACAATTTTCTCTTGAATGCTTAGATGAACACTTCTAGGCTAATACACAATTTTCTTTTGAATACTTAGATGAGCACTTCTAGGCTAAAACACAACTTTGTTTTTAGTACTTAGATGATCATGTCTAGATAGTTGTTTTACTTTTTTAAATGCTTGAACAAACATGTCAAAGTATTTTGATTTTGTTTAGATAAACATGTCTAGGGTTTTTCTTTTACTTCTTTTCATAATTGCTTGGATGATCAAATATGCTTAAAGGTTTTATTTTTATTTGTTTCTCTTTGCAATTATGTTGATGACAAATAACATGACAACTTTGTTTTTCCTTCACATGCTTAGATGAACATGTCTAGGCTAGGAATTCTTTGTTTATATTAATCTCTTGGATGAACATGTCATTACCTTCATTTTTTTACATTAAAATTGTTATCTAACAAGTTTCATTTTTTTTGTTTCTCTTTATGTCAAATTCCCCTAACACATATTTGTTTACAATTCTTGCAAGTCACATGTTTATATGACATATTCCTTATATTTGTTTGACATGACATGACATTGGCCACCTTAACCTAGGAGACCGGTTTTACCAGACGAGATGGGTGCTTAATCCCTTCACATCTCGTAAATTAGCCTCCGAACCAAGATCAAGGGTTCTAGACTATGCTCTTGTATTTACAATTTTACATTTTTTAGAATGTAACTAGGAAATTAAGCAATGTAATTTACTTTTCTTAGATTGTATCTAGGACAAAAAAGCATTGTAAAATTTTGTTACAAAATTTTATGTAAATTGTCATATACATTAATACAACAGAAGTATTTTTCATTAAAGATTTTCTTATTTTTCCTTTTAAATTAAATAAGTGGCGACTCCATGTAAAACCCTCGATCTAGGGTGGAGTACATTTTACGGTAGGTTCCAGCTTCAATTCTTTGGTTTAATAATATGTATATATATAAAGAAATAAATATATATATAGGCTAAAATGGAAAAATGCCAATTTCTCACAAACTTTCCAATAAAATGTCACATGTTTGAAACTATTTAGGGATATATTCCTATTTTGAAACTCAATTTTCTAAAAATCGAGTTTCAAATGTAAAACTCACCACATGAGCGAGTTGTGACCAAAGTTGTGCCTTTGGTGTGGCACTAGAATTTTTCACATCTCAACGCAATAAGGGATATGAGCTGGTCTTTGCACTTACGTACGTGAAAGTGCAATTAATACATAAATAAGTTTACACTAATTATCTCTTAAAAAATAAAATAAAATAATCTGTAGAGACATTTTCACCCCTCTTTCAAACTTAATTTATCATAATAATTATGCAAGTTAGAGATTTTTCCTAGGTAAAAGTTGAGATTCAATTAGTCTTCGAGTAAACTACGATTGTTGGTTCCCATCTAGCTTGCGAATTAAGTTTTGACTGACTTTAATAATTGCTTGAGCAAGTTTCTAGATCTTCGATCAACATCTTCAAGCAGCTCATTAAATGTACTTTTACCTAAATTACATGCACTACAACCCTCGTTGAGACTTATATAGGCACTTGGAATTTATCAATAGAAGTTATATAATTTACTAACAACTTGTAACAAATTAAACACAACCCTCGTTGACACTTATATCATGGAATTTGTCAATATAAGTTATATAACACTAACAACTTGTAACAAAACGTTTAGATTAAGGATCAAGAATCTAACATTGATATTTTATATGTGATAGTGGAAAATAAGAATGATAAGTTGAATATATCACATCACACAGATGAGAACATTGGCAAGATATTTGAAAAAATTATATATTTTAATTTGTGTTTTGATTGAGGCCACGATAAATGAAAACTTGATGCCAACTTTTCCAGAAAAATTACAGGACATTCAGATATATATATATATATATATATATATATATATATACTCTAGAGAACAAGGTTCCACAATCAAGAAAATAGGCATTATCCCATAAAATAAAATAATAAAAAAAAATCCCCAGATAATATTTCTTGCTCATTACAATTTTTTTTTTTTTTTTTTTTTTAAGAGTCATTGACTGCTCTTTAACAACTTGAATACTTTTCTATCTTGGGGGGCAGAAAAAATTATGAGAACGTGAAAAACTGAGTATTTTATTTGGCGAAGAAAAGAATAAAACACCCGCGGTTTCGACCTCACTTTCGCACGACTTGACTTTCACCAACGTAAGCGTCGACCAAACCAAACACCGGGCCCCAGCTCTCGATGGCTCTCTTTTCTCTCTCACTCAAAGACTACTATTTCTATGCCATCTTCTTTGTTTTGTTCTGATGAGAACGAGTCAACTTTCTTTCCCTACATAAACTAAAACTCTTCATAGTGCTCGATCATTCATGCTTTAGCTTTATTAATAGACCAAGTCTGGTTTTCTCTCTTAAAAGACTTCAAGCTAAGCAATGGCTTTGGCTTGGACCAGTACAGCTTCTTCATATTCATTGACTTCCGGATCATACATACTACTGGTATTGTTACTATTGGGATTGAATTCCGGGATCTGTCATGGGTTGGGATCATTTGGATTCGACATTCACCACAGGTTCTCCGATCCGGTTAAGCAAATTCTGGGCTTTGAGGGGCTTCCAGAGAAAGGGAGCGTAGAGTACTATGTTGCTATGACTCACAGAGACAGCATAATCCGGGGCCGCCACCTCGCCGCAAGTAACAACCAGTCACCAGCGCCGCTCACTTTCGCCAATGGAAACGACACCCTCTACCTCTACAGTTTGGGAAGGTATTATCCTTAAGAGTCACTCCTTTTTCTTTTCTTTTTTTTTCCTTGGAGTTCTTCCTGCTCCTTTTATATATACTAACATTTTTTTGTTTCTTCAAAATGGTGTTGATATTTCAGTTTGTATTATGCTAATGTTTCTGTGGGGACACCAAGTGTATCATATTTGGTAGCATTAGACACTGGCAGTGATTTGTTCTGGGTACCATGCGATTGCAACAACAAAACTTGCGTGCCCAGCTTAAAGACAACATCGGGACAGGTATGTTAATTATTAAATATAACTTTGGATTTCTAATCTTAGAATTATATTTTTACTTCAAGTGCTCCTATCTGGAATTATTTATTGTGTTATTATGATATCTTTTTCTTCTACAAATTATATATGTATATATATTTGCATTACAAAGGAGGATGACAAGCAAAGAAGTTAAAACGTGTGTAAAGTTAAAAATAAATAAAATAGGACAAATAGAAAAGTCCAATATTTCTTCATATAAAAAGTCTAAGATGTCAAGAAATAGTAGTATAGTGGCATAACTTGCTCTCTTTAATTTAGGAGAATCAAATTAAGTTTAAAAATCTTCACTTCCCTATTATACAATGAAATTTAAAAACTAAAATTAAAATTAATTAATTAATTAATAAATAAAAAGTCTAAGTTATTGGCTTTAAATGGAACGGTTTGTTGAGATTTTCAATATTGTGATTAGGCTTCTAGCTAAGTTCTAAGGTATTTTTTTTTTGAGAAAGAAGTTCTAAGGTATTGGCTTTATTAAATCTGGTTAAAATTGTTGGTAAAAATATAAGAAATTAGTCGTTTTATAATTAGAAAAGTCAATGATCGAGTCAGAAGAGGTTCTACTTGATCAGGCATCAGGCATGGAGATCATGTACTCTTTGAGAAGATTTAAGCCATATGCAGTCGTAAAAATCAAAATCCAATTACACAAACCTTTCTCTTCAACTTCTCTCCTCCAAGGTATAACAACCTAATTGTTTGACAAAGCCTAATTAATCATCATACCTCTACCTCTCCCATATATGTTCGGGGAATTGACCCATTTCTTGCATCCAACACAATCAGTTATAAATTAAGTTAGATTACTTCCTTATTATTATGAGCATAAGTTTTTTACTAAAATAATAACATCCCACTAGAACTTTTCTAACCCATCAAACTCACAAACTCACACCTTTTCGAATTCAGTCATCCAAATTTTTACCAAAATCAAATTTTCATTTATTCATTTCAATATCAAAATGCAACAACAATTAATTTTTTTTTCAAGCAGGAAGTAAACTTGAACATCTACAGTCCTAATGCATCATCAACAAGCAAAAAGGTTTCCTGTGACAGCAGTAACTTATGCGATCCAAAACAGTGTCCTTCAAATAATAGTGATTGTGCATATACATATCCATATCTTGCAAACAACACGTCAACTTCTGGGATCTTGGTAGAGGATGTGTTGCACTTAATTACAGATGATGATCAATTAAAAGCTATTGACATTCCAGTCACCCTTGGGTAGGTTATATTTCATTGCTTTCCTAGCTACCAAAATCTTTGGAAGAAATATTGCTTCAAGTGAACATCATACTAACTGTATTTCATAAACAATATCATTATAAAAATTTAAAATTATTAAATATTAAATAATTGTAGTTAAAATGGAAAAATTATGTAATAGGCATATAGTTGATATTTCGGTAAATATAGAACATTTGGATGATAAACTTGGAGTTCAGTATGGCTCTTTTCCTCTGGAAATAGGTGTAATCATTTGTGATGGTGTGTTTTATTGCATCAAGCATACTGAAACACCCTAACGGATGTAGGTGTTATAATCCTAGTATTCTACATGGATTAAATGTAAGCTTAGCCATGGCTTTATAAGTTTTTGGGCACCCTCATCTTGTATACTAATTTTTAAGGGTGGGTTCTACCCATAGATTCCTAACAGTAGATTATGCTTGGGATTATCATGATATCAAACACTTATAGGAGACTAATTATATTACTGGAAAAAATTAATGTCTTTAGGATGGTCATAATTTCTTTTTTTTTTTAAACACCATAATTTGTGGGCTAGCATTACTTTTTCATTGATAATTTGATAATTGCGGGTGGGGGGGATTTGATTCATCGAAGTTGCTTCTTTTTAATACCCCATGGTCAAATTATTTCGGCAAATTTTCATTAATTTGTATTCAGCAAAAAAAAAAAAAAAAAAAATCATTCATTTGTGTCTAACCCTTGTGATCTAAACCTTTCGTTTTGTTTCAGATGTGGTAAAAATGAGACTGGTATTTTGCTTAAGGGATCTGCACCAAATGGTCTACTTGGGCTTGGTCTTGATAGTATATCTGTTCCCAGCACCATAGCAAGAAAAGGGCAAGGTCCAAATTCTTTTTCCATGTGTTTTGGATCTGATGGGATTGGGAGAATAAATTTTGCAGATAATGGCACCTCAGAACAAAAAGAAACATCATTCACTGCTGAGCCCTCATCGTAAGTTGTCACTTCTTAACATTGTTAATGTCAATGGCAAAATTATTTAGTTTAACAAGAAGACTATCTTTGACTTGAACCTCATGCTGCTCGCACTAATATTTCCCTTGTAATTAAACTTGTTACCAGTCCATCTTATAACATTAGCATCACTCAAATAAATGTTGGAGTGAATGTTTCTAAAATGGATTTCAATGCAATCTTTGACTCCGGTACATCGTTTACACACCTAACGGACTCAGCTTATACATTTATTTCTAAAACTGTAAGTAATTTGAATGGCTGCTTTTAGTTTTATATATCATTGGAACTTCATCCTATAGCAAAATGAATGTATGTGATTTATGTTACTTTGCAGTTCAATTCCAAGATCACAGAAAAACGACATTCATCCAATTCCCAATTGCCCTTTGAATATTGTTATGACTTGAGGTATTTGGGCAAAACTTATTCTTATTTTGTATTGGTTTTTCTCCTTTCAACTCTGAACCACTAATTAGTTGCACTTTATTTGTAGTGCAAATCAAACCGGATATATGATACCTATAATAAACCTGACAATGAAAGGTGGAGAACAATTTTATCTCACTAATCCAACAGAACTGTTCCCTACAAAGGTGTGTTGTCGTACTTATTAGTGCTTAATTTAAGATCTTATTCTCGCCTATGTTATGCTGAAAATTGATGTTGTGGTCTCCAGGGTGGATATGTCTATTGTCTAGCTCTTTTCAAAAGTACAAATATAAACGTCATAGGACGTAAGTATTTATCAATGACTATCCTTATTATTTGTCATTTTGAAATTTTACCTTTATGCATTCATTCCTTTATAAAGAGACTATCAGGCACTGAGAAAACATTTAAAGTTTGGATGCTCTATTTAACCTTACTTTATTTGCAACTTTATTGATTATGAATTATGAAGTTGATAAAAAGCAATAAAGTATTTGAATTTTCTTTTTCTTTTTTAGGAGAACAATATTACATAATTTCTAGATTGATGAATGTGATTTCTTGGGGTGAGTAAATTGCAAATTTTTGGTGAATAGGTCAGACCTACAAATTTCAATCATCTTGTGTCCAATTAAAATTAAAATTTCTAAATCATTACTATATTAGCCCTTCTAGTTAAGTGATCTCATCCTTGTTGAACCAACATTTCCACAATATGGTTAAAATACATTATGCCAAGGATATATCCTAGTAGCTGTCTCTTACTTAAAAATTATAAAGTTTATATAGTAAGACTATCAATGGGAGGTTTAAACAATGGTTGGCTCCACTCTTTGAAATCAGACTTTAACATATGCTTTAGAAACTGCAAACATATATGGTTTTCATTTAATCATTGCATCATAAAACAAGCCAATATTGTCATTTGTCAACTTCTATTTTGAGAACACCAACACCTGGACTTTCATGCTCCCTTATATCAATTAGCCATTATGTCTCGTAACATGTTTAAATTGAGAAATTTCCACTTACGATATGGTTTTATTTATTTCATCCAGAAAACTTCATGACTGGTTATCGCATAGTTTTCAACCGCGATAAGATGGTCATAGGTTGGAAGCCATCTAACTGTGAGTTAGTTCAACTTTTTCTTTAGATTGAATTTCAATATGCAAGTCAATATTTTCTTCTACTATTGAATTCTTTATGACCATAAAAAGACTTGGTGCCCACAGGTTACAATGACTCAAATTCGAACACTTCACCTATCAACCCATCACACTCTCCTGCTGCTTCACCTAGCAGTCTATCACTCTCTCCTGCTGCCTCTCCTGCACTTTCTATCAATCCAAAAGCCATAGCACCATCTAGTCATTCACCCAAGTTGAAGGCTTTTACTTGCGCAATCATGATGCTTTTTGTTTCATTCTTTGCCATTGTTTGATTATCTTTTTATTATTTGGTGAGACTTCACGAACCTTGTATCATTATTTGTATTGAATTTAAAAGTTAACTCTGAAGAAATTGGAACCATCGATAGCTTGCTAATTTTCTTGGCGTTTGCGGTTTGAGTTCGTTTGGACTAAATGTTTAAAAAATTTATAGTTTCAAGAATCATTTTTGTGTATAAATTTTTGAGTTTGCCAAATAAATAGTATGGTTTAGTTTTGTTAATTGAATGTGTGGGGCCAAAGGATCTGGGTGCCCCGGCCCATTTCGAATAATAAGCCCAAGGGCTCAGCCGAGGAGGAAAACGTCCGAGGATGACTAAGGAAGGCCCAAAGCTACTAGGAGAAATCGCCGAGGAACGTCATGTCCTCGGCAAACTGGTGTCCTGAGAAGGAAGGGCAATACGCCATCCACCACAGCCCTCCCCGTCATCCCCAAACGAAGGGACTAGCGTAGGGGGGCAGCTATGGGAGCATGGTGAAAGGGCTATTGTAGAAGAGCCTGTCACTTCCGCATTAAATGCCCGCTGCTTGCAATCTGGCCGCATTAATGAAGAAATGACCCCTGAACAGTGCCATGCTGTCCACTACAACTCACAGCAAGTTGAGGGAAGCGCTGGATGGGACAGACACTCAAGTAGCGACCTGCACAATCGACAGATGGACGGCCAAGATGAAGAGAGCAGAAGAATATATAACCAGAGAGATCTCACGAATAGGGAGGACGGCAATTTGGAAGACACCAGGAAGCTCTATTGGTGGAGTATTATAAGAGGAGAAGAAGAACTCATCCTCGGACGAGGCCCGAGGACGGACTTTGACCCTCTCCCCAACTACGCCATTGACGATCCTATTCCCCAACAATCCTGCCCGACCGTTGACGAAGTCCTCGCAAAGGCCCAATTCTTAAGCCCGCTTCTCTACCAAATTCATTATATTGGGCCTGTTGGGTTTGGGTTCGCTCACATCTACAGTGAAAGACACCTCCCAAATCGGGACCCTACAATTGGCGCCGTCTGTGGGAAGAACTTGTGTGCTAGTGAGAACGAGGCAGGGCCAAACCCCCAAAAGGGAACGATGATGGCCAACCTACTGGACCGCAAATGGAGAACTGCCGAGAGGTTCCCAGCTCAGCAGGCGTCTAGCGCCACATGCGTGGCCCTCACCCCTACCAAGGCCCGGACGACCCACGAACCTCACGGGCAGCCCCCGTTGGACCGCGGTGGAGGAAGACGACGGCCGCACGAAACGCTTTCAAGGGACTCCGCGGCGGGAACAGTTTTTGGAGATCGGTGTTGGTGCCTTCTAACTCACTCGAGTAGTCGAATGGGGCTGTAGCAAGGGCGAATCCTCAGGAGACGTAACCAGGGTATTGCATGGTCCTCGGACTCAAACCTATGGGAAAACTAATAACTCGTGACAAGTATCTAAGTGTTAGACAGAACCAAGGTATTACATGGTCCTCAGACTCAAACCTATGGGAAAACTAATAACTCGTGACAAGTATCTAAGTGTTAGACAGAACCAAGGTATTGCATGGTCCTCGGACTCAAACCTATGGGAAAACTAATAACTTGTAACAACTATCTGGGTGTTAGACAGAACCAGGGTATTGCATGGTCCTCGGACCCAAACCTATGGAAAAACTAATAATTTGTGACAACTATCTGGGTGTTAGATAGAACCAAGGTATTGCATGGTCCTCGGACTCATACCTGTGGGAAAATTAGTGACTTGTAGCAACTATCTAGGTGCTATGCAGAACCAAAACTTATTTCTGCCAAGCATTAAGTACAGCCATAGCTTCGCCTGGGTCCTCAGATCAGACGACGAAGGGAGATAGACGCCCTGGCCCCCTACGGGTCTCGGACAAAGTCATGACGTGCCACGACCTTCTCGGATTGCAGATTTCAAAACTAGCATTTCTTGTTAAAAAAGGGTCGCGCAGTTCGAAGCATAGAGCACATCGTCATGTGCTCGGCTGTTTTTGGAAAGGCGGAGGCAGTGCAAGAATACACGCGTAAGAAAAATAAGTAAACAAAAACATCTATGGAAAGTAATAATAGTAAAGAGAAAAAGATTTCGCCAAGTAAAAACCATAAATCCCTTTTCCATTAAATAAGATGTTTCACATCGATTACAAAATAGCCGAAGAAAGCCCGATTTACAACCAATTACAGAACAGCCGAGGACGGCATGTTTTACATCGATTACAAAATAGCCCGATTTACAACTAACTGCACAGTGGCCGAGGTGTACTTGCGGCGAAGCTAGCTAATAAAAGGAAGAAGGCTGGTGGTGATGGTAGGTTCACAATCCCACTTCAGCAGCCCCTAAGCCAGTGCGCTTGGCGCAGGTGGTGATAAGAAGAAGGAGGCGGGAGCATCTGAATTGGTTTCCACCTGCGGAGGCTGCCCTGAAGCGAACCTGGCCCACCATACGATGTCGGTACTTCTAGGAAGTCGCCCTCCACGTATCCCGCCGTTTGCCTGCAATGGCGGGGATGGCTCCCTCTGATGTCACGATCGCCGCCCTCAACTTCGCTTCACTTTCTTCCCCTTCCTCTTTAGCCAACTCCTGCGCGTTCTCGATTCGCGCTGGCTATGATTCTTGGTCGAAGGAGGAGAGTGCTCTTTCTTGTCCGGTTGAAGAATAGGAGGGACTTTAGCCCCAATTCTCTTTGCCTCAGCTGCAACGCCCATGGTTCAGGCGACATCCTTTTTATCCAAGAAGAAAGGAAACTTGGAACTTTAGAAGAGTTCCAAGGCTAATGGGTGTGGAAAATGTTCCTCTCAGGGCGCCTTATATAGAAGGTGAAATCTGGGGAAGCTCATTACCCACAGAGTTCAAGGAAAGAATGTCAAACAAAATGAATTCCACCCGGTTCCCAAGGGAGCCTTCAATCTCCAAATCCGCGCCGCTCCATAAAGGCACCATTGAATACGCTTCGCGTATTCCAAAGCAATCCGCGTTACCCCCGAAGAGGAAACATTAATGGCGATGCGCCTCGTACACCGAAACGCCAAGAACGTGCCATGGATAACTGAAGAAGCTCTGGCGCCCATAAGAAGGCAAAGCTCAATTGACCGTGTTATAGGCCCGAGAATGTCAAAACCCTACTCCCCGTCCGAGGTTCCGAACAGTAGGATTTTTAGGGGCTATTGTAGGGCCAAAGGATCTGGGTGCCCCGGTCCATTTCGAATAATAAGTCCAAGGAACCAGCCGAGGAGGAAAACGTCCGAGAATGACTAAGGAAGGCCCAAAGCTACTAGAAGAAATCGCCGAGGAACGTCATGTCCTCGACAAACTGGTGTCCTGAGAAGGAAGGGCAATACGCCATCCACCGCAGCCCTCCCCGTCATCCCCAAACGAAGGGACTAGCGTAGGGGAGCAGCTATGGGAGCATGGTGAAAGGGCTATTGTAGAAGAGCCTGTCACCTTCGCATTAAATGCCCGCTACTGGCAGTCTGACCGCATTAATGAAGAAATGACCCCTGAACAGTGCCATGATGTCCACTGTAACTCACAGCAAGTTGAGGGAAGCGCTGGATGGGACAAACACTCAAGTGGCGACCTGTGCAATCGACAGATGGACGACCAAGATGAAGGGAGCAGAAGAATATATAACCAGAGAGATCTCACGAATAGGGAGGACGGCAATTCGGAAGACACCAGAAAGCTCTATTAGTGGAGTATCAGAAGAGGAGAAGAAGAACTCATCCTCGGACGAGGCCCGAGGACGGACTTTGACCCTCTCCCCAACTACGCCGTTGACGATCCTGTTCCCCAACGATCCTGCCCGACCGTTGACGAAGTCCTCGCAAAGGCCCAGTTCTTAAGCCCGCTTCTCTACCAAATTCATTGTATTGGGCCTGTTGGGTTTGGGTTCGCTCACATCTACAATGAAAGACACCCCCCAAATCGGGACCCTACAGAATGTGTTTTTTTACGTCAGATTATTTACTTTTTATTAATTACTTTTTGTTAAAAGTATGCTCAAACATACTTGTACTATAAAAAAAATTAAAAAAAAAAATTAGATTTTAAATTGCACATAAAAACTAAAAAATAAATAAATAAACTAGAGGCAAACATTTTCAGATCCAGCCCAAACAATAAGTTTGGCCTAAAACCACATTGACATTGTGAACCCACTTCATCTCTCTAAATTTTCAACCACTCTAGCGTAGGTTCTGGCTTCGATTCTTTGGTTTATTAATAATAATAATATATTCCAATTATACTCCACATAATTCTACGCAAAGTTATACTTATACCACTTAATTTTTTTATCAAAAATAATATTTTGATGAATCAAGCATTAGAATACATTATCTTCTTATACTTTTCATATTTGCGAAAGATTAAGGTGACTGAAGATTAGTAACTACCTAATAATAAAATATTTAAATTTCAAATTTTTTCAACTTTAAAAATTATATATAAAACATAAGTTTACATATAAGATAGTAAATATATAATATCTGATTTACACGAAATTTGGTGTGGGTCGAAATTTGAAAATGTTAATCCTTTAAATTAAAAGTTATGGAGAATGGGTTGCATCAAGTGTACCTTGATTCAAGTCAAAGCTAGTATAACTCTTTATCATTCCATAAATTTTTATATTATATCAGTATTTTGAGAATTCAACCTTTAGATTATATATTCTCTTTGTTCTTCACATGTATGCCAAATGCCATGTTAAGCAAATGATATTTACTATTTGATTCATTAACTTATGTTTTGCATAAAAAATTTAAGTTAAAAATTCTTCAAATATAATTTAAATATTTTATGATGAGATAGTTATTAATTTCTAATCATTTTGATATTTTGCAAGTATGAAGAATATAATAAAACAATGTAATCCAATAGCTGATTAAAATACTTATTCAATAAAAAACCATAACATAACATTGCCATGAATTAATACTAAATTTAACTACAACCCCTCTCTCTCCATATATATTCCACACCCATACTATCACTTATTTCGTGCCATGGTAATTTTTGGTAAGGAATCTACTTTTTTGAAGAACTTTTTGTTGGGAATATAAACGAATTCATAGATTTGTGAGAAATGAAAAATAGATTGAAAAATAACATACACATAAGGCAATCACACGAAACAAGAAATTACATAGTTTGACAATTTAACTCCATCCGTGGAGTTGCAATGATTTACTATCTCCAAGGAAAAAAAATACAAGATACAGTATTATAGTGTTTCTCACTCATCAACCCAACAAACCCTAATCTGTAACAGCAGTATTTATATCTTGCACAAAGGATCTACAATCGGCTAAAAATGGGCCAAAAATTGTAATAATTTTATATCGGGTCGGATGATCGGGTCATAATCCATATCAAACACAAACTAGACTTCACATACATAGCCCAACACTTCCTACAAGTGATTTAGATTTGTAAGGGTACATGCCTATGCAGCTGAGTTTGTTGCATCACGAGACGACATAAAAATAAACACTTGATCTTCATTTACAGCACTAGAAAATCCAAAAAAAGGGTATATATCATTTCAAGAGAATATGATCATTGTCCACGTCCAAATTCCCCTACCACCTCTTATTGATAACGTCATTTTGATTTTGTGACTTACTCTACCGTTCCAACAAACCTACATTTCAATACGCAAGGAGGGATCTGTGCTGGTCTCTTTGACGTACGTGAGCCGAAGTGCAATTTATACTCAATGCCACAGCTTCTTCAACATTTTGCATACACCTGCCCATATTATCATTAAAAATTTATTGCTAGCCAAATCAACTAAGTAATTTGTAGAGACTTATTCATCCCTCCTTCTAACTTAATTTAGCACAACCTCCTAAAATTAAAAGGTTTAGGCTTTAAAGAGCGAGTGAGAAAAAAATAATTATTCAAATTGAGATTTTCCCATTTGACCAAGTGAATTCGTGCCTCAATTGGGTTTTTAAAATTAATTAGGAGAAAGTTGAGATTCAATTAGTCTTCGAGTAAACTATATAGGATTGTTGGTTCCCATAATCTAGCTTGCGAAGCTTCTGACGGACTTTATTAATTGCTTGACCAAGTTTCTAGATCTTCAACATCTGCTCATTACACGTACTTTAACCTGAATTACATGCACAACAACCCTCGTAGATCACTTATATACGCACATGGTATTTGTCAGCAAAATAATTTATATAAACACTAACAACTTGTAACAAAACGTTTAGATCAATGACCAAGAATCTAACATTGAGATTCGTGATAGTGGAAAATAAGAATGACAATTTGAATATACCACACAAGTGACAGCATTGGCAAGACATTTGAAAAACTATATTTTAATTTGTTGAATATTCTTAAGGTGTGTAGGGCTTTGATAGTGCTTATTAGATTTTTGATGTTGTGTTTTGATTGAGACCATGATAAATGAAAACTCGATGCCACTTTTTCAGAAAAATTATAGGAAATTTAGATAATAATTATATAAAAAAAATTCAGAACATATTGTAATGACCTAATAAAAAACGCTAACTACATCTGTGTTATACCTCAAAGAAACTAATCACAATTGAAGTTCTTTGTAGTTATTAATAAAGTTTAGATCTACCCAGTAAATACTCGATATGAGACTCATTATACACCCACACAACACCCACAATCAATCAAATTGGGGCATCACAATCCTTCCCACTTAAATTCCTAACGTCCTTGTTAGGATCCACTTTGTAGGATAGTGTTTATGAGTCCAGCTATTTTAAAATGGAGGTATGTAGAATTTCAAAGACGAAATTTTTTAAGGAGGGTAGATTGTAATACCCAGTTCAAAGTATAGTATTTCATGGTATTTTTAATAGATATTTTTTATGTTAAATTAAATAAATTAAAGTATATAAAAATAGTTGAAGTTCAATATGATGCCTTATTTTAAATTCCTGCAAGCCTAAGTGAATTCACAAGTTTGATTTATTTAGTGTAGTTGGTATACGTAACTACTTGGCTGATTTTATTTAAGAAGTACGAATTAGAGTAGGATTGATCTTTCTAGACAGAATTGGAGTGTTTTACTAAAGGGACAAATTAGACATTAAAGAAGCTTAACTAAGATTGTTTTAGTAATTGTAGTTAAACCCTAGCATATCCTTGTCGTTACATATATAAATACTAGATCTTATTAGGTCAACCACATGGAAGGAAATTTTCCTTAATTGCTAAGCTTCATGAGAACAAAACTGTGAGGGGTATGTGTTAGGTTCTAAATATTTAGAAATAAATGTTTAGGTTCTAATTTTATGTGAGTTGACAAACCGAGAACAAAAACATGTCTAGTTTAAGTGTTAGACATTGCTCATGATAATTCAAGTGCAAGATTCAAGAACAGTCAAGCTGCAAAAAGAAGAATTCATAATCTGCAAGGCTCGACTGATCGAAAGAAAGGCTCGACCAATCGAAAATCGTGTTCAGTAAAATTTTAATCAAGCCCAAAGCCTGCAAAAAAGTTTAGGGTTTGTGTCCAACACTTCCTAGTTTAAAAGGAAAACCCTAAATATGTTTCAGAAGTTCTTGGAAGTCTTATGACTTACTCCTATGAGATTTGTGAGGTTTATATAGCCTTCTAACTCAACAAGCATCTACTAGAAAGAAGATCTATATTCAAGAACTGGTGGAATAAGTTGTTGCATACAAGATCACCCATAGTTGATGATTTAAAACTTGGAATGGGATCTCAAAGTCACAAAAGTGAGTGTTTGTGTTCAGCAAATTCAAATAAAAGAGTCTGTGGATTCAGAGTTGCGTATAGTCACGTGAATAAATACTACAAGAGGTAGCTTTAAATTTAGGAAAAAATCTATTGTAAAACTTGCATTCTATCATAGTGAATTTGTTGCCTTAAGGATAGTTTAGGTTAAATTCTTCCCAGATTTTTTACATTGAAACTGTTGGTTTTATTGGTTTTCCTAGATCATCATATCGCTTATCTTCTTTACTTTTCCACATTAAGTGATGTAATTGTTTGTGTTTAACCTATATCTGAATAATAAACCTAAGTATCAACTTGATTGATTAATTAGGTTAAACAATCTGAGTGTGCAAGGGTTTAAACAAACTAACAGTATAGACCCCAAAACTAACAATATTTACATAGTTGGAGTGGGATCGTTAAACATATAGGAGCATGGTTGTTGAATATAAAAGCATATAGATGGACATGTAAAAACTCCAGCACAAGTTTTCACAATCAAGAAAATAGCTATTATCCCATAAAATAAAATATAAAAATAAAAATAAAAAATCTGTTAGCAGTTGTAATAATAAACAATCCCCAGAAAATATTTTTTGCTCATTACAACTTTTTTTTTTTAATAGTCATTGCTCTTTAACAACTTGAATGTTTTTCTTGGGGAGCAAAAAAAATTGTGAGACCGTGAATAACTGAGTATTTTATTTGGCGAAGAAAAGAATAAATGAATATTTAATGAACACCCGCGGTTTCGACCTCACACTCACCAATTTAAGCGACGACCAAACCAAACACTACCCCCAGCTCTCGATATCTCTCTCTTCTCTCTCACTCAACGACTATTTCTATGCCGTCTTCTTGGTTTTGTTCTGATGAGAAAGTGTCAACTTTCTGTCCCTACATAAACTAGAACTCTTCATAGTACTCAATCATTCATGCTTTAGCTTTTAGTAGAGCAAGTCTGGTTTTCTCCTTGAAAGACTACAAACTAATTAATCAATGGCTTTGGCTTGGACCAGTACAACTTGTTCATATTCATTGACTTCCGGATCATACATACTGCTGGTATTGTTACTACTGGGATTGAATTCCGGGAGCTGTTACGGGTTGGGATCATTTGGATTCGACATTCACCACCGGTTCTCCGATCCAGTTAAGCAAATTCTGGGCTTTGATGGCCTTCCAGAGAAAGGGAGCGTGGAGTACTATGTTGCAATGGCTCACCGAGACAGCAAAATCCGGGGCCGTCACCTCGCCACCAGTAACAACCAGTCGCCGGCGCCGCTCACTTTTGCCAATGGAAACGGCACCCTCCTCATCAACAGTTTGGGATTGTATGATCCTTAAGAGTCACGCCTTTTCTTTTCTTTTTTTCTTCCTTGGAGTTCCTGTTCCTTTTCTTCTAACTTTATTTCTTCAAAATGGTGTTGATATTTCAGTTTGTATTATGCTAATGTTTCTGTCGGGACACCAAGTGTATCATTTTTGGTAGCATTAGACACAGGCAGTGATTTATTCTGGCTACCATGCGATTGTAACAACAGAACTTGCGAAACCAGCTTACAAACATCATCTGGACAGGTATGTTATTTATTATCTATATATAACTTATTTGCTTGGACTCATGGATTTCTAATCTTTGAATTATATTTTTAATTCAAGTACTCCTATCTAGAATCATTTATTGTGTAATTGTGATATCTTTTTCTTCCAAAATATATATATATATATATATATATATATATATATATATTGCATTACAAAGGATATGACAACCAAAGAAGTTAAAAAAATAAATAAATTACATACAGGATCATTAGAAAAATCCAATATTTCTTAAGGTTCATTTGGATTGAGCTTATTTTTTATGAAATTGAAAACACTGTAGCGAAATTATTTTTAAATGTATAAATAATATTGTGAGACCTATTTTAATGAAAAAATTACTGAAAAGTGTAATTTATGGAACCCGTGAACAGTACACAGTACACTGTTCACAGTTCACAACTCAACTATTGCGGGCTGAACCAAAAAACAACAAACAAAAAAAAAAAAAAAAAAGAGAAAAACGTAGATTACAAAACACAAATGCCATTTTAAGTTGAATCCAAACGGGGTACTCAATATACAAAATCTAAGATGTCAAGAAATAGTAGTTTAGTGGCATAACTTGATCTCTTTAAATAGAAGAATCAAACCTCCACTTCCCCATTGTACTATGAATTTTTTTTTAAAAGGGTCTAAGACTCTAAGGTATTGGATTTAAATGGAACGGTTTGTTGAGATTTTCAATATTGTGTGATTAGGCTTTCTAAGTTCTAAGGTTTTGGCTTTATTAAATCTAGTTAAAATTGCTGCTAAAAATATAAGACATTAGTCGTTTTATAATTAGAAAAGTCAATGATTTAGTCAGAAGAGGTTCTAATTGAGGCATGGAGATCATGTACTCTTTGAGAAGATTTAAGCCATATGCAGTGCTCAAAATCAAAAACCAATAACTCAAACCTTTTTAATCAACTTCTCTCCACCAAGATATAACAACCTAATTGTTTGACAAAGCCTAATCATCATACCTCTACCTCTCCCATGTTCGTGGAATTGACCCATTTCTTGCATCCAACACTAAAAGCCCTATAAAACCATCAATTATAAATTAAATTAGATTCTTTCCTTATTATTATGTGAATAGGTTACTTACTGAAACAACAACTTCCCACTAGAACTTAATTAACCCGTGAAACTCATACCTTTTTTAATTCAGTCGACCAATTTTTTACCAAAATCAAAAATTTCATTTATTCATTTTAATATCAAAATGCACCAACAATTAATCTTTTTGCCAAGCAGGTAGTAAACTTCAACATCTACAGTCCTAATGCATCATCAACAAGCAATAAAGTTTCTTGCAACAGCAGTATCTATTGCGACCCAAATCAATGTCCTTCAACTAATAGCGATTGTGCATATAGTGCTGTGTATCTTTCAAACAACACGTCAACATCTGGGATCTTGGTAGAGGATGTTTTGCACTTAATTACAGATGATGATCAATCAAAAGTGGTAGATGCTCCAATCACTTTAGGGTAGGTTATTTTTCATTGCTTTCCTAGCTACCAAAATCTTTGGAAGAAATATTGTTTCAAGTGAACATCATACTAATTATATATTGTAAGCAATATCATTTCACTACCCAAAAAAAAAAAAAATCGTAGTGTTTTTTTTTCCAGGAATTTTGAAAACCACCACTATAGAAGACCTAATACAGCACTTTTAGGAATTGCCACAATAAGATGTTTAACGCCGGCATTTTCCAAAACACTGCTGTAGTTACTGTACTATTGCACTTTAAGAAACTACCACAATATATTAGAAAATTGTTAGTTAAAATGATAAAATTATGGAATAGCTGATATTTTTGTAAATATCAATCATTTGGATGATAAATTTAGAGTTTGGTATGCCGCTTTTCCTCTTCAAATAAGTGTAATAATTGGTGAGGGTTATCAAAGTATTTTATTGCCTCAGGCTTACTGAAACATCCTAAGGGAGGTAGGTTATGCTCAGGATTGTCATGATATCAAACACTTTTAGAGGGCTGGTGATATTACTAGGAAAAAAAAATTAATGTCTTTAGTATGGTCACTAAAAAAAATCATCCAGCATTACTTTTTCTTTGATAATTAGGGGTGAGGGGATCTGGTCATTGAAGTTGCTTCTTGTTAATACCTCCTGGTTATATCATTTCGGCAAATTTTCATTGATTTGTGTGTAACCCTTGTGATCTAACCCTTTCATTTCGTTTCAGTTGTGGTAAAAATGAGACTGGTATTTTTCTGGATGGAATTGCACCAAACGGTCAACTTGGGCTTGGAACTGATGACTTATCTGTTCCTAGCATCTTAGCAAGTCAAGGGCTAGGTCCAAATTCTTTTTCCATGTGTTTTGGATCTGATGGGATTGGGAGAATAAATTTTGGAGATAATGGCACCTCGGAACAAAAAGAAACATCATTCACTGTTGGGCCCTCACTGTAAGTTGTCATATCTTAACATTGTAAATGTCAATGGCAAAATTATTTAGTTTAATAAGAAGACTATCTTTGACTAGAACTTCATGCTGCTTGCACTAATTTTTTCCTTGTAAACTTGTTACCAGTCCAACTTATAACATTAGCATCACTCAAATAAATGTTGGAGTGAGTGTTTCTAAGATGGAGCTCAGTGCAATCTTTGACTCTGGTACATCGTTTACACAACTAAAGGACCCAATTTATACATTTATTTCTAAAACTGTAAGTAATTTCAATGATAGCTTTTAGTTTTATATATTATTGGAACTTCATCTTATGGCAAAGTAATTTATGTGATTTATGTTACTTTGCAGTTCAATTCCCAGGTCACAGTAAAGCGACATTCATCCAATTCCCAATTCCCAAATTCCTTTTGAATATTGTTATGACTTGAGGTATTTGGGGAAAACCTATTCTTATTTTGTACTGGTTTTCTCTTTACAACTTTGAACCACTAATTAGCTCCACTTTAATTGTAGTGCAAATCAAACCTCATATATGTTCCCTACAATGATACTGACAATGAAAGGTGGAGAACAATATTATCTCACTAATCCAATAGAAGTGTTCTCTACAAAGGTGTGTTATCGCACTTATTAGTGCTTTAAGATCTTATTCTTGTCTATGTTATGCTGAAAATTGATGTTATGGTCTCCAGGGTGGATATGTCTATTGCCTAGCTCTTTTCAAAAGTACAGATATAAACATCATAGGACGTAAGTATTTATCAATAGCTATCCTTATTATTAACCAGTTGGTCTCGATAAAAGTTTCATTTTCATGTTTTTTGTCATTTTGAAATTTTGTCTTTGTGCATTCATTCCTTCTTAAGGAGACTATCAGACACTGTGAAAACAATTAAAGTTTGGATGCTCTACATAACCTTACTTTATTTGCAACTTTATTTATTATGAATTATGAAGTTGATAAAAAGCAATAAAGTATTTGAATTTTGGGATAAGTACAGTAAACCCACCTGGAGTTTGGCCCGTTTTCACTTTACCTACCCGTGGTTTAAAACTTTACACTTTGCCCACCTGAACTTCAATCCGTTAGCCTTCCGTAACCCACCTCTCCGTTTGCCATCAGAAAAACACATTTTTAGGCAAAATCAAACATAACAAAGATCAAAAAGTTAGGATTTTTTATTCCTTAAGAACTTCTGTGAAATGCTTGGCTGGTCTTCCCGTCTAGAATCTCAATAATCATCATCAACAACCACCAAAATAAAATAAAATAACTCAACAAACGGCGTTTAAAGACTTCTCTTTCTCTCTGTTTCTTTTTTTTTTTTTTTTTTTAATTCTATTTTTTCCCCAAGTCGGCAATAAATATCAGCTTCATATCTCTATAACTTTCTCAGCTTCGGATCTCAAGAGATCTGATTTGGCTTTAGCAAAAAATTAAAAGAGATCTTGTTTGGCTTCAGTAACGCCGAAAAAGAATAAGAAGGTAAGGGTTGAGGATTGCTGCCATGGAAACCTACCACCACCGATCTAGTCCCACAACCACGACTTCACTCAAAATCCCAAGCCATTAGTGCAAGCTCATCTCCAGGCCCCGGCGGCCAAGATCGAAACCTCACAAGCTACTAAAGCCATAAAAATGTGAGTTCAGTTTTATCTTTTTCGTACAAGAGAGAGAAACAATTTGATTTCTTGAAGCTTGTGTCTTCATGAGGAGTATGAAGCGGGGATGGGAACTTGAAGGAGTATCAGATGATTAAGATTGTGTCTGTGTTTTGTGACATGGAGTTCAATCAAGTGTCAATGAATAGGTGGGAGAGTGATTACGAAGAGATATAGAGGAAGTTTAGGGAGAAAGGGTATGGGTTTGTGGTATCAGAGATTGGGTTTTGGAACTTGAGTTGAGGATTGCGCTTTCTGCTTGGATTTTATCTCCAGGAATTAAAAGAGTTGACCAAACATTTATGTAAAGCTTCCAAGTGATCTAGTCACATTCTTTCTTGATATCCATGAAGATCAATTTCCCCAGACCAGGTCAATCATTTATTACTCTTTTGTCAAACAAATAAACAAAAGGTTTATCCTAGAATAAACCATAAATAAATTAAATTTCTAACTTCTTAAGTTTCAAGTCATGTCAATACCAGAAGTTCTTAAGCAATAAAAAAATCCTAACTTTTTGATCTTTGTTATGTTTGTTTTTGCCTAAAAATGTGTTTTTCTGATGGCAAACGGAGAGGTGGGTTACGGAAGGCTAACGGATTGAAGTTCAGGTGGGCAAAGTGTAAAGTTTTAAACCACGGGTAGGTAAAGTGAAAACGGGCCAAACCCCAGGTGGGTTTACTGTACTTATCCCTTGAATTTTCTTTTTCATTTTTGGGAGAACAATATTACATAATTTCTAGATTGATGAATGTGATTTCTTGGGCTGGGTAAATTGCAACTTTTTGGTGAATATGTCAGATCTACATATTTCAATCATCTTGTGTCCAATTAAAATTAAAATTTCTAAATCATACTATATTAACCTTTTTAGTTAAGCGGTCTCATCCTTGTTAAACCAACATTTCCGCAAGCATGGTTTCCATTTAATAATTGCATCATAGAACAAGCCAATATTGCCAACTTATATATTTGGGAAAACCAACACCTGGACTTTCATAGTCCCTTATATCATTTAGCCATTATGTATCCTAACATGTTTAAATTGAGAAATTTCCGCTTACAATATGGTTTTATTTATTTCTTCCAGAAAACTTCATGACTGGTTATCGCATAATTTTCAATCGCAATAAGAATGTCTTGGGTTAGAAGCCATCTAACTGTAAGTTAGTTCAACTTTTTCTTTAGATTGAATTTCAATATACAACTCTTCTCCTATTGAATTCTTTATGACCATAAAGGGACTTTGGTGTACCCAGGTTACAATGATTCAAATTTGAACACTTCACCTATCAGCCCATCACAATCTCCTGCTACTTCAATTAGCAGTCCATCACTTTCTCCTGCTGCTTCTCCTTCTCTTGCCGTCAATCCAAAAGCCACAGCACCATCTAGCCATTCACCCAAGTTGAAGGCTTATACTTACGCACTTGTCATGCTACTTGTTTCATTCTTTGCCATTGTTTGATACTTTGATTATCTTTTTATTTGGCAAGACTTTCTCAACGCTTGTATTATTATTTGTATTGAATTTTAAGTTAACTTAAAATAAATTGGAACTATTGATAGCTTGCTAATTTTCTTGACGTTTGGGTTAGTTTGGACTAAGCGTTTGAAAAATTTATAGTTTCAACAATCATTTTTATGTACAATTTTTTGAGTGTGTCAATATATAGTATTGTTCCATTTTGTTAATTGAGTTTGTGTTTGGCATTAACTTATTTAGTCTTTTATTGAAAGTGTGCTAAAGTATACTTGTTCTTTGAAGAAGTTTAAAATAATGAAGTTTTAATTAAAAAATTGTACATAAAAGTTTAAATTTAAAAGCTAAACAAATAAACAGGAGGCAAACGAACACTCAAGGGGCATTTGGTTAGTTATGATGTGCCTTTAATGTGATGAATATTACCTTAATGTGATATTAAGGTATTTTGTTCATTTGATTTTTCTAAAATTAAGGTAATTTAAAATTACAAAATATATCACATCACCTTAATCGCATCTCATTTTTTCCATGGAGAGACATTGTGAATCAAGCCAACCAATTACATAAGTCTAGTTATTTTCCTTTTTTTATGAGCATGAGTTTATATAAAATTAGTTGTATGATAAAACATGTAATTTTAAACCATATAAAAATGCACCAATATTAAAGAAAATGCCCAAACAAATTGGGAAAAAAGAGGCCCCAAAAAAAGTCCGACCCAAGGCCCAACCCAAGACCTAAGAAACCACCCAACCATAGATCCATATATTCTGGTTAATTAGATCAGGTTTCTATCTGGAAAACTGGCTTTTTATTAGGTTGGTTTGCGAGTGGTTATGAACCCGACCTAACTCAACTTAATCTCAGTCCATTTGTTGGATAAGTATTTCCAAATCCAGCCTAAGCAGGTTTGGCCCAAAACCACGTTGGCGTGGTGAACCCACTTCATCCTTCCAAGAAACACACTTTGACCACTGAAGATTTAAAACACTTGCAATTTCGACCTCACTGTCGCTTGCAAGCGTTGACTATCACCCTAGTGGTGAAGCCACATTAGGACCGAAGTGGCCCCCAAAATTTTTTGAAAAAAGTTGAAATATATGGATTTGTAATGAGTTATCCCCTATTTTTAGAAGAAAAAAAAAATAGATATCCTTTTGGCCCCCTCCTTCTCTGGTTTTTTTTTCTTTTTCTTTTTCTTTTCTAAAGTTACAATTCTATTAGTGATTACTAATTAATGATAAATTTTAAATATCAGTAACTTTTTTTTTTTGAGAAACTAAATATCAATAACTTAAATTAAATGGATATTCATCAACTTAAGATAAACACATAGTTTTTAACAATTATCTAAGCAAAAAATTTAGTTTTTAACAATTATCTAAGCAAAAAATTTCAAAACTTTGCTCCTACCTCGTTAAAATTAAAAATTAAAATTTATAAAAATAAAAACTTTCCTCTTGCTTTCTTTAGCTTTGATGACAGTATTTCTCAAAAAATTATACCACCATATGTAAAACACGACACCACCAGTAAATCTACAACTGAATTGTTAAGCAACTCACCTTGAGCCCAGAGGTGAGTTTTGACCCTTTACTCAATTTTAGTCCTCTCTATCCATAAATAAATAATAGAAGACTTGATCGGTTTATTTGATTTTTTTTTTTTTATGCATTCGATGAATATTTGTTTAATTTTTTAGCAAATTAGTAATTTTTATCTTAATTATAATACTTAATAGGTTTAATTCATTCTGAAAATCTAGGTCTATTATCAAATTAAAAACTATTGAGTTATAAAGTATTTAACAATTGAAAAGCTCTTATAAAAAAAATATTGAATTGAGTTATTTTTTACTATTTGGCCCTCCAAGCATAATTTCTGGCTCCGCCATTGTCACCCCAGCACTCAATTGCTCTCTGTCTCTCTGGAGTCTGGACGATTATTCTCTCCCCTATTTTCTTGGTCTTCCTCTATTAAGAACATGTCATCTTCCCCTTCCTATGTATAAACTAAACATCTCCAAACTAATCGGTCATTTCATGCCTAAACTAGTCTGCTTTTCTCTCTACAAAAAAAATAACAAGCTAAGCAATGTCTTGGGCTTTGACCAGTACAACTTGTTCGTATTCATTGACGTGAGGATCATTCATACTACTGGTTTTTTTTACTATTGGGTTTGAGTTCTAGGAGCTGTTACAGGTTGGTTTAATTTGGGTTCGATATTCACCACCGGTTCTCGGATCCGGTTAAACAAATTCTGGGCTTTGATGGGCTTCCAGAGAAAGGAAGCATAGAGTACTATGTTGCTATGGCTCACCAAGACCACATAATCCAAGACCGTCACCTTGCCACCAGTTACAACCAGTCCTCGGCACCGCTCACATTTGCCAATGGAAATGACATCTTCTTCCTCATCAATTTTGCAAGTATTATATATATATATATATATATATTTATTTTCTGATGATGCCGAAAATACCACCAGTAAGTCACACGATCCTCGAACGCTCCTAATGGCACCTGCACAACAAGAAGAAACGATCTTTGTGGAGTGCACCGGTGTGGTACCGGCCAAATGCTCTCCGAAGATTAAGTCAGAACTATTTTCACTGCTCTAGAGTGCTAGAGAGGGTAAATTATGCGTACCTTTCTTTGTGATGGTGCTCGGTTTTTATAGCAGTAGGGCTGGACCCTCTTTTCCTTGGAGTAGAAGTCATTTCCTTATAGGAATCCTTCTTTGGGCGTATTTTGCGGGATCTTTTCCATATAGGAGTTGTTCTTAGGTTTACCCAAAACGTGGAGAGCAAGTCATCCGTTTATTCATTCAAACGTGGTCATCAAGAAATCCCTGACTGGCGCCGTCAGCATATCTTAATGCCTTCGCCATATGTGCCGTCAGCTTCGGGGGCCTTCAGCCTCTATGCCGTCGGCTTCGGCATCCTCCATGATGCCATCGTTCCGGGTTCTCATACTACCGTCAGCCATAATGAACCTACGTCTGACGGCCTATTACCTTCCGTCTCTTTATTCTTTTATTAATTCTGTCCTTATCATTTTCTAGTATTTTATATGCATGTAATTTAATTTAACCTGCTAACTTTGCCCAAAAATTATTTTAGTCATTTAAATTTGAAGTTTGTCATTTCAATCCAATAACTTTAAGTTTGAAAATGGTTATTTTAGTCCGTAACTTTACTCAAAAATAATTCTAATTAGTCCTTTAAGTTGGTCTTTTTTGGGAAAAATTATTGGACTAAGTGAGCCTTTAAAGAACTAAAATGAGTTTGGCAAAGCTGTTGGACTAAAAATTAAGACCGACTTCAAATTTAGAGAAATAAAATGATTTTTGGGCAGACTTACCAAACTAAAATGACAAACTTCAAACTTAAATTACCAAAATAATTTTTGGCTAAAGTTAGTGAGTGTAATTTGTATTTTTGCTTATTTTATACCAACTACTATGTTGTGAAATTTCTCTGTTAAAGCCTAGAAAGCATAGACACTTCATTTGGGATGTTATACCAGTGTTATATGCATGTCGTACCCGTGTCATAACGATATCCATGCGTCCTAGGTTAGAACTACATGTTTAAACTATTCATCTCAAGATGTTTAAATTGAGAAATTGTCACTTCTAATTTGGATTAATTTATTTTCATCCAGAAAATTTCATGGCTGGTTATCGTGTAGTTTTTAATCGCAGTAAGATGGTTTTGGGTTGGATGGCATCTAACTGTGAGTTAGTTCAACTTTTTCTTTAGATTGAATTTCACTATACAAATCAATTTTTTCTTCCCCTAATGAATTCTTTATGTGACCATAAAGAGGCTTGGTGTCCCCTAGTTACAATGATTCAAATTCAAACACTCTACCAATCAGCCTATTACACTCTCCTGCTACTTCACCTAGCAGTCCATCACACTCTCCTACTGCTTCTCCTGCTCTTGTCATTCATCTAGAAGCCATAGGTATCATCTAGTCATTCATCCAAGTTGAAGGCTTTTACTTACGCACTCATGATACTTTTTGTTTCATTCTTTACCATTGTTTGATACTATTCTTATTTAATTAGCGAGATTTTCTCAACCCTGGTATCATTATTTGTATTGAATTTAAAGTAAAATCAAAAGAAATTATAACCCTCAATAGTTTGCAAATTTTCTTGGCATTTGGGTTTGTTTGGACTAAATGTTTGAAAAATCTATAGTTTCAACAAACATTTTTTATGTACAATTTTTATGTATTGTTCGGTTTTGTTAATTGAGTCTTTGTTGGGTGAGGTAAGCATTTCCAAATCCAACGCCCAAAACCAAATCCGCGTGGTGACTCACACTTCATCCTACCAATAAAACACAAACTTTGACCGCGGAATATATAAATAAAACACCTGCGGTTTCGACCTCACTCTCGCAACGATCATTTGATTTTCACCTACCGGCGTGGTGTCGATAGATATCTTTCTCTCTCAACGACTATCTACATCCCCCATCTTCTGATGAGAACGTTTCAACTTCCTCTCCATACATAAAACCAAAAATCTTCATTTTCATGCTTCAAGTTTACGGGACCCCAAGTCTTAAAAAAAAAGCTAACTAAGCAATGGCTTGTGCTTGCACCTCTACTACTTGTTCATATTCATTGACTTCCGGATCACACATACTACTATTGGTATTGTGGCTACTGGGATTGAGTTCCTGGAGCTGTTACGGGTTGGGATCATTTGGGTTCAACATCCACCACCGGTTCTCGGATCCGGTTAAGCAAATTCTGGGGTTTGATGGGCTTCCAGAGAAAGGCAGCGTAGAGTACTATGTTGCTATGGCTCACCGAGACCACATAATCCGGGGCCGCCACCTCGCTGCCAGTAACAACCAGTCGCCACCGGCGCCGCTCACTTTCGCCAATGGAAACGAGACCATTTTCCTCAACAATTTCGGAAGGTATATATGATCCTTATATATATATATATATATATATATATATATATATATATATTTTTTTTTTTTTTTTTTTTTTTTTTGAGTTCTTCCTGTTCCTTAATTTTCTGGAAACTGACTTTTAAAAAAAATGGTGTTTGATATTTCAGTTTGTATTACGCTAATGTTTCTGTGGGGACACCGAGTTTATCATATTTGGTAGCATTGGACACAGGCAGTGATTTGTTCTGGCTACCATGCGATTGTTCGAATAGCAATACTTGCGTAACCGGCTTACAGACATCATCTGGACAGGTAATAATTTTATTATTTACTTTATTTGCTTGGTATCGTTATGGAACTTTCATCTTTTAATTTAATATTTACTTCAACACCTATCTAGGACTAGAATTATTTATTGTGTGATAGTGATCTCTTTTTCTTCTATAAATTATGTTTTTTTTTTTTTTTTAATTTGCATGAAAGGGTATGACAAGTAAAGGAGATAAAACGTACGTAGGTAAAGAATTCAAAAAGACTTAAATACAAACACTAGAATTAGAGAAGTCCAACATGGCCCAATATAAACGGGAAATTATATTATTTTTGTGATGAACCACGTCACTTGTCCACTATTTTACTAAAAGACTCTTATCTGATTAAAATTGCTGAATCAATTTATGATTAAAAAAATTAAATAGATGTGTTAAACTGACTCAACAATTATAAACATATGAGTCTTTTAGTGAAATTATGGACAAGTGATATGGTCCACCATGAGAACTATCTATATAATTCTTTAAATTTAGACTATATATATATATATATAAAGAGAGAGAGAGAGAGAGGTCATAAACAATTACATATTTGAGTTGACCTAGTACGTGCCAAACCTGCATCCACACATTGATAGCTTCTTGAAAAATATGTCTAAATGTTACCTTCCATGATTGCACCAAAATCGATCTACAATGCAAAATCAAATTTGTTTATATAGGTGAAAATTAAAGGCATCATATATAACAGAATTTAACCAATTATATACTTGGTTGGAGGAGATTCTTATTTGATTAGTAGGAAAATTTTGTAATTTTGTTTTGGTTTCAATTAAGCATGTGTAGGAAAATTACCTTTAGGCAAGTTATAATTTTCAACTTAGTGGTTAGATAGATGTCCATATCGCTATTATATCATTAGTCTATATTGACCTCGAACTTTGCCCTCTCTACGCAAATGCGACTGATCAATATCTTTAAAAATATCTTATTTGTTTATGATGAATTCGGAACTCTCTCTATAATAATGGTAGTTTGTAAATATTATCGGCCATAGTGATGTTGTCCCCAATCTTAATGCCTGCCACAATCATTTAGAACTCTTGAGTATGGTACAAAAATGGATTTGCCATCCACCATTTGAAAGCGATACAAATTATTAGCTACATATATACTTCTTGTACTTGCCTATTACAATGTCATATTTCCTCAATAAAAATTTCCCAATTTTCTTTACAATGGAATAATAATAATGACGACAACAACAACAACATGATCCACAATTCAAGAGATAATACCAAAAATTGTTCTATCATATTGCTTGTAGACCTTATTCTATTTTTTTTTAGTATAAGAATCTACTCTCTTTTTTTTTCATATGACAACTTTTCAAAAATACATGCATTAGATTATCTATTCTAAACATTATTTCATTAAAATATCAATTGTTCTTGATTTTTTTTTAATTATTTCTCTTTCTTCACATACAATAATCATCATCTATTATTTTTCTTCATCTTCAAAATATGTAAGAACAAAATAAAATAAAAAATTAAATGTAAAATGAATAGTACTAGTGTAAATTTACATGGTTATTGTAGTCATGGATGAATTTTACACAATTATATTTATATATATATATATATATATATATATATATATATATATATATATATATATAAACTGATGAGGAAGATTTTAAGAGTTGGTTAAGCAAAATGTGGAGTTTTTTTTATATTTTATAAAGACTAATGTGAATGCTCTTAGATAGTTAGCACGTGTCCCTTTGCATTTATTAAAATGAACTACCTTTAAATAGAAGAGTTTGTTGGGATTTCCAATATTGTCATTAGGCTTCTAAGTAATTAGCTTTATTGAATCTCCTCAAAATTGTTGGTAAAAGTATAAAACATTAGTTTTAAAAGTCGAAGAGTAAATGGAATTGAGACAAAATAGTCTCTAATGAGGTATGGAAATCCTACACTCTCTTAGAAGATTTAAACCATATGCAATTAGTCAAAAATCTTGTAGTTTAACTGGCTGACACTTTCTAATATTTTTGATAGAGACATTCTAGACTTTAGATTCAAATCCCCTAATCTCGAACTATCAATGTAAATAAATAATAAATAAAAAAATGCAATTTGCATACAAAAAATTATATATATTAACTTCTCTCCACTAAGATATAACGACCCAATACCTCGACCCCCCCCCTGTTTGAATTCCTTATGATATGCAATTGAAACAAGTTTTTGCTAATGGTAAAAAAGGGACTTTGAAAGTAGGGGTTATTCTTGTATTTTGCCCCACCCCCAAAAAAAAAAAAAAAATCATATTTCGCCCAATGGGGGCTAGGATATAAATAGATTGTCCTTTCTTGTCTTTTCCAAAAGAGGAGTCCAACCCCAAGAGGTATTTCCCTAACTTGGCGTATTAAGCTATTGCTCCCCCCTCATAGTCCATTAGGGCGGTAAACTTAGAAGGTGCCCGCCACCTCTTTAGACGCACATATGTGGAATTGACCCATTTCTTGCATCAAACGCTTATTTAAAGTCCTATAACATCATCAATTATAAATTAATTCAAATTCTTTCTTTATTAATGTGGGGAAAATTTTTTTTACCGAAACAATAACTCCCCGGTCAAACTTTATTAACACATGAAAGTCACACTTTTTTCTAAATCAATCAATCAAAATGAAAGTTCCATTTACTCATTTTAATATCAAAATGCAACAATACTTACTTATCCTCTTGTCAAGCAGGTACTAAAACTTAACATCTACAGTCCTAATGCATCATCAACAAGCAAAAAGGTTCCTTGTGGTAGCAATTACTTGTGCAGTCCAAATCAGTGTCTCTCAGCTAATAGTAGTGATTGTGCTTATAGTTATGCCTATGTTTCAAATGACACTTCAACTTCTGGGATTTTGGTAGAGGATGTTTTGCACTTAATTACAGATGATCAATCAAAAGCTGTTGATGCTCTAGTTACTCTTGGGTAGGTTATTTTTCATTGCTTTCCTACCAAAATCTTTGGAAGAAATATTCTTTCAAGTGAAATTCATATTGATTTTATATCATATCCAATATCAATTTTTTAAAAACTGGATATTAAATAATTGTTAGTTAAAAATGACAAAAATCTATGGTATAGTTGATATTTCGGTAAATATATTAGATCATTTGGATGATAAATTTGGAGTTTGGTATAGGCTCTTTTCCTCCTCAAGTAAGTATAATGATTTCGTCTCAAAAAAAGAAAAAGTAAGTATAATGATTTGTAAGGGTTATCAAGGTGTTTTATGGCCTGTTTCTAAATAATAAATTTAAAAAAAAAAAAAAAAAAGGTGTTTCATGGCCTCGAGCTGACTAATTCAATAAAAGTCTCTTCTGTGCAAAAATAGAATTAATTAATGTAAAAAGTTTTAAAAATTCCCATAATGAAGGCAGGTTATGCTTGGAATTTTCATGATATCAAAAACTTTTTGAGGGCTCAGAGAGATCACTAGAAAAAATTAATGTCTTTAATATGATCATCAATTTTTTTAACTCATCATTGGTGGGCAAGCATTACTTTCTAATTCGTTAAAATTGCTTCTTGTTAATACCTCTTGGTAAGATCTTTTCTAATTCATTGAAGTTGCTTCCTGTTAATAACTTTTATTTTGCTTCAGTTGTGGTAAAAATGAGACTGGTATTTTTCTAGAGGGAGCAGCACCAAACGGTCTAATGGGGCTTGGTCTTAATAACATATCTGTTCCAAGCACCTTAGCAAGAAATGGGCTAGGTCCAAATTCTTTTTCCATGTGTTTTGGATCTGATGTAATTGGAAGAATAAATTTTGGAGATAATGGCACCTCAGACCAAAAGGCAACACCATTCACTGTTGAATCATCATTGTAAGTTGTAACTTCTCAATATTTTAAATGTTGATGACAAGGTTATTTAATATTTAGTTTATCAATAAGATTATCTTTGACCAGAACCTCATGCTAATTGCACTTGGAAACTTGTTACCAGTGCTACTTATAACATCACTATCACTCAAATAAATATCGGAGTAGGGAATGTTTCTCAGATGGAATTCAATGCAATATTTGACTCTGGTACATCATTTACATATCTAAGCGACCCAGCTTATACATTTATTTCTCAGAGTGTAAGTGCTTTAAATGATAGGTTTTATACATCACTGAAACTTCATCTTATGAAAAATGAATGTATATGATCTATTTTTATTTGCAGTTCAATTCCCAAGTCACAGAAAAACGATATCCATCAAATTCCCAAATCCCCTTTGAATATTGTTATTATTTAAGGTATTTGAAGAAAATTTATTCTTATTGTGTATTAGTTTTCTCCTTACAACTCTAAAGCACTAATTAGATCCACTTTATTTTTAGTGCAAATCAAATACAATACACGAGTTATACGACACCTACAGTGAATCTTACAATGAAAGGTGGAGACCAATATTTTGTCACTGATCCAACAGTATTGTTCTCTACTCAGGTGTGGTATCACTTATTAGTGCTTTAACATATTGTTTCTAGTTGAGTTATGCTGAAATTGATGTTATGGTCTGCAGGCTGGATATTTTTATTGCTTGGGTCTTCTCAAAAGTGAAGGCATAAACATCATAGGACGTAAGTGTGTGTATATATATAATCAATGACTATCCTTATTTTAAAACCAGTTTATAATATTGATGAAAGTTTCAACTTTATGTGTTTCAATCATTTCAAAATTTTGAGTGATTGCAGCTTTTGGGTGAATATATATAGGTTAGATCTACAAATTTGGATCATCTTGTGTACAAGTATGTTAGAAGTGGGAAATTAAAATTTTAAGTTCATTACTATATTCACCCTTAGAATCTAGTGATCACTTCCTAGCTAAACCAATCTTTTCACAGTATGGTTAAAACACAATATGCCAAAAAACCTATTTAGCAGGAGGCTAGTCATGGTTGGTTGTGTTATTTCAAATCATATATTAATATATATGTGCAGTGCAAAAGAAATAACAAACATGGTTTCCATTTAATCATGGCCTTATTGAAGAAGCTAGAATTGCCAAATTTCATTTTGAGAAAATCGTTACTTGGACTTTCTTGGTGCCATTTATTTTTTTAGTCATTATGCATCTTAACATGTTTGAGTTGAAAATTTTTCATTTTTAATTTGAATCAATTTATTTTCATCCAGAAAACTTTATGACTGGTTATCGCATAGTCTTCAACCATGATAAGATGGTTTTGGGTTGGAAGGCATCTAACTGTGAGTTAGTTCATCTTTTTCTTTATATTGAATTTCAATATACAATTCAATTTTTCTTTCTCCTAGTGAATTCTTAATTTGACAATAAAGAAACTTGGTTTCCGCAGGTTACAATGATTCGAATTCGCAAACTTCACCTACCAACCAATCACAATCTCCTGCTCTTGCTGTCAATCCAAAATCCACAGCACCATCTAGTCATTCACCCAAGTTGAAGGCTTTTACTTACACACTCGTGATGCTTCTTGTTTCATTCTTTGCCATTGTTTAATATTCTTCTTATTTGACAAGACTATAGTGACCCTTGTATCATTATTTTTACTTAATTTAAAGTTAATTTAAAAGAAATTGGAAGCATTGATAGCTTGCTAATTTTCTTGGCACTTGAATCCATTTGGACTAAATGTTTGAAAAATCTATAATTTCAATAACTATTTTTTTGTACATGTACAAATTTTTGAGTGTGTCAGTATAAATATTTTTTGGTTTTGTTAATTGAGAGTTGTTAGATAACTATTTTCAGACCCGGGCCCAGTAGGTTTGGCCCAAAACCATGCCCATGTGGCGACCCCGCTTCATGCTACTAAGGAAAACATTTAGGGTGTATTTAAATACTGCTTATTTTGTTGAAAATTAAAAACTGAAAATATTGTAGCAAAATAATTTTTAAATGTGTGAATAATACTGTAGGACCCATTTTTAATGAAAGTTTTGTTGAAAAAAGAGGTTTGTGGGTCCCGTGAACAGTGCACGGGACTCACTAGAAAAGCAAAAAAAGGCCAATGCATGTTCTCAAAAAAAAAAAAACGCAGATGCTAGGTCTGTTTCAACTGTACCCAAATGGGTACTTAATGATTGTTCGGATGTGGGTCCCGTCTACTGTTCACGAAACCCGCAAGTACTTTTTTCACAAAAACAACTTTAAAACTGGGTCTCATGATATTATTCACATATTTAAAAATTATTTTGCTACAATATTTTCAATTTTCAGCAATAAGCAGTATCCAAACAGACCCTTAAAGCATTTATTAGTATCCGAACAAGTATGCTCAATCCAAGATTAGGATTGGATGCAATTTCTCTCACAAAATTTTTCACTTTTAATTTTTCAAATATTTTTTATTCAATTCTTAAGAATTTTTTTTTTTTTTTTTTTTTACTCTTAATCTCAGTCATTGAAAGCAACTGCACTAGAATTGCACCTGATCTTAATCCGTTTAAACCGATACTGCCAAACACCCAAGGGGCAAGGTCCCTGGCCTTGGTCAATAATGTATTGAACTTAGTAGTAGAGAATCCCTAACCTTAAACAAAGTTCTTTTAAGAGAACAGCTCCTCAGTCAACTGGACGGGATAATGTACTGCTAGAAGTAGAACCTTCTCACTTTTAAGGGCATTGATCACAATCTATAAATCAAAGAATCTTATAAATATCCATCTAAATCATAAATGAAGGAATGCACTCTAAATTCCATTATTATAATATTTTTCTTTCCATTAACTTAACCTTTGAAATGCCTTTGATCAACTCCACCGGTTTGTTTGAAGTCTAAAAGTATGTTGTTCAATCTATGCAAGTTTTAACTTGCTGAATTTCAACTTGTTTGCTACCCTGCATGGTTTGGAATACTTCGATAATATAATTCGTCAATCTAACTTAGGAAAAATTATATATTTTCACCCTAAATTATATCCAAAATTATAGTTTGCATCTTAAACTTTCAGAATACATAATTAGCACCTAAATTATAACTCATATTACACTTTGTACCATGCCGTTAATTCTGTCATTATCTTGGATGACATAACGTAAAAAGATATAATTACCCCTCTTCTATATCTCTTAAAAACAAATGAAAAAATACACTTTATCATCTTAAATTATACATTTAATTACACTTTATACCTTAAACTTTGATTTTTCACTTGTGTAGTATCTCCCGCTCCAATTTTCTTTCCTTTTAGAGAAAATCTAGAACTACAACTTCTTTGGTGGGTCCCTTAATAACTAATAAACAACTATTTATCACCAATCACGTCAAAATTGCAATAAAAAACTGTGAAGTAGTGTGTGATCCTAAAACTATTATTTCCTTTAGGGTATCTTTCTCCAATGAATGGTTTATAACAAATAGAATGAAACTATGACCATCTTGCCTTTTGTCAAATCAAAAACCAACCAAGTTGAAATAAGAAATAAAGAGGGATCTTGAAGTGTTGTTTCAACCGAAAGAAATCAAGGAGGAAAGAAAAGAAACAATGATTTCCCAATTCCCGCTCTCTATAGTCAAAAAAAAAAATTTGTCAGTGCACCCTTTCTCCTAACAACCTCCTCAACTGTCAATACAAAAAGCAAAAAGGTGGGATCCACAACACATGCCTAAAATTTAACACTTTTCACTCGCAGACACAAACAGTTCAAGATCACATAACAACTCTCTCTCTCTCTCTGAAATCATCAAACCCAAAAACCCAAAAGCTTTTGGTAGAAGAAGAAAGAAGAAGAAGATCTTTCATCTAAATGCAAATCTTTCTTTCCAGAATATCTACTACTTCCTTCAACAACAAACTAACATGCCTTCTTTCCATTCCTCTAAACTCTTCTTCTTCTTCTTCTTCTTCTTTCTCATCTTCCTCTCCCTGCGCACCTGCAATGCACGCAGCATCTTCACCTTCAAGATGCACCACCGCTACTCCGACCCAGTCAAGAAATGGTCCAACTCCACCGGAATGCTCTCTCCGGCACCGGAAAAGGGCACCGTCGAGTACTACTCCGACCTCGCCGACCGCGATCGCCTCCTCCTCCTCCACCGCCTCTTCCGCGGCCGCAAGCTCTCCGATTCCGACGCATCCCTTGCTTTCGCCGACGGAAACTCCACCTTCCGCATTAGCTCCCTCGGATTGTACGTTTCTTTATATATTTATATGTATATGATTGAAGTTTCCAAATTTGGGTCACTCAAGCTGAAATGTTTTCTTTTTTTTGGAGATTTGGTACAGTTTGCATTACACGACGGTGCAATTAGGGACGCCAGGAGTGAAGTTTATGGTAGCACTGGACACTGGGAGTGACCTGTTTTGGGTGCCATGTGATTGCAGTAAATGTGCTTCTACTGAGGGCACTGTTTATACTTCTGTATGATCTCTTCTCATTTCTAATTCTAATTCTATGTCCTCTCAATACCAATTTTTTTTTTTTTTTTAATTTTAGGTTTTGTGAGAAAGTAGATGCTAAACTGAATTGGGGTGGGCTTTTTTTTTTTTTTTTTTTTTAATTTTTATGCAAAATAGGAATTTTACTCTAGTTTAATTTAAGTATATATGTATGTGACTCACCCTCTTGGAGATTTAAACCCGACTCTTACCTACCGCCTCACAAGAACTTTGTACTTGTTGATGTGGAGTGACAATCATGCCAAGAGTACGCGGAGGTTGAATTGGAGGCTTTGTTTGGCTGAAATCAAGTGAGAGAGATTTATGGTATTTGGTGTGTTTATTTATGCTTTAAAAAAGAAGTGGTAATCTCAAATCTGTAATATTATGGGCCACTCAACTCATTTTTGTTTTCTATACTTGAAAGCGTTTTTTTTTTTTTTTTTTTTTTTTTTAATAATAATTCTAGGGACACGCCCAATTTCACAATATGTTGATATGTGAGATTGTGAGTAGTAGACACTTTTTGCTCACTCCTGTTTATATGGATCCACCACTCACTCAAAGTCACACAAGTAAGTTAGGTGTGAAAATGGGTGTGTTGATAGTATTTTTTTTTATCATGTAATGGATATATTTGAGATCTGTTCCTTTGATTATGGACACTTAAAAATCATTTCCTCTTGTTGATTGCCATTCTGTTAACGGGGATTTTTGATGTAATAAATATTTAGCCTCAGTTTGTGTTGGGGAAAAGAGATTGAGGGGTTTCACTAGATTAGGCATCTTCTACCTTTTTGGCATCAAAAGACTGCTGAGACATATTGAATTAAATTTAGCAAACTTAGTATGATACCACGTTGAGCTTGAGTTAAACATGAAAAGCTTGCATGAATGGTGACCTTGATCAAGAGTACGTTGTCCTCTATCCCTACCTATTTATGTCACACTTTACAATGCCTACTCACGTGGCCAATAATTGGAGAAACTTCAAAGAGAATTCCTATGGAGAGGCATTGGTGACACTAACAAATTCCATTTGGTGGATTGGAGAGTGGTTTGCTCCCCTATTAAAGAGGATGGTTTGGGTATCAGAAAACTCAATTCTTTTAACCAAGCCCTCATAGGGAAGTGGCTTTGGAGATTCATAATGGAAAGGGACCATTTGTGGAGGAGAGTAATTTATGCCTAATATGGGGAAAGGTGGGAGGTTGGACAGCAGAGTAAATTTGGGATACACATGGGATTAGCTTGGGGAAGGGCATACACACTGGATGGGATTCTTTTTCTAATTTCTTACAGTTTGATCTTCGAGAAGAGTCCAAGGTGAGGTTTTGGACCAATATTTGGTGTGGTGACAGCCCCCTTAAGGATTTGTTTCACTTAGTGGTGAACAAGGAAGCCTTAGTGTCTTCATATCTGGCTGGCCCATCAGAGGGTGAGGCCAGCAATGGAGTCATCAGTTCATCAAGCACTGTTGATACTTTTCTTGGGGTCCTTGTTCTATGATAATCTGCCTCCCTTAGAAGAGCATTTGGATGTCTAAGTTTCCAATAAAGGTGACTTTTTTCTGATGGACTCGTCCCTTGGGAGATCTCTAGCAATTGATAACCTTTGAAAGTGTCAAATTTTAATATTTTATTGGTGCTGTATGCGTTAATGTAGTGGGGAATCTATTGATATATGGTCCTTTATCTTTACTTGGTTGGGTTAGCCGTTAGCTTGGGTGACACCCAAATCTATGATTGAACTGTTAGAATGTTGGCAAGGTTGGTTTCAGCAACATCGAAGAGCCAAGGTGTGGCAAGCCTTGCCCTTGTGCGTCATTTGGAATCTTTCCTTTGAAAGAAATATAGATGGGTCTTTGATGTCATTGAACATCCTGCTTATGTCATCAAAGAGCTTATTTTGCAGATGTTGTTTGATTGGATGCATGCTCTTGGCAGCATCCCCTATATGACTTTTTGTTCATTTTATTGATATCGTTTCCTTTCGAGTTGTATTCTTTGAAATGGGCTAGTACACATCCTTTGTGTCTTTCCTGTTTCCTTTTATAATAAAATTCTTACTTATAAAATTATAAATAAATAAGTGATTCTAATTTTTGGTTGTTTGTTTATAAAATTTTTTTTTTTTCCTTCAACTGCTTTTTTCTGCCCTTCCATTGCATTCAATGAAATTAATCATTCTGCAGGATTTTGAGCTTAATATATACAACCCTAAAGGGTCATCAACAAGCAAAAAGGTAACTTGCAACAGCAGTCTTTGTGCACACCGTAATCAATGCTTTGGAGCATTCAGTGATTGCCCTTACATGGTCTCTTATGTCTCTGCTGAAACTTCTACTTCTGGGATATTGGTAGAGGATCTTCTCCACTTAACAACAGAAGATAGTCATCAGGAACTTGTTGAGGCATATATCACATTTGGGTAAATTCTATGATTAGCTTTAACTTATTTGAACATTGTGCCTTACTCCAGGACCATTCTTTTGATGAGAGTGTTTTTGGTTTTTTATTTTTTTATTTTTTTATTAACTCTGTTCCCCCCTTTCATTTAATCATGTCTAGAGATTAAGATGCAATATGAATTTTACAGCTGTGGACAGGTTCAAAGTGGTTCATTTCTGGACGTTGCAGCTCCCAATGGTTTGCTTGGACTAGGTATGGAGAAGTTATCAGTTCCTAGCATTTTATCCAGCAAAGGTTTTACAGCAGATTCATTCTCCATGTGCTTTGGACGTGATGGGATTGGAAGGATCAGTTTTGGAGACAAGGGTAGTTCTGATCAAGAAGAGACACCTTTTAATTTGAACCCATCACAGTAAGTGGTAATTTCTGTTAATTGATGCCAATTGCTTGTGAATCTATACAACAACAAAGCCTTAGCCCTAAATATGGTTGCTTTTGTGAATCTATGTTGATAAATTTTTCTCTAATGGAAGGATTAATCTAGTTACTTTTGTCTCTTATGTCTTAACATTTCCTACAGCCCAACTTACAACATCACTGTTACTCAAATTCGAGTTGGCACAACTCTAATTGATGTGGATTTCAGTGCGCTTTTTGATTCTGGGACCTCTTTTACATACTTGGTTGAGCCAACCTACACCAGACTTGTACAGAGTGTGAGCACATAAAATGATGAAATAATTTTACTTGGTTCTTTTTATTATATACATATGGAGTGGTTCTTTTTATTATATACATATGGAGTGTTGGACCTTAGCAATTTCATGTTCTCTTCAGTTCCATGAACAGACTCAAGATAGGCGGCGACAATCTGATCCAAAGATCCCTTTTGAGTATTGTTATGATATGAGGTTGCATACTTTGTCTCATCCATATTTAAGTTTTAGTTTCTATGCTCCATATCTAAAACGTGATCTTTATGGTGTGCAGTCCTAATGCTAATGCTAGTCTGGTACCTAGCATGAGTTTAACTATGAAAGGTGAAAGCCAGTTCACTGTCTATGATCCCATAATTGTCATCTCTACACCGGTAATGTTTAGTTCCTGGTTCCTGTTCAGTACTATTTTTGTTGTTTGGTAGCAAGCTATACTAAATACCTTTCTGCCTAATGATATGCAGAGTGAACTTGTTTATTGCCTGGCTATTGTCAAGGGCACAGAACTGAATATAATTGGACGTAAGTCTTTTACATTGCATTTAATAAATAGTCACAATTTCATGGATGCATATGCTGTATTTAGTATCTGTGATGTAATCAAGTTCAAACCCAGGCAAAATTATCGTCTAGCAGTTCTTACACTACTCAAAATTCAACTGACCAAATAACACTCACATACCAGGCTTCTTTAATTCATCTTACTCCATGGTCAAGATAAAATGATGATTGGCCAATTTGGCATGCTCAATGAAACTAGCTACAATTGTTTCCTTGACCTCAATCTTAGATCAGTAGTGTGCTTCCTTTTGTTCAAGACGATGCATCAATGTCCATGCTTTTGTTTAGCTATTTCTCCATGAACTCTGCTTGCCTATAATTCAGCAATTGCTTTTCATACAGAAAACTTTATGACTGGCTACCGTGTCGTATTTGACCGAGAAAAGCTTGTCTTGGGCTGGAAGAAGTTTGATTGTAAGTTTTGCTCTCATTTATGCACGTACTGTTCTTCCATGTTTTCATCTATAATCTTTTTAACCAGCCTTTCGCCCATGCAGGTTATGACATTGAGGATCAAAATACTTTCGCAATAAAACCACATGCTACCACTGTGCCTCCTGCTGTTGCTGTCGGAATAGGTAACTACTCTACTCCAAAATCAACAAAAGAGACCGGGAATAGTTCCCAAAGTTCAGTTGCATGGCCATCTTTCTACAATCATCCTTTTCCTTTGGCTTGCTTCAGATTCCTCATCATATTGTTTCTATTATTGTAGCATTTCTCGAGTCAATTGTTTTTCAGGCCAATTTTGATTTCCACACATTAGTATTAGGTCAAATCCTTGTATCATGTGTAGATATAAATATGCCTTTACCAGTCCTGCAGTCCCATTTAACTCCACTATTGGTTTCGAGTTTGCGTTACAAATTTTGTCTCACGGAATGCTACAATATCTCCATCCTGACTGTGGAGTGTAAATATTCTGCACTAACACAATGTGATGCACCATTTGTAGTGTTCTCCTTATTATATTATTAGTTTTTTGGCTTTAATCATCTAATACAGGACATGTCGACCTCATTGTTGTATATGAAATTCTCATAGAATAGACGCAGCTGCATATTTTTCATTGGCCTTCTATTTTCTATCTAAAGGATCATTTTCCGGTTGCAGACTTTTATCTCATTGTGTGGTTCCTATTAGGTTCATTTGGATGTTCCGAGAAGTTTAACCATTCTTCTCTTCTTCTTGTTTTTTCCTTTTTTTCTTTTTGGTTTTTCCAATTTTGTCTCTCATTTCATCATTACTTTCGGACCCGGTGGAAGAGAGAGAAAGAGAGAGCATGATTTGCTCCCTAATTCATGGCTATCTGCCTGAGATTGTCATCAAACTTATTAGACAAAAATTGAATCTCCAAAATATAGGCGCCAGTTTCTTTTAATCTTAACGTTTTTCCAAGTAAGTACAATCATTACACGGTGGAAGTAAGTACCGCAATTGGGACCTTCGCGTGCAGCACTGCAGCTCCATTACAGTTCTAGAAGCTTGGACTACGATTTGCTGGTCTTAGCACCAAGTGGCATAAAATTTAGTTCGTATCGCATTCACATGATAGTATTAAATTGTAGAAACCTAAATTTCAAGTCAAATTGGCCATGCTTTTCATGTATATAATAAGTCACCTTACACACACGTAAAGCGAATATAAACCATAAAGAGTTATTAGAAAAAAGAATTTGTGTACACAATAATTGAACTCTACCTACCAAAGGGATGAGTCACAGAGACTGTGAGACTAGTGCTCGATCGAGTGCTTGTAAATATTAATCAATCCAGTAGTTTCCAGCGACTTGCGTTGTAAGCGTTCAAACTTCAAACTTTCAAAGTCCTAGTTAAAACTTTAGGCAAATAATATAACCCATATAAGCAAAAGTAAATGTCCCATTTCACACGCAAAAAGAGTGTGAACATAGACGCCATTAATGTCAGCTGTCATTATTATGAGTAGCTATCTCCGTGAATAGCTCTCAGATAAAAACACCGAGATGACGTTGAAGATCAAAATTTTAGTGAACTCGTTCAATGAAAGTCGTGTTAGTTAAGTAAGACCGTTTTTCTCAGAAGTTTCTAACGTCTTGAAACATCACACGTGGCTCGATTTCTGACCCTATCTGATTTTTTACAGAGATTGGAATTCTTATTTCAACGGCTTCTTTTTTGGTGCATCCAACGACTTTTTGGTCATCAATTTGCAATTTTTTGCATTCATGTGTCCGCTGTTTTTGTTGCTATGGACATATGACTTTGTTTTAAACGTTTTTCATGCTCTTTACTTTTTTTCTTCTTCTTGAATCTTTTCTCTATGTTATTTATTTTTTCATATAATTTTAGAATTTGGCCTAAATTACCGAGGATTTGGCTTAGGTCAAATATTTTTTTAACTGAAATCTCCTTTTATTTTAATAAAAAACTGTCATATCACTCACTAATTAAATAAAATGTAGAGATTAAACTCACTATCATTTATCATTGTATATTTAAAACAAAATGAGATATCTAATTAAAAAAAATACTGAAACTAAACAAAACCTAATTGTCAAATATGATTTCTAACCATGTCCCAATTTCATATGCGATTTAAATCAAGTTTGGGCTCTTAGCTTGATTTATTTTGCTTTTTATAATTTGAATTTTTTTTTATTCATCATTTTTAGATTATACAATGTAGGGAATTTTCCTCTTTCATCATTACTACCACTTGGGACAAAAAGGATATTTTAATGTCAATCAAATATCTAACATTGACAGTTTCTCAAAAAAAAAATCTAAAATTGACAACCTAGCCACGTATATATATGACTTCGACACTGTTTATAATAGCTGTATATAAAAGCGACAGAATTTAAATGTATACCGCCCAGGAAAGGTATGTGTTAAAAGTTAAAACAGTCCAAATACTTAATTTGTTGAACGAGTCTAAACTTTCTACGGCATTGGTAGGACTTCTTGGATGTTTAACTTGAGGACACGGCTTCTGTCCAGTGGTCGGTGTCACTGGACGTGTTGGATACGCGACACGTATCTAGTTTTAGACACGTGTCGCATATCCAACGCGTCTAGTGGCACTGGCCACTGGACGCAAGCCAAACCCTTAACTTGAAAGCATTGGTTTCAAAAATGACGTAGAGATCATCATTGATTTTTAAAAATAAAAACAAAAAAAAATTAAAGATGGTAGTAGTTGGTGCATTAAACAACGATCGAGATATTTTTTTATTATTTTATAATTCATTAAATGAAAACATAATGCCTACATTCTCAAAAAGAAATTGTGGGACATTTTATCTAGACCCATAAAATCTTCAGGACCATCACGGCTGTTGAACATATAGCTCTGTTTGGGACATCTTACGACTGCAGCATTTACGTTTTTACGGTTTTTTTTTTTTTTTTTTTTCAGCTCAGCGTTCTTGTACTGTTTATGAAACATGAATAATATATATTTAGGCTAATAAACAGTAATCTATGCACACCTCTACAGTTATTTTTTTTTTTTTTTTCAGTTTTTAACAAAATAATAATAATATTCAAACGCACACCCTTTGGAAGTAAAAAAAGTAAAGGGTTTCCCACTAAAATGTCTTACTCCAAGAAGAAGAAGAAGAAGTTAAAAATGGGACCCTACTACGCTCGCTGTTTCAACCTGGCACTCATCTGGCCGCGTATTTGACTTTCGCCTAACCGATCTCCAAAGTCCATTCTCTCTCTCTTTCTCTCTGTGTTTTGCTTTCTCAAAACTGAAACTCTTTCACAATAATCCTCTCATTCCCTTCATTTTGGTGCGTAAGCTTTTGTGCACAATTCAAGTTTCATCTCTTATCTGCAAAAGCTTCTAAGCTCCCACTGACCATGGCTGGGGCTTGGACTCCCACAACAACAACAATGACTTGTTGTACATATTATTATAGCATAGTACTACTAATGGTTTTTTTGAGCTCGTGGAGGAGCTGTGACGGGTTGGGAACATTCGGGTTCGAAATCCACCACAGGTTTTCGGATCCAGTGAAGGGAATTCTGGGTGTTGATGAGCTTCCAGAGAAAGGTAGCGTAGATTACTATGTCGCTATGGCCCACAGAGATCGCATCATCCGTGGCCGCCACCTCGCCTCCATCAACGACCAGTCGCCTCTCGTTTTCGCCGCTGGAAACGACACTTACCGCCTTGGTTCTTTGGGATAGTATGATCCTTATTCCACTCCTCAAATAATCATTCAAATATATGTTTTTAGTTAATATATATATATAATTTTTTTTTTTTTTTGTGTTTGTGTTTGTGTTTTTTAGTGAGCTTTTGATATGATATTTTTTGGTTTCTTTTTATTTTTTTATGGGAGATATTTTTTGGTTTCTGATAAAGAGAGAGTTGTTTCTTAGCCAATTGTATTATTGGTAAGTAAAAGTTATAACTTTTTTGCGGTCTTCTTTCTTTTTCTTTTTCTTTTTCTTTTTCTTTTTTTTTTTAGCTTTGATATCAATGATATGATAAAAAAAGATCATCAAACATTTTATATATATTGTCCCATGTTTTACAGCTAAACGTGTAATCTCTGGCAATTCTTTCTTATTCATCATTAGACTGGAAAACATAGGTCTCCCAGCCTATCCAAAAAGACCCCAAATGAGAAATATTTTTTTATTATTATTTTAAATTTTCCTGGGTGACCAAACTGTTCGTCTCAGTTAGGTTAGGTGTACTGACTTTATTATTTTATTTGGTTTTTTTTTTTTTTTTTCCTATGTTTGTTGATGTTTCAGTTTGCATTATGCTGATGTTTCTTTGGGGAATCCGAGTTTATCATTCTTGGTGGCGTTAGACACAGGCAGTGATTTGTTCTGGTTACCATGTGATTGTCAGGAAAATGATTGCATTAAGGCCTTACAGACATCAAATGGAACGGTAAGTTACATTTTTTTAATTTGAATTTTTGGTAAGTTATTCTTTTTATTACTTCCATTTGATACGACTAAATGGGTTCCTTTTTCTTCCTTTGCTATTGCAGTCATATATGCTTAAAAACTAGTTAGAAAATTGGCCTGAATCGAGTGCATCAATTGCACATAGATTTGGCATCATATAGGAATATAACCCAACTTATTAAAAGATGAATCTGTCTTATGTAGCTAGGAAATTCTCAGTCAACTTGGATTGTAGACTTTTTTTCCTCTTCTTTTTTAACTATGGAATTCTACTTGAAAAGGTACTATAGGCAAATAGAATAGTACTCATATGAATGAGAAAAGCATGGCAGGTATTTGATGTTTGACAAGTTGAATTGTTATTCGCGCTAGCATTAAATATGCATGTCCTTTTTGCCAACATTGTCAAGAAAGCGTGGCTTTAGCTCATCCTCAAATTTTTGTGTAATTTAACCTAAGAACCTACTTTTATATTTATATATATAATCATTTTTTTTTAAATACCGCATCAAATTTTTAATTATGTTTCTCTCTTCATATATCACAGCCATCATCCATTCTCTTCCTTCCTTCTCAAGAAATGCAGAGAATAAATAAATAATGCAAATACAATGCAACCGTGTAAATTTACACGGTTACTTTAGTTAAAATGAAAAATAGAGCATAGATGTATGACTTTACACAGACAGATCTAGGTGATTTTCAAGGTTGACAAACCAAAATTTTGCATGAACTAAGAAAATTTACACCACAAATACCGATCTCCAAGCCAATCCAGAGAGAGAGAGAGAGACCAATAAAAAAAGTAGTAGAAGTTGCTATAATAAACTCTACAAGAGTTTAGCAAGATTGTAAATTGTTTTAGGTATAGCAACCCAGATATAGCATTTTTTTGTTGTTTGGGTAAAATAGAATTTCTGGAGTTTTACAAACCTGGATGCTAATGCTCTAATAACACACCTATTTTCTCTACGTGGCGTGAACAGTTTCTCAATATTGCCAACTTTGGTTTCCTCTTAATCTAGTATATAAATTAGAAGCAGCTTTGTTATGTGAGGTGTAGAGTGGCAAAATGTGAGAGTGAGAAAATTACTTGATAGGGGCTATGTGGAGGAGGCTGTGCAGCAATTCAAGAGAAGAAAAAACATCTCTTTGTTTTAGGTGCAGCCCCAAACTTTGTATTTAAGAGAGAGAACTTTGTATTTGTGTGAGAGAGTAATTTGGGTGTGTTATGGTTTGAGTTTGGTGATAATGCCTCTACACCATTTTGAATTCTCTAAATTTGTTAATAAAATTTTTTCTTGTTGCCATCTATGGATGTAGGACAAAAGTCAAACCATGTAAATCCCAAGTTTTTTTTCTTGTTTTGTGTTTGTGTCTAATTTTCTTTCTAGTCCTCTTTGTTCCCTATTATTTGTCTTGGATATATTTCTAAAGCCTACATTCCATTATCAATCTTGTGTGGGAATGTTATCTAAAAACCCTTTCTTACAACGAATTGGTAATAGAGATTCCACTACTACAACAAATTGGTATCAACGCTTCTACTTTTACAACAAATTGATATCAGACCCAAGCTTCATTACCTAGGCAGTTGAATTTTTTCTTCAAATCCAGGCAGTTGAATTTTTTCTTCAAATCCAAGGTTCACTACCTATGCATATATATTTGTTCTTCAAAGCCAAAGTTCATAGTCTAGGTTCACTACCTATGAATTTTTTCTCTTGGAGATTTTGTTGATTGGTTTGTGGATCTGAGTACTAGGGAGAAGATGACAAAAAAATATTGGTTAAAGATAAATAGACAAGCTTGCAACACCATCGGTTTGTGTTTGATCAAGTTTTAATATTGAATGGACTTGATCAATATGCATTGTGTTTGAGCGTTTTTGGGTGCATTTGGCTCTTGTTGGCGTATTTGGAGTTTGATTGTAGTTATATGCTTTTTGTACATTTGGTTGGGCTCTAATTCAATTTGTCACCATCTTTGGGTGGATTTGGAGTCCATTGGCGTACTTGGAAGTAGTTTGAGGTGATTTACACTTAGGCATTTTGGTTGGGCTTAGTGTTTGAGTTGGCCCTTGAAGCATTTGTGGCTTAAGATAAGTCTCTCCAAGATGAAGAGGAATTTGATTAAATTTGGTGGTTTGCAAATATCTCCAACATGGAGAATTTTTGTAGAGCTTGACGCAGTTTGTGATTATTTTTATTTGGATTTAGGAGAAATTCCTAATTTTGACTTGGTTTGGAAGATTGTTTGGTGGAATTTAAGTTAAGGTGGGGATTTGTTAGATGTTGACTCATATTCCTATTTTGACTTGATTTGGGGTTGCAATTTGAGATAGCCCCTTAGGACTTTGATGGAGGAGTTTCGTTTGTGAAGCTTGATACAATTGAAGTCTGCATGGAGATTTGCTAGAATATGGCTTGCAATTGCGCATAGATTGGCATAACACAGGGATATAATCCAAATTAGAGATAACTTTGTCTTATACGGCAAAGAAACCTTTTCAGCCAACTTGGATTGTAGCCTTCTTATTTTGACTATGGATTTCTACTTGAAAAAGTACTATAAGCCAAATAGTACTTATATATGAATTCTATAGGCAGGGAAGAGTAAGCAAGGCAGGTATTTGATGGTTGACATGTTGACTTGGTTATTCACGCTTGCATAAAATGCATGTCTTTTTACATGCATTGTCAAGTAAGCGTGACTTTAGTTCTTTGAATATCATGTCTGTCTTCTCTACGTGGTGTATACAGTTTCTCAATATCGCCAACTTTGGTTTCCTCTTGATATGGTATATATATTAAATGCAGTTTGTTATGTGAGGTGTAGAGCGGCAAAATGTGATAGTAAGAGACCTCTTTGAAGGGGGCTGTGTGAGGAAGGTTGTGCAGCAATTCTGGAGAAGAGAAAATTTCTCTTTGTTTTAGGTGCAGCCCCTAGCTTCGTATTTGAGAGAGAGAACTTTGTATTTGTATGAGAAAGTAATTTGGATGTATTGGGGTTTTGGTTTTGTGATAGTTCCTTTACACTATTTTGTATTCTCTAAATTTATTAGTGAAATTTCTTCTTGTCACTGTCCATGGACATTGGCCAAAAGCCAAACCACGTCCCCTTAGTGTTCTCTCGTGTGTTTGGGTCTATTTTTCTTTCTAGTTCTCTTTGTTTCCTATAATTTTTTTTGAAGATCTTTCTAAATCCATACTCCACAATCAATCTTGTGTGTGAATACTATCTAAAGGCCCTTTCCTACAACAAAATTGGTAATAGAACTTCCTCAATTAGAACAATTTGGTATCAGCACTTCCACCCTTACAACTTTCATCTAGGTTTTTCAAGTGATTTACAACTAAAATGAGAGTTTTTAGATAAAGCGGAAATGAATTGAAATGTCCAATTGATTAGTAACTAAAAATGTGTCAAGTTGTGGCATGGGCTCCTGGTGGTAGCGCCCATCATTTAATTTACCACACCCAGAAAATATTTTACCGTTGTCAGGGCTATATGAGATAAGGAAATGTATATTTATTGATTGAAATTATAACCTGATTTACAGGATTGTAATTTTAGATTGGACTTATGTTGTCCGTGTATTTGATTGTTTGTTGAGTGGTGGTGAAAGAAGCTTTGTTCAAGTCCTGAATTCCTTGACAATTACTTAATCCTTTTTATCAAGCAGGTAAACCTTAACATCTACAGTCCTAAAAATTCATCGACAAGTGGAGTAATTCCTTGCAACAGCACCTTCTGCAAACAAAGTCACTGCTCTTCAGCAAGTGCTAAATGTGGTTATAAAGTCGAGTATCTTTCTAATAACACTTCATCTACTGGGATCTTCGTGGAGGATGTTTTGCACTTAATTCGAGATGATGATCAATCAAAAGCTGTTGATGCTAATATTACCTTTGGGTAGGTTATTTTTTATTGCTTTGCTACCAAAAACTTTGGGAGAAATAATATTTTCTAGTGACCATTAAACTTAAGTTAAGTTTCAAGGGATATCAATTTCTATAGACCTGGATGAAAATTAAAAATTGTTTGTTAAAGTGAAAATTTTGGAATTGCTGATATTTTGGTAAATGTACATCACTTGGTAATGAATCTGCAGTTTGGTATGGCTTTTTCCTCCTCAAGTAGGATTAATTATTTATGAGGTATCATGATATCAGAAACTATTAGAGTAAGTAATTTTGTGTCACTGATGGGCTAACATACTTTCTTATTCATTGAAATCGCTTCTTGATTTTTTTTGCTTTTTGGTCAGACCCATTCAGCAAATTTTTGTTTATTGATGTGTCTTCTGAACTAAGCTTGTAATTTTGTTGCAGTTGTGGTCAACGTCAGACTGGTACTTTTTTGGAGGGTGCAGCACCAAATGGTCTTTTTGGGCTCGGTATGGATAGTATATCTGTTCCTAGCACCTTAGCAAGATTAGGGCTAGCTTCAAATTCTTTTTCCATGTGTTTTGGACCTGATGGGATTGGGAGAATAAAGTTCGGAGATAATGGCAGCTCAGACCAAACAAAAACGCCATTCAATATTAGGTCAACACAGTAAGTTGCCACTTCTCAATATTGCAAAAGCTGATGGCAAAGTAATTTAATTTGGCAAGAAACTATCTTTGACCTGAATCTCATGCTACTTGCACTGATTTTGCCCTTGGAACTTGTTACCAGTCCAACTTACAACATCAGCATCACTCAAACAACTGTGGAAAAAAATGTTTCTGAACTGGAGTTCAGTGCAATCTTTGACTCAGGAACATCATTTACAAGCCTAAAAGACCCAACTTATACATTTATTTCTGAGAGTGTAAGTAATTTAAATGTTGTGTTTCCTGATATTATTGAGATTCCATTTTATAATGTACAATTTTATATGATTTATGTTATTTTGCAGTTCAACTCCCAGGTCTCAGAAAGCCGGCATCCATCTAATCCCCAGATTCCTTTTGAATACTGTTATGACTTAAGGTTGTCTATACCTGGAGAAAAACCGATTCCTGTTTTGTATTAGTTTTCTCCTTTCAACTATGAAGTACTGATTTCCACTTTATATGCAGTGTAAATCTAAGTCAACCCAATTATACAATCAATTATACATTCCCTGATATAAATCTGACAATGAAGGGTGGAGACCAATATTCTCTCACTGATCCAACAGCAGTGATACAAACTACTCAGGTATGGTCTAACTCTATACTTCTTTACTATCCTATTCCTGCTTGAGTTAAACTAAAGAATTTGATGATGTGGTCTCCAGGGTAAATTCATGTATTGTCTGGCTCTTCTCAAAAGTGAAGATATAAACATCATAGGACGTGAGTATTTATTTATAATTAACTATCCTTATTTTAAAACCTGCTCATATTGATGAAGTTGCATTTTCAAGTTTGTCGCTTTCAAATTTTCACTTTGTGCGTTCATTCCTTTCTAAGGAGACTAACAGAATAAACTATGCAGTTTTGCTTAAATATTTATTTGCCTCTTTTGGAGAAAAAGATTACATAATGTCTGGATTGATGGAAGTGGTTTCTTGGGATGGGGGAGGAGGAAGGGGCAATTGCAGCTATTGGGGTGAATAGATCAGATATTCAATTTGCAGTCAATGTGTGTACAATTATAACTTAACAAACTAGAATTTTAATCAAAACTTACGTACAATATTAGGTTCCCCAAATAAATTCAAACACATGGTTGTATTGACCAATGAAGTATAAACAATGTTTTCTTTTCCAAGGACAAATTTAATGCAACTATGTATTTGATTTTTAATCGGGAACCTATTGCATTGTACCAATGTTTTTACCCAAAACTCATTATGCCAGAAGCCTCTTCAGTAATCTCTAATTTGGAGATTATAAAGTTTGTACTGTATGAAATTATCAAGGAGGAGTTCAAATAATAGGAAGCTGGTCATGGTTGGCTGCACTCTACCTTTTAAATCAGATATTAAAATTTGCATGAGAAACAACATACACAGCCTCCATTTAATCACTGCGTCATCGAACAAGCCAGTCTTGCCTATTGAGATTTTGGGAAGATCATCACCTTGAGTTTTTTGTCTCCTCATATCAATCAAAGCAATTATGCATCCAAACATGTTTGAACTGAGAAATTGCAACTTACAATATGAATTTCTTTATTTTCATCCAGAGAACTTCATGACTGGTTATAACATAGTTTTTGATCGTGAGAAGAATGTATTGGGTTGGAAGGCATCTAACTGTGAGTATAGTTTGAACTTTTTCTTTAGATTGAATTTCAATGTACAATATTTTCTTCTCTTGGTGAATTCATTAAGTGGCTATAATAAAAACTTGTTGTCACCAGGTTTTGATGATGAGAATTTGAGCACTCTACCTATCAGCCCATCACACTCTCCTGCTCACTCTCCTGCTCACTCCCCTGCTCACTCTCCTGCTCACTCCCCTGCTGTCTCCCCTGCTGCTGTCAATCCAGAAGCCACAGCAAATAGTGGAACCAATTCTGATCCACCTGTGTCACCACCATCCAGTTATGCACCCAAGTTGAAGCCCTTTCATTACACACTTGTGATGCTTCTACTTTCATTTCTTGCCATTGTTTAATTATTCTTTTTTAAGTGCTGAGCCTTTCTTGGTCTTTGAATCATTTATACGGATATGCATTGTATTTCTGGTCATTACAGAACAGATTGGAAGCTTATTGGCTTCCTATTTTTGTAGGTGTTAGTAGCACTAGTTTGGACATGAGGTTTGTAAATAAATTTTTTCTTTCTTTTTTAAAAAAAATTTATAAGCAGAAACCATTGGTATAGAATTTCTATATTTCATGTTTAAGTTTTGAGAATTTTCAGCAATGCAACTCATTCCATTCTTTTGGGCCAAAGCAATCGGAAATTTTCAGCAATGCAGGGCCATTCTTTGATAAAACAATGGTCGTTAGGCAGAGCAATAACTGGTAAAATACTAAAAAATATATACTCCAACACATACACACACACACAAAGTTATACAAAAATATTTTTTTGTTTCATATTTACTATTTATATTAAACATTAAAATTTTCATTTTTTTATATCTTAAATTTTTTTATCAATTAAGATTTTTATCTAATTTAAATGATTAGATTTTAAATTCATATATAATATGTATGTGTGTAGGGGAGATATGATTCAAGTTACAGAGTTAGTAGCATATTGTAACTATTTCAAATAAAATATGTGTAGAATCTACACACTTTTACAGTAGATTAGATTTTAAGTAAAACAAAAATAAAATCCCCATAAAAAAAAGGTAAAAAATAAAATAAAATCACTTTAAATAGTAGTTATATGAGACAATAAATACGGTCATTATTTTTCTGCTTTCTTTTGGGTTAAGTAAATGAAAGAATATAGGGTAAATTATTCATTTGGTGTCGAGTGTTTCAAATATATTAATTTAGTCTCTAACATTTTGATATTGCGTTAAAATAGTTTATGCCGTTAATTAATTGATAGAAAATGTTGAAAGGGGAAAAAAATTTATACCACTTCAGATGTCACTTGGGAATTTTTTTTTTTCAAACCTATCAGTTTTTTCCATTTAAGCAAAGCTAGAGGGGTACCATGGAAGTAAGCAACAAGTTTGGGCTTTATTAGAGTTTTGTAAATTACATTGATGCCGATGCACCCAAACTCAAAGAGTCCCAGTTTAAGCTTAAGACCGTAGCTCTTGCTCTATGTATCAGTTGATTCAATACCAGATAAACTGCACGAAGGTTAACACTTAACAGTGATCCCGACCCTCAAAAAGCCACAAGTCTTGTACTTGGTTTTTTTTTTTTTTTTTTTGGGGGCGGGGGGTGGTGGTGAATTATCGAGCCTGAAATGTTTGGCTTTCAGTTGTTTTATGCAGGCAAAAATATTATTTGGGTCTTTATGTTTCTGGGTTATTGTCAATTTAGTTCATGTTATTTTTAACTTACCGTTAATTTTCTTTAATAAGTTGACGATAGGAACCAAATTGCTACAAGTTGAACATAATATGGACTAAATTGACCGACATCAAATTGATAGGAACTCCAAAATATAGAAACCATAATAGTATTCTTGCCTTTTTATAGAGGAGTAAATCCATAAAAGCTGAGTTTATAATACTCTCTACATCTCCTGGTAGGAAAACAAGAAAACTGAAATTTATAAATTTAATAATTAAAAAACAAGCCCCACTATTCTCCCCTGGAATCTAAAGCAGGACAATTTGTGATTTTAGGGATTTAGGGATTTTGAGATACCAAAAGTGTTGGTTAACGTGGATTAGTTTTTTTTTTTTTTTTTTTTTTTTTTTTTTTTTTTTTAAGTTTAATCATATGGCATAAAAATTATTTTTTATTTTGATCCTTAGTCACATTAACATTTTTCATTTATCACTTTAATGATATAGACTATTTTGACACAATACTAAAAAATTAAAAGATTAAACATACACAATTGAAACGTTATAATCAAATTAACAATGTAAACATAAAAAGGTAATTTACCTAAAGCATTTTTGTTTTTTGCTTATTATTATTATTACTTAATTAGTTGATTATTTATAATATTTTAAAAAATTATATTAAGATAACATAAATATGCTAATAAATTGAAATATAATAATAAATAAATAACTTGACGTATATAACCGTATTTTTTTTTCATTCCCATTTTTATGTCACATTTAAAAAAAATATAAAAAATTGAACCGAGTAAAACGCATAAATATTGGTAGGTACTAGGTAGTAGCCTTTGTTATTGAGAAAAACAAGATGATTTTAGGGATTTTGAGATCCCAAATGTGTTGGTTAATGCGGATCGGTTTTTTTTTTTTTAGTCCATGTAGCACTACATGTGACATCCTAAGTGGCATTAAAATCATTTTTTATTTTAGCTTTGTCACATTAACATTTCTCATTCATCACTTATTTACATAAACTATTTTGACACAATACCAAAATGTTGAAGACTAAACTAACACATTTAAAATGTTTAAATCAAATTGACACATAAAATAAACGTCATGGACCAAAAAGTAATTTACCCAATAAACATGGCTAAAATTGGGGTAAATATATACTAAATATTTTAAATGCTTAATTAGTTTATTATAATATTTTAGAAATTGTATTAAGAAGATAACATAAATATGCTACCAAATCTATATATTACTAATCTATATATTACTAAAAACTGAAGCGTAGCGTTTAATGCTGCTGCTCTCATGTTGCATCACATCAGCTGCCACGTCATTCTTTTTTTTTTTTTCTTTTTTAAAATATAATTTGTCCTAAAATTTTAAAATGGTTTTTACAATTTTCAGCACTATAAATGTAGTCCACTACTTATTTATTTACTTCCACTATCACCCTATAATAAATCCAGCCCACTACTTATTTATTTACTTCCACTATCACCATAAAATAGATATGTATAATTAATCCAGACTACCTCTTATTTGTTTAGTTCCACTATCAAGCCCAACCCAAAACTTTTTCAGTTCAACTTTAGGGTTTTGTGTGAGCCTTTTCAGCTTAAAGGAAAAAAAAAAAAAAAATCCTAAAGCTTGAACTATCACCCTATAATAAATCCAGTCCACTACTTATTTACTTCTACTATCATCCTATAATAAATCTGTATAATTAATTCAATCCACCTCTTATTTATTTAGTTCCACTATCAAACCCAACCCAAAACCTTTTCAGTTCAGCTTTAGAGTTTTGTGTGAGCCTTTTCAGCTTAAAGGAAAAAAAAAAAAATAAAAAAAAAAAAAAAAAATAAACCTAAAATTTAGGGTTTTTAATTTTTTTAATTTTCTTATGATTGTTTTTAACATTTATTTATTTTTAATATTTACACTTCTCCAACCTTTCTCTCTCCCTTACCCTCTACATTAATATCATTCTTCTTCTTTCTCTTCATCTTCCTTTATTTTTGTCTCTTCTTATTCACTCTCTTACTATATAATTTGTCATTATCTCTTCTATTCTATGCATAGTTTTCCCTCACAAAAAAAAAAAGATTCCCTCTCTCTCTCTCTCTCTCTAAATTTTTTGGTGAATTTTTTATTTTTCTTGCATCTCTACTTTAGGTTGATAATTTTTTATATTCTTTAAAACTCTATTTTGGGTTAATGCGATTTAGTTTTGTTTTTTAAATTGTGATTTAGCCATGTTTTTTAAATTGTTGTTGTTGTTGTTTTTTTTTTTTTAATTGTTAAATGTTATCCTATTGCGTTCTAAAGAATTAAATATAACATATAAAAATATAATATTATTCTATTACATAACATGATTTGGATAATTTGGTATTTATTCTGTTACATAGCATGATTTTTTATAGTGTTCAATTTAGATGTTAAACTATGAGACTTTACTAATTTTTGTTTATTTTCTAATCATTTGTAGTGGTGAACAAAGTACTCTTAATAGTTGTATTAGAAGTACTCTATAATGCCATTTATTTAAAGAAAAGCAAAGGTTAGCCAAACGAAAATAATCGGATAGGTGACAAATTTTAACTTTTGCAATTTTATTTTTATTATTATTATTATTTTATAACAATGCATGTATAGAAATTTAATTTTTAGATTTTGCTAATAATTATTTATTTGATAATATGTTTTGGGCGGCCGAAATTATAATTTCTACAAAGAAAATAACCTTAATAGATTATCAAAAACAAAATTTTATCCTAATATTGGTTCAATTAATCATTGTTAAATTTTATTAATTTTTTTTTAGTTTACGTTTTTTTGGTGTTTTGGATTGTTCTTATATTACATTTATGATTGTTCTTATAATAAATAAAAATATAATTACGAAATACATTACTCATTATTAGATTAGTTTAAATTGTAAATTTTTTTTAATAAAACTACCATAAAAATAATTATCACGCGCAACGCGCGGGTCCACGGCTAGTTGGAATATAATAAAAGAAGTAACTTAATATATATAACCATTCTTTTAGTATTGAATATACGCTACTAGCACAAGAGTAAAAAGTACTTACTGCCAGTCTGCCATACAATAAAACAGCTAAAAACAAGGCAATACCAAGTTACCAATATGGCATACCAACTGTACGAACCTTTTACAATTACTGCATTGTTCTCTCTTTATTCTCTGATATCCCACTTGCAAAATGCTCACTAATATCAAAATTTGCATTGGGCCTGTGGCAGTGGCTATAAATATCATCCAAAGATCCCAAATGCGAACTAAACCCAATGTCCACAATGAAATCCCAAACTGTCATACACTAGAGGATCACAAAAATCCCAATCACACCACTACCATTCAAATAAATAAATAAATTGTATGTCAAAGTATAATCTACCAAAAACCTTCAGTCTTTGCGACTTGTCCCAATCTGACTTGCTTAATTGCTGCTTCCAACCCCCACAATCTATTCTTCTGCATGATGTTATGGAAACAGAATGCGGTTTTTTTCATTTCATCTTGGGATTCATTTTTTGAAATTTTTTTACTTATTTTTAACTGATCGAACTAAGGTTGAGAGATCATTTTGTAACTCCTTTTCTACCATACCTGCAGATTGCAATATTCCACTTTTTTTTGACATCTTCTTTGGTGGCTCATCAGATTGCAAGCGTGATGTTGTAGGTAACTCCAAATGCTCCTTTTCCACCAATTCTTGCTTATTCTGCTGCCTCTGTTTCACCTGCCGAGCATAAGCTACACTCCTGCAACACCAAAGCTCCAAATTTTAGCTTCTTTCTTTCTTTCTTCTTTTTTTCTTTCTTTTATAACTTTTAGCACCAAACTAAAGCCAACCTAGTTATGAAGCAAGCAGCATATGGGGAAAAACATTTGCAATATTTTGGAAGAATGGAATAAACAATGCCAAATAGATTCTTAAATTAGTTCATAATTTGGAATATCAAGATCATGCTTTTCATGTATATAAATATAAGTTACCTTTACACACGTAAAGCGAATATAAAACATAAAAGAGTTATTAGAAAAAAGAACTTGTGTACACAATAATTGAATTCTACCTAACAAAGAGGAGTCACAGAGACTCTGAGAGTAGTGCTCGATCGAGTGCTTGTAAATTTAAGTCAATCCGGTAGTTCAGCAACTTTCGTTATCAAGCGTTCAAAATTCGAAGTCCAAGTTAAAACTTTAGGCAAATAATAAAACTTTAAGCAAAAGAAAATGTCCCATTTCACACGCAAAAAAAGTGTGAACCATAGACGCCATTAATGTCAGCAGTCATTATTAGTAGTAGCTATCTCCAGGATTAGCTCTCAGATAAGATTGCCTTTGCCCCTTGAAAATTAATAACACCAAGATTGACGTTGAAGTTCAAAATTTTAATGAACTCATTCAATGAAAGTATTGTCGTAGTTAAGATCGTTTTTCTCATCAGAAGTTTCTAACGTCTTGACACATCACACGTGGCTCGATTTCTGACTGATTTTTTTACAGCGATTGGTACCTAAAATTATTCTTATTTCAACGGCTTTTTTTTTGGTGCATCCAACGAACTTTTTGGTCATCAATTTGCATTGTTTTGCATTCACATATCCGTTGTTTTTGTTGCTATGGATATATATGACTTTGTTTTAAACGTTTTTCATGCCCTTTACTCTTTTTTTCTTCTTGATTCCCTTCTCTATGCTCTTGTTTTTTCATATAATTTCAGTTTGGCCTAAACTGCCAAATATGCTTTCGATAACCATGTCCCAATTTCACATGCGATATAAATCAAGTTTGAGTTCTTAAGCTTGATTTATTTTGCTTTTTATAATTTGAATTTTTTTTTTTATTCATCATTTTTAGATTATACAATATAGGGAACATTCCTTTTTCATCATTACTTCCACTTGTGACAAAAAGGATATATTAATGTCAATCAAATATCTAACATTGACAACCTTGACACGGTTTGTAATAGCGGTATTTAAAAGCGGCAGAATTTAATTTGTTGAACGAATCTAAAACTTTCTAGGGGATTGGTAGGACTTCTTGGATGTTTGACTAGAAAGCATTGGTTTCAAAAATGTTGTAGACCTTATCATTGATTTTTTAAAATAAAAGACAAAAATAAAAACAAAAAAAAAATTTAAAGATGGTAGTAATTGGTGCTTTAAACAACCTGAACGGGAATTTTTTTTTATAATTTATTAAATGAAAACGTAATGCATATATTCTCAAAAAGAAATTGTAGGCCAATTTAGACCCATAAATAGTCAGGACAACCTGGATGTTGAATATATATGAAAGTAAAAAAAGTAAGGAAAAAATTTAGTTATAAAATTTTTTGTAGTCTAAAACTACAACTTTACTCAATATCTTTTTACTAGTAGTGAATTTTGACAAATTCATCATTAGAATATATTTTCTTCTTATATTCTCCATACATATTAAATTTTTAAAAAATTAAAAATCAATAACTATATCATTAATAAATTACTTAAATTGCAATTTTTTCTAATTTAAAATTATGTATAAAATATAATCTTATAGATCAATAAAATTATCATTAATATTTTATTGATCTAAAATTTAACATATATATATATATATATATATATATATTAAGAACATAAAAAAATATGCCATTTAAAGATTAATCTAATTAAAATATATAACAATGTTTATTTAATTGATTAAGCGCGTTGTCTTATGATGCAACTGATTTTGTAGTTATCTAAACTTTGTGCAAAAATGAAAGGGATTCACACTCACCACGATTGGCAGCGTATTTGACTTATCGCCATGATGGACAGCGTATTTGACTTTCGTCTAAGAGGTTCAACCGACCTCCTAAGTCCAATCTCTCTCTCTCTCTCTCTCTCTGTGTTTTGCTTAAGCAACTGAAACTCTTTGACAATAATCCTCTCATTCGTTCATTTTGATGCGTAAACCTTTGTAACACAAGTCAAGTTTATTTCTCTCTGCAAAAGCTCCTAAGCCCCCCACTAACCATGGCTCGGGCTTGGAATATCACCACAACTATGACTTGTTGTACATATTATTATTGTATCATAATAATACTAATGGTTTTGTTGAGCTCGTGGAGGAGCTGTGACGGGTTGGGAACATTCGGGTACGGAATCCACCACAGGTTTTCGGATCCAGTGAAGGGAATTCTGGGTGTTGATGAGCTTCCAGAGAAAGGTAGCGCAGATTACTATGTCGCTATGGCCCACAGAGATCGCATCATCCGTGGCCGCCACCTCGCCTCCATCAACGACCAGTCGCCTCTCGCTTTCTCCGGTGGAAACGACACTTACCTCCTTAATTCCTTGGGATTGTATGATCCTTATTCTACTCCTCAAATAATCATTCAAATATGTGTTTTTAGTGCGTGTCTATATATATATATATATATATATATGATATTTTTTGGGTTTTTGAGAAAAAAAAAAAGAGTTTTTTAATGTTTTTACTGTATAATGTATATATCTTTGGTGTATTTTTGTGAGCTTTGATAATGATTGGATATTTTTTGGTTTCTTTTTATTTTCTGATGGGAGATATTATTTGGTTTCTGTATTTTAGTGGCGAATTGTAGTAAAAGTTATAAACTTTTTTGTGATTCTTCTTTCTTTTCTTTTCTTTTCTTTTTTTTTTTTTTTTTTTTGAATATATATATATAAAATCTAATGTTTTACAACTGAACGTGTATTTTCTGGCAATTCTTCTTATTCATCATTAGACTGGAAAAGATAGGTTTCCCAGCCTGTCCAAAGAGACCCCAAGTGAGAAATATATTTTTTTAATTATTATTCTAAAATTTTCTTGGTGACCAAACTGTTTCCTTTCAATTAGGTTAGGTGTACTGACTTTATTATTTTATTTGGTTTATTGATTTATTTTTTTTCTATGTTTGTTGATGTTTCAGTTTGCATTATGCTAATGTTTCTTTGGGGAATCCAAGTTTATCATTCTTGGTGGCGTTAGACACAGGCAGTGATTTGTTCTGGATACCATGTGATTGTCAGAAAAATGGTTGCGTAAAGACCTTACAGTCATCATCTGGAGCGGTATGTTTACTTTTTTTTTACTTTGAATTTTTGGTTTCTTTAGTTATTAGTTTTATTACTTCCATTTGATACGGCTATACGGGTTCCTTTTTCTTCCTTTGCTATTGCAGTCATATATGCTTAAAAACTTGTTAGAAAATTGGCTTGAATCGAGTGCATCAATTGCACATGGATTTGGCATCATATAGGAATATAACCCAACTTATTTAAAGATGAATCTGTCTTATATGGCTAGGAAAGTCTCGGTCTAACTTGGATTGTAGCCCTTTTTTTTTTTTTTTTTTAACTATGGAATTCAACTTGAAAAAGTATAGGCAAATAGAATATGAATGAGTAAAGCAAGGCAGGTATAACTTTTTTTTTTTTTTTTTTTTATGAAAACAAGTCTGGTATTTGATGTTTGACTAGTCGAATTGTTATTTACTCTAGCATTAAATATGCATTTCCTTTTTGATTAGTCGAATTGTTATTTACTCTAGAATCTACTTTTATATATATATATATATATATATATATATATACGGCATCAAATTTTCTATTCTTAAAATATCAATTTTTTTGATTTTTTTTAATTATGTTTCATTCTCTTCTTTCATTTTCAAGAAACACAAAGAATGAATGAAAAATGAAAATACACCGCTATAGTAATAGTGTAAATTTACATGGTTACTTTAGTTAAAATGGAAAATAAAGCATAGATGCATAACTTTACACAGTCAAATCTGGGTGATTTTTAAGGTTGACAAGCCAAAATTGTGCATGAACTAAAAAAATTTACACCACAAACGCAGATCTCAAAGCCAATCCGAGAGAGAGATAGAGAGAGAGACCAATTAAAAAAAAAAAACTCTACAAGTAAGAGTTTAGCAAGATTGTAAATTGTTTTAGCTATAGCAATCCAGATGTAGCATGTTTTTTGTTGTTAGGGTAAAATAGCATCTCCGGAATTTTACAAACCCGGATGCTAATGTTTGTCACCATCTTTGGGTGGATTTGGAGCCTATGGGCATATTTGGAAGTGGATTGAGGTGATTTACACTTGCGTATATTGGTTGGGCTTAGGCATTTGTGACTTAAGAGAAGACTCTGCAAGCAAGGGCGGAGCTAGGATTTTTTGTTTGGAGGGGCCAAATTTTGTTACTAATATATTAGTCTCAAGTCAAGATAAACCATCACACTCAGGCATAAACGCACATACACAAATATAAACATTAATATTTTGAAACTAGAGTAGGTCATAATTTATAAATATATTGTATATAAAATTAATAACTTTCACATTTGTATATTCGCAAGATAATTTTTTAGGGGTTTATCACCTTTTAAACTCTAATACTATACAAAAGCTGTCTAGTTTGATATTAAACATGTACAAAAAAACGAATGAGAGAAAACAAAAACTACCTTGTCTCTATAACTACTAGATCAATTGAAAATTTCTATTGATTTTTAAGAGCATCATTGGACTAACTCAAACATTTGGGGGGGGCCAACTTCTATTTTTGTAGCTAAATATTTAAATTTTTTAATACTTATACATAATATAAAATAATTTTTTAAAATTTTGGGGGGGCCAAGCCTTGCTGTGGCTCCGCCCCTGTCTGCAAGGTGAAGAGGAATTTGATTAAATTTGGAGGTTTGCAAATCTCTCCAACATGGAGAACTGATGTAGAGCTTGATGCAATTTGTGATTCTTCTTATTTGGATTTAGGAGAAATTCCTAATTTTGACATGGTTTCGAAGATTAGGTGGAATTTAAGTTAAGGTGGGGATTTGTTTGATGTTGATTCATATTCCTGTTTTGACTTGATTTGGGTTTGCAATTTGAGATAGCCCCTTAGGACTTTGATGGAGGTGATGGAGGAGTTTCGTTTGTGAAAGCTTGATACAATTCAAGTCAAGATGGAGATTTGCAAGAAAATGGCTTGCAAGTGCGCATATATTGGCATAACACGGATATAATCCAAATTAGAGATGACTCTGTCTTACACGGCAAGGAAACCTTTCTCAGTCAACTTGGATTGTAGCCTTCTTATTTTGATTATGGATTTCTACTTGAAAAAGTACTATAAGCAAGGAAGGTATGGGCAGGGAAGAGTAAGCAAGGAAGGTATTTGATTTGATGGTTGACATGTTGACTTGGTTATTCACGCTTGCATCAAATGCATGTCTTTTTGCATGCATTGTCAAGCAATCGTGACTTTAGTTCTTTGAATATCATGCCTGTCTTCTCTACGTGGTGTATACAGTTTCTCAATATTGCCAACTTTGGTTTCCTCTTGATATAGTATATACATTAAATGCAGTTCGTTATGTGAGGAGTAGAGCAGCAAAATGTGATAGTAAGGGACCTCTTTGAAGGGGGCTGTGTGGGGAAGGTTGTGCAGCAATTCCAGAGAAGAGAAAATTTCTCTTTGTTTTAGGTGCAGCCCCTAGCTTTGTATTTGAGAGAGAGAACTTTGTATTTGTATGAGAAAGTAATTTGGGTGTATTAGGGTTTTGGTTTTATGATAGTTCTTTTACACCATTTTGTATTCTCTAAATTTATTAGTGAAATTTCTTCTTGTTACTGTCCATGGACATAGGCCAAAAGCCAAACCACGTCTCCTTAGTGTTCTCTCTTTTGTGTTTAGGTCTATTTTTCTTTCTAGTTCTCTTTGTTTCCTATAATTTGTTTTGAAGATTTTTCTAAATCCATACTCCACAATCAATCTTGTGTGTGAATACTATCTAAAGGCCTTTTCCTACACCAAAATTGGTAATAGAACTTCCTCAATTAGAACAATTCATTATCAGAACTTCCACCCTTACAACTTTCATCTAGATTTTCCAAGTGATTTACAACTAAAATGATAGTTTTTAGATAAAGGGGAAATGAATTGGAATGTCCAATTGATTAGTAACTAAAAATGTGTCAAGTGGTGGCATGGGCTCCTGGTGGTAGCGCCCATCATTTTATTTACCACACCCAGAAAATATTTTACCGTTGTCAGGGCTATATGAGATAAGGAAATGTATATTTATTGATTGAAATTATAATCTGATTTACAGGAACGTAATTTTAGATTGGACTTATGTTGTCCATGTATTTGATTGTTTGTTGAGCGGTGGTGAATGAAGCTTTGTTCAAGTCCTGAATTCCTTGACAATTACTTACTTAATCCTTTTTATCAAGCAGGTAGTACAACTTAACATCTACAGTCCTAATAATTCATCGACAAGTGGAGTAATTCCTTGCAACAGCACCTTCTGCGAACAAAGTCAATGCTCTTCAGCAAGTGCTAATTGTGGTTATAAAGTCGCGTATCTTTCTAACAACACTTCATCTACTGGGATCTTCGTGGAGGATCTTTTGCACTTAATTAGAGATGATGATCAATCACAAGCTGTTGATGCTAAGATTACTTTTGGGTAGGTTATTTTTTATTGCTTAGCTACCAAAAACTTTGGGAGAATAATATTTTCTACTGACCATTATACTTATGCAAAGTTTCAAGTGATATCAATTTCTATAGACTAAAAACTGTTTGTTAAAGTGAAAATTTTAGAATTGCTGATATTTTGACAAATGTACATCACTTGGTAATGAATCTTCTGTTTGGTATGGCTTTTTCCTCCTCAAGTAGGATTAATTATTTATAGGGTATCATGATATCAGAAACTATTAGAGGAGTAAGTAATTTTCTGTCACTGATGGGCTAACATACTTCCTTATTCATTGAAGTTGCTTCTTTTTTTTTTTTTTTTTTTGCTTGTTGGTCAGACCCATTCAGCAAATTTTTGTTTAGTTGTGTGACTTCTGAACTAAGCTTGTAATTTTGTTGCAGATGTGGTCAACTTCAGACTGGTACTTTTTTGGAGGGTGCAGCACCAAATGGTCTTTTTGGGCTCGGTATGGATAATTTATCTGTTCCTAGCACCTTAGCAAGATTAGGGCTAGCTTCAAATTCTTTTTCCATGTGTTTTGGACCTGATGGGATTGGGAGAATAAAGTTCGGAGATAATGGCAGCTCAGACCAAAGAAAAACGCCATTCAATATTAGGTCAACACAGTAAGTTGTCAGTTATCAATATTGCAAAAGCTATGGCAAAGTAATTTAGTTTGGCAAGAAACTATCTTTGACCTGAATCTCATGCTACTTGCACTGATTTTTCCCTTGGAACTTGTTACCAGTCCAACTTACAACATCAGCATCACTCAAACAACTGTGGAAAAAAATGTTTCTACACTGGAGTTCAGTGCAATCTTTGACTCAGGAACATCATTTACAAGCCTAAAAGATCCAGCTTATACATTTATTTCTGAGAGTGTAAGTAATTTAAATGTTGTGTTTCTTGATACTATTGGGATTCCATTTTATAATTTACAAGTTTATATGATTTATGTTATTTTGCAGTTCAACTCCCAGGTCCCAGAAAGGCGGCATCCATCTGATTCCCAGATTCCTTTTGAATACTGTTATGACTTAAGGTCATCTATATCTGGAGAAAAACCCATTCCTGTTTTATATTAGATTTCTCCTTTCAACTATGAAGTACTGACTTCCACTTTATATGCAGTGTAAATCAAACCAGTTATGTAATCCCTGATATAAATCTGACAATGAAGGGTGGAGACCAATATTCTCTCACTGATCCAACAGCAGTGATGCAAACTACTCAGGTATGGTCTAACTCTATACTTCTTTACTATCCTATTCCTGCTTGAGTTAAACTAAAGAATTTGATGATGTGGTCTCCAGGGTAAATTCATGTATTGTCTGGCTCTTCTCAAAAGTGAAGATATAAACATCTTAGGACGTGAGTATTTATTTATAATTAACTATCCTTATTTTAAAACCTGCTCATATTGATGAAGTTGCATTTTCATGTTTGTCACTTTCAAATTTTCACTTTGTGCGTTCATTCCTTTCCAAGGAGACTAACAGAATAAACTATGCAGTTTTGCTTAAATATTTATTTACCTCTTTTGGAGAAAAAGATTACATAATGTCTGGATTAATGGAAGTGGTTTCTTGGGATGGGGGAAGAGGAAGGGGTAATTGCAGCTTTTGGGGTGAATAGATCAGATATTCAATTTTCAGTCAATGTGTGTACAATTATAACTTAACAAACTAGAATTTTATTCAAAACTTAGGTACACTTGTGTAATTGTTGTACATTAGGTTCCCCAAATAAATTCAAACACATGGTTGTATTGACCAATGAAGCATAAGCAATGTTTTCTTTTCCAAGGAAAAATTTAATGTGACTATGTATTTGATTTTTAATCAGGAACTTATTGCATTGTACCTATGTTTTTACCCAAAACTCATTATGCTAGAAGCCTGTTCAGTAATCTCTAATTTGGAGATTATAAAGTTTGTACTGTATGAAATTTTCAAGGAGGAGTTCAAATAATAGGAAGCTGGTCATGGTTGGCTGCACTCTACCTTTCAAATCAGATATTAAAATTTGCATGAGAAACAACATACACAGCCTCCATTTAATCACTGCGTCATTGAACAAGCCAGTCTTGCCTAGTGAGATTTTGGGAAAATCAATAAATCATCACCTTGAGTTTTTTGTCTCCTCATATCAATCAAAGCAATTATGCATCCAAACATGTTTGAACTGAGAAATTGCAACTTACAATATGAATTTCTTTATTTTCATCCAGAGAACTTCATGACTGGTTATAACATAGTTTTTGATCGCGAGAAGTATGTATTGGGTTGGAAGGCATCTAACTGTGAGTATAGATTGAACTTTTTCTTTAGATTGAATTTCAATGTACAATCTTTTCTTCTCTTGGTGAATTCATTAAGTAGCTATAATAAAAACTTGGTGTCACCAGGTTATGATGATGAGAATTTCAGCACTCTACCTATCAGCCCATCACACTCCCCTGCTGCTGTCAATCCAGAAACCACAGCAAATAGTGGAACCAATTCTGATCCAACTGTGTCACCGCCATCCAGTTATTCACCCAAGTTGAAGCCCTTTCATTACACACTTGCGATGCTTCTTCTTTCATTTCTTGCCATTGTTTGATTATTCTTTTTTAAGTGCTGAGCCTTTCTTGGTCTTTGAATCATTTATACGGATATGCATTGTATTTCTGGTCATTACAGAACAGATTGGAAGCTTATTGGCCTCCTGTTTTTGTTGGTGTTAGTAGCATTAAGTTTGAACATGAGGTTTGTAAATAATTTTATTTATTTATTTATAAGCAGAAACCATTGGTATAGAGTTTCTAAATTTCATGTTTAAATTTTTAGATTTTTCAGTGTGGGGGCCAATTGAGCCCTGCGTTTAAACTGCATTGGAGGAGGCCAGGCCCAATATCTAGCCCCATATGTACAAACGGCGTAAGAAAGGGCCAAGCCCAATATCAGGTCTGAGGGTAAGCGAGTATCTGAGGACAACCAATAAAAGAAGGGATAAAATTACCCTCCGAGGAGAGGTGGAGCGTGCTTGTGAGGAATTGGGGAGTGTCCGAGGACGATGGTCACCTCGGAACTTCTGTCCGAGGTATCTGGTGAACTTATTAATCACTCAGAGCAACGCCTGGGACAAACCTTACAGCAAAGTGAAGGGGAAAAATATCAAATAAAGGATAATAGTAATAAATAACAAATATCTAAGGGTACTGTCACCTCCGCATTAAATGCCGCCCAACTAACCTTCTGGCCCCATTAATGTGGAGGTGATACCTAAACAGTGAACGCGCAGCCTTCCAGCTAAGGATGGAAGATTCAAGAAAAGGCAGGAGGAATGGAGAAAAATGACAGGAAACGCCCAGTCCACACGTGTATGGGGAAAAAGGTAAAGGATCCATAGTATATAAGGTGAAGGAGGGGGAAAGAAAAAGGGGAGAGAAAATATTCTAAAAAAGAGCATTGGAGCATGTCCGAGGATATTCTTTGTGCTGATATGGATATATAACTCTTTCTCTTTAACGTTGTAACCCAAGATCTTGGTCCTAGATCCAGACTAGCTTGTTACCCTACACTCTACAAATTTATTGTTCGGACTTTGTGGGCCTGGATCCATTCTTGTTTTGGGGCTCCAAGTCAAATCTGGTCCTTACATTCAGCAATGCAATTTATTGCACTTGTTTGGGCCAAAGCAATCCGAAAATTTCAGCAGTACAGGGCCATTCTTTGTTAAACGATGGTCATTAGGCAGAGAAATAACTAGTAGAATACTAAAAAATATGTACTCCAACACACACACATATGCTATGTTTAGAAGTTTGGAGGAAGAGGAGAGTAACGGGGATTAAAAAATATAAAATCATTTTAAACAGTTATATGAGACAATAAATACTGTTATTATTTTGCTGCTTCTTTTTTGGGTTAAGTAAATGAAAGAATATAGGCTAAATTATCTTTTTGGTGTTGAATGTTTCAAATATGTTAATTTAGAGCCTAACATTTTGATATTATGTTAAAATAGTTTATGCCATTGATTTATGGGGAGAAAATGTCAAAAGGGGAAAAAATTATACCACTTCAGACGTCACTTGGGAATTTTTTTTCAGATGTCACTTGGGGTAAATATATTCTAAATATTTTAAATGATTAATTAGTTGATTATAATGTTTTATAATAAATTATATTAAGAAGATAACATAAATATGCTACCAGATTGGAATAAAATAAAAGAAATAACTTAATATATATATATATTTATATATAATCATTCTTTTAAGTTTTAATATTGAATATACGCTACGGGAGCAGCTTATGTCCAGTGATCAGTGATCACTGGACCCGTTAGGATACGGACACGTGTCCAGTCTTGGACATGTGTCCGCATCGCAACGTGTCCAGTGCTCACTGGCACTGGACAGAAGCCCCTCCCATACGCTACTAGCACCAGAGTAAAAAATAAAAAGTACTTACTGCCATACAATAAAACAGCTAAAAAAAGTACTTACTGCCGTACAATATGGCATATCAACTGTACGAACCGTTTACAATTACTGCAATGTTATCTCTTTATTCTGATATTCCACTTGCATAATGTTCACTAATATCAAAATTTGCCATGGGCCTGTGGCAGTGGCTATAAATATCATCCAAAGATCCCAAATGCGAACTAAACCCTGTGACCACAATGAAATCCCAAACTGTCATACACTAGAGGATCACAAAAATCCCAATCACTCCACTACCATCCAAATAAATAAATAAATAAATTGTTTGTCAAAGTATAATCTACCAAAAACCTTCAGTCTTTGCGACTTGTTCCAATCTGACTTGCTTAATTGCAGCTTCCAACCACCACAATCTATTCTTCTGCATGATGTTATGGAAACAGAATGCGGTTTTTTTCGTTTCATCTTGGGATTCATTTTTTGAGACTTTTGGACTTCTTTTTAACTGATCGAACTAACGTTGAGAGATCATGTTGTAACTCCTTTTCTACCATACCTGCAGATTGCAATTTTCCACTTTTTTTTGACATCTTACCATCAGAGGGCAATTGAAATGGCTTGGACTTCATCTTAATTGATTTGACCAATGATGATAACTCATGTTTCTCTTTCTTTGGTGGCTCATCAGATGGCAAGTCTGATGTTGTAGGTAACTCCAAATGCTCCTTTTCCACCAATTCTTGCTTGTTCTGCTGCCTCTGTGCCACCTGCCGAGCATAAGCTACACTCCTGCAACACCAAAACTCCAAATTTTAGCTTCTTTCTTTCTTTCTTTCTTTTTTTCTTTTTCTTTTTTAAGTAACTTTTAGCACCAAGCTAAAAGCCAACTTAGTTATAAAGCAAGCAGCATATGGAGAAAAAGAATTTGCAATATTTTGGAAGAATGGAAAAAACAATGCCAAATAGATTCTTAAATTAGTTCATAATTTGGAATATCAAGATCATCAAATTAAGCCTTTAGAATACTCAGGTACAATTATATCGTGTCACATGGGTTAATCATCCTGCATGTCACATACATTCAAGGTACATACAAGTTACCATACACATATTAGGCCATATACTACCTAAGTGCTCCTCTTATTTTCTGCTTCTTTCAGATAATAATGGAAACAATAATCTTCCTATTAAAAAAAAAATGGAAACAATAATCACAAGAAAAATATGTACTGCACAGAAAATACCTTTTGAAGTGAGGATCTGTTGGATCCAGTGCATATAGAGGTGAAGTGAAGAGAGCTGAAAACCGTGGATCATCATAATTAACAGATGGTAATTTATCCTCATCTGGAACTTCTTTTCCCTTTTTCCCCTTGACCTTCTTAGGTTTCAAACTATATCCCTTAAGACCAGTCTCTGTCCCCTTATCATCAGCTAGTAATAACTCAAGCTCTGCTTGGCTTGCTTCTGCTTCCTTATCCATATTTTGATTCAGCCTTTCTTTATCACTTTTACCTCCAGCCTCTTTTTTACTTCTTTTAACTGAAGGCTCTTCAACAAAGAAGTCATCTGGTTGTTCAGGCGCATGTTGATCAGTATCACTATCACTACTGTCATCATCTGATGAATACTTAGACTTATTTTTCCTAGCCTGCCTTTTCTCTCTTCTTTTTCTAAGATAGGCCTCCCACACAGTTTCTGAATTCTTATCTTTCTTCTCCAAAATACGCTTGCTAATATCCTCCAAGCCAGTATTGAAAGTGACCTCCATATCCTGGCCATCATCCTCTCCATCTCCATCTCCATCTGAACCATCCCCAGACTGGACTAAAGCTCGGTACATATCTCGTTTTTTATCCTTCTTATCACCATCATCGCTTTCACCATCACCATCATCGCTTTCACCCTCATCAGAAGCCAAGAACTCCTTCAACTCCAATTGAGCTAGCTAGAAGAAACAGAGTCAGTAACAATTTTGTACAAATTTGAAGCTAATACTGACTGAACTAGGAGTAGTATTTTATGCTTCTTGATTGTTCTCACTGCTTTTACTGTCTATTTTCTTTTGAAAATACAGTGAAACAACCATAGCTGCAGAAAGCTGTCAAGCCTCTAATGTGTGTATATGTGGATTTGTTTTGATAAGTACTATTACGATGTGCATTTAGATTTTAAAAACAAAACAAAACAAAACAAAAAAAAACAAAACGAAACGAAAAACATAAACATGATAATCTTGGCACGAATGGATGCATTCATATATAACATATAAGTAAATTTTAAAATAAAAAGTAAAAACCGTATGGTGGTATGTTCCTATTGCTATGTGGCCAGAAATTTCAATTAAATTGAAGTAAATCCATATTCATGAGGCACAAAAAAAGGCCCTCATGGCTCATTAACTTCAGATTTGGGGGAATGTACGGGCCACAGCAAACTATTAGATCAATTCACAAAATAATGATCCAAACCCCACCTGGCAGCCACTCAAAAAAAGATGACAGCAAAATGGTGCCCCTCTTAATTAGCAAACATTTCTTTCTGTGTATTTGGAAAATGGCCTCATTCACTTCAGATTCAGAGAATTTATAGGCCACAGTAAACTAACTATTGGATCATTTCACAAAATAATGAATCCCCCCCCCCCCCCCACCCCCAAAAAAAACAAAAAAAAAAAAAAAAAAGGAAGAAGAAAAATGGTGCCCCAGCAGAAATGAAGCCACTTAAATTAGCAAACATTTCCTTCTGTGTATTTCGAAAAACAATAAGCACTCATCTTTACATTTATAAAATGGTGAAGTAAGAATTAGCCATCTTATTTATGACAACAAATAGAATTAATACGATCAATTCATGCTCAATAATCGATACATCAAAGTGAATGTTTATTTAATATTGTCAATAAGAAATGATCAAGTTCAGTCAGGTGAACTTTCAATCCAATTGGGTGCTCTGGGGGCGCCAAAGGAATGAAACAGAACGCAATTTTTGAATTCGATAGTTGGGGGACAGGATATTTGAACCCTAGATGTCTCATTTAGAGACATCAGGAGGTGTCAATTGAACTACAAGACTCTTAGCCAAAATGCAATTAAAGATATGAGCTTTGAAGTAGAAAGAATTTAATATGGATCAGATTTTTAAAAAATTTTAAAATATAAATAAAAAGGCATAAAGTACTATGTTTCAGATTCAGATCAAGTACACCAACCTGATCAGCATTAAATTTACGTTTCAAGGTCTTTACACGATCCGGTTCATCCTCATCCCAAGAGAGCTGAACCCTACTCTGCTGCAGGGCTTTAGTTTGAAAATCTAAACCTTCATAGTCTGCAGGCACCTGAGAAAAAAATTGAAAATATTTCAGCAGTTTGAAACCACCGCATCAGAATTAGGTGTATTAGGTGGGGTAATGACAACAAAATTTGCACACATTTATATAAGTGAACATTGGTGTGTAGTATGGGTAGAGTAAATCTGTTTTTTTTTCCCCCCTTAATTAAGATGGGTAGAGTAAATCCATTACAAAAAATAAAAGCAATATCATAAAGTTGCATCCTTCCATGCTACCCTTATCTGTTAATTTAATCCAAAGTTTGATGCAGAATGGGCTAGGTATTGGCTCAAGTAAGGATTTAGGTGGTGCTGAGTTGGATTTCAAACCCTAGTTAACCAAGGCCCAAAGCTATCCTAGTTATAAATTTAATCATCCATTCAAAGCTGAATTTTTATATCATGTAGGAGAAATGGATAATGGCCAGACAGCTTGCTATGTATTAGGTGAACTTGCATAACTTTCACTCTGAATGCAACTTCCATTTTACAAAGGGTAGCATTGAGAACTTCATTTTCTAAGAACCTCAGATAGATTCATTTTTTAAATTACATCAACAACTTATCACAACTTCTGGTACACAGGCAGCAAATAGAGACCATTACTTCTTGGATCAGGGTTATCTTCTCCTAATATGGTGCTGTGTGTTTGCTACTTGAGAGACCAGGATTTTTTTTTTATACATTTTAATTAGGGGAGTGGGATTTGAACCTTGGATGTTTCCATCCGAAATACCAATAAATTCCATTAGTCTACAAGTCATTTTCCCAGGAAAATTTTTGGCAGGATTATTCACTAAAATGGAACATTTGATATGTATATATATATATATATATATATAAACCCTCACATAAGACTGTTGTGTAAACTTTCAATAAATGAAGCACCAAAAACCCATAGTACCATTGTAAGGTTAAAAATCATACCTCATTAGCAACGTCTCTAGGTGGGTGTTTGAATTCCATAGAGTCAGGAATAAATCTCAGATCAAGCTTATTGGAAGACCTTTCAAATTCAGTTCCATCACAAGATTTGTAAAGGTAATCTGCTGTGGCACTCGAATCACATTCTACCACAGCATAGTAGTACCTGTGGAAGGAAGATACACACCCAAAAGATATGTAAAATAATACATGTGTGTGTGCACGCGCACATGTGTACGTGTATGTGCATGTGTGTGAATATATATAAGTTGATTTCTTGAGCGATACATGACCCAAAATAAAGGCTTATTACAGGGGAAAAATAGTCTAGAAAACAAGCTTTAAGAAGTAGCTATATATTTAAACAATACACATTCAAGGCAGTCTATTCACATTTTATTTGGCATCTAGATATTGAGAAGATGAAATTCAACCCAGATAATATTTCAAAATCACACAATTGTTAGTAACGTGCTCCTATAGGTTCAAAACTATGTAATGAACTAAGTAGCTAAGATAAATCCACCATTATCTGGATCACTTACAGTATCACACTAATTAATAAATTTTTGGATATGATTAACAATGAAGGACAGGAACTCCAAAACAACACTCCAACATATCCATATGGGTAAAACTTAGATACAATTCTTTAGGTATTGTGCTTTAGGTTCTTCAATTATATTCAACCATGTGGTTGTATGGACCAAAGCAACATGATCCATTTTATCATTGTCCAGGACAATAAATTCAACCATGTGATTCATTAGTCATTCCAAACACATGATTGAATTTAATTGGGAAACTTAAGGTACAACAACACATAAGAAATTTTTTTTATTTTGTTGATAGGTAGAAATTTTACCTAAGTTTTGCCACAATATGTATACGTGTGTTTGATAATGTTGAACCTCACCAAGGAAAGGCCCTTTGAACCCACCTAAACCATGGATACACAACCTCACCCGCCAGAACCATGTATTAAGTAACCTAGGGGAACTCCTAATCTTGTGCGTGTGTGTGTGTAAATGTTTCGCTCCTACAAGCATTGTTTCAAATGAAATTAAATGTACAGACATTAAAGGTAAGTTTTCACTCATAATTTTGGGCATATTATAAAACACAATGACCAAAAATAATGCAGATACCATAGTAGCATCAGAAGGCAAAATTAAAGATTCTGACAAGAAGAAATGCACAAACCGCATTGCAGTCAATTACCTTAGCCTGCTTATCTCATAAGCACGCAATTTCTCATAGTCTATCTCATCATCGTCCTCAGAGCCTATCTTATCGTCGTCTTGATCTTCATTTTTCTCATTTTCATCTTTAAAGAAGCCAAGAGGACCACGAACTGCTTCCTCTTTCATACGCTGAAGTCCAAACTCCGATGGATAGACAGCCACTGACAAAATCTGTCCACCTTTTGGAAGAAATGAACTCAAAACAACATACAAGTCAACGGCCTACATAAAATGAAAAACTTTTGGTGATGAATGTATCCTTGGAAAGTGCAGAAGATAAAGAAAAGACAAAAAGAAGTAACTTAACAAAATTATATCATAATTAAATTAAATAAGAACTAAATTATCCGTTTTTATATTATTATTTAACCCCCATCATTTATTAATTCTGGGCTTTGGATTCAGCATTGACTAACTCTTGCCATTTTTATTGGCTTAAAACATGATTTTCATAAAAGATTATATAGAATTTCACGAATCAGAGCACTCTTCTTGCCATTTTTATTGGCTTATAATATGATTCTCATAAAAGATGATATAGAATTTCATGTAGACATAATTTGACGAGTAAAACAGTAAGATAGACGTATAAAAATTTTATCTGGTGTTAACTTTTGTGAAATAACATGCACCTAGGATCTCAAAATGATAGCATATAATCACGAAATGCACAACACCCATTGTTGCCAATTTTAAAGAGATCAAATCAAACTTTACTTCTCCAGCATGCCACCAACTCAACAGTATCAACCGAACGAAGGCAGTAGTAAATATAACAACATTGACCTTTAGTACTATGCGAGTTCAAACTTCAAACATAATCCAATTCTATTCAATAATTGAAAAGCGCTATCTGATTTGACACAGTAGTTCTGTTCACTTAAAACCCGAATTTAATTTAACTCAGTTCCATACCAGAGTAACATTACCTTAACATACTTCCAGTCCATATTAACAACAGCAAGCCTGTGAGTTTCTTTTTCAATTTCCGGTATATTTTCCTGTCCATATAAAGCAAACATAAGAACCCAATCAAACATAGAAGAAATCATAAAGCTAGGCACTATTTGGCAACCAAAACAATGTTACTAACAAAAACTTTGTACAAAATTCAAAACTCTATCTCTATCTCTTTACAGTTAACTAAAAACAAGTTATCAACCGGCATTAAAAATGTCCAAACTCAAAATTCAAGCTTCGAGCATTACTATATATTCTTTTTTTCTTCCATTTTCTCAGCAACCAATCAAAGAATTAAGGTTCTCAAATTCTCAATTCTCATTCTAATTCCAGCTCAAACTATACCTGCATTAGAGGATCTTCTTCCGCTTCCTCCTCATAAACCGCCTCGTCGTCTTCGTCTGTATCATCTGTATCAGTAGTAGACTCCTCCAATTCGCCATTCTCCAAGTCTTCCTCCGATTCAGATTCCTCCGAGTCAGTCTCCGACTCGAGTTTCCCAAATCTGCTATCTTCCACAACTTTCTCATCTTCTTCTTCTTCTTCTTCGTCGCTGCTGCTACTAATCTCTTTCTTTACCTCCTCCTCCTCCTCCTCCTCCTTTTCCTTTTCTTCTTCTTCGATTTTGTAATAATGGCGCAGATGACTTTCCTGGTTTCGCTGCTTACGCTTTCCACGCTTATCTAGCGGAGCCGAGGAAGAAGCGAAGCTCTTGTCCTTGAACATGCGGTCGAATCGCGAGTCGATAGCGACCTTCGATTTGTGCCTCGGAACGTTCTGGAAGCGAGGGTCGGAGTGCACGGACGCGAATCGAGCGTCCGTGATCATCTTCTTGCCGCCTCCATTGTTGTTGTCGTTGTTGCTATCTTGCGCCGTCGGTGAAGGGTCCGAGTCCTTGTTCGGCTTCGGCTGCTTCTTGTTCTTCTTCATTTTGGAGGTCATTTTTCAATTAACTTTTTTTTTTTCCTGTTGCTGCGTAAGATAGCGCGAGAGCGAGGGTCTTGTTGCGTCGGTGTTGTGGGGGTTAAGCTTTAGGGTTTAACAAATTTGCATTCTCTTCTCTTTTATGATGTAGGGTAAGGTTTGAGCTAATAACAGTAAGGTCAAAGACATTTTAAAACTAACCAAATTGGTCCATAAGCCCAACTTTTAGTTCCTAACACCGTTAGCCCACCCGTTAGTGATTTTCTTCCTCCCTCAGACTTGTCTCTTTCTCTTCTCCACACCCACAAAAAAAACCCAGATTTCTAGAGCCAATCCAAACCAAAACCCAAATCCTCTAACACCGACCTAACAAAAACCCATAAATCACCACAAACCGCCACAGCGAAGACGAAAAGAGAGGAAAAATCAACGAACCCACCACCACAAAGACGAGGACAGAGAGGAGAAGAGAGTATCGAGGCCTTTTAATCTTGAAACATAACATCAACGTCAAGAATTGGACCAAAGCAGGTATCGAGGTAAAACTTGCACCCAAAAAAAATATCAAGCTTAAAACTATGGCCTGAAGAGGACATATTGATTATTGAGTACAACGTGGGTTAATGACAACATCGTTGGCCCTCAATAAGAACAATCTTTGACCCATTAGATTAAGCAATTGGACCAAGATGATATGACAAGAAGAGAAATATTTAGGACCAATTTAGTGACTAAAAGGGTTGGCCCAAAACAGCATTTGACACTTCGGAATCAGGTAAAGGGGCTGAAGATTGTCCCAAGACAAGGACAATATCGTTTCCGCTATTTGTTTCGTAACGTCGGCTACAAGAATAGGTCGATATGGTTGGCCCAAGATGGTACTATATCTGTTGCCAATCCATTTACTGATGCGTATCATTAAACCCAAAATGGCATCATCTTCTTGGCCCTTTGAAGAAATTGAGAGCATTATATGAGGCAATTTATGTAAGACTAAATTAATTTATTAAATTTTATTTATTTTTTATAATCAAATTGGTGGCCTGAGGCACATTTGATAAGTTATATAGGTTTAATTGGGATATGAATCTATGATTGCATATCCTTAAGTGTCTGATCTGATTGGTCAATTGGAAAAATGGTTTCCTAATATGAGTTCTGTTTTGATGGACAAGTAGAGATTAAAGTAAATTTGGAAATTAGTCACCTCTCTACATATGAAAGTGTTTATTCCATCACATAGATTGAATCTAACTGAACTAAACGTAAGATTCAAGAAAGAGAAACCAATCCTACATAGAATTACTATTCGCTCACTTGATCTTTAGAGAATTGCATAAAATTCATGGTAGTTGTAGATCTTAAAACTAATATAATTGTATATTGTTACTTCAAGAATATTTACACGTGTTATTAGAGCCTGTGTTTTAGAATTATCATGTTTTTCCATCTAAGGATGTATAAACATGTGTTGTGATAAAATCCGTACGACGAATGATTGTGATTAAATAGTCAAAAGGTATTTTATTTTGGCATATGAGGTACAGTCGATTTCTTTCATCTCTTAAATCTTTTGATAATTGTTTAAGAGGCATAAAGACATGCTTGGTCGAATTACTGTGTTTGACATGAAATTGGTTTCAAGTTTCAACTCTATCAGTTAAATTTTTTATAGTATTATTTAAATCCCTTAGCATTTATAACTGTTAAAATATTTGAATGGCATGCTTATAATTGTCTATATTATTATGAATATACTATGTTGATTAATGTACATGCTTGAGCTGGTTATCACGATTTCCTGGTGAATGTGGTATAACAAAAACAAAACCAGACTTGGCTCTCCTTGACAATCCAGTCATGACATCATAATGAAAGCCCGATCCATGCTAGCAGAAGACTTCCACCTTACACACTTTCGGTACTGCCAACCCAGCGCTGCAGAAGAAGCCAGGTGGACCCCCCCTGTATTCCGATGGTATAAGGTCAATATAGATGCTGCGATCGTCAAGAACACCAAGTCCGTTGGTATTGGTGTCATTGTATGTAACCATGCAGGTGCCGTGCTCGCTGCTTTGAGCATGCAACTTCTGCTGCCACTAGGTCCACTTGAAGCCGAAGCCAAAGCAATGGACGTGGCCATCTCTTTCGCGGAGGACATTGGCTTACAGAAAGTCACGTTACAGTACCATCAGTATTCAAGGCCGGCCCTAAACATTTTAGAGGTTAAAGTGAAAACTAAATATTGGGCATTTTTTATATTTATATATTAATTAAATTATGTTTATTTAATATTTTTATATTATAATATATTTCATTTAAAATCTATTATTTTTGTCTTTTTGAGATTCAAGTTGACTAATTAAATTTTTGTATTTAAGTTCTTCTAACATCTCATTTTTAATTAATAATATAGCTAATTCACTTAATCTTTCTTGGGACATTATCGATCTTAGATATGATTTTATTAATTTTTATGGGGGGGGCTAAGACTTGAGCTTCTGTGTTGGGCTTAAAGCCCCGTTTACTAGCAAGAGTACGTCTGATGAGGAGGAAACGTTTGGGAAAACCCCCTAATGGTTGGGCGAATAGAGAAATGTTCAAAAGTACTAGTCCGAGAGAGTCATCCTCCTCGGACCCGTCGAATGTCAGTAAAGTGAACTTCGTCTTAATTTGGGTAACCTTCCAAGAAGTTCTAGCAAAGAAGATAGACTTTAGATGTACAGGAAATGGATAAGAACACGGAAATATCTAAGGGAAAAGCTGCTACCATCGCATTAAATGCACTATAGCAGCTTTCCTAGCCGCATTAATGTGGAGAAAACCTCTGCACAGTACTTTCAACTACTACCGCCTATAGAAAACCAGAAAATTTGTTCAACAGGACAGAAACTGGAGTGCAAGGTTGGATGATAAACAAGTGGACAATGGAAATGGATCGGAGGGGACTATATAATGGGAGAAGATCTCCCTAAAGAGGGGATCGAAAAAATATTAAAGAGAGAGATTGGAGAAGATTCACTGTAGCACTAGAAAGAACATACCATCTGAAATAGCCAATCCACCCAAAAACTTACTTTTTAGACTTAAATTCAACCTCTGATTATGCGCATATTCCTCCTCGGACATACTTAGAACCCCGATTAACTGTTAGAAAACCCATTACCAACCCAGTTCTTTCACCCACTCTCTTACAAATTTATTGTATTGGGCTTATTGGGCCCACGTCCTACTCCTTTTGGGTTTGGGCTACAATTTGTGACCTTACAATTTTAATTTTGAAAAACTTCTTTCTGCAGAAGCTACTATAACAGGTATTGTTAGTAAAATCCTATAAGCAATGTGTGCGTCCCCTAAGTAGGGTCTTTGGGCTAGACCTAACTTGGGCTCACATCTTACTTGCATGGTGGGCTTGAATTTCCTATCTTGGGTAGTTCTCGGCATAGAGACTCAATGAGATCACTTTTCTCTCTCTCTCTCTCCTCTAGCCTTTTTTTCTTCCCAAAATTCTACTCTCCTTCTCCTATTTATAGCCAATTAGTGGTGAGGTAATTATGATTACATTTGTAACTAGTGCGTTGAGGGGTCCAATATCGTTAATTGTAAGTGGGTTTTAGGTGAGAGTGGCTTCGGAAATGATTCCCACTTCAACAAATATGATCGACAGCGATATCCCCCAAGGCACTGCCGGGCACACAAGCGGTAGTGAGACTGAACGATTGCAATTTTGCTCGGTGACGACCTGTCGGACAAGGACAACACGGAAAGACCGAATGTGAACTAGCATCGGCTGTCCGGTCCTTGGGCTTCTTGAATAACTCTGAGTATGGGCTCATAACTTTTACGAGTTTGGACTAAGATCTTGGGCCGGGTGAAAGTTGAGGCCTTGGGCCATACTGTTGACCCATGTTCCAAGGCCCAAATGGGCTTGGGTATTATGGGGCCGTACACAATGCATATTTTCTAGTAGACATTTATAATCAAACAATATATTTATAAAGACTAAAACAAAAAATAACTTTCAAGTATAGAACAAATGAGAAATAGAACCTGATTTATATAAAAAGTATTGTTATAGTTTTACCGAACAATAACAAGTTTTTAGCAATCTCAACTTGTATAATTAAAGACTTATTCAATATTACTACTAACTGAAATATATATATATATATATATATATATATATATATATACACAAACACAAGATTAAATTTTTTTTTTTTTTTTTAAATTGAAGCACAAGCATAACAAAAATTTAAGCATAGCCATAACACAAGGCTTATTAATATGACCCACCCAAAAAAAATAAAATAAACACAAAGCAAATCCAATATATAACCCAAAAAAAAAAAATGCAGGCTTTATAAAAAAAATAATAAATTGAAGGCCCCAAATAAACGTGAAACACTGAAACGTCCCCAGGCAACCACATAAACAAAACCGGCCCAGTAGAAACTAGAAAGCCAAGTGCCCAAATAAATAATAGATACCTCAGTCCTCAAAACTCAAAACCTTGAGCAGTTGAGAGATGCAGAGAGCAAAGAATCAGAGAAAGGGGAAATTATTGTGTACTCCCGGAGTACCATAAATGTGTACTCCCTCCTCTCACATTAATGGTGGGTCCTACTAATTAAATTCATGATAGGACCCACCATTTATGTGAGAGGAGGGAGTACGCATTTATGGTACTCCGGGAGTACCTAATAATTTTCCCAGAGAAAGAATGAGAGAGGCAGTCCAGGCGGAGATTTGGAGAAACGTTGCTTGAGCAGTTGAGAGAGGCAAAGCCACGGAGGAAGCTTGCTTCAGCAGTTGAGCCAGCTAGGCAACCAACAACAATGGAGAGAATCAAAGAAAGAATGAGAGAGGCAGAGCAGAGAGGAAGAAGTAGAGGGAACGGTAAAAATTTTAGGGATTTAAGTTATTTTATTTGTTTTGATTTGTGATTGTTTTGTGGTTAATTAATCTCTTAGACTAGATTTTTTGTTTATTTTGTTGATTTTTGGTTTGTCTAGAGGATAATAATGTTATTTTTGGGCAATGATTTTTTTTAGAACCAATGTGTAACCAGATCTACCAAAATTTTTATTTTTTGGTTAAAAGGATGTGCTGGATATTTTAAATTCATCTGAAACCTTTTTTTTTTTTTTTTGCCCCTACTACCCTTTCTTTTCTAAAATTTTGGGGCCCCCTTCCACTTGGGGCCTTAGGCAATTGCCTAATTGGCCTAGTGGAAGAGCCAAACCTATCAGTATTGAAAATATTGTCACAGGTATCCATAACAAGTTACAGCACTTCAGGCAACACCAAATGTTGCATGTCAAGTGACAAGGAAACACACCAGCTCACAACTTGGCACACCATGCCAAATGACTCGATAACTTTGTAACTTGGATAGAAGAAACTCCATCTTTTATTGAATCTGTAGTGATTCAGGATGCTTTGTTATTTTCTTGTTATTAATAAAACTCACGTATTTCTCATCTAAAAAAAAAATTGTACGTGCGAGGTCATTAATCTTAATTTGGAATCTATATTCTGATACTTTTGTTAGTCACCAAAGTGACATAACTGGAATGACATATAGCTAACAAGTCAAATAAGTGAGATTAATAATTATTGACTTTGCAAATTGCAATTCTTTGATCACGAGAATATTAAATTGGCCTAAAGGTGCACAACTTCTAAGTGATTAATTAATTGAATAGAATAATTTATGAGTATTCATGGTTGAGATTGGAATGGATGCTCAAAAGTAATGACCAACTTAATTATGAATATTTTATTGATTAGTTCTTTTAGGTGACCATGATTTTTGAATAGTTTACCATAAGGATAACCCAAAGGTGGATCACAATCATATTATTCATTGTTTAAACATGTGTTTCATTTTGGTTTATTGTTCCTTGAATGATAACTCTTAGCACTAATGTAATGAGCATAAATTATTGTTTACGCTTCCTAAGATTGACACTGTTAAAGAATCACTTAGTGCCCCTTTTTATATACTTTCAGACGGTAAAAAGCGCTTTTTGAAACCAAATAAAATAAATCAGGCATTTGGTAATGTTTCAAAACTTGATTTCTCAAAAAAGCTCCGTTTTGAAATGTAAAGAATTGAGTCAAAACGTGCGGACAGGTTTGAAGAGCTTTTGCAAACGCAAAAGCGCTTTTGATCAATATTATTGTTGGATCTGAAGGTCATTGAAAACCCAATTTTACCCTTTGATAAATCAAGGCAAATCGCCATTTGCAGCCCCAAAACCCTTTGATAAATTAATTGCTACAAAGACCACACAAAAATAGCATTTAGCCCAGGTTCAATTCAATAACAAATTTCCAAATCCAAACACACAAAAAATCTATAAAAAATTCCCAAATCAGCTAAGGAAAAAAAAAAATCCCTTGCAAATCAGGATTCCTCAAAATGCAAAACAAAAAAAAAAAAAATCAAAATATAGCAAAATCTTCCCTTATGCAGTATCTTCCTTTCGTTTGCTTTGCTCTGATCCAAACTATAGTCAATGACAAACGACAGGCATACGTAAACCCCGATTTAAAAGGTTGTCTCTCTTGCCTTTGTCATCCGTCAGCGATCTGTGTGTCTGTGTGTGAGAGAGAGTGAGAGAAAGAAAGAGAAAGAGCTTTTAGCTTTTGTTATGTTCTAGAATCTTGGAGCGGACGAAATGGTAGTTTGGTGGAGATGAAAAGCATAAAGAAAAGTCAAAAGTGAAGATAAGGAAAAGGTAAAGAATACGTGTGTGGAGGAGAAAAAAAGAGGAAAAAAAATATAAATAAATGTGTGGATGAAAGAAAAAGAGATAAAGAGAAAAATAAAATAAAGAATAAGAAGTTAAAACTAAGAAATGCTATTATAATATTTCATAATATTTTCACAATAAATTTTAAGTGATGGGTTGTTACTAGCTAATACTAGTAAAAATCATAATAATTTAAGTGGTATGTTTAAATTAAAATCAGTAACAATTTACCACATATGATTTGTTGTAAAAAAATATTATAAAAATATTTTTACAACAAATTTTAGTTAACAATATTTTTACAACAAATTATTATTGTTATTGTTATTATTATTATTATTAAGTAGTGTTTTTTTTCGTAAATATTATTAAGTAGTTGATTTAAGTATAAAATAAACTCACTTATATATACATTGTCTTTTTTGGTAATTTACAACTCAAATTGCTACTTTTATAAGTGCTAGCCAAACATTCAGTTTTTTCAAAAAATCAATTTTTAACATTTTTTACCAAATACTCAGTTTTAAAAAAAAAAAAACTCAATTTTATATCGCACTTTTTAAAACCCCCACTTTTTCAAAAAGCCCAGTTTCAAAAAACTGAACCAAACTCACCCCTACTAATGCGAAAGAATATTTCAAAACTGCTGACAAGTTCCTTATGGGGACACTAATGACTAAACTTACCACCATGAAATTTGATGGTAAGTGTGGCCGAGATGCATGAGTATGTCCTTGAAATGATAAATTTGACTACTCAATTAAAGACTCTAAGAATGAATGTGGATGAGTTTCTTTCTTGTTCATTTTATATCGAATTCTTGCCTCCTTAGTATGAGCCATTATGAATGAAATATTGATCAATTGACCAGTGTGCTTAATCAAGAAAATGCAAGGCTTAAGCAACTTGAACATCATTCAGTTCATCTAGTAAGTCAAGGAGCATAAAGGAATTGAAGGAAGTCTAAAAAGGGCGTAAAGAATGGACCACATAAGTCTAATAAGCCTAATGACCCTAATGTATCTCAACTCTCAAGTTCACAAGAAGGAAAATGGTAATGATAAGTGTCACTTTTGTAAAAGACAGAAAACTATCAGAAAAATTGCCATAAATGTTAATGTGGCATTTGGTACGGGGTAATATTTTAGGATTTCTAGAAATGTTTAAAGATTCTCATATTTAGTTACAAATTACGCCAAGGAATTAGATGTTAGGGGAATCTAGATTCCCTCCTTAAACCACTCTCAGTAAGAATGTGATTCCCTTTAAAATAGGTGGGTATCTAGATTCCCAAACTTAAAAGAAATTTTATTTTTTATAAATTGACAATTTTAACCCATTTTCTTTATCATTTAAGCAATTAAGATAAAATATAAAATAAATCATCAATATTTTCTCTTATCTTTATCTTTTCTCGCCAAAACAACATAAACATGATAGATAACTCTGTTAATATATTTTTTAACAAAGTTCTATTTAGATTTTACATGTGGAAAAAAAAGTTTGAAGAGGGCCCTTCATTATTGTCAGGTATTCACTTTTACTCTTGGTTTTGTTTAGTTGCTAGAAATATAGATCTGGATTGGTGGCTTCATATGTTTTTTTTATTTATATATATATATATATATAGATTAATGGCTTTGTTTCTAGATTCATATGTTAGACTACAATTTTAATGAATGTGTTGCTAATTAATAGTTTATATTTTGTTTTTCATTATTTATTTAGAGGAATATATTTTTTTGAAGGACTAATTAATAGTTTATATTTTTTTTCATTATTTATTTAAAGGAAGATTTTTTTTAAAAGACTTGGTAGTTCACATTCAAATCTAACGATAGAATGAGAAAAATAAATAATTCATTTAAGATTCCTGGGAATAAACCAAACATTATTATCTCACATTCTTAGAAATCTTAAGAGATTCCCAATGAAACCAAACATAGGAATAGCAACATTCCTAGGAATCTAGATGCCAGGAGTAATGTGGATTCCCTCATACCAAACGCTACCTAAAGATTTTATTTACGTACGTTTCGAATCAAACCTAACTGAAATTCCTTCTAATAATTTCAACATTTGGTTGAACCATTCTACCTAAATGATCTTCTATACCATGTTTTACACTACATTAATCTTTTTTATTCTTTTCAATGATGTGTTAGTAGTTTGGTAATTACTTGGATGTGAATTTAGTAGCCATGACTGAAATGATATGCTCTAGTAGTAATAACTAATGCACGCAATAAAAGAGTGGTTACAAATTACTGTAGTTGTCAGTCGTTAATCAGAGACAATTTTCCCCGAGTTCTGCCCATGATTGAGAGAATTATCCAAATCAATGTTGCATACGTAGGTCCCGCATAACAACTAGCAAGGTAGAGACTTAAAAAACAAGCTTCAATAATATTGCATGCGAATAGCGACTTCGATGGCTCAATTCTAACCACCATATACATTCCCTTCTTACAATTGTTGGACCCATTAGTTGAAATGACGAGGATAATTTAGTTTTGACACATTTGCAGCAATAAATTTTTTATGTGATCCATGATGTGCAGTTCATGCATTTATAGAGGGACGATCTCTTCATTTGTTACAATAGACAAGTAACTATTCGCATGATCAATTGGGATCCACCATGACTGATCCTTGTTCCCATGATAAAAGCTCTTGGTAAAATTACCTTTGCACAGTTGCTTTTGAGTACAATTGTACAAACCAATTTTATGCCCGCTTGAAGTAATTAAACACTACTCGAGGCAGAAAATGCATGCAAGGCAATGACATACTTATAAGCATGAAGTAATAACCGCTGGATTCCGAGAATGAGAGAATCAATATTTCTGGTTTTTTTTTTTTTTTCTTATTTGATAGATAAGTGTGCATGTCTTGTGTGAGAGAGTGTTTTTCTTATTTATACATGGATATTAGCAATAATTCTTTTTTTTTTTTTTACATGTGTCACACTATAATTGCTTTTGTAATGACCAAATTTGGGTCCCTAGCCCAAAAAGGTCGATGGATTTAGGCCCAAAAAATCCAAAATAATGAATTTGTAGAAAGTGAGTTGGAAAACTAGGATTTAGTGAATTAGACAACAAGTAAAGTAGATCTTAATGACAAGAGAATGAAGATAGACAAGTTTAAACTAAAAAAAATCGTCCTCGGCACAATTCAAGGAAATCAGTTCTTATATATTGATTCTCAAATTTAATTACAAATTCAGTTCTTGATTGCTACAATATTTTTCTCTCAACTTCTCGATCCCCTCTCCATTGAGGGTTTCTTACCTTATATGGTTCTCTTTAGACGATCTTGACCCTCCACTTGAGTGCTTGTCCCGTCGGACACCCTCACAAGCCTTCTATAAGTTGGGGCGACCAAGGCTCCACATAAATGCAGTCAGAGAGTTAGCTATAGAGCATTCAATGCGGTGGTAGCAACTTTTTCTTAGATATTTCTCAACTCCCATTTTGTCCAGCACGTTCACAGTGCATATCCTTATCAACAGAACTTCCTAGAATATCACTCTGGATAATAGAACTCATTTTCTGACCCCTCCTTCGTTTAGTTGAGGAAATCCTCCTCCTTGACCTACCTCTCTCAACCTTTACAGCCATAGCTTGCTCGTGAAGTTCAAAGTCTTACTCTTTCCTTATTGTTGATCTATTCTCAAACCATTATACCTCCTTAGACAAGACCCAAGGCCCAATAGGTATTTGGGCCTGCGTCCCCACAACTCTAATTCCATAAAATTTGCCCAATATTTGATAGATAAGTGTTTGTGGAGTGTGGCTCTTTGGAAAGCAATTGTGGGGTTTAAGTTTCCAAGAAAAAGTTTCACACACATATATTTAGATTATGCTAGAACATAATTTTATCTTAGATAAGGGTGTGTAGCTAATCCACCCAAACCGTCCCAATCTAAACCCAACCCACTGGGTTGAATCGATTTTTAGGGGTTGGTAAGTTGGGTTGGATTGTGAATTTTTTTACAATGGGTCGGGTTGGTTTCTAGTCATAAGATTCATAAATCCGCCTAACCCGACCCAACTCACCTATATTTAATATATATTTAAAATTTTGAAAATATATTTTTTAAAATATATTATACAATTTTTTTATTTACTTGTTTGCCATTTTACTAAATAAAATCAAAATTCTAAGTTTTACTCGTATAATTTATGTTGGTTTAGTGTTATGTTTAAAATTATTTAGTTAAAAATTTGCTCTTATTTTTTGTAATGTTGTCATTTTAATGCTCAATTTAATAATAATAATAATAATACTAGTAATTAAAAAAATTGTCCAATCCATGAGTCTATCCCAATGGTCCTGATCTACGTAGGTTGGACATGGATAGAATTAAACCTCTGTAATGGGTTGGATTAGATTTTTTTTTTTTTTTAACTCATCATAGTCGGCTGAGTTGAAAAAAATTACTCAACCCAATCTATAGGCACCCTTAAATTCTCAAATCAGAAGAAACCTCCAGTCTCTATGATCAATGTTGATCAGATAAGTACTGCTAATTTAGAGGAGTGTGAGATTGGAATAATACCAATTTTTGGACTACCAATAGAAGAAAAAAAAAATACTGTTGCGAAGTAACCATCAACTTTCACATGCCTCCGACGAATTGCTATCACTTAATAGAATTGAACCTCTGTTATAGGTTGGATTAGATTTTTTTATTTTTTTTTAACTCATCATAGTGGGTTGAGTTGAAAAAAATTCCTCAACCCAATCTATAGGCACCCCTAAATTCTCAAATCAGAAGAAACCTCCAGTCTCTATGATCAATCTATAGGCACCCCTAAATTCTCAAATCAGAAGAAACCTCCAGTCTCTATGATCAATGTTGATCAGATAAGTACTGCTAATTTAGAGGAGTGTGAGATTGTAATAATACCAAGTTTTGAACTACCAATAGAAGAAGAAAAAAAAAATACTGTTGCGAAGTAACCATCAACTTTCACATGCCTACGACGAATTGCTATCACTTAATTAAGGCCTTGCCAATTGTTTTCTTTGGCTCTCGTTAACCGCCAGTAAAAATTAATAACAACCAACACTATCACATAGGAGATCACGTGAAGCAAATTGTTTTTTAGGCTTAGCAGTGATGACTAGTCATGATGCTTTATTATTACTACTCCATCCATCATGATAAGTCTTGTTGATTGTCTGGGGCCACAACTTTTTTTTTTTTTATCAATAATAACCTTCTTCTTACTGTATCTATCTCTCTCTCCCTTGCTATAAATGTCCATATGTGGTTATTGAAGATAAAGAGAGTTAAGAGAGTAAATATATACTTGATACTACCATGGCTCCCATTGCTGCATTATTCTTGAGCTCAGTTCTTATATTTTCAGTGTTTTCTCCAGTGAATTCACTTAGCTATAATTACTACGAAAAAACATGCCCTCATGCTGAATCAATCATTGCTTTTGCTGTCAAGACTGCAACGTTGAAAGACAAAACAGTTCCAGCAGCACTACTCCGGTTGCATTTCCATGACTGTTTTATCAGGGTATCAATATTACAAGCTTTTTTAATTACGTACCCCACATATTATAACTTGTTTATTTTGTTTTATGATTATATGTTTTCACTCATCGTTTTTTTCTTTTTCAATAGGGCTGTGATGCTTCTGTGTTGCTAAACTCACATGGGAGCAACAAAGCAGAAAAAGATGGGCCACCTAATCTTTCCTTGCATGCACTTTATGTCATTGACAGTGCAAAAAAAGAACTAGAGACTTGGTGCCCTGGCGTCGTCTCATGCGCTGATATTGTAGCTCTTGCTGCCAGGGATGCCGTTGTCCTAGTAAGACATATACCGCAAATTATTAAAGCCTAAATAATATTCTCTCTGTCTCAATTTATTTGTCATGTTTGAAAAGTCAAATTTTTTAAAGGAATATCATTTATTATCTTGTCTGTCTTATAAAAATGTATAAGTTTACAAAACTGCTGAAATAAATTTACCAACTTTTTTTTAAAAGAGTTATTCTTAATGAGGCAACTAAAAATGTACTCCAATTAGATTGATTTATTAAATATTTGTTAGTTTTGTTTTTAAATAGTTTTGAAAATAAAATAAGGGTATAATAGGAATATTAGTAAATTAATTAATTTTATTTTTAGAAACATGACAATATTTTGGGACATCTCAAAATAAAATAGATTACAAACAAACTGAAACAAATGGAGTACTATACATATCTTGTTACATACCCATAAAATGTATAATTTTCATGTATTTTATGGATGTGTGTAATAAACTTCAAAATCTTGACTTGAAATTACGATTTCAGTGCATTTTATGGGTGTATAAAATTCTGTGTGATAAGATGTATATAATATACACCGCCATTATTAAATAACTTGTACATGGAAGACAAGTACGTAATTGCAAGGGATTTTTAATTAATTAACTATGAATACCTCATAAAACATATATTTTTTCTTTTTTTCTTTTTTTGTCCTGATGATATATTGAAATTTGACTTATAGTCTGGAGGTCCAAGTTGGGATGTGCCAAAAGGAAGGAAAGATGGAAGAACATCAAAGGCTAGTGAAACAGTCAAATTGCCAGCTCCAACCTTCACCATATCTCAACTGCAACAAAGCTTCTCTCAAAGAGGTTTGTCCTTGGATGATCTAGTGGCTCTTTCAGGTAATTTAAATAAACGTCCCTCACTGCAATTATCATTACATATTACACTAACCTCAACAGAAAGTAACAGTGCCTATCTACCATGGTATATATGTAATGTAGGAGGGCATACTATAGGATTTTCCCACTGTTCATCCTTCCAAAAGAGAATTAACAACTTCAATGCCACGCATGACGCCGACCCCTCGATAAATCCAGCCTTTGCTGCAAAGTTAAGGGGTGTTTGTCCCAAAAACGGTAAGTCAAAGAATGCCGGTACCACCATGGATCCCTCTTCAACAACCTTTGATAACACGTACTACAAGTTGATCCTCGAAAAGAAGGGCCTGTTCTCTTCGGACCAAGCCCTGCTCAGTAATCCAAAAACGCAGAACTTGGTTAAAAAATTTGCCACTTCAAGGGAAGCTTTTAGCAAGGCCTTTGTGAATTCTATGATCAAGATGAGCAGTCTCACTGGTGGACAGGAGATTAGGAAGAATTGTAGGGTGGTAAATTAATAGTTTCTTAGCCTAGTCTATTTTAAACTATGATAGCTTCGTAATAATACTAATATATCAAATGGGCTGGCAATTCCTCGTTTCCTAACTCAAACACCCCCCCCCCCCCTTCTTTTCTTTTTCTCCTTTTTTAATAGAGTTGTATGTTCCAAATTAGAGAAAACCACAATTATGTAGCAATTTGCAATAATAAATTTCCAGAATATTAGTATCATACATGAACGTATCCAAAAATGAGCACATCTGTCAACTAGCATTTTCATCAATAGCTGCCACTGATTTTTTGTGGTTGTTGGTTGTTGTTGTTGTTGTTGTTGTTGTTGTTGCTGTTGTCTGTCTTTTTCAAGCGAAGTAAAGACAAATCTTCCATTCATGGGTAAAGGAGTGATCTCACCTACATCTTTGCACTCTGAACTTGGTTAATAACTTAATATGCAGAGGAACTGCCCTATCCATAAAAGAGGTCCAAAATAAAATCAGAAACATTTCCTTGTCAGATGAGCTCATGTTTCTAACAGCTGTTTTAAAAGGTAAATCAAACTCCAAGAAAATTTAAGCTTTCCGCTCAATATTAAGACATAGTATTGACAAATTAATACCAAAGCTACAACTAATGTATTGATTTCCTCAACAGGCAGGTATTCCCATATGTTCCACTCAAGTCAGTGAAAAGCAATAATGAACTTGAAATAATGTTTATCCCTTCCATTAGACTACAACATAAAGCCAGATTGCAACTCCTCCAACAAACATTTGTGTCAGAAATCACAGTTAATCTCATCAACTATAATGTGAAAGCAAAAGCCATAAAAATAGATTCCAAGGGTGAGATGAACCATAATCATCAAGAGATGAACCACATCATCAAGCCACAAAGGCGGAAGTTTTGTATTGCACTGGGAAGCATGAATTTTAATCCAAATGACCATATCAGAAAATTCCCTATGCTAATGCCATTGGGTACCTAAGGCTGTAAATTGTTCAGAACAATCTCTGCCAATTGAATGTTGCCACTCAGACCAGAAGCCTTGTCAGATGGCATCAATGAAAAGCCATCAAGAAGCTTTATGCACTTCAACCCCCATTTTGCCATCAAGAATTCTATAAGATGATGCCCACTGCACATAACAAGGAAAAAAAAAATGAAAAGAAAACGAATAGTTAAATATACACACACGTGCACATTATCCATAACAAAATTAAATCAAACCCAAAGCAGATACAAAAATACCTTCGATTATGATAAGTTGTTATGAAGACTGACTCAGGAGAATTTTGGAGCAGGAATTTCACGGTGGCAAAGAGGTCATCAAAGGCTTTCCGACACAGATGGAAACCATATTTCAGTTCACAGTTCAAGAGAAAACAGATTAAAACATAACACAAAGCAAATATCCTACCGCTTGTGTCATACAATACATCCGCCCCAAGAATAATCTTAGGTTGTAAACTGAATATAGATGCATCCCAAACTCCCCAAGTCATTCCGAGTACCTACAAAGTAGTACTCAATCTCCTGAAAAGTGACTCAAAAGGCCAAATATATTGTAAAGATATATGTCAATATCATGTGTGTAGATGAGAGCGATTAAGCATGGGATCAAGAAAATAAAGTAAAACATAAACAATGTCTGTCTTTTCAACTGGAGGAAATTTCATTCTTTCACACAGAGGAACTATGAGAGCTGACATAAATACGTAAAATAGCAGCGATAGTATTACATTACACTTGAGTTTATTCAGGTCACACACTCTTCTCATGTTGTCTATCACCTGTAGATCAAAAACAATAGGACTATAAGAGATTATTAACAGAATGTATTAGGAAAAAATTATTTCTTAGCCAGGGCATCAAAGAACATCTCGCTAAGAAAATTCATGTAGCACACCCCATATCCCGAAAGTTCCTTACTGACTGGCTCCCCGTATCCATGTCTGCATAGCAATCATTATTTAAGTAGAAAGTTTTTCTTGTACATATTAATGCAAATTGTTTCCAAATCATGGGAATCTCTCCCTTATGGCCTAAACTGACTTCTCCAAATCTTAACACAACAACAACAAGATATTATTTGTAACAAGTAGTTTTGTTGGTTGGTTAATTGGTCACATTCTAATAAGTACCTTGTGTCAGAATTAAGAAATTCTATGGCTCGAATTCTTTAGTATTCTCTTATTTATTACCTATGTGTACTATTTAGGCAGAGTACCATCACCCATTGTTACTAAAATGATTCGAATTAGACTAAATCAATGAACTTGATGCATATTGGCAATTACATTAGAATTCAATTCTATCATCATTTGAATGTCATTTTTCCACAAAAATTTCGACCCAAATGTCGGTGTGGGGTGCGATGAATGATTACATTAGTCACCATAATTTCAAGCCAAAAAACAAAACAAAAGTAAATTTAATAAACGCATCCATTGTTAATAATAACAGTTATGAACGATTGCATTGAAAATCAATAACCTCTATACTATTGGCGTCATCTGTGAGAGTGACGTCAGCACCCAATTTCGCGGCAACCAAACCGGGCAAGCAAGTTCCGGCGCCAAGCTAGAACACCCAAAATTTACAATCACATAAACCACAGTAAAAAAATTTAACCCAAAAAATGATTTTCCATTACAGAAATTCTGAGTACCTCAACGACGCTAGCCCCGGAAAAGCGCAATCTCTGTTGCCAAACATACTCGGCGAGGACGATACTGCAGGGCCACACAAATAGGCCGTAATCTTCTTTCATATTCTGACTCGAGAAACAAAAAAAATAAATAAATAAGGGTTTCAATTTTCACATCTAGTACTCAATTTGTTTTTTTTTTTTTTTTTTTTAAATTGCTATTAAAGAATTAGAAAGAGAGATGGAGGAACCTCGATGATGGAGATGGAGAAGACCGGTTCGGCAGTATCATCGCCGAAATTATGCCGAGATATCGTCGTCATGTTGGGAATGGCCGGTTCTTCTGAGTCACTGCCCGCCATATCGTCTCCGATACACGGCGATATTCAGAACAGAACTCGCCAGACCGGTAGGGACAGCTAGCAAGGTCTCTTGGACTGCAGTTTCTACTCTCAAGACCGTTACACGAGGCCTGTGGCCCATTATTTTTTGGGGTTTTGGTCGGGCCAGGCCCATTAATTTTGGCTCTTTATTTTTTTAGTTTTTTTGTCGAGCAGGGCTCACGTTTGTATACGGACTACTTGATTTTTTTTTTTTTTTATATATATATTTTTTGAAACTATGACTAAAATATTTTACCTTTTCAAAATTCTATGTATTTTTACTATGAATAAACTGATTATATCATTAATAAGTTACAAATAATAATTTAATATCATGAACCTATTGACAAATTTTTACAATCTAATTTTAAATCCTTATAATTATATTTTTAGACAAATATATATATAGTTAAATCGAGTCTTCATGTCCACGAGTTTGTTCATGAACACATTATTATGTTTGAACGTAACTCATTCAGTAATCAAGCCTAAACTTAAGACTTGAAGTTGATTTGCTTTCTAGATTAATAAACATAAACAAACTTTTTTTAAGCCAAAAGCTTGGTTAATTTTCTGGCTTACTTGGGGAAAAATGGACATCTATTCCTAATTTACAAATTATGCAGTAAAATACCTCTATTTTGAAACTATTTAGCAAAATACCCATGTTTCTTAAACTTGATTTTAACAAAATTGAGTTACAGGTGGAACTTGACATTAGCAATGTTGAGTTTTATGCCTATTTTGTCACTTAAATTTTAAAAAAAAAAAAAATTTAAGTGAAACTCAACATTACTAATGTCAAGTTTTACACATAACTCAATTTTGTTAAAATTGAATTTTAAAAATAGGAGTATTTTGCTAAATATTTTCAAAATATGATCATTTTACAATCAATGACAAATGCCATTTTTCCGTCTTACTTGTAATGAACATGAATCGAGAAGAATTGAGATGGGAATATGGGATAGAGACTAGGGCCTTGTTTGGATTTTCCTAAATTGAGTTAGCAAATCCCAATTTTGTTAACTTATAACCCAAAATCGCTGGGGCCCACGGGTTGATGCTTGTTTAAATGAATTTCCAAACCATTAACTCAATGATGATATCTCATAATTTTGAATGATGGGTAAGCAATTTTGGAAATACAGTGAGGATGTTTTCAAGTTAAGAGTTTTGAATTATCAATGACAGTTTTGTTAATTTCCAGCAAACACAAATCCCACAACAGTGTCTCGTCCCATCACTGCAGGCTTTTGTGAGCAACAGATATTTTTCCTCATTACTTTCCCAACCACCAGACCATACTCTTCTTCATCACTTTCCCTTTTCCCTTCTCCCAAACCCACAGCACAAGCACAACCCAGTCCAAAAGCATTCTTGTAATCCATCCGGAAATCTTTTGCTCTAGGTCACCGATTCCATTTTCCAGTGAAACCCAAACGCTCCCCCTCCACCAATTTACATGCCTGAAGCTGCTAGGTTCTACCTTGAATGAACCTTCGGTCTTCTTAAGGTGGGATGAAGGTAGCAACAATCGGTTCTGATGGAGAAAAAAGGGCAATGTATAGGACTTCTTGGAGATGTGAAGGTCAATGGTTTGGGTGAAAAGAAGTTGCAAATAACAAAGGAGTTGTGGAGAGAATGGAGAGAGAAGCTGGTGAGATTTTGTGGAAAGGACGTGAAGAGGAGAGAGGTATTATACGCGAGTAATCTATTGCCGTTGTAGTGCTTTTGTAATGCAATCAATGCTATGTGGGACCTAGTAAGTGACAAAAAGATGGGTTTTTGAATTTGAGATAATTGTGAAAAGCTTTAGCCAAACAAGCATGAGAGTAAGTTATGGATTTTATTGAGTTAGAGTTATGAGATATTGGGATATGAGTTTGAGTGAGGGGATTTGAGTTATGAGGATTGAGGAATAAGCGAGTGACAAACCAAACAAGAGCTAGAGGATCCTATCAGATCAGATAAGATCAACCGGACTGCAACAATTAATCAGTCAATGCACCGTAAATGGTGGTGGGTGGGGCCATTTGTGTAAACCAAATGCAAATAGCAAACGTACCTTTACACGTCGCACCCATGCAATCATTATCCACTCCTCGATATGAATATTTTTCTCTTGGGCTTTCTCGAAACTCGTAACCCACCCATTTTTGTTTTCTCTTCCTCTCCCTCAAATTCAATCCTCACTGAGAGAGAGCTAAGAACTTTGAAGCTTTTGAGAATTGAGACCATGGCCTTCGCTCACTATAGGCTAGCCGTTCCAGTTGAGTCCTCAAACCACCCCAAAATCTCTGTTCTGAACTCATCTTTTTCTCACTCTCACTCTCTCTGTTTTGCTCCTTCATCGCACCGATCCAAATCTCCCAACCTTTCCATCCTCCCCACCTTTCGTAAAATCGGACATAAAGGTAATTCCCTCATCTCTCATTTCTGCTGCCTGTACTTTACTCTCCTCAATTTTTTGCCCATTTTTTACGTTCTACAAAATTATTAGGATTCTGATAATCAGAATTGAGCTTAAATTCAAATGCCTTATGGCCAAAATTACCAAAGCATAGAACGAATTGTTTGACGAAATTCGCTTTTACGAGTAGACAAACATCAGGACTGGTCAGCCTTGATTTGAATTTTCCGGATACATTATGGTTAAATATTTCGTTTAAATTCAAATGAAATTTGGATATTGTAGTACCAAATGATGCTACTATTTTTCTCTATTTGTTAAAAAGCTTTCTAGCATTTACAAACGTTAGAATTTAGATTAGAAACAGTATATAAATGAAGAATTCCGTGCTTGTGTAATCTTGTTGCTTCTTACAGAAATTGCAGTCAGCTTTATCATGTTAGTTGCTGCTGACACAATGTTTAACTGTTATCAGCTAAGAGTAAGCCGCAAGAATCTGAAGTCAATTTAGCTGCTGATGCCTTTACTAATTTCAAGCATCTTCTTCTGCCAATCACTGATCGGAAACCCTATCTCTCCGAGGGAACAAGACAGGTGAAATGGTTGCGTTTAAATTTATGATAATTTGAGCAGGCTCGATGTAATTTTAGGCCTAAGACAGCAACTTTAAGTGACGCCTTTTCTTTTATTTAAATAGCAATATATAAAATTTATCTACTTTTTTTTTTTTTCGTTTTATAAAAGTTTTTATCTAAATTTCTCTTCTTGCTTTTTGAGAAATAAAATTACTAATTAAGTTTTTTATTATATTTTGTTTATTGCTAGTAGAAAATTTATCAAGATTCTAGTTGTGTTAGAAAGAAAATGTTTTGGATGTGAATGCATTATCAGAAACTAATCAATTGATGAATTGACATATTTGCTCTGTGGCTGGGAAAGTAGATTCATTTAATAGGGTGACAAGGAGGAAATTATGTTAGAGCCATCAAATTAAGGGGAAAAGCATGGTTGGTGGATAGAAAATTAAATAAGGTGTTGGTCAATGATAGCTGCCTAGGGAAATTTGATTTTGCTCTTGTTGAGTTTATGAACCCGGGTATTTCTGGTTATTATGTTATGAAATTCAGTTCCTAAACCTTTTAAGTGCTTTAACTTCCGGGTGGATCAGCCTGGTTATTTTTAGTTGGTGCAATCAAAGTGGAATAAACATATTTCAGGTGTGCCTATGTTTAGAGTGTGCAAGAAGTTGACGCTTCTTAAGATGGACTTGAAGTGCTTCATTAGATAAGTTGAGAATAATGTCAGTAAGGTCTAGAAGGTTAAGAAGGATCTCGATGCAGTTCAAAGAGATTTACTCTCATGCACGTCAAATTGAGTACATTCAAAAGGGGAAAGAGAAATTCCATTATTATGTGTCTTTAGGGAAGCCTGAGGAAGCTTTGTTGAGACAAAAATCTAGGGTGTGTTGGATCAATTTAGGTGACCAGAATAGTTCTTATTTTCACAAATAAGTGAAATTGAGGACAACAAGGAATCAAATGAAATGGTTCTATGATACTGAGGGGATCAAGTTGGAAGAAATGGATCAGATTAAGAATCTAGTTTTGGGGTTTTATCAGAAGCTGCTGGCCATTCTGATAAGACTCCTGCTGGTGGCTTGGTAGGGAAGTTGTCTTCAAATTCTTGATATAAAATTCTTGAAGTGCAAATGCAGTTATTGCAACAGGAAGTTACAAATGATGAGATAAAGGATGTGCTTTTTTTTATTTATAAAAATAAAGTTCTTGGTCCAGATGGCTATAAATTGGTTTGATGTAGCTTATTTTAATTAAAAAAGAAGCTGGCCAAATGTACATTTGTACCTAGAAAAATTGGGTTTTAAAAAGCTGGACATGATCAAATAAGCTTTAACATTGACTAACACTTTGTTCAAATTTGTTTTCAAGATATTGACTGACATGCAGAAGGGTTGCTCAAGTGGATTTGTCAGCTTTTGTTAAACAAGCTTCATCCCAGCATGAAGATTGCTGACATGGTTTTCCTTGCTTAGGAGCTTGTGAAGAATTATCATAGGGATAATAAGCCAGCTAGGGGCACTATCAAGGTGGACATCATGAAGGCTTAATAATTCTTTAGATGGGAATTCATGCTTGGCATGCTGGTTGAAATTGGTTGTCCTCCTAAGTTTGTGGCCTAGGATAGAGCTTGCAGGACCTCTCCTAAGTTTACAGTTTGGTGCGATGGCAAGTGCCTTCCACCAAAAGCGACTGGTCATGAGTTAAAAGTTCAGGGAATCAGCCTCTCCAATAAATTGGGGGTAAGATTTCATACCATGACCTCTCCTAGGCCTTGCAAAAGTGGTAGCTTTGTGTACTAGGTACGACCTTTTATGAATAGTGAATTAGTGGGTTACTTTGATAGCAAGAAGGGGTTAAGGCAATGGGACTCCACTTCTCCCTATCTCTTTGTTATTGTGATGAATCTTTTTTCTATTATTGATGCAAAGACCCATTGAGAGTTGTACCCTAAATGTGCACTAAGCTCTAGCATTCTCGTTAATGTTTTGCAGACAATTTTTGATCTTTTTTGGCAGGCGTAAGGCATGCAGGATCTATTGCTTGAGGTTCTTGATGAATTTAAGATCTTGTCAGGCCTTGCAGCAAATGATAGTAAGAGTGAAGATTTTATTCTCTAGGGTGGAGTATGATTGTATAAGTTCAAGCAGCAAATTATTGATATATTTAAGTTCAAGGAATAGAGTCCGCCTATAAATATTTGGAGTTCCTTTGGTTTCAGGTAAATTGTCTAGATTGGATTGTAAGCCAGCAGTGGAAAGCAAATTACTAGTAGGATAAATTCTTGGTGCACCAAGCAGTTCACCTTTGCTGGGATGCTCCAATTGATTAAACATGTGCTATACAGCATTCAAGTTTATCGGGCCAATCTATTCATCCTACCTAAACACTGTTAAGCTCGTAGAACAGAAGCTTAATTCCTATTTGTGGAATGGTCCTGCTACTGGCAGTGCATGGGCTAAAGTAGAGGGCTGGGGAAAGAGGGTTGGGTTTGTGTGGACAAAGTATGAAGGAGGTTTGGGTTTGTTTAAAATCCATGATTGGAATAAATCTCTTTGCTAATGTTGGATCATTATGGTTGCTTGGGTCAAAGTGTATTTCCTTCGAGGTAGATCTTGTGGGAGGCTTCTGTTCCTTGTGAGAGCTTATGGGGATGGAAGAAAATTCTCATTATGAGAGGGGAGCCCAGGTTCTTGTTGAAGCTAATTCTGGGGAATGGGGAGAGCGTTTTTGTTTGGCATGAAGATGAGCCACTTGTGCAACAATATGGGAATAGTTATAGAATTGTGTATGATTCTAATAAAGGTTGTTTTGGTGTAAAAATGTCATGCATACTATTTGGATCAGGGTCCTTTTTTTGTATTTTATGGAGAATCCCTACTACTATTTTTTATTCTTGTTATTTGCATATCTGTTGGGTGCTTTCTTTTAGGAGTGTATTAATTTTTTTCTGGATGTCAATGTTTTAATTAATTGCATTGTCTAATGGAAAACAACAACAAAAAATTTATCAAGACATCATTTGTGAGATTCACCTAATTTTTCTGTTCTCTCTCTCTCTCTCTCTCTCTCTCTCTTTTTCTTTTTAAGTTTTTCATATCCACAATCATATGTTCAACCAAAAATTTATAATTAAAAATATTTACAAATAAAAGAAACGCTATCTAATACGTAAAATTACAGAGGGGCTATAATTGGAAAGGCAATTGTTTCTTGGTACAGATAAAAAGGGGAAATTCCCTACCTTTAATTGCCAGAGCAATGAACCTATTTAAAGTGGCTTGTATTGTACTAGAAAAGCCCATGTATGAACAAGGATTAAGTGTACTGGGCCTTTATCCTTTTTTTGGGTTCATTATGGTTTTTATTAGTTAGAATTTCCATGACTAGAATAAAAAAAATGAATTTTAAAACATAGAATAACAGAAGTTGATATTTCAAAGTCAACTTAGCAAAAAAAAGATATATGGATGTCTTCCTTTGTTTTATATAACAATCTCAAACATTTTGTTTGAGATTGTTATATAAATATAATATTTTACTTTAGGACAAAAGTTATCAGGTCCTCTCTTCCACTTGAGGATCTTTATAGGCAATTGCCTAAGTGCCTAAATGGAAGAGCCAGCCCTGAATTGGAGCTTTGAAGATTTGAAATAAATACTTCTATTGAAACAAACTGCATAATCTTTTACTGGACTCGTTAAAAGATTTGCTCATGATTATTTTGTTGCAATGTAGGAAGTCATCTGTATTGCATTATCTGGTTTTAATATTGATACAAAGTCTTCTAGGTTGCTTCTGTGCCAAAGCATTGAATGTACCAGTTATGAACCTAAGTTATGAACCTTTCTTTTTTTGTGAATTTTCCAGTCCTTTTGAATGTTGACCACACAGACTGTGTCATTGTTAGCATATGGGGATATTATACTAGTGATCAAGGTGGTATGATAAGCAGTGCCTTTCTGCTCCTCTTTTTTTTTTTTTTTTTTTTTTTTTTGTGGCAATGAAATTGGAACTGTGTTGGCAAGGACTCAAATCCTACATAATACTACTTGAAATGGAAATTTTTGAGAGAAGGCCCAAATTTTTCTGATATTGGAACTATAGAATTCTGCTGGCCGTATTGCTAACCACCATGCACAATATCTTTCATTAAAAATTTAAAACCTATGCTTTTCTTTGCTCTTGGCTCACTATTAGTTCAAATCTGTTCATAGGCTGTAGCAACTACTGCTGCTTTGGCAAAGAAGTATGGAGCTGACATCACAGTTGTTGGTATGTCAAGTGACCTCTTTTTGTACTGTTTTTCATATTTTAGGTGTCATAAACTAAGCTGTAGGAGAATCTTTTCTCTCTTTTGTACAGAGTCTTTTTAATGCGAGATTACAAGGAATGTAGAACTTTATGTTCTTTGCAGTTATTGATGAAAGGCAGAAAGAATCATTGCCAGAGCATGAGACCCAACTTTCTAGCATCCGCTGGCATCTCTCTGAAGGTTTGTATATGTTCTCAACATTTTATGTCAGTTTGGGATGGTTTCATTTTGATTTTACGATATTCTCAAAGGAGAAGTGGGAACTCTTTTTCATGCATAGAGTAGCCATTCGTATATATAACATTTTTACTTATCAAAAAAAAAAAAAAGAAGTGGGAACTCTTTCAAATGTATTTACAAAGTGAATGTACACACATGCATACAAAGTTGCCTCTTAAGTATTTTGTGGCTGGAATTTCTTATAGCAATGGTTGATTTTTATTTAAATTAAATGTATAGGTGTGTTAACTAGATCAAAACATGCATAAATCAGAACAACTGCATTGAAGGAAACATTAGGCAGCCTATCATAGCTTAGAAAGGGAACCTGTGAATTCCAAGATGGGTGCTAAAATTATTGAAAGTGGAAATGGGGCTGTAGGTAGGATCATCTTCTTGTGTTCTTGTCCATCTCTTTTTCTGCTCTCTCATTTACTGGGCGTATTAGAATTGGGCCATTTTTCCATTGGTTATTGACCAATTTAAATTTTTAGAAGTCAGCTTAATAAGCATGTGATTCTTCATTTTACTTTACTTTACTGATAGTATGCTTTTAGATTATTCAATTAATTATTCATTTATGTTTTCTGACTAGCTGATTATTTTTAACACCCATCATAAAATTGATAGGTGGGTTCAAGGAATTTAAGTTGCTAGAGCGACTGGGGGAAGGGAACAAGTCGACAGCCATCATTGGTGAGGTTGCTGATGATCTGAATCTGGATTTAGTAGTTATTAGCATGGAAGCCATTCATTCCAAGCATGTAGATGCAAACCTGCTGGCTGAGTTCATTCCCTGCCCTGTCGTACTTTTGCCTCTGTAAAATGTAGTGTTTCAAACCCTAGCAATTGCTGAAGCTTGCGTCACAACTCACAAACGTCAATTTTCTTCTGACATGGATTCTTTTGAATATCCAACTTGTTTAAATTTTGCCATTTAATTGCCTTGGATCTTTTGCAAATGGTCTCTCTTTTTCTACAAGTGCATGGTTGTGGTTGTGATTGGTGTAGGGATACTATGACAGTTCCAAGTGAAATGAATACATTGCTGCCTCATGAAACTAGGATAACCAATATGAAATCCTGAAAATAGGCAGGATGATGTTGTAAGGTCAATTTTAATTGTTTAGTTCAGGAATAACAATTTTCTTTTCCACCATTTACGCCTACCCCTGTGGCTGAGCCGGCAATACGCGTGGGCAGGGGGGTGTGGGGGTCGAATCCTCCAACCCCTAGAGGTAAAGAGTGGTCAGTGTATTACGTTTTACTATGGTTGAGTGATAGTTCATTAAGGTTGTCAGTCTCCTTGTACCTAACTCATCTAGGGCAACCAAATTGCCAGGGATTTGACCCGAGTCTCTGTAGTGCTCTTAAAGTCTTAGTCAATAAAAATTATGATTTCTTGGAAAATTTGTGATGAAGTTCTTACATATATGAACTTTGTCTGGTTTGAAAATTTTGCCAAGGAGTATGGCCTCTGCATTTATTTATTTGGCTTAACTTACAGGAATTTCACTGAGTTGAGTTAGTTTGTAAAATCAACCTATGCCCTGGACTCGTGTCTTTAGATGTACATGTAGCTGCTTTTAGCTCTGCAATATCTGCTTTGCCACTTGTGGTGCCAGTATTGAATTACAAGACAACGACGCAGGTTCGTCATAACTCTCTTTAAAAGCACGCATAACTTGGTCCTAGTAGGGCCTGGTTTTACTCTACCCTTGCACAACTGCACTGCCCCTCGTTATGCTGTTGTGAGTAAGTCTATATGTGGATTCTCTGGTAGCTAAAGAAATTTCGGGAGGACTGATGTCAATTTTTATTCAGTTCAACTAGGACCACCGAATTCACAACAATATGATGACGTGTGTCGATTGTGATTGGTGAACCATCACTTTCACATGAACGTATTACTTTTTCTCCACCATTCACAATTGCACATGTCAGGATTATGACAAAGTTGTATTCACATACTTTCTTATTTTTATTGGGATGGTTGCTCACTTGCTCTACACTCTTCTTGTTGGATGCCTAGAAATGGATGTATTTATGGCATGCATCTATTACCCACGTGTATGTAATGAGACGGGATAAAATGCTGTACAAAAGGATTTTCAACGCAAGATTAATTTTGAACACTTAAGAGATTAGAGAGGTTCGCACCATGAAGTTTGATGGGAGTCAATTTGCTTAGCTTGGTCGATTTCAATTTTTATAGGCCTTTTGTTAACCAAAAGCTCAAAGAGATTAGTTTGATAGGGAGAGATTGGCATTGAAGCATGCGTGTTTTGTGCTTCGTTCATAGAAGTTGAAATGGATTGTTTCTATGATGAGACTGGAGTGGGCAATGGCTTTTTTAATGATTTTACAAGACAAATCTACCTCTTTTTTATAGTGGTTCTAGATATAGTCAAAATGCATGCCTTTGCCTTGAATTGTGGGGTTTTTTTTCTTTTTCTTTCTACAATGCAAGCTTTATTATTGAGTTTAGTAATCAATGGAATGGAAGAAAAGTGACTTCTAGTTTTGGTTACAAAGGGAAAAGTTCTTTTGTCCCTTAAATTTGATTGGTGTTATGACAAATCAAATGTTAAGTTGACTTTGGAAGTAATGAAGATAATTGGAAGCATTTAATGTCTATGGATGACAGCTCACATAGATGATAAACTTTTTTTATACGAGATAGAAATCCTACTCTCACATAATCTAAGTGTATTATATACGTGTGAAGCTGTCTCTTGGAAAATTGAAATCATCCCTTTGACTTGTTCTTGTAGTTGGACCCATTATGAGCTTGGATCATGAGTTGGATCACAACCCTGGTGAGTTTGCAACCCTTATTTTCTCATTTATAGGTGGTCATCCATTTTGTAACCTTTGTTATTCATGCCAAATTTGATTCACTTGGCGTTGATGAATAGCTTTTTGGGAAAAAAAAAAGAGTCATCAATTATGGTTATATTGCGGATTGAATGAAAGTTCTTGTAAAAAATTGATAATATAATTTAAGTTTTTTTTAATTATATTTCAAATTTAGTAGTATACTTAACATATTATAAAACTCAACTAGTCGAATATTTAATATATTTAGTATATTTTTCCCAATTATTGCCTACGTTTCCATGCAAAGTAATATGTAATTGTAAGGACCAGATTTGACTTGAATCCAGAACAAGAATGGATCCAGGCCCACATAGCCCAAACAATAAATTTATAGAGTGCAGGAGAAAAAGCTAGTCTGAATCTTGGGCCAAGATCTTGGATTATAGCGTTAGAAGGAAAGAGCTATACGCGTAATCCATACAAAAAGTATCCTCGGATATGCCCTAATGCTATGATTTTAGAATCCTCTAGTCTCTCCTTCCTTTCTCCTTCCTTCGTATTATATACTATGACTTTTTTGACCTTTTTCTCCATCCACGTGTGGATTAGGCGTTGAAAGTTCTTTTTCTCCATCTCTCTTACATTTTCTTGAATCTTCCATTCTTAGCTGTAAGGCTGTCTATTCACTGTTCAGGTATCACCTCCACATTAATGCGGCCAGAAGGTTAGCTGGGCGGCATTTAATGCGGAGGTGACAGTACCCTTAGATATTTGTTATTTCTTACTCTTATCCTTTATTTGATATTTTCCCCTTCATTTTGTTGTAAGGTTTATCTGAGGCGTTACTCTCAGTGACTGATAAGTTTACCAGATACCTCGGATAGAAGTTCCGAGGTGGCTATCGTCCTCGGACATGGTCAAATTCCTCACAAGTACTCTTTACCTCTCCTCGGAGGGTAATTTTATCTCTTCTTTTGTTGGTTGTCCTCGGATATTCTCTTACCCTCAGACTGGATATTGGGCATGACCCTTTCTTACGCAGTTTGTACATATGAGACTAGATATTGGGTCTGGCCTCCTCCAACGCAGTTTGAACACAGGGTACAATTGGTCCCCACAATAGCCCCTCAAAATCTTGCTTTTCGGCTCCTCGGGAGAAAATGAGGATTTTGATTCTCTCGTCGGATCTGCCTTATGATCTGGTTTTATTGGGTCAAATTGCAACAACACATGTTTATCTTCCTGTGACTCATCCCTGACTCTTCAGTGTCCAGGATGCGCCTTCATTTAATTTTGGCAACTCCTTTGTCTCTCACGTTCAACGGTTGGATGATAATCCAACGGCGGTTGAGCTTTCTGGGAATTTGAGCGGGCGAATTCCCGCTCCTAATTTTTGCGCCACTATAAATAGGCTTTCAAATCAGTTTCTTGTCACTTTTGAACGATTGCGCTATCCTAGAACCTGATACTTTCTTTCTTTCTTTTGCTCCTTTGTGCGTCTACAAATACCAAAATCCTGTCCGAGGACCATTTCTCACACCTGTAAGTCTTCCTAAACAATCTCCAACTCTTATTCCTTTTATTGTAAAATTTCCCCTATAGGACCTCTTAGAAAATGGGTAGATTTAGGGAGTTAGTTGACACCGAGGAAAAAATGAAGAATTTTAGGACTAAGTATAACATCCCTCCACATGTGAGCGTTAGGTACGCGGCATAGGGTGAATGGTATGATGAAAGAAAAACGAGCGAGGTTGTCATTCCTATGATTGCCTTCATAGAAGGAGGGATGACCATTCCCATGGGCACCCTTACTAGGAATTACCTTAGGTATTTTAGGTCATCCCCCACACAATGCGCGCCGAATATGTTTAGGGTATTAGGATGTATAGAAGCCCTGAACGAAAGAATGAACCTAAACCTGACCCACCACGATATAAACTGGATTTACAACCTTCAACACCTAAAAAATCAGGGATACTATTTAAAATCCAGGCAGGCAGAGGTCAGGATGATTCAGTGTCTCCCTGTATCTAACAAAGGATTAAAAGAAGATTTCCTAATCTTCTCTGGGCAGTGGCATGATGGCTTACCATGCCCAGTTAAAGAGGGTAAGCCAGGTGGGGAACTAATTTATTTAATCTTCATATTCAACTTTTCCTATTCTAGTATTCCCATTGTTATCGGCTGATACTAAAGTTACTCCTCATTGTCTCTACTGACATTGCAGATCCCCGCGCCACTACGCCATCGTTACGTTTAGTTAACAAAGCCAGCTTGGATAGAGTTCTCCGAGCTAAAATTTACGTCAACCCATCAGACGGTCAGTTAAGAGCAGCTCATCTCATCCTCGGCTACAACCCTATATCACATGTATTCCAAGCTCCTTCGTGCGTGATAAAGGCTAAGGATCCTCGGCTTCGCAGAATTAGCGTTGCTTACGAAGGGTTCATAGTCCCCCAAGGCATTCCTCTTCCAGAATACTCCCAGCTTACCGAGGCATTGCCCGTTGCCAGCCTCGCAGAAGTAGCTCCATCTTCTCCCCCCGTTTTTCAAGTAGAGAAGGAAGAAGAAGCTGAACGAGAGGAAGAAGGTTCTGTAGACCTAGCCTCGGCCACAAACGATTACGAAGCCTTCAACCAACCCACTCCATCACCTAACACTCCTGAGGATATGGGCATCCAGAGGAAGCCCCAACGCAGTTTCCAGGAATTATTGGAGAGCCAACCTGGAAGGGGGGAGGCTGAGAGGCCCACCCAACCAAAACTTCCTCCCCCCCTCCTAAATCTCCTCCTCGTGCCCCTCAGCCACCTCCTCCCTCTAGGGCTGAACAACCTAACCCTAAGAGGAGAAGGGAGCCTAAGGGCAAGGAGGTAATGGAGACTGGAAGGACTCGTTCTTCCAGTGAAGAAGAGGCCCATAGGCCAACGAAGTAATTAAAAATCAGCAATGCCCCCAGCCGAGGACCAGAGATGGGAGAGGTTCAGTAGCCTGAACCCCAAGCATGGCTTCCAGCTCCCATGCTAGGGGGTGAGCCTCTGACCGATGATGCATCGATCAGAGATTACAACGGGGGTATAGGCTGTCATGTGGCCTCGATGTTGGAAGAAACCCTCCTGCTCCCCAAAGACATGGTAGAGCTACGAGGACTAAGGAGGAACGAAGTCTTTCTCCAAGCCAAGCGATGTTTAGGAATGGTATGTATTGTTATTTTTTCAATTTTTTTTTTCTTTCTTCTTTTTTTTTCTTACTTGGCATAACCCTAATTTCGTGTTACTTGTGCGTATACACGTTATTACTCTTATATATTTTTTTTTTTTTGTGTTTGTTTTGTTGTTGTCTTTTTTTTTTTTAAAACAGGCTGTTCAAAGTACGTTCAGGATGGAAGAAATTTATCATTCCGTCGCACAGCAGCTGGATGAGGAGAGAAGAAGAAGGGTCTCTGTTGTGCAGACGTTGACCGTCGCTGAGAAGAGCAATGCTGACCTCAGGGAGAAGCTGAAGGTTGAGGAGCAGCAAAGGAAAAGCGCCAAGGCTGCTTTGAAGGGTGCTGAGACACAGGCCGAGAGCCAAAGGAAGCTGGCCAATGATATTAAAGGGCAGTTGGTTACGACCAAGGAGCAAATTGCAGCCTTTAGGCAGTAGCTGGAGGAGGCTAACAAGCTTAAAGACTTGGCCGAGAAGGCCAAACTGCAGGCTGAGGAAGACAAGCTCAAGGCTGAGAAGGAAAGAGACGAGGTTGAGCAACACGGCTACGATGTTGGCGTAGCCGAGACCGAGGACGCTCTACGAGCTGAGGTCCCTGCAGTCTGTCGTGCCTATTGCACCTAGACTTGGGAGGAAGCCCTCAACCAAGCTGGAATTGACGTCTCTTCTAAGCTAAGGAAGCCTGAGAACATTGTCTTTCCTCTGGCCTTGCAGATTTCTAATCAGAAAGATACAGCTCCTCCTGCTTCCCACCCAATCAAAGAGGCTCAATCTCAGCATCCTTCCTCAACCAGTCAGCAAGCCCAGGGCAGAGAATAAGAGACCTTAAAGGATTCTTCTCTGGATAAAGTGACTGAGGCACCTCAGCCTGAGGCAACTTCTCAAGACTTTGAGAAGCAACTAGCCTTGGTCACTTTACCTGTAGAAGGGTCTCTTAAGGAGAAGGAGAAAGAGGCCCCTCCTGAGGCAGCTGACCAGACTTCCAAATCCAAACTTCAGATTAAATTGAAGCCTTAGTTTTGTATATGTTTTTAAGATAATGATAATGACTGTACTTTCATCTTCTGTGCTTAAAGATCAATTTTGATAATGTATGAAACACTTTTCTTTATTTCAAGTAATACTTGTCAGCATTATTGCTTTACTTAACTGTATGATATTTACTTTGCTCTGTTCCCTGTTTACTTTCAAAACACGATACATTATCAAGGAACCAACATGCATTATTGAGGAACAAGATGCATTAATAAAACATAATGTTAATCTTTCAAAAATGTATCTCCCTTTTACCAAGTTCACTAATAAGTTTCTCAATTTCCAAGCAATATCACAACACTTAAACAATAAGCAGGATGTGAATATATTGAAACATACTTACACTTATTTGACATCCATGAAGTCAATCATGACCTATAAAACAGGCCAAGACTTGATCCAGAAAATAATAACTTATATTCAGGATCATGTTCTAAAGATTTTAACACAACATATATTCCATTGAATATATTCCTTAACACCGCAAGGACAATTATTTTTACAAGGTTCATGGTCCGAGGACTAGACACAGATGATTTTCCATTTCTCATTTTAAGAGATGTCCTGAAATATTAATTTCCACTAAGTTTGTGGTCCGAGGACCTGACATAACTTAATTTCTGTTTAATATTTCAATAGATGTCATAGGATATTAATTTCCACTAAGTTTGTGATCCGAGGACCTGACATAACTCAGTTTCTGTTTAATATTTCAATAGATGTCATAGGATATTAATTTTCACTAAGTTTATGGTCCGAGGACCGGACACAACTTAGTTTCTGTTTAATATTTCAATAGATGTCATAGGATATTAATTTCCACTAAGTGTGTGGTCCGAAGACCTGACACAACTTAATTTCTGTTTAATATTTCAATAGATGTCATAGGATATTAATTTCCACTAAGTTTGTGGTCCGAGGACCTGACATAACTCAGTTTCTGTTTAATATTTCAATAGATGTCATAGGATATTAATTTCCACTAAATTTGTGGTCCGAGGACCTGACACAACTTAGTTTCTGTTTAATATTTCAATAGATGTCATAGGATATTAATTTCCACTAAGTATGTGGTCCGAGGACCTGACACAACTTAGTTTCTGTTTAATATTTCAATAGATGTCATAGGATATTAATTTCCACTAAGTGTGTGATCCGAGGACCTGACACAACTTAGTTTCTGTTTAATATTTCAATAGATGTCATAAGATAAATGGAAGCAAGAAGAAACATAGTGTAACTTTTCTTATCAATAGTAATATCTTTTCAGATTATTTACATTCCAAGGATGAAGTACAGTTCTTTCATCTAAATCTTCTAAGTAATATGCACCTACTCCTGCTACTGAAGTAATGCGATACGGTCCTTCCCAATTGGGCCCCAATTTTCCCCAGACAGGGTTTTTAGTGTTTCCTACAACTTTCCTCAAAACCAAATCCCCTGGGGCCAATGGTCTCAACTTCACACTCATATCGTAGCCTTGTTTTAGCTTGTGTTGATAGTAGGCCAACTGCACCCTAGCGTTTTCTCGTCGTTCTTCAATTAGATCCAGATTCCTCTTTAGCAAGTCGTCATTTCCATCCGAGGTAAATGCGCTAGATCTCATAGTAGGGAAACCGTTCTCCAGAGGGATTACAGCTTCAGCCCCATACGTCATTGAGAATGGGGTCTCCCCAGTAGACTTCCGAGGCGTTGTCCTGTACGTCCAAAGTACGTGTGGTAGCTCTTCAACCCATCTTCCTTTGGCGTCATCCAACCTCTTTTTAAGTCCATTCACGATGACTTTATTAACAGCCTCAGCTTGCCCATTTCCTTGTGGATAGGCTGGAGTGGAATACATGTTCTTTATTCCCAGGTCAGAACAGTACTTCCTAAAAGCTTTGCTGTCAAATTGAAGTCCATTATCTGAGACGAAGATGTTGGGAACCCCAAATCGCGTAACTATGTTCTTCCAGACAAATCTTTTGACATCCACATCCCTGATATTGGCTAAGGGCTCAGCTTCGACCCACTTAGTGAAATAATCTGTGCATACCAGGAGGTATTTCTTGTTCCCCACATTGGGGAAAGGACCCACAATATCTAGGCCCCACTAAGCAAAAGGCCACGGACTAGACAGAGGGTTGAGCAACCCTCCAGGCTGATGAATATTCGGTGCAAACCTCTAGCATTGATCACATTTCTTGACATATTCCTGCGCCTCCTTTTGCATGTTTGGCCACCGATATCCTTGTGTAAGAGCCCTGTGAGACAATGACCTTCCCCCTGTATGACTTCCACAAACCCCTTCATGCAATTCCTCTAGAAGTGACTCTGATGCCTCTGGGTGCACACACAACAAATAAGGCCCAGAGAATGAGCGCTTGTACAATTTCCTATCCTCGGATAACCAAAACCGAGGAGCTTTCCTTCGCACTTTATCAGCTTCAGACTTTTCTTCAGGCAATACATCTTTTTCCAGGAACAGTGATATAGAATCCATCCAACTTGGACCCAGCGTAATCTGATGTATCCGTGGAGCACCCTGATGCGTCAGAGCTTGCGTATATAGGTCTTCCACCAAGACTACCTGAGGCAGATCCTGGGCCGAGGACGTGGCAAGGGTGGCCAACGAATCTGCATGGGTGTTCCCACTTCTAGGAACATGAGACAAGTCAAAAACTTCAAACTTTTCTTGTATACTCCTGACTTGACCTAAATATTCCTGCATTCTTGAATCTCGTGCCTCTAGGTCACCTCTTACTTGTCCCACAACCAGTTTTGAGTCTGAAAAAGCCCTTACTGCCTTTCCCCCCATTTTTTGAACCATCACCATTCCCCTCAACAAAGTTTTATACTCTGCTTCATTATTCGTAGCAGAGAAATTCAGTCTTAAGGATTTCTCGATGGTAATCTTCTCAGGGGATACCAGTACTAGCCCCACTCCTGATCCCCGTTGATTGGCTGCTCCATCAACATATAACACCCAAGGCGGTAGGCCCTGAATAGAGGCCACACCTACCAATCTTTCATCCACTGATTCGTCTCCCATTTCCACCTCCTCTGGACATTCAGCAAACTCAGCCACCAAATCAGCGAGCACCTGTCCCTTTATAGAGGTACGGGGCATGTACTTTATATCAAAAGTCCCTAGAATCGTACCCCACTTAGCTACCCTCCCTGTATAATCGGCGCTCCTGAGCACTGACTTGAGGGGAAGTTGAGTCAGAACGACCACAGTATGCGTCTGAAAGTAATGGGAAAGTTTCCTTGTGGCATGCACTACGGCCAGTATCGCTTTTTCTAGTGGCAGATAGCGCACCTCAGCCTCGTTAAGTGACTTGCTTACATAATAGACTAGCCGTTGTATACCATTGTCCACCCGTATGAGTACAAGGCTTATGGCATGTGAGGCAACGGTGAGGTAAGAAAAAAGGACTTCGTCCACCAATGGGCTAGACATTATAGGTGGATGGGACATGTAGCGTTTAAGCTCTTGGAATGCCCTGACACACTCCTCGGACCATTGAAACTCTTTCCATTTATGCAATAAAAGAAAGAAAGGTCTACACCTTTCTGCTGATCTAGATATAAATCGATTTAATGCTGCCATCATCCCAGTAAGCTTCTGGACTTCCTTTGGATTCCGAGGTGGTTGCAAGCTATTGATTGCTTTGATCTGATCTGGGTTTACCTCAATCCCCCTATGAGTCACCATGTATCCTAGGAACTTTCCTAACCCTACTCCAAAGGAGCATTTGGAGGCATTCAGACGCAACTTGTGCCACCTCAGGATTTCGAAAATGTTTGTAAGATCTGCTAAGTGCTCAGATACTAACTTGCTCTTCACAACCATATCATCAATATAGACTTCAATAGTTTTTCCCAACCGTGATTCGAACATTTTTGTCATCATCCGTTGATAGGTTGATCCTGCATTTTTTAGGCCAAAGGGCATTACTTTGTAGTGGTAGTTCCCCACAGGAGTGACAAAAGCCGTTTTTTCCTGATCTTCCGCTGCCAATGGTATTTGATGATAACCTTGGAAGGCGTCCAGGAAACGCATCCGAGGATGGCCTACTGTCGCATCTACCAATTGATCTATCCTCGGCATAGGGAAGGGGTCTTTAGGGCAAGCCTTGTTAAGGTCTGTAAAGTCCACGCAGACACGCCATTTTCCTGTCTTCTTCTTCACCACTACAGTATTAGCCAGCCATTGGGGGTAGAAAATCTCCTTAATAGCCCCTGCCTGTTTGAGTTTAACCACTTCAGTCTTGATTGCCTCCACGTGTTCACTCGAGGGGCGCCGAGGAGGTTGCTTTTTTGGAGTAGCTGAGGGATCTACATTTAAACGATGACAGATGAATTCTAGATTTAAACCAGGGGCTTCATAGGCGTCCCATACAAAAACGTCTACGTTTCTCCTCAGAAGCTCAACCAACTCTTCCTTCTCCTGTAGGGGCAGCCGAGCCCCAACCTGGAAGAATCTCTCAAGGTCGTCCCCTATAATCACCTTTTCTAGGTCCTCACAATTCATCTCGTCATCTGGCCCCCCGCGCAGTGACGATGAGGTTTTTAACTGCTATAAATCATTTTCTTTACTGGCTGAGGCGCCAGTCTCTGGTTTGTGCTGAATTGCCGCTATTAAGCATTGCCTAGCCATAGACTGGCTTCCCACTATCTCCAGCACTTGACCTTCAGAAGGATATTTTACTTTCTGATGAAGGGTGGAAGAAACGGCACCCAAGGAATGCAGCCATGGCCTGCCCATAATGGCCGTGTACGGGGAAAAGGCGTCTACCACGATAAAATCTACCTCGACCACATCCAATCCAGTTTGCACAGGCAGTCTGATCTGGCCCCTAAGGACAACCATCTTACCTTCAAAACTTACCAAAGGCGAGCTGTATGTAGATAAATCCTCGGGCTTTAAACCCAGACCCTTAAAGAGGTCAGGATACATAATTTTCGCTGCACTTCCTTGGTCAATCATGACCCTCCTCACATCGTATCCACCAATTCTAAGGGTAACCACCAGAGCATCATCATGTGGCTGTATGGTTCCCTGTTTGTCCGCTTCTGAAAAACTCAGCACTAGAGGGACATTTGTCTTGACTCTCTTCGGCACTGAATTAGACTCATCATCAGTGTAATGTGATACTGACATTATCTTGGAAAGGCAGGATCCAGTCCTCCCTGGGGCGGCGAATATAACATTGATGGTGCCCAGAGGCGGCTTCGATGCAGGATTTCCCTGAAACGCTGCACCAGTCTGGCCTCCTCGGCCACTAGAATGATGCAATAGATGCTTTAACCTCCCTTCTCGGACCAGCTGCTCTAAATGGTCCCATAAGTTCCGACAATCTTCAGTAGCATGACCATGATCTTGATGATAATGGCAGTACAGGTTTTGGTTACGATTGCCTGGATCTCCTGCCATTTTATTCGGCCATTTAAAAAATGGTTCATTCCTTACCTTCTCCAAGATTTTCTGCACTGGTTCCCGAAACACAACGTTGACTGCCTGGGCGTTGGCAGATGCAGATTGCCCTGAAAAGTCTCTCCGAGGACGATTGTTCTGCAACCGATCCGACTTGGAATCCCTCCTCTCTTGGGGGATCACCTTCGCTTTCCCTTTACCTTGCAACTAATCTTCCTCAATCCTCCTGTACTTGTCAATCCTATCCATTAGTAAGCGTACACTGGTGACAGGTTTGCCAGTGAGTGACTTTCTCAAATCGTGCTCCGCCGGCAATCCTGCCTTAAATGTACTAATGGCCACATCATCATAGTCCCCATCTATCTCGTTAAACATTTCCCAATATCTATCCGAGTAAGCCTTCAGAGTCTCTCCTTCACGCATAAACATTGATAGCAAAGATCCTAAAGGCAATGGTACCCTACTACACGTAATGAAGCGGGCGCCAAAAGACTGGGTAAGTTTCTTGAAAGAGTCAATGGAATTTGCCCTGAGGCCATTAAACCATCTCATTACCATTGGACCCAAGCTAGACGGAAAAATCTTACACATTAAGGCCTCATCCTTTGAATAGACAGCCATTTTTTGATTAAAATGGCTAACATGCTCCACTGGATTTGTCCGGCCATTATAAAGAGAAAAAGTTGGTTGATTAAATCGCCGAGGAAGGCTGGCACACTCGATCCGACGCTTGAAAGGCGATTTAGCTACTTGACTTAATGCCTCGTTCATAGCTTTGTTTCCTAGGCCCTTATGCAAGGTACTTTTGCTCTTCTGCCTATAATTACTGTACTCTTCATTACCGGAGAAGATTTCACTAGGCGGAGTTCTAGATCTTTGTCTATACGTATCATCCTCTGTGTCCCCAGAAGAAGACTCAGATTCAAATGATGCTCGCCTCTGCCGCGCGCGACGTAACTTCTTCTTCAACTCATTAATTTCACGTTGCATGTCTTTCTCATTCTCTGCATGGGACACGCGACTTTTCCCACGCGATTAGCTCCTATCAGCGTGCATGGTTTACCCACTTTGCTCACGATCTCCCCTTTGTTGAGGGTTGACCTCCGAGTAGCTATGTTGCGAACCTCCTGATGTCGCCTGGTGCGGATTGTCATTACCCTGATGTGGCCCTATCGTTGGTTGACGCGAACTTGATTCTTCCATTTTCTGCGCTAAACCAAAATCTCTTTCTGATTAGATCAAGCAATTTCCCACAGACGGCGCCAATTGTAAGGACCAGATTTGACTTGAATCCAGAACAGGAATGGATCCAGGCCCACGTAGCCCAAACAATAAATTTATAGAGTGCAGGAGAAAAAGCTAGTCTGAATCTTGGGCCAAGATCTTGGATTATAGCATTAGAAGGAAAGAGCTATACGCGTAATCCATACAAAAAGTATCCTCGGATATGCCCTAATGCTATGATTTTAGAATCCTCCAGTCTTTCCTTCCTTTCTCCTTTCTTCGTATTATATACTATGGCTTTTTTTACCTTTTTCTCCATCCACGTGTGGATTAGGCGTTGAAAGTTCTTTTTCTCCATCTCTCTTGCCTTTTCTTGAATCTTTCATTCTTAGCTGTAAGGCTGCCTGTTCACTGTTCAGGTATCACCTCCACATTAATGCAGTCAGAAGGTTAGCTGGGCGGCATTTAATGCGAAGGTGACAGTACCCTTAGATATTTGTTATTTCTTACTATTATCCTTTATTTGATATTTTCCCCTTCATTTTGTTGTAAGGTTTATCCGAGGCGTTACTCTCAGTGACTGATAAGTTTACCAGATACCTCGGATAGAAGTTCCGAGGTGGCTATCGTCCTCGGACATGGTCAAATTCCTCACAAGTACTCTTTACCTCTCCTCGGAGGGTAATTTTATCTCTTCTTTTATTGGTTGTCCTCGGATATTCTCTTACCCTCAGACTGGATATTGGGCCTGGCCCTTTCTTACGCAGTTTGTACATATGAGACTAGATATTGGGTCTGGCCTCCTCCAACGTAGTTTGAACACAGGGTACAATTGGTCCCCACAGTAATGATGGAGAAGATGTTCATTATATTTATCCATTCACTTACTTGGCAAAAAAAAAATTATTTATTGTCTAATATAATTCAAATAATAAAATGATTTATTTTTGTTTTTTTAAAATCTAATATACTTACATATTATTTGACATTAAGATCTAAATATCTAATCATCTAAATTCCAGAAAAATCTTATTAGATCAAAGAAAAACTTCAGAATTATAATAAAATAATGAAAATAATGACCGCTAATATTAAAGGTTGGATTTAAGTTATCCTTGATATAACTTTAAGTAACATTTTTCCATTCCACTACATTTTTTTTTAATGAATATTTTGAGAATTTGGATTACATTTTTGTTATTTATCTCATTTATAAAATTTTCAAATTTTCAATTTTGTATTTTAAAATTATGCATAAAAGATGAGTTTATATATCAAATAGTAATAAAATTCTATTGGTACGGTATTTAGTTTGCGTGTTAATCACATAGAAAATATGTAATTCAACAATGAGATTTTCAAAATCTTAATTCAATAAAAAAATTATTAGGTGATGTAATATTATTGTTATATTGTGTAAGTTATATAAGTCCAACTCTAATAACAAATAAAAAAAATGAAACTAAAAATATTGAACTTAATACTATTATTCTGTCATATATAGCAACACTCATCACACAATGAACAATTATATTCACAATAATAGTATCAAATATATATTTTGGAGATTATATTTGTAAAATACAGTACAAAATCGTTTGATACGTGTTTTATATTTTATAATATAGAAAATATTTTAGGGAGTCTCTCAACATCTATTGGAGTAGTTCAACCTCAAATAGTGAAAAAAATGGGTAAATGATGTATTTGGTCCTTAATCTTTATGCTATTTCTCAATTTGGTCCATAACCTTTTAAATATGTCAATTTAGTTTCTAACCTTTTAATGTTGTATCCACTCAAAAAATAATAAAATATATTATAATACGTTGAAGTTGTTGAAATAATAAAAAAAAATATTATAATCACAGCTTTTTGTAATATTATTGTCTCCATTCAAAATATTATGAACACGATCTCTATGTATGTACATACATATACCTTAAAATGCCAATTACTAATTACTAATTCTCATAATTATCAAAACTCATATTTACAAAGAAATAGAGGATTATACATTTTTTTTCTCATGCAATTTATTGATTAGTCTACAAATTATAATATGTATATAAAATTGAAATTATTTGACTTTTGGTTAACCTCTTAATATTGTGTTGCATAAATGTTTTTAGACTTCACAGTTTTACACGTCATTATTTTAATATATATATTTTTAATTGACCATAAATACCATTCTATATTTTCCATACAAATTATTAATTAGTTTGATGAATGATGAGTAAGTATATGAAAATCGTCATTTGAAAATATTTTAAGTTTTTTACTATATACCATTGAATAATGCTATAGACACAAACTATTTTATAATATTTGTACAAAATGCTGATGTGGCTTTAACATTTTCCAAATAGTTCTTGTAAGTAAAAATGTGATGTTAGTGATGGGCTCATATTATAAGTATAACTAGTAAGAATTTGTCGCATCAGTAGTTTGTAAAAATATTGTAAAATAGTTTGTGTCTATAGAATTACTCTATACCATTATACACCTAATTTGACTTTAGTGGGAATAATACTCTTGCATTGAACAATTAAGTTTTTTTTTATAAAAATAAAATAAAATAATTGAACAAGTAAACATGTCAGAAATTTGAGAGAAAACCTATATTTCTGATTTAGTGAGATTAATTAACCTAATTGCATCAATGCTCTGAGAGAGAGAGAGTAATGACCATAATTAACTAGCCATTATTGAGTATTAACAGCTTAAGTGCTTAACTAATTCTACAAACCAAACGAGCATTATCGCAGGATGATAGTAGCATTAGTAGGATATATACGTTGCACGTGAGAGATTAAACAATAGCACTAAAATCTTCTAACCCAAAAAGTCATTGTTGACAACGTAAGGACTAAAATAATGCGGTATTGAACTTCTTCAACCTTTACATTAACAGAGTCTTCTAACGTACACTCCCTCTCAGGATGATGTGTAAAGATTGATTATACACATCTCACTATTCCTAATATGTTGAGATACAAAACACTTGCTGCAATCTCCTTTGTTAAATAATTCACTATCTGAGAAAAAACCATATAGTTGCAAATTGCAATGCTTCCACGCATTGACCAAGACAAGCAAACTAGGTTGGTGATAGTGCCAAGAATCCATCAATGAACCCAACTTTATTTCTAGAACTAAAGGCTAGTGATGGTTCTAAGAATTTTTTTTAGGGTGGTTACTAAGAAATTTAAATTATACAAAATTTAATAAAGCGATAAGTTGAATATTTGCTACAACTACGAGTCTAATAGCTAAAGAGAGAAAAATTATTGTTATTGCAAAGCCAAAAACAGTATAACTGTCGTTATCATCAAGGAGAACTTACAACCATAATATATATATATATATTTTTTTTTTGGGCACCATTTTTTAAGGAAGAATAAAATTAGAGATTATTTTTATTGAATAAGTTGAATGGGCTATAACTTTTATCTTTTTGTTTTATAATAGGTTTTTTGTTAAATAATTTGTTCACTTGTTGTTGTTCGGTATTGTCTTGTTTTGTTTTTGTTTGATTTATGTTTGTTGTTATTTGAGCTAATATTTGTTGTTGTTATTTAAGTTTTTCTTTTCTTTTTTTAAAGGGATTAAGGATTATGTTTGGGGGCAGAATTAATTTTGAAGTAATGCTACATCCACAATATTTTTACAATAAATCTTATGCAAAAAGTTGTTATTGGTGGGTAAAAAAATAATATCAATATTGAGCCCAAATTAAAATTAATACACATTGGATTTTTTATGAAATTATTGTGAAAATATTGTGAATGTAGTAGCATTACTTTTATTTTTGCTTAACCCAAATTTTTGTAATTTTCAAATCAGGGTGTTTAACATTTTTATTAAAATGGTTACAATAGGTTAGTTTAGCATTTTTTTTTTTTTTTGCAAGTGTATATGTATATTTTTTTTGCAAGTTAGAGTGGCCATATGAATATCCTAGCTTGCATGTAGAGCCGCCAATGGCTAAAGCCATCTTCATTGATCAAGCCCACGAACAATAGTTCTCTCTGCCAATGAGAACCTAATTAAGTAACTATAACAAAACCAAGGTTATTCCCATGGTGTAAGTAAAAGGGATTTGAGGGGTCCTCTATTATAGTTGAATCTAAATTCGAATGAGATGTTGACACTATGTAGGAATGGGGATTGTCAATCTTTTGAAACAATAATGATTGAAAAATGATAGCAAAAAAAGGGGAGGGTTGGAGGTGTGGGAGGAAATCAAACTTAGGAAATCAACAAGAAATTAGCAAGGATTTTCTTGATATGCTAAGTCCAAGATGAATTGAAAGAATCAAATTTAGGAAATCACCAAGAACTTTTTTCTTGTGCTAACTCAAGTGGAAGTGGAGCAAAATGCTTAAAAGGAATTTAAGTTGAAAATCTTTATTTCTCATTTAGTGAGATTAATCTATATGAATATTAATAGTCAAAACTCAGAGAAAATCCAATCAAATTTAATTGGATTCTCAATTTTGTGCCGCATATCTCATTGAATTTTTAATTTTGTGCTAAGTGAATTATTTTGTGTAAAAATCGAAGAATTCAAATCCAATTAAATTTTAAATTGGATTTCAATTGGAGTCTAATTTTCCATCATTTGTTCATCTGTGTTTTTTTATTTTTTTGGCAAGTGAATTATTGGATGCAAAAACTGAAGAGTTTAAAACTAATTAAATTCTAAATTTTATATATATATATATAATTTGAAACGTATAATTGTGATTTGTTTTAATTGTACCCGTGCATATGCACGGGACTAGACACTAGTTAACTTAATTACATCAAAGTTCTGTTATATACAAATGAGAGAGAGGAGAGAGAAAATAACGACCCTAAATAATCAACTGATATACAATATTAATGGCTTAACTGATTCCACTTACTAAATGAGCTTAACCGATTGTTATAAAATATTAACAGCTTAACTGATTCCACTAACTAAATGAGTTTATCGTCAGATGACAATTGTATTTGTATTAGTAGGACATGTGTGTTGCATGTGAGAGATTAAACTACAACCCTAATACTTTGTTTCACTATAAAATGTTTCAGTATTTTACCGTGTTTATTTCATTGTAAAATTTAGTAAAACTTAAAAATGTTTTTTATTGATTACAAAGTCCAACATTTTACTTGTAAGAGTGATTGTATCAATACTTCTAAAATACATAAAGTCATCAAATTTACACAATATGACATGAAAAGCTCTCACATCAACTTGTGTATAATTGTGCAAATATACAAAGGAGCTATAGTAACCCTGTAAACATACACAATGTTACTGTAGTTTTGTATAAATTACTTTATTAATTTCATTTTCTTCTCCCTTTTCTCTATCTTCTTGTCATAGTCACACCATCTTTTCTTTCTCTTCTTGCAATAGTTTTATCTCTTGCCATAATAAAAAATGTAATAGAATGAATATTTTATTAAAATATATGTTTAGAATAGATAAACATATGAAGGGGTTTTATAAAAGTGATTGTATAAAATAAAAAATAATAATAATTTTTTTTTGTAAAATAGAAAAAACAAAAATGAGCGATGGCTCTAAAAACTCAAAATAATTTATAAAGATACGCCGTGAAACAAACGAAGTGTGTGTCTTTTTACCCAAGGTCAAGTCACTGTTGAGTGTTGAGAACATGGGACTAAATGGGTGCCGTTTTGGACTACTTCAATCTTAAGATTAACAGTCTTTTGACAAGACATTTAAAGGTTTTTCAACTCACACGAAGTTTAATTCTTATTTTATTTAAGGTAAAATTTTTAATTATCATGATCTTGCTTCGTTTACAAGAAATAAAAGGTGATTGCAGGAGGGGGGTAGTTCAGTTTTTGACATTTTTCACGTGCTATCATTTCGAAATAACCTTAATTAGACAGGGCAAAACTGAATAACTATGATGTATTAACAAATGACAAAGAAACAATGTATAAGAGCATTCACTTATTTACCGTAAGAAAGCTAAAAAATATAACTTTTAAAAATTTAAAATATTATTTTATTTATTTTAACACCTTATTTTGTAATACACTCAGTATCAAATATTATATTTTAACATTCAATACATTAAAATAATATAAACAACACAATAAAATAGTATATCATACATAATAAATAACAATCACAATTACGAACACATTAAAATACTATTTCTTAACACTATACATTAAAATTTTAATTTTTGTTTTTGAGTTAGCAGCTTACTTAGCTCATACTTATTTTTTTACATTTCCCTTCCTTGGTGTGGAACTACTTTAAACTTTTAAGGATATTGATTGCTAAATTGACTGTTTAATCAATTTTACAACCTGATTGCGAGTGCTCTAACACCATACTTAATCACAATTACGAACACATTAAAATACTATTTCTTAACACTATACATTAAAATTTTAATTTTTGTTTTTGAGTTAGCAGCTTACTTAGCTCATACTTATTTTTTTACATTTCCCTTCCTTGGTGTGGAACTACTTTAAACTTTTAAGGATATTGATTGCTAAATTGACTGTTTAATCAATTTTATAACCTGATTGCGAGTGCTCTAACACCATACTTAATAGCAGCCACCAGTAAGGGTATCTACCCAGTGATCTAAAGTCTAATTGTTATCATCCACTCAACAAAGGAAAAGATTCTTCCAAAAGCCGAAAGCCTGGGACACATTGCTAAATATCAATACAATAATTTTCTTTTCTCCCTATGTGATGCAGATTGATTAAGGAAGAATAAAATATTTTAATATTTTATGTTGTTTTCTTTTTCCTTGTTGAATTATGATTTATTTACACTAGTACTTTGAATTAAAATCCTTTTCCTAGCTGAATTGGGATTTTAATTGTTTTTCTTTTCCTAGTTAAATTGTTTTTCCTTTCTCAAGTAGAAGTAGGTTTATTATTTCTTTTCCTAAAAGAAGTAGGCGAAATTCTATTCCTATAAATACTCTTTATAGAGAGGTTATTATTGTTATGTGTTGATTAATAAAAGTTTGTTAGAGATGTTTTCTCTATTATTTTGCCTACTAGCCTAGTGTTCTTGTAGAACTTAGGTTTCGTGGAAGAATTGTAGTAATTGTGTGTTACAGATTTTGCTTCTACACGCCTACGCTGCATCAGTTGGTATCAGAGCAAGGCTAGGTTCCTACCATGGCACAAAGAGGAGCATGTGGGGGAAGACCTGTTGCCATAGATGACGTGTATAAACGCGATGAGGTTGCATGCGATGCACAATTAGAGGCGTTCTTTCAACGAATAGAGGAGTGGTTTGATGCGCTTTCAAAGCAGCTCACCGCCTTAGCCGTTGAAAACCGACCTCAAAACTACCATCCAAATCCACGTTATGTGGAGGAGTATTTTGATGTTGAGGAGGAGGAGTACAATATCAAAAAGGAAGATGAATACGTTGAAAGAGTTTGTGTAGTAAATTGGGATTCTCCACCAATTTATGATGACTATCCTGAAGATTTTAGTCAAGGGGAAAATATTGAACTTGATAAAAATAAAGTTATACACATACAAGATGAGCCCATAACTCACATCGTTGATGAGACTTTCGACATTCAGAAACAAAAGGTTATTGATCCCTTTTGGGAGGATTTTATTGAACAAGAATTGATAGAGGTCAACAAGAGGCGTGAACGAGTGATTTTAAGTAATCTTTGTCAAGGAGGAAATATGAAGTTTATGGATGTGTGCATGGATTCTTTTTTAGTACTTGCTTCATATATCCCGCCGTGGCAAAAGAAGTCAAGAATAAAAATTCATACATCAAGATTTATTATGAGTGAGAAAAGATTGATAAGTAGCATACTGATTCGTCTTGTCTTGCACAGAAGAATAGGATGGAGAGGATTATTCGGGGTTCCAATTGATCGTGGAAGATTGCCACAAAACTCGAGAACGAGCTTTCCCCAATCCCGAGAGAATGATGCAGATTGATTAAGGAAGAATAAAATATTTTAATATTTTATGTTGTTTTCTTTTTCCTTGTTGAATTAGGATTTATTTACACTAGTACTTTGAATTAAAATCCTTTTCCTAGCTGAATTGGGATTTTAATTGTTTTTCTTTTCCTAGTTAAATTGTTTTTCCTTTCTCAAGTAGAAGTAGGTTTATTATTTCTTTTCCTAAAAGAAGTAGGCGAAATTCTATTCCTATAAATACTCTTTATAGAGAGGTTATTATTGTTATGTGTTGATTAATAAAAGTTTGTTAGAGATGTTTTCTCTATTATTTTGCCTACTAGCCTAGTGTTCTTGTAGAACTTAGGTTTCGTGGAAGAATTGTAGTAATTGTGTGTTACAGATTCTGCTTCTACACGCCCACGCTGCATCACTATGTCAGTAGGAACTACAAAGAAAGAATCTTCTAAAAATCACTACAAAGTAAAAACATTAAAGAAAATGACCTGTCATGTGACACGAGGTCTATAAGTCCATAGGTGCGGCTTCTGTCCAGTATCTTGTGATACTAGACCCACCGCAATCATGACATATGTCCGAAAATAAACACATATCATGATCGTAGTGGGTCCAGTGCACTTAAGGCACTGGACAGAAGCCGCACCATAAGTCCACATTTGAGATCATTTTTTTTTATTTATCGAAAACAAAAAGCTTTTTAGTATGGGTCTAGCTAATCATATATTTTAGAAAAATTTTTATGGAGAATTAAAAAGGTTGTCAAAATAACTAATCATTGTTTCATTTTTCTATAAATTTTTTTTCCTAAAATGGTTTATTAATATATGTTCTTAGTCTTAGAGCATAGGGTAGTAAAACCGTTTAGTATTATGGTTAAGGTTGTAAATGAATCAAGCCGTTCATAAACAGCTTGGGCTTGACTCGATAAAAAGCTCATTCATATTTGTTTGTTTATAAACAAGCCAAGCTTAAACTTTAATTTTAAGTTTGTTTAATAAACGAGCCAAGCCTAAGTAAAAAATATTGTTTATGAACGCCAAGACTCGATACAAAAGTAACAAAACAAGTTAAGCCTAGTCTTATTTATGAGTTTGGTAATAAAATTGATATGAGCTTGACAAGTAAACTCATATCTTTCTAAACCTTTAATTAATTATAAGTCGAGACCATTCATCTAAACCAAATAAGCTAAATGATAAACATGATATAGGCTTGATAATATACTTATGTTGAATCTCAAGCTCAAAAGCACAATATTGAAATTGAGTTTAAACTTGATATTGAGCTCGAACTTGGCTTGACTAATGAACTAAGCCAAGCCAAGCCGAGCCGAGCTCAAACTTTTATATTTTATAATGAGTTCAAACTTGAACATTATTTGTAGGCTAGTATCAAGCTCAAATCAAGCTTGAACATTCTATTTTTGCTATCGAGCCGAGCTTGAATATTCACTATTTAACAAAACTCGACTTGTTTAAAACCCTAATTATAGTAGTTGTATATATTAACCACCATCTTCATATATTAATTACAATATTTATACCTTTCAGAGACTTCATTTCAAAAAATACCTATTTTTCAACACATTAATTATTCCATGGTCAAAGAAAGGGAATAAAAATTAATACTCTAGTAATTAATTTTGGACATGTGGACTCGGTTACGAACAAAGAAAATAAAATATTATTTTTATTTATTACTATTCATAAAAAGTAATTAATTTTGTTATTATCATCACCCACCATAAACTAAAAATCTCAATTCCTATCCCCCAAAAATAAAAAAATAAAAAAAAAATCTCAATTTGTCAAGACCTTACATGGTAAAACAATATTTTATACACACGTGGAAGTGTAAGAAAAGAAAAAGGGAGTTGGTTGTTGTGGCCACAGAAGAAAGTAACGCATAACCCTAACCACGGTCCAATCACAATCACAGTGGAGTACCAAAATTCCCCAGCTCGCGCTACAAAGCTCGCGAGGGCATTTCCGTAAAAACACTCGGGGGTATATCGGTAATTGCGAGAACAACTAAAAACCTGAAGGGAGGTGCACCAAAAGCACAGCACCCTCAAGAATTTCCAAGAGCAAAGCAACCAAACTTTAAAGAAAAAGAAAAGAAAATAGTAAGAGAGAGAGAAGAACTTTAGAGAGAGAATTTGAGCCACCGCTCTTCTCCATTGTCTCGCGCTCTCTTCTTCTCTCTCTTTCTCTGCGATCGATCGCTGAAAATCTTTGGAATCATCATCGCATTACTGAAAATTCGAATCAAAATTTTTTTTTTTTTCACTCTCTGTCTCTCTCTCTAAAAACTATCAGAAATTTTTTTATTTAACTGAAAATTGGTTACCTTTTTTACCCTCGCAATCCAGGTCGATCAAACTCGTCGACACTCAAAAAACCCTAGTTTTTCGGTCCCATTTTGATCATCATCATCGTCAATGGCTGCCAACATCAACAACAGTAATTCGCCTCGTCAATCCGGGGACACCATCGGTAGTCCTCAATCGCGACGCGCCGCGAGGGCAGTTTCGTCGTTGTCTTCGCCGTCGTCGTCCTCGCCGTCGTCGCAGCCGCCGTGGACGCAAATTGTCCGCGGAGAATCCGAGCCGATGATCGCTGCTGCTGCTGCTACTTCCTCTCCTGCCATGACAACATCGCCGTCGTCACCCGCGGCTGCGATTGAGCCAGCTGTGCCCTCGGCTCTAGCCGCTCCGCCTCCGACCTTGGCCGTGGAGGAATCGATCGCGGAGAACTCGGAGAATGGCAATGGAGGAAAGAGGCCAGCTTGGAACAAGCCTTCGAATGGAGCTGCCGCGGAGGTTGGGCAGGTCATGGATGCGGTTTCTTGGCCAGCTTTATCTGAGTCCACTCGGGCTCCGGCCAAATCGCCTTCCGATTCAATCAAACCCTCATCAGATGGATCATCCTCACCCGCTTCTCAGGTTTGCTTCTTTAATCATTGCGAGTTGTTATTTTTTCCTACATTGTGGATTGGAGAACGTTTGGTTGCTCAGAAAATGTAGGAAATTGAATATACCAATAGCGAATGTGTTGTGTATGTATGTATAAAAAAAATTTAATCTTGGTGATGCTAGCTAGATCGTCCAAGCTTAGTGCTTGTGTCATTTAAATTCACTCAAAGCAAGTGAGTTCAACATAGATTTATAGTTTAGTTTAGAAGATAAAATGGTGTTTAGACTGAAATTTATTTGTTTTTGTATTGGTTTGTTTCCTTGTTCGGCAACCAAATTCAGTGTGAATTTGATAATGGTGGAACTGTCATACTGAGTTATATGTGTATTTTTTTTTTAATGGGTTAATGAGCTTGTTTCTAGCTGCAACACGTACATTCAGATTATACAATGTGTACACTATAGGGGACTGGAGCAACATCTTCATCTGCACAGAAACAAGTGAGTAATAATGCGAATCCTAGTTCAACACCGAACCATGTACCCGTACGCCAGAGATCAATGAAGCAGCGTAATAATCCAAGCACATCCTCTAACGGTGGCCTTCCTCCCCAGCAATTGGCACCAGTTCCAGGAGTTGAAATGGCTCCAAATACCCCTTCGCCTAAGGACCATACGCATAGGAGTGGATTTTCATCACAATCCCATGGTGGTAATGATCATCCTCCGCAACGTAGTAACTCATTTAGGAACCGCAATGGTGGTTCACATCCGCGTGGAGATGGTTCTCACCATCACGGCTATGGAAACAGGCGTGATCAAGAACGTGGAAATCAAGATTGGAATGCTCATCGAAATTTCCCTGGTAGAGACAACCACATGCAGCCTCAGAGAGTTGTGCCTCGATATATAAGGCCACCCCCACCACCACCCCCACCAAGTTCTTCGCCATTTATTCCCCCACCTGTGAGGTTTGGAAGTCCTATCGGTTTCCCTGGTAAGCTGTTTTAATATTTTAGTTTTGGGCTTTTTAGTGTGTGGGCTTGCTCTGAGTCTCTATCTATTTTCAGAACTGGCACCTCCCATGGTATATGTTGATTCACTCAGAGGTATGCCTATTGTTGCACCAATACCACCTCCTGCAGTTTTTTTCCCTCCACCAGATCCTCAGTTGCATGCTAAGATTGTTAATCAGATAGATTATTATTTCAGGTATCTTTTTGCTTTTTGCCTAATAGGAAATGTAATTAGTTTTTTTTTTTTGTTTGTTTTTGTTTAGTTATTATCACCATCATTAGCTTATTTAAATATGTTGGATTGTTAATCGCGATTGTACTTCATTTTCTATTATTGCAGTAATGAGAATTTAATTAAAGATACATACTTGAGGCAGAACATGGATGACCAGGGCTGGGTTCCTATTAAATTGATAGCTGGCTTCAACAAAGTGAGTCATTTGGGGATATTTGAATGGTTTTTGCTTATGTGTTAGCGATCTAATGTTCTGCATTTATAGCTAATTGTTTATGATCAGCTTCTTATATGTTAAGCTTTTTTAACTTATGTTTATTTGACATGCAAGTTAACAGTTCTTTAAGTTCTCGGTGATATATGAGCTATCATCTAATGGTATGACTAATGCCAATTGACAACATAATTATATTTTATTGGTTATTACACGCACCCAATGGATCTTGAACCAATGACCTCACCCTCTATTTTGTTCTTACAAGAGGAGGACCTGCCATTGGAGCTAGAGTTCATTGGTTGCAAGTAACAGCATAATGAATAAATAAAGAACGCACTTAGAACTGTGCTTTCTTATTTGTGTAATCTGTTTTGATTTTAACATATTTAGCATCATTGTACTTTAGATTGTAAAAAATGGTCGTACCCAAAGCTTTTGTTTTTGCAAGGTCTAGGAGAGGTGGAATGTAGGCAATGTTAGCCCTCATTTTGGAGAGGTTAATTCCCGGACAAATCCAAAAAAAAGGACTGTAATAGCTCCTTTTGTTGATGCTCTATTTGTGGAAAATTGTCTGTAGCTTTTATCCTGTGATGATTGTGATATAAATGTGAATCTAAAAGATTTTGCAATCAAGATTCAGCATTTACTTTTGTCTGTTCTTTTGCTTACCTTAGTACACGCCCTGTGTGCTTTGGCTTTTGTACTGTTTTTTCTATCAATGAAGTTTATTACTTATCCAAAAAAAAAAAAAAAAAAGATTCAGCATTCACTTTTGGATAAATAGCTATTGTTAGGTATTTGGTAATTGCTTGAAACGTGACAAGAAGAGCCCTGGCTTATGTACTGTTGTTTTAGAATAATCATTCTGTGCTACTGCTTTCATTTTCTTTAGTCTGAAGTCAGTTTTTCCTTAAAAGTTATTTCATGGTCCTGTGTGTATTATTTCTTTGTATATGTTGTTTGACAAAAGTATTACTGATGTGTGGAGTCTTGTATTTTATATGAATTCAAGATATGCTTCTTTCAAGTTTAATGGGCTAAGAATGTTTATATGCTATACAGAAGTATTTTTATTTAACTCGTTTTTGTTCAACAAGTCAAAGCCTCATATGCTAGCTCAACTACTTAGAATTAATGAACAAATCCTTCATCACCATTGAACTAAAGCAAGGGCCTAATAACCTATGATACTTTAGGCAAGGTTTCTAAACCCTCTTCTGTTTTTCCTTCTGTCCACTACTTCTACTTAATGGCGAAGTTTCTTGTCTTTGCTGCAAATGCACAAACCATCTTTGACAATATTTTCTAATCTAATCTTGTCCTCATCTCCTTTTAATGCTGCATTTGTGCTTATCAAAAAAAATATTCAATCTTTCATTAGTTATGTGCATCATCTGCCCAAGCATTGTGTGCTTCTTTTTTTCTAGATTTCCTACAGTTGACATTATGAAGCTTGGCTGGTCTCTTTATATTTGTTTAGTATTTGATGATCAAATGACAGCGTGGAGAGCTTGTAGGTTTTGAAAAATTAGTCTGCCTTTTATGTTCAACTGCTCCCTTTTGCCATGCATAATCTGTGTTGCCTCTAGTACAAAAATGTATATAAATAGGGAATACATTTAGATGATGGAGGCAAATTGATGTGGGCAGATCACAGATTTGATTTTGTAATACACCAACTTTTTAGTGTTTAGGATTATGGTTTCTTTCACTTTCTTGTCTCATATAGTTGAATTAGCATGTAAAGATCTATAGTTATCTTGCCAAGAGTTTTGTAACCCAACTGGCACATCCTAGTGTTTTTAACGGAGACGTCCAAGATTCAGATTCCTCCACACCAACTATTTAATTATAAAAAAAGATAAAAAAGAAAAGAAAGAAATAGCTATACTTATCCTTTAAAATGCTCTCCACTCATGGTTCCTATAGCTCTCACCAGAAGACCAACCACAAGAGTCGAGACCATGATCATCCACAACTAGCCAAAACCCTTGCAAACAATTGCCACACCCCAAATCCCAGTCAAACATTGCAACAACAGCTTCACCATCCAATTAACTCCCAGTTTTAACTATACTCTTAATTTTAGAAATCCTAGCCCAAATTCAACCTTATCTGAGATACCTACACTTGTATCCCACAACGTAAATGAATTGACTTCATTTATGTTGATGTAAGGTCTTATTATTTCTTATTTCTGGATTCTGATTTCTTATTATCTCTCTGAGTTTGTTATTTATTTATAATTTTAAAAAAAATAAAAAATAAAGTCTGTGTGGGTTTTTCAGTTTTTTGAAATTTTTATTTGTGTGATTAAGGGCCTGTTTGGATACCATTTATTTTGCTAAAAACTTAAAACTTATTGCTGAAAACACCGTAGTAAAATATTTTTTAAAAGACAAACACTGTTCATGTGTTTGTCAGGTGTTGCATGGTCCATGAACAGTGCCATGGGACCAGCAAAAAAAAAACGAAAACACAGAAACATCTCTACACAAACGCACGCAAAAATCTTTATTGGATGCTAAACAAACTCACCAAAACTATGGAAGATAAGTTTTTAAGTTAGTTTAATGGCTTCCTTATTGACATGGATGCTTATGTAATTTCTTAAAAGTAAAAATCCTGCAATATAAAATAAGAAGGGAAAAAAGAGTATTTTTGTGAGTCTGTGTGTGTAAAGGTGCTCTTTACTTAAAAACATAAAAGTATATATTATGGGCTAGTTAAAGATGGACATGAGCCAAGCAAACATTGATTGACTGGGCATAATGGATTTTTATTTAGTGACACATATTTCAAGAAGTTCAATGAGACCTGAGGCTTCGAAAATGATTTGGCAGTGAAGAATAGTCCTTTTTAAGGTAGATTAGAGGGACCAAACATATATTGAGCTTTTATGCCACTAAAGTCTCTCTCAGTGCTATATCTTCACCTAGAGTTCTTATGTAGGTGATTTTGTAGGGCTGAGTGTGAACACCTAAGCCATCATAGACTTCTAGTTTCCAAACCATACTGTGTGTTCTCTCCTATTATGTAGTGGTCTGGAGTCCAATACATTGAAATCTGGCATGTGGTGCTGCCTTTGTTGCAGTAGCTTGCTTTAGTTTCAGAATTGTGGATGGCAACAATGATATTATGATGAATTGCCTCCTTGAATTGCAGAAGCCTTAGATTACACTTTGTGAAGGATTTTGTATTGAAGTACCATTGCTTTATTCACTAGAAGATAGTTCTCTGTTTGAGTTGCTCATAAGTTGACAACACTGTTATTTGTTCGGAAATTGAATGGGGTTTGATTGCAAATTAAAATATGGATTTTTGCCATTTTCACTCAAATAAGTTTGTTTTAAGTGTCCTTTGCATTGCTGGTCCATTGTGTTGCTTCTCTTCTTCTTTATTTTTAATTTCAAATTTTATATTGACCAGCAAAACTATCAATAAGTTGTTGGCCAATCTTTTAAGGTTTACATTTATTTTTATTTTTTTACCAAAGGATGAACTTACCTTGTATTATACTCTCTTGATCTCCCTTAATCGAGACATTCATTGAAGTGCAAGGTTCATGTTTGTGGATGGTGATATCATTGAAGTATCTATATGATTAAAGAGATACCTTCATGGGACCCATCATTGGGATTGCGATGATAAGATCTAAGTTTTTGAACTATTGATGTAAATGTAAACCATGTTGATAATAAAATTGGACTGTATACAGGATGGTTCAACTGATTCTCCTGGTTTCCAAGTTCGGTTGTAGGCATCTTTTCCCGTGAACTGCCTTTACAATACTAATTTCTGATATATGATAATTAGACAGATGGATAGGTACATGGAGTATTTTATTATTTTTGTATCTCTGCACATCTTATGAGTCTCTGCTGGTTTTTGGTTCTAATGATAGTTGATTGCACATGTTTACATTATTTAGAATCTGACAATTGTTTTCTTTGTGCTGTCCTGTTCTTTAGATTTATTGTTTCTGTTTTTGTATTTGGGATACAGTATGCATTTTGGTATTTTTCCCTTTTCCAAGCCAAAGAAAAAAAAACTTATAGATTGGATGTGCAAGCCCTAATGCTGCACTAGTGCCAGAACTCCACCCCACCCCACCCCCCCAAAAAAAAAAAACCTATTGATGCGAAAATTTGACATTTTTCTATGGCTTCCTTCTCAGGTTATGCTCTTGACAGATAATATCCAGCTTATATTGGATGCTGTGCGAACTTCAATTGTTTTGGAAATACAGGTATATTTCTAAAGGGCCAGATTTAGGTAATAGTTCCTTAGATGCTGTACCTTAGGTTCCCAATTAAATTCAACCATGTGGCTTATTTGCCAATGTACTTGTGTATAGTTGCAACCTCTAAGACCACATGGTTGAATTTAATTGAAGAACTTAAGGTACAAGACCCGAAGAATTGTACCTAGGTTTCACCCCTTTTCTATAATGTTATTGTGGCTTCTCTAATTTCAATCTCTTTGCCTTTATCTTGTAGGGCGACAAAGTAAGAAGGCGCGAAGATTGGATGAGATGGATAATGCCACCTGTTCAGCGTCCTAATGTTTCAGGCCATCAGAACCTGGGAAATGATGTCCTGGCTGGTTGTGTCCAAAGCATGGCACTGGAGGAGAATACTGCAAGGGCTCAAGCAGATGTTGGTGCTGAGGGATTCCATAGTGGACTGTCATCTGGGGACTTGAGCAGCCAGTCACAGCTTTCTGGCAGAGACGGAACAGATCAGGTCGGTATCCAAGCCGGTTCAGATCACTCTAATTGAGCAAGTAATCAAAGAGAAAGAGAGATGTGCAGTTTTGCACATTTTCTATTCAAGAGCTAATTTCAGAAGAAAAGAGGGGGAGGGAGTAACTTGATGACGATGGTGATTATCTAGCATGTTCTTGAAGATAGTGATCTTGCAATCATGGCACGATTAAACATGATTTCTTGTGAGCACATGGAAAGTCATTATTTACAAGGGGAAAAAAAAAAGAGAACCTATTATAGAACAGAAAGATTAAAGCAGGAAACAGAAACCAAAAAAAAAAAAAAAAACACATTTATATGAATCGAGCTAGTAGCATGGGTTTATTGGGAATGCATGTATGGTTTTTGTAGGGGTTATGCATTTTAACTCTTCTTTTTTCAATGGTGGCATGATCAGTGTTTTCCAATGGGGAAATTTTGATTTCATTTCCCTTGCTGCCCCTGAGCTGGTTTTTTGAATCTTTGGGGTCAGATCACCTCCACTTTCAGGAGGTATACATAAATTCTGAGAGTGATGGAAGTGTGTTTGGTGGATTCATGTTTGCCTACAATGAGGGGACGAGAGGAGGGTGGCTCTTGCTGGAAGCTGCAGCTCTTGCTACAATCACTATCATTTTATTCTTGATCCAGTTGGCTTCTCTTTTTTTTTTCTTTTTTGTTTTTTGGACTTCCCTTTTGTCACATATATACTATATTTAGAATTACATTGATATGTATACCTTATTTCTTCAAACCTTTTGAAGAATTTACTGCATAAAAATGGCCCCCGGGGGCAAACCTTTGCATTATCCAGGTTAGGACCGGCTGTGATTGGTATTCATGAATACTTTAAAATTTGGAGCTTGTGGAACTTACCTGCTCTAAAGCGGAATTTGCTTGTTCCTTAATTCTCTTTGTTGTCTCGTTTCTTTTCCTTTTCCTTTTCCTGTTTTCTAAATAATTAGTATTGCTATATTAGCATGCGGAAATTGAAGTGTGAGGCTTATTGGATCTTGTCTGAATTTGGTTTTCTTGGGAAAAAGCTTGCGTATGAAGTTAGCTTTGCATTCATTAATGTCAAGGGTAATAATCAGTTGGACTTGCTAAACACACGCTCTGTCGGAATTACTGTGAATGTCTAGTCTTTCCCGAGTATACAGAGTCCAGAACAAATGATATCCACAATGCTTGAAAGTTGTGGGATAAAATAGGTCCCTGCGATCCTATAGCCAATTAAATTTTAAAGCTCCGATTTGATTTGAAGGCACTTCCTGACTTCGATTATGGTCATAGTTTAAAGGGCAAGATGCAAATCATACCCATCTAACTGGAGGTCAATTTCAAACTGACTTATCGGGAAAATTATCATATTAAATGCTTCAGGAATATAGCTGATGTAAACTTCTAAATATAAAAGTATGACATAATTTTAAAGGCAAATGAAAAAGAAATTTTTAATAGGTGTTTTGCTTTTATTGGTGAGGACTAAGGAGTACTACACAAAGTTGTAAATTTTGGTCTAGTGCCTTTTTTGGGTTTTGTATTGGAACAAAATATTTAGGTATTAGACCATTCTGGTGTACATTTTTAGCGATATAGAAGAATAAAATAATTTAGGATGAATCAATAACTTAGCCTATTAAGAAAAAATTTCAAGTATCAAATCAAGAAAAAGAAATCATGATAAATCAATCAGTATATCAAGTTGCTCAAATTTCTCATGGCAATTATATAAAATCAAACACGGAAATTCAAATAACATATTCTAAGAAAGAGAAAAATGACAAGAAAAAAAAAATTGTTCATCGAAATCACCATACCAACTAGAATTTAGAATGAATAGATTGAAACAGAAAAATGGATCACAATTTAGGTTGAGGTGGAGTAGAGGTTGATTTATACTGGTAAATTAACCAGAACAAAATCTTATGGTTTTTTTTTAGCCATAACATAATAATTTCGGTATCATGTGACTATACCTTAACAATATTTAATATTTACTCTACTTATTGAGATTCTAATTTGAAATTTTTAGTCTTTAGATTTGATACTTCAGTTAGCTAGATTGGAAAAAATAGCGCTTATCAACATCCTGCAAATATATTTTTTTAAAGTTGTTTTAAAGAAAATATCGAATTTTTTTTCTTTCCAAATTTCAATTTTTTTTACCTTTTTGTGCTTCCTATCTCTAGTGGCCAGACCTTGGTTTAATACCAAGTATTCCATGTCTAAGTAACATGTTGCAAGTTCAAATCTAGGAATCAGAACTCTCCAGGAGCATTACGCATTGGGTACGGTTTTTCCCCCCTCTTCCTCTCTTTTCATCTGATACTTTTTTAAAAATAGAAATCTTGAGTTTTGATAATCTATTTTTACTTTCATCCTTTCATTTTTGCATTCTTGCACCCGACTACCCTTCTTTCAAATGGCCTTCTCATCATCCCAAGTGCAACAGAATTAGGCACATTGTATAGGCCCTTTAACTAGACCTGGCAAATAAGTTGGATTGACTGGTTTTAGGTTTAACCCGAGTGGATTCATATCAGATCAAGTAGGATTAGAATGAGTTGTTCTAAACAAGTTGTAAAACCTATGACTTTTACCTAGTCTTTAGAGGGTTGGATCAACCCAATACAACCGATTTTTTTTTTTCAAATACAAACATTAATAATAAAAAATAAATGAAATTTGATAATATTGTCTTTGTCTTATTTTCAATACAAATAAGTAAATAAATAAATAAAATATCATGAAATCTGCAAAACGAGAATTACCTACTCATTAGGTCAGAGAGCAACAGAAAAATTCCAACAATCAAGTTAATGAAGGAAACTATAGATGGTTAAAGATAGAATGATAGAACTTTAACATGAAATGCATCAGGTTAGACCTACATTCTATTTGACATTCATGACTTGATTCTTGGACATATTTCTCTTGCACTCGTAAAATTTCCTTTATCGAGAGATGGGTTATTGAGAAATTAAGAATTCTTAATTTTTTTTAAGAATGTTGTCTGGATTTTGCTTAGCTTTTTGGGGGAATATTTTTGTGGGATGACTATTTTATTCAAAGCTCCATTTAGCTATTATAAATTTGTTATGTTTATTTATATTACTAAAAAATAGTTATGTATTTGTTAAATTACGTATAATATCACAGATTCTATCATCAGTCGAATATTGACGATAATTAGATCACAAAATAAAAAAATTATTCCATTATCGATTATTTGGCTAGTTAGGCTTTTAAAACTATGATGCATGGAAAGCCAACTGTGTTGTGAAAATTGAATAATTCGGTGTGAGATTTTGGAATTGAGGAAAAATTGTAACATTTTGCCTTTTGTTTTTTTTTTTTTTTTTTTTCCTCAAAGAATCTAGCTTTTAACTTTTAGGTTTTTTGAAACACGTTTAAGTCTTAAGATAAGAATTACCCAAACTTTTACATTTTAATAAACATTATGCGCAACAAATTTACCGAAACAGACAGATTATCCCTGTTAATAAGGTAATTAACTGAAAACCATTACATTATGATTTATGACAATTATAGGAGCTCTAAGGGTTACCAAAATAATCAGGTGTTATTTTATTTTTATTTATTTCTTATATATGTACAAAATTTCATTACTGCTATATTATTACTAGGAGACAATCCCATGTAACTTAAAACTAAGAGAGAGTTTAATAATATTATCATTGAGATGGATGCTTTGAGTGTTGTTTTGTTAATGAAAAACAATACTGCCAATTTGTTAATGGAACCATTATTAACTTATTGCAGGAACCTGCTAAGCGAGATTCCAAACAAGCAGATAATCCACATATATAGGGAGGCCAACCAATGCGCTGATGCGTTGGCCAAGCTTGGTGCTTGTAGTATAGACTCTTTTGTTATCTTTTTGTATCCGTTGCCTGTGGTGGAAAGTATAATAGCTGCTGATAAAGCTAATATGCGTTGTAATAGACTTATTAATTTTTAAGCTTAATGGAATTTCCTTTGATGACCAAAAAAAAAAAAACTAAGAGAGAGTCACTAAAAGCTTTGTAATTTAGAACTCATTTAGTTGAAATTGAAAACTTTTTACTGAAAGTACGATAAATAAATGTAAAATCTAACTGAAATAGTATAATAAAACTCATAATAGTATCAAAAAATGTAGTAAAATCCATAAATAATATAAAAAAAAACTAAATAATAACAAAAATAAATTGACTTTAACCTCTAATCCCAAATGAATCTTAATGGACAACTCTCTATATCAAAAAAAAAAAAAAAAGGTTCAGGTCCGAGGGGAATGAATCGGCAGAGAGTCGTTAAACTGTTATAACAGTAACATATCTCACGTTGGAGAGGGCGCTAGTTGAACTTTCTTCGTGTGAGAAAGACTGAGAGTTAACATCAAAAACAGTCATTGCTGTCTGCTATCCACGTGTCTGCAGACTCCATTAATGCTTGCTACCCCATCTCTATATTTCTTTCTTCTCGGTAGACTCCCTACAAAGCAAAGATGTCTCAAGCACAGCAGGTTAACACTGCTAGGCTCTTCTTATTTAGACATATTCATTCTTACCCAATTTGTTTCAAAATGGCATATATATATATATATATATATAGATGATGATGATGATAACATGGCTATAAAATGAAGTCAACCTTGTTGCAAAAAAAACCCAAGAAAGCAGCGGTTTACGTGGATTTGGCTGGTTAAAACTGAAAGTTTGGCAAATTCCCAGTATCAAAAGAGCTCATAGATTTGGCAAACACTAATTATTGCCATCTTCTGGAGCGGTATTTGCTTTTTGGTGCCAGGACTCAGGGGCCATCAGCTTTGCCTTTGGTCTATACTGTTTAGGGGATCCTATATCCAATTGATTGCCTTGGCTATCGTGCATAACAAGAATGTCCATCGGGTATAAATTCTGTACACTCTTACTTCCATTGGACAATAAGAAAAGACCAAAACTTTTTTTTTTTTTTGGTTGATGAACAGAAAAGACCTAAACAAACCAGCTCCATGTATATAAATTATGAAGATAATAAAGGAATCAGAATCTTATCCTACAAGTTCCTCTGGACCTTATAACACTTGGGGATTTCGATGGGTCACGATCACATAAAACCACCGCGCAGAAGAGTGAGAATATGTTCTATACGGACCAAGTCATTATACATATAAAGTACCATCTTTAGTGCTTGTCGTTTTCTTAGAGCACGAGCATTCACATTCACAACATCTATTTTATTCTATTTTACTATTTTAAAAAATTACTTTATTTTCTACATATACCATTAACAATTGTCAATGAAAATGCTCTTAGATTTTTATCATCCATAAACCTTCTTTTTTAAGTGAAAAATCTGGATCATACATTTTTTTTTTCTAATTAACTGCGGTTAGTTATGCAAGCTATATATGCCATTCACATTCGCAACTTCTATTTTATTCTATTTTACTATTTTAAAAAACTACTTTATTTTCTTCATATACCATTCATAATTGTCAATGAAAATGCTCTTAGATTTTTGGCATCCATAAGCCTTCTTTTTTAAGTGAAAAATCTGGATCATACATTTTTTTTTTCTAATTAACTGCGGTTAGTTATGCAAGCTATATATGCATCCGAAAAAAATTTAGAACTTTCTATTTACATGATTTTGATTCTTTTTAATGAATTCCTTGTTCATTATCACATGTAATTTTTCTATTATATTTTTCATATTTTAGCAATAAATTTATCTAAAGCTCCTATTTGAGATTCAATTAATTTTGGTTTCTTCTTTACTTGAAGTTTTTCATATGATAAAAATAAAATAAATTTTAAAGTGTAAGGCAACAGAATCTAATTTATCAAAGGTTACTGTGTGGGCCAATTTTGCCCTGGGTTCCAACAGTGTAAAGGGAAAGGCCCGACCCAATATCTTGTATGAAGAGATACGAACATCCGAGGACGACCAGCCGAGGAACGGATAAAATTACCATCCGAGGAGAGGTGCAGCATGTTAGCAAGGAGTGGGGACTGTGTCCGAGGATGATGGTAACCTCGGCACTTCTGTCCGAGGTGCCTGGTTAACTTGTTGGTCACTCAGAACAGTGCCCAGGACAATCTTATAACGGCACAAAGGGGAAAATATCCAACAAAAAGTAATGGTAGAAAATGGCAAATATCTAGTGGTGCTGTCACCTCCGCATTAAATGTCTCCTAGCTAACCTTCTGGCCGCATTAATGTGGAGGTGATACCTGAACAGTGAAGGGGCAGCTTTCCAGCTAAGGATGGAAGATTCAAGAGAAGGTGAGAAAAGAGGCAGAAAAGCTATGATATATAAGGCGAGGAAAGACAGAGGGAAGGGGGATCGAAAATAAGTGGAGAGAAAAACGGAAAGAGAAAAATGAGATCTTTAGGACATGTCTGAAGGAGATTTATTGCTACATATCACGCTCGTATATTGGATCTTGTTTTACACTAAAATCCAATATTTCGGCCCAAGATCAGACTAGCTTTCTTTCCCGTACTCTATAAATTCATTGTTTGGGCTGCGTGGGCCTGGATCCATTCCCGCTTAGGATTCAAGTCAGTTCTGGTCCTTACAATTGGCGCCGCCTGTGGGAAATTGCTTGATCTAATCAGAAAGAGATTTGGGTTTAGTGCGTAAAATGGAAGAATCAGGTTCGCATCAACCAACGGTAGGGCCACATCAGGGTGAGGATAATCCGCACCAGGCAGCATCAGGAGGGTCGCAGCATAACTACTCGGGGGCCCACCCTCACCAGAGAGGAGCTCATGAGCAAAGTGGGCAAACCATGCACACTAATAGAAGTCAATCGCGCGGGAAAAGTCGTGTGTCCCATGTAGAGAATGAGAGGGACATGCAACACGAGATAGATGAATTGAAGAAGAAGTTACATCGCGCGCGGCGAAGACGGGCACCATTTGAACCGGAGTCTTCATCTGAGGATACAGAGGATGACACATATAGGCAAAGATCTAAAACTCCACCCAGTGAAACCTTCTCCGGTGATGAGGACTATAATGATTATAGACGGAAAGGTAGAAGTACTTTGCAGAAAGGTCTAGGGAACAAAGCTATGAATGAGGCTTTGAGTCAAGTGGCCAAGTCGCCCTTTACACGACGGATTGAGGGCGCCAGCCTTCCTCGGCGATTTAACCAACCAACCTTCTCTCTTTATAATGGCCGAACGGATCCTGTGGAGCATGTAAGCCATTTTAATCAAAAAATGGCCGTCCACTCGAAGGATGAGGCTCTAATGTGTAAGATCTTTTCGTCCAGCTTGGGTCCGATGGCAATGAGATGGTTTAATGGCCTTAAGGCAAACTCTATTGATTCTTTCAAAAGGCTTACCCAGTCCTTTGGAGCGCGCTTCATCACATGCAGTAGGGTACCTTTGCCGTTAGGATCTTTGCTATCAATGTCCATGCGTGATGGAGAGTCTTTGAAAGCTTACTCGGACAGATATTGGGAGATGTTTAATGAGATAGATGGGGACTATGATGATGTGGCCATTAGTACATTTAAGGCAGGATTGCCGGCGGAGCATGATCTGAGAAAGTCACTCACAGGCAAACCTGTCACCAGCGTACGTCTGCTGATGGATAGGATTGACAAGTATAGAAGAATTGAGGAAGATCAACTGCAAGATAAGGGAAAAGTGAAGATGATTCCTCAGGATAGGAGGGATTCCAGGTCGGATCGGGTACAGAATAATCGTCCTCGGAGGGACTTTTTAGGACAATCTGCATCTGCCAATGCTCAGGCCGTCAATGTTGTGTTTCGAGAGCCAGTGCAGAAAGTTTTGGAAAAAGTAAGGAATGAACCATTTTTTAAGTGGCCGAATAAAATGGCAGGAGATCCAAGCAATCGCAACCAAAACCTGTATTGCCAATATCATCAAGATCACGGTCATGCTACTGAGGATTGTCGGAACTTATGGGATCATTTGGAGCAACTGGTCCGAGAAGGCAGGTTGAAGCATTTATTGCATCGTTCCAGTGGCCGAGGAGGCCAGACAGGTACTGCGTTTCAGGGAGGCCCTGCATCCAAGCCTCCTCTCGGGACCATCAATGTTATATTCGCCGCTCCAGGGAGGACTGGATCCTGCCCAACCAGAATAATGTCAGTATCACATTACACCGACGGTGAGTCTAATTCAATGCCGAAGAGGGCTAAGACGAACGTTCCTCTAGTCCTAAGTTTTTCAGAAGCGGACAAACAAGGAACCATACAACCACACGACGATGCTCTGGTGGTTACCCTTAGAATTGGCGGATACGATGTGAAGAGAGTCATGGTTGACCAGGGAAGTGCAGCGGAGATTATGTATCCCGACCTCTTTAAGGGTCTGGGTTTGAAGCCCGAGGATTTGTCTGCCTACAGCTCGCCTTTGGTGAGTTTTGAGGGTAAAATGGTGGTCCCTAGGGGCCAGATCAGACTGCCTGTGCAAGCTGGATGGGATGTGGTCGAGGTAGATTTCATCGTGGTAGATGCCTTCTCTCCGTACACGGCCATTATGGGTAGGCCGTGGTTGCACTCTTTGGGCGCCGTATCCTCCACCCTTCATCAGAAAGTGAAGTATCCCTCTAACGGTCAAGTGATGGAGATATTGGGAAGCCAGTCTATGACTAGGCAATGCCTAATTGCAGCAATTCAGCACAAACCAGAAGCTGGCACCTTAGCCAGTAAAGAGAATGTCTTATAGCAGTCGGGGGCCTCGTCGTCGCTTCGTGGAGGGCCAGATGACGAGATGAGTTGTGAGGGCCTGGAGAAGGTGATTATAGGGGATGACCGTGAAAGATTCTTCCAGGTAGGGGCTCGATTGCCCCCACAGGAGAGGGAAGAGTTGGTTGAGTTGTTAAGGGGGAACGTGGACGTTTTTGCATGGGACGCCTACGAAGCCCCTGGTCTGAATCCGGAATTCATCTGTCATCGATTAAATGTAGATCCTTCAGTGACTCCAAAAAAGCAGCCTCCTCGGCGACCCTCGAGTGAACACGTGGAGGCAATTAAGTCTGAGGTGGTTAAACTCAAACAAGCAGGGGCTATTAAGGAGATTTTCTACCCCCAGTGGTTGGCTAATACAGTAGTGGTGAAGAAGAAGACAGGGAAATGGCGCGTCTGCGTAGACTTCACAGATCTTAACAAGGCTTGCCCCAAGGATCCTTTCCCTATGCCGAGGATAGATCAGTTGGTAGATGCGACAGTAGGTCACCCTCGGATGAGTTTCCTGGACGCCTTCCAAGGTTATCATCAAATACCATTGGCCGTTGAGGACCAGGAAAAAACGGCTTTTGTTACCCCTGTGGGGAACTATCACTACAAAGTAATGCCTTTTGGCCTGAAAAATGCAGGATCGACTTACCAACGGATGATGACAAAGATGTTTGAATTACAGTTGGGAAAAACCATCGAGGTCTACATTGATGATATGGTGGTGAAGAGCAAGTTGGCATCTGAGCACTTAGCAGACCTTACCAGTGTTTTTGAAATTCTGAGGGGGCATAAATTACGTTTGAACGCTTCTAAGTGTTCCTTTGGAGTAGGGTCAGGGAAATTCCTAGGATACATGGTGACTCATCGGGGAATTGAGGTAAACCCAGATCAGATCAAAGCAATCAATAGCTTGCAGCCACCTCGGAATCCAAAAGAGGTCCAGAAGCTTACAGGGATGATGGCAGCCTTAAATCGGTTCATATCCAGATCAGCAGAAAGGTGCAGACCTTTCTTTCTTTTGTTACACAAATGGAAAGAATTTCAATGGTCCGAGGAGTGTGCTAGAGCCTTCCAAGAGCTTAAGCATTACCTATCCCATCCACCTATAATGTCCAGCCCAGTGGTGGACGAGGTCCTTTTCTCTTACCTTGCTGTCGCTTCACACGCCATAAGCCTTGTGCTCATACGGGTGGATGGCGGCGTCCAACGACCAGTCTATTATGTAAGTAAGTCGCTTAATGAAGCCGAGGTGCGTTATCTACCACTAGAAAAAGCGATACTGGCCGTGGTGCATGCCACGAGGAAACTCCCCCATTATTTCCAGGCGCATACTGTGGTCATTCTGACTCAGCTCCCCCTTAAGTCAGTACTAAGGAGCGCCGATTATACAGGGAGGATAGCCAAATGGGGTACGATTCTAGGGGCTTTTGATATAAAGTACATGCCCCGTACCTCAATCAAGGGACAGGTGCTAGCCGATTTGGTGGCCGAGTTTGCTGAATCTCCGGAGGAGGTGGAAAGGAAAGACGAACTAGTGGATGAAAGAGTGGTAGGCGTAGCCTCTATTCAAGGCCTACGGTATTGGGAATTGTACGTTGATGGAGCAGCCAATCAGCGGGGATCAGGAGTGGGGCTAGTACTGGTGTCCCCTGAAAAGATTACCATAGAAAAATCCTTCAGATTGAATTTCTCCGCTACGAATAACGAGGCCGAGTATGAAGCTTTACTGCAGGGGATGCAAATGGTGCAAAAACTGGGGGGAAAGGCAGTAAGGGCTTTTTCAGACTCAAGATTGGTGGTCGGACAAGTAGGAGGTGATTTGGAGGCGCGAGATTCAAGAATGCTGGAATATTTACATCTGGTCAGGGATATGCAGGAAAGATTCGAAGCTTTTGACTTGTCTCACGTGTCCAGAAGTGGGAACACCCATGCAGACTCGCTGGCCACTCTTGCCACGTCCTCGGTTCAGGATCTACCTCGGGTAATCCTGGTGGAAGACCTGTATGTGCGAGCTGTGGCACATCAAGTTGCACCGCGGATACACCAGGTTGCGCTGGGTCCCAGTTGGATGGATGCCATATCACTGTTCCTGGAAAAAGATGTACTACCTGTGGAAAAATCTGAGGCCGACAAAATACGGAGGAAAGCTCCTCGGTTTTGGTTGTCCGAGGACAGAAAATTGTATAAGCGTTCGTTCTCTGGGCCCTACTTATTATGTGTGCACCCAAAGGCATCAGAAATACTTCTGGAGGAATTGCATGAGGGAATTTGTGGAAGTCACACTGGGGGAAGATCACTGTCTCACAGGGCTCTTACCCAAGGATATTGGTGGCCGAACATGCAGAAGGAGGCGCAGGAATATGTCAAGAAGTGTGATCAGTGCCAAAGATTTGCACCAAACATCCACCAGCCTGGAGGAGCGCTCAATCCGCTTTCTAGCCCATGGCCTTTTGCTCAGTGGGGCCTAGACATTGTGGGTCCGTTTCCCAAAGCTGCAGGGAACAGAAGATACCTCCTGGTCGGCACAGACTATTTTACCAAGTGGGTTGAAGCTGAACCTTTGGCCAATATCAGGGATGTGGATGTCAAAAGATTCATCTGGAAGAATATAGTTACGCGGTTCGGTGTTCCCAACGCCCTCATCTCGGATAACGGCCTCCAATTTGACAGTAAAGCCTTTAGGAAGTACTGTTCTGACTTGGGAATAAAAAATAGATATTCCACCCCAGCCTACCCGCAGGGAAATGGGCAAGCTGAGGCCGTTAATAAAGTCATCGTGAACGGATTAAAGAAGAGGTTGGACGACGCCAAGGGAAGGTGGGTCGAGGAGTTACCTCATGTACTATGGACCTATAGGACAACACCTCGGAAGTCCACTGGTGAAACGCCCTTCTCAATAACATATGGGGCTGAAGCCGTAATACCACTGGAGAGTGGTTTTCCTACAATGAAATCCAGAGGGTTCACTCCGGAGGGAAACGAAGAGCTGTTAAAAAGGAACTTGGACCTAATTGAAGAACGGCGAGAAAATGCTAGGGTACAGCTAGCCTACTATCAGCATAAGCTAAAGCAAGGTTACGATCTTAGTGTAAAGCTGAGACCATTGGCCCCAGGGGACTTAGTTTTGAGGAAAGTTGTAGGGAACGCTAAAAACCCTTCGTGGGGGAAATTGGGTCCTAATTGGGAGGGGCCGTATCGCCTCACGGCGGTGGCAGGAGTAGGAGCTTATTACTTAGAAGATTTAGACGAGAGAGCTGTACTTCATCCTTGGAATGTAAATAATCTGAAAAGGTATTATTATTAATAATAAAAGTTATTTTTCTCACTTATTGAGATATTAAACAGAAACTAAGTCATGTCAGGTCCTCGGACCACATACTTAGTGAAAATTAATATACTATGACATCTTTTGAGATATTAAACAGAAACTAAGTCATGTCAGGTCCTCGGACCACATACTTAGTGAAAATTAATATACTATGACATCTTTTGAGATATTAAACAGAAACTAAGTCATGTCAAGTCCTCGGACCACATACTTAGTGAAAATTAATATACTATGGCATCTGTTGAAATTTTAAATTGAAACTAAGTCATGACAGGCCTTCAGACTGCAGACTTAGTACATATTAACGTATTATGACATCTGTTAAATACTTGGTGGAAACAAATATTACAGAACATCCCCTAAGATAAACAACAAGTCATCTTTATTAGATCCGTATACCATAAACCTGGAAACTATAATTGCCCGTGCAGTGTTAAGGAATATATTCCACAAATTGTATGCTATGGTAAATTCTTTAAAACATAATCTTGAGTGTAAGGTATTGTCTCCTGAGTTAGGTATTAACCTACTTTATAGGCCATGATTGACTTCGTGGTTATCAAATAAGTATAAGTATAACTTAATATGCTCACAATCTACTTATGGTCTAAGTGAAGTAATATTGCTTGAAAATCTCGGAACCTATTATGGAACTAAATAAAAGGGTGATACATTTTCTTGAAAGATCAACGTCATGCTTTATTAATTCATTTTTACTCCTCATTAAGGTATGTTGATTCCTCGGTAATGGATTACGTTATGAAAGAAAGCAAAGAACTGAGCAAAATAAGTATAATACAGTTAATTAAAGCAATGAGGCTGACTGACATTACTTGAAGTAAAGAAAAGAATTCCATATATCATCAAAATTGGCTTTTTAGCATAGCAGAAGGAGTTACAATCACTATCGAAATAAAAAAAAAAAAAAAAAAAAAAAAAAAAAAAAAAAAAAAAGAGAAGAAAATGAAATTGAAATGACAACATTGATAAAAAAAAAAAGGGGAAAACAAAACTAAGGCTTTAATTTGATCTGGAGTTTTGGCTTGGATGTCTGGTCAGCTGCCTCGGAGTTGGTCTCTTTCTCCTTGTCCTTAGGAGACTCCTGAACAGGTAAGGTGACTAAAGCCAACTGCTTCTCAAAATCTTGAGAAGCTGCCTCTGGCCGAGGAGCTTCAGTCACTTCACCTGGAAGGAGTCCCTTTTGGATCTCTGTCTCCTTCTCCTCACCAAGCTGGACAGCAGGAGGGAGGGGCTGAGGGGGGACCTCGGCGGTAGGCTGAGGCACGGAAGGGGCTGTCTCCGCCTGCTTGGGAATTTGCAGGGCTAAGGGGAAGATGATGCTTTCAGGCCTCCTCAACCCTGATGAGGCCTCAACTCCAGCTTGGTTGAGAGCCTCTTCCCACGTTTGGGCACAGTAGGCGCGGCAGACCGCAGGGACTTCAGCACGGAGAGTGTCTTCAGTCTCGGCCACGCCGACATCATACCCGTGCTGCTCAGCCTCGTCCTTTTCCTTCTCGGCCTTCAGCTTATCCTCCTCCGCTTGTGCCCTCGCTTTCTCGGCCAAGGCTTTAAGCTGGTTAGCCTCTTCCAGTCGTTGCCTTAGAGTTGCAATTTGCTCTTTGGCAGTGACCAACTGTCCTTTGACTTCCACTACCAGCTTCCTCTGGCTCTCAGCCTGAGTCTCAGCCCCCTTCAAGGCGGCCTCAGCACTTTTTCTTGACTGCTCCTCAGTCTTTATCCTCTCCTTAAGGTCAGTGTTGCTCTTCTCGGCAACGGACATTGTCTGCACAGCAGCTATCCTTCTCCTTCTTTCCTCCTCCAGCTGCTGAGCAACGGAGTGGTAAATTTCTTCCATCCTAAAGGTGCTCTGGACAGCCTGTTTACCAAAAAGAAAGGAAAATTTAAAATACAAATAAAATAAGTGATAAACAGCACTAATAAAAAATAAATAAATAATAAAAAAAAAAAAATATATATATATATATATATATATATAATAATAATAAATAAATAAAAAAATAATAACATTATTAGTGACAAAGTAATGGTACATACCATCCCTAGACACCTTTTGGCTTGGAGGAAGACCTCGTTCCTCCTCAGCCCTCGTAGCTCCACCATATCCTTGGGGAGCAAGAGGGTCTCTTCCAAGGCCGAAGCTACATGGCAGCCAATGCCCCCGTTGTAATCCCTGATCGACGCATCGTCGGTCAGGGGCTCGCCCCCAAGCATGGGGGCTGGAAGCCATGCCCGGGGCTCGGTTTGTTGAATCTCCCCCATTTCAGGTCCTCGGCTGGGGGCAGGGCCAAGTTTCAGTTGCTTCGTCGGCCTGTGGGCGTCCTCATCATGGGAAGATGGAGCCCTCCCGGTCTCCACCACTTCCTTGCCTTTGGGCTCCCTTCTCCTCTTAGGTTCAGGCTGCTCGGCCCTGGAAGGAGGAGCTGGCTGAGGGGCAGGTAGGGGAGATTTAGGAGGAGGGGGAGGAGGTCTCTGTTGGGTTGACCTTCCAACCTCTCCCCTCCCAGGTTGGCCCTCCAGCAACTCCTGGAGACTCCGTTGGGGTTTCCTCTGGATGCCCATATCTTCGGAGGCGGTGGGTGAGGGGGTGAGCAAATCAAAAACCTCGTAGTCGTCGGCGGCCGAGGATACGTCTACAAAGCCCTCCTCGTCTCTTTCAACCTCTTCCTCCTCTTTTATTTGAGGAACGTGGGGCAAAGGTGAACTGACTCCTGCGAGACTGGCAACGGGCAGTGCCTCAGTATGCTTGGTATCTTCTGGAAGAGGAACGCCTTGGGGGATTAAAAACCCTTCGTAAGCGACGCTAATCCGGCGAAGCCGAGGATCCTTTGCCTTTATCACGCACGAAGGAGCTTGGAACGCCCGAGAAATAGGAGTGTAGCCGAGGATGAGATGGGCCGCCCTCAGTTGACCGTCAGAAGGATTGACGTAGATTTCTGCTCGGAGAACTTTGTCCAAGCTAGCCTTGTTGACTAAGCGCAACGATGGCGAAGTCGCACGTGGATCTGCATTTTTAGTGAAAGCGATAAGAGTCACTTTAATGTAAGCCGACGATAATGGGAAAACTAGAATCCAAACAGTTAAGCATATAGATTAAATAATTCGGACCCCCACCTGGCTTACCCTCTTTAACTGGGCATGGCAAGCCGTCATGCCACTGCCCAGAGAAGATTAGGAAATCTTCTTTTAATCCTTTATTGGATTGGGGAAGACACTGAATCATCCTAACCTCGGCCTGCCTGGATTTCAGGTAATACCCCTGATTTTTTAAGTGCTGAAGGTTGTAAACCCAGTTTATGTCATGATGGGTCAGATTTAGATTCATTCTTTCGTTCAAGGCCTCTATGCTCCCTAGTACCCTGAACATATTCGGTGCACATTGGGTGGGAGATAGCCTAAAATACCTAAGATAGTTCCTAGTGAGGGTGCCCATGGGAATGGTCATCCCTCCTTCTATGAAAGCGATCATAGGAATGACAACTTCGTTCGTCTTTCTTTCGTCGTACCATTCGCCCTGGGCCGCGTATCTAACGCCCACATGGGGGGGAATGTTGTACTTAATCCTAAAGTTTCTCATTCCCTCCTCAGTATCTACTAACTCCTTAAATCTACCCATGTTTTTTTTAGGAGGCCCTAGAGGAGGGATTCTACAATAAAAAGGAATAAAAGTTAAAGAGAGTTTAGGAGGACTTACAGGTTTGAGAAATGGTCCTCGGACAGGATTTATGTGTTTGTATACGCACAAAGGAACAAGAGAAAGAAATAAAGTCTCAGGTTCTAGAATAACGCAATCGTTCAAAAGTGACAAGAAAGTGATTTGAAAGGTTATTTATAGTTACGAAAAAATTAAAAGCGGGAGTTCGCCCGCCCAAATTCCCAAAAGGTCCAACCACCGTTGGATTGGCATCTCACCGTTGAACGTGGGAGACAGGGGGGTTGCCAAAATTAAATGAAGGCGCTCCCTGAACACTGAAGAGTCAGGAACGGGTTGCGAAAAGAAAAACGCATGCAGCTATGATTTGACTCAATAGAATTAGATCATAAGAGAGATCCGAAGAGAGAGTCAAAATCATTCTTTTCTCCCGAGAAGCCGAAAAGCAAGATTTTGAGGGGCTATTGTGTGGGCCAATTTTGCCCTGGGTTCCAACAGTGTAAAGGGAAAGGCCCGGCCCAATATCTTGTATGAAGAGATACGAACATCCAAGGACGACCAGCCGAGGAACGGATAAAATTACCATCCGAGGAGAGGTGCAGCATGTTAGCAAGGAGTGGGGACTGTGTCCGAGGATGATGGTAACCTCGGCACTTCTGTCCGAGGTGCCTGGTTAACTTGTTGGTCACTCAGAACAGTGCCCAGGACAATCTTATAACGGCACAAAGGGGAAAATATCCAACAAAAAGTAATGGTAGAAAATGGAAAATATCTAGTGGTGCTGTCACCTCCGCATTAAATGTCTCCCAGCTAACCTTCTGGCCGCATTAATGTGGAGGTGATACCTGAACAGTGAAGGGGCAGCTTTCCAGCTAAGGATGGAAGATTCAAGAGAATGTGAGAAAAGAGGCAGAAAAGCTATGATATATAAGGCGAGGAAAGACAGAGGGAAGGGGGATCGAAAATAAGTGGAGAGAAAAACGGAAAGAGAAAAATGAGATCTTTAGGACATGTCTGAAGGAGATTTATTGCTACATATCACGCTCGTATATTGGATCTTGTTTTACACTAAAATCCAATATTTCGGCCCAAGATCAGACTAGCTTTCTTTCCCGTACTCTATAAATTCATTGTTTGGGCTGCGTGGGCCTGGATCCATTCCCGCTTAGGATTCAAGTCAGTTCTGGTCCTTACAGTTACTATTGCAACTTCATTAAATGATAAATCACTTAACAAACTCAACTTGCGCAAAGCAAAGACGTATTCAACATATAACTCAATGAATTAGTAATAATTGAACAAATATTAATTTCATATAAATAAACAAACATCATAGTTTGGCCGTAAAATTAAATAACAAGATATTAAAAAAAATTATTTTATTTTTTAAAAACGAGTTTTAATTTACTTTGAGTGAGGCAATGTCAAATGAAAGAAAACTGAAATTAATTTTCAATTTTAATTCAAGTTAATGAGAGAGATAGGTTTGTGTACAAGAAATAAATTAACTTTGCATGAAAGATTAATTAGTTAATATTGACAATTTATCATGTAAAATTCTAAATTACAAAAATTACAGCCTCAAATCATTATAAAAACTGAAAACCAATGATGATTCAACACACTCAACTCTTTTTATAATATAATCAAGAATTTTAATTGGACTCAATTTCTATTGGTCCATAATTTTGGTACCTTATAGGGGTGAGCGAGAGACCGCATTAATCATATATATTTTTCTTTTTTTATCCCAATGAAATAATTCTAGACTAAAGTGACCTTCAATACTTGGGTGTTATCATAGTAACCTCTAACTGTTTTCGAGCTAAGACTTCATTTATGATAAAATATAATGAACACCAACACATTGCTAAGGAGAGAATGGTGACTCGAACCATATTCATTCGCATAATCTTGTGGCCAAGGCTCCTTTCACTAGGCCATCAAACAAGTTGATGTCATAATTGGTTATTGTCATAAGTCATAACTTGCAAATTTTGATAAAATTAATAAAGTTAGGTTTTCTTTATTAAAAAAAAAAAACAAAAACTGCAAAACATTTAGGATTACACCTAAATTCATACTGAATTTCAAAAACTTACTTAAGTATGATTTTGTGATTGGATTTCACGCAGGGCCCTGGACCCTTATAATAATTTAAGTTAAAAAAAAATTAGGTGTACCAATCAAAATGTCACATCTAAAAAGTTTGTGAATTTGGGCAAGACTCGGGTCCCTAAACTTTCTGATTGTCTTTTTGGTTAGTACATGAAAATTTTTAAAGGGAAGTGAGTGGGGGTTACAACCAACGTGGTTTGTAGTAAGAGAGAGGTGAAAACAGTGACCGAGTAAACAAGGGTGGTGGGACCTGAGGAAAAAGAACAGGTTCGGTTTGGCAGAAAGTACCGAAAAAGATGTGAAGGAGTTTCGATCAGAGTAATACAGTGTCGACAGCTGTCATGACTTCAGGACAAGACTCTGTGAACTCTGATCAACCTATCTCTAGTGGGGAACCCCCAATCTTTCCACTCTTGACCAACTTCGCATGCTATAGAATGGTTGGAATTTGACAGTGCTCGGTTGGTTGGGGTACTCATAAAAGATTTCTTTTTTAAAAAAATAAAAAATTTCGAGAAAATATTCATGAATTCGGACTTAAACAAGAAAATCCAGTAACATAACTTATTTCACAATAATTTTTCTTTATACTTAGATTGAAGGGTAAATTGCCAAGAATATCTTTGAAGTTACTTCAATTTTATGCCTTTAGGTTTGAGAAATTTGAATTTACATCTTAAAATTTTGTTCAATCAGTAAAAACCTTACCCTTGGCTATTAAATGACATATTGGAGAGCAAGGACGAAACCAGAATTCAAACTTAAGAGGATCAAAGTTCTTTATTCAAAAATTTTGAAAAATTGGAATATCAATACTAGAGGTTGATATCGTTGCATTATTAGTATTAATTTATTAATTATTAATTGTATTTTTTTTTTGAAAAAAAAAATCAATAATAAGATTTTATAATTAAGAGTTTTGTAAGTCAATTGACACGTCCTAATATTTTCAAGATCTAATTGATGTGTGGATAGAGTGATCAATATGTGATATAAAAGTTGTCTCTATAGCTATATGAGAGTAGAGTCATTTGAGAGCGGCATAGAGCTTTCAAGTAAGAAGGAGAAATTAAGTAAAAGATTATTGGGTTTTCATGAATTTTTTTACTAAGATTTGTAATTAATTTGTTGTTATTGTTTTTACTTATACTGGATTTATGATTTGTCCAAAAAAATTTCTTATTATCTGGATATGTGTTTTTTTTTGTTTGTTTTTTTTATAGATTTTTCTTGTTTCTATTTGTGGAATTTCTTGGGTCAATTTGTAAATTTTTTGGAGAAGAGGGCCAACTATATAAATTTTAAAGCAAAAATTAAAATTCTTTTTGTTATCTTACTAGTATATTTTTTTCCAAAAGTTGGGGGGGGGGGGGGGGGGAATGGCCCCCCTCAGCCCTTGAGTACTTCCGTCACTGTTGGAGAGAGAGAGAGAGAGAGAGAGAGAGAGAGAGAGAGAGAGAGAGAGAGAGAGAGAGATCTTTAGACACCATTGCCCACACCCGTGGTGGATTTGGTGGCTTTTCTAGAGTTTGCTTGGTTTCTTTGTAGGCTTTTCAAACACGCATATTAAACAAACACGCATATAATATTTTCCATTATATTAAACAAACACGCATATATATATAAAATAGCCTCATCACACGAGCTTTGCGCATGTAATGAAGATTTTTTTTTTTTTTTTTTGATCTAGTGTCATAATTTTTCTTAAAAAAAAAAAAAAAAAAAAAAATTGGATAAAAGTTTAAGGGTATTTTTGAACTACATAAAAGTCTAGTAAAAAAATGAGAATCTTCTTTTATATTTATATATATATATATATATATTAGAGATGAAAACCACCATTTAATTAAAAACAAAAACAAAACCAAAATCCATTGATTTAAAAACCACGTTTACAGAAGAAAAAAAAAACCAACAAAAACACGTTGACGGGAAAGGAACAAAAACACCAAAACAAAACAAACATGAAACAACTCATATGTCTACCACCATTTATTTTTAAATGCAGACTTAGAATTAGAACTAGAGTGTCGATCAACACTTATGTGGGTCCTATTTTGTTGTTTTCCGATTTTAATTCAAATTTTAAAAATTCTTAAGAGATAATTCAGGGTTTTCAGCTTAATTGGGCTCTCTATTTATTACGTCCTTTAATTGATAAATTTATTTTTAAAATTATCAAGATAATTGCATTGTCCAACAAGATAAAATAACTATTTTAAATAGTTAAATAAAATAGGTGTAAGGGCCATTTTTTGACTTGAATCCAGTACAGGAATAGACCTAGGCCCAAAAAGCCCGAACAATGAATTTGTAGAGAGCGGGAGAAAAAGCTAGTCTGAATCTAGGATAAAGATATTGGCTTATAGTGTTATAAAGAAAGAGTTATCTGCGTACATATACAGAAAGTATCCTCGAACATGCCCTAATAATAAGACGGAGAGTACTAAATTCTTCTTTTTTGCTGTTGTATTTCTTCAACCTTTATGTTCTCTCTCTCTCTTTTTCTTTTCCAGTATGTTTTTCTTCTGTTTCCTTTTTCTTCATCTTTCTTCGTATTATATACTATGGCTTTTTTTTACCATTTCCTCCATCCACGTGTGGATCAGGTGGTGGAAGTCTTTTTTTTTCTGCTTCTCCCGCCTTTTCTTGAATCTTCCATTCTTAGCTGTAAGGCTGCGTGTTCACTGTTCAGGCATCACCTCCACATTAATGCGGCCAGAGGGTTAGCTGGGTAGCATTTAATGCGGAGGCAACAGTACCCCCAGATATTTGTTTTCTCTCACTCTTATCCTTTATACGATATTTCCTCATTTACTTTGTTGCAAGGTTTGTCCGAGGCGTTACCCTAAGGGACTGATAAGTCTACTGGCCACCTCGGACAGAAGCTCCGAGGTGATAATTGTCCTCGGACACGGTCAAATCCTTCACAGGCATTTTTTACTTCTTTTCAGAGTGCAACTCCCATTTCTTCCTTTACTGGTCATCCTCGGATACTCTCTTATCTTCAGACTGGGTATTGGGCCCGGCCCATTCTTATACAGTCTGTACATATGAGACTAGATATTGGGCCCAGCCTTTCCCAATGCAATTTGAACATACGAGACAATTGGCCCCCACAATAGGTAATAATCCTCCTGAAATTATCAAGTACTTATATATCTACCACAATTAAAATTCAAGTAAATTGCTAAGTATACCTCTAAGGATTGGCAATGTTTGGATTTTACACCTTGAAATTTGAAAAATTAGATTTTACACTATGAGATTTGCCTCTATTAGCAAAACCAACCCCTTCATTAGTGGATTCGTCTACGTGGTCGTTAAGTGACACACTGGCGTTTGACGTGTAATGGAGGGGTTCCTTTTGCTAATAGAGGCAAACTTCAAGGTATAAAATTTAATTTTTCAAACTTTAAGGTATAAAATCCAATTAATCTCAAACTTTAAGGATTTACTTTGCAATTTACTAAAAATTCATTCCAATGTGAATTATACTTTCATCAATTATTTTTTAGACTAAATTGCATTTACACACTTATAATTCAGGGTAATTTTATTTTTGCTCTCTAAAATTTCAAATTTTGGATTCATAACCTTAATGTTACATAACATTTTTATCTAAGTCCTTTTGTTCATGTCCATCAATGAGGTAGCCATTAAGTACCACCTTAGCTCAAAATAATATAATTTTAATGAGTTAAAACGAACATCATGTTGTCCATGTCAAAAAAGTATTTAATATATAATTTTTTTAAAATTTCTGTCTTTTTTTTTCCCCCATTTTTTTCTTCTATTTTTTCTTCAATATGACTACTTTTTTCATTTTTCTAAACAAGAAAAAGAAAAAGAGACATTTTCTCATTTTCTAAAAAAATCAAAATTTCCTTAAGAAAGAACTCAAAAAAGTACAAAATTTTAAAACAAACAAAAGTAAAAATCAACCTCAATATAGGTGATTCATTATTGGAGAAGAACTTCGTGATGAACCTAGGTTCCAAAAAGTTGAAAAACCATCCCAACACAAAAGGAAAATTCTTAAGTAATCATGGAGTACGGAAAAATAGTACTCCCTCCTTTTGCATTTAATGGTCAACCCCGCCATTAATTTAATGAGTAGACCGCATCATAAACGTAAAAAGAGGGAGTATCATTCTCCATGCTCCGGGAGTACCTAAGTATTACTCCACACAAACACTTGTGACCTGTCTTATGCACTCTATTCTTAGTAATAACCAAACACAATGGTGAGAGAAACAAAAAAAATCCACCAATTGGAAGCAGGGAAGGAGGTCTAGGGATTCAGGTCCAAATCCTACCATATCGTTTCCTTTTCGATTCGTCAATTTTCGTTTCAGTTGTGATATAATTTCCTCATAATTTTTACTTCTTTTTATGATTTTCTTGATCCTCAAGCTCAAAATTTTAATTAAAAATATATCAAATTAATTAACCAATTTTTACCCTTTTTGTTAGTAATCAATAAATGCTTTGTCTCTGAATTGAATTAGGTGCATGCTGTTGGAAATATTTTGGTGAATAAACAAGTTTTGATTCAACAAATAATATCCTAAATAATTTGCAAGAACAACAATATGTGTGTGTGTGTGTGGAAATATAGGAACAATTTCACAATGTTATAGAATAACATTGCAATTTGCAGAAGCATTGTTCTTAAAGGTTGATTCATGCCACTTGGAGTAAAACTCGAAGGGATTGGTTATTCTGGCCAAACAACCCCCTAAGATTAGACTATAGTGTCAACCTTCGTAATGGATGCACTTCCACTCATGAAAGTTGAAGAACAGCTCTCCATCACCTTTCCTTTAAACAAAAATATAATTGTAGAAAAATATATGTGGGAGAGAAATATAATAAAATTGTGCGTGTCTAAATATAGAGTAGTAAAATATGATTTTTTTTTATAAATGAAAGAGTGTGATGATGGGTATTATAGGCTATTCATGACAATAATAGTCTGTAGTTATTAGTTACTAATAACCTATAAAAGTCCAACGACAATATTATCTATTATTTCTCAACATCTATTATTCTTATAATTGCCCAACGGTTATTTCACACATAAATTCCTAACTGCTATAAAATAAATAATAATAAAAGTGTTTGAAACATACACCTACACCAACAATCCCTCAGATGTTACAAACACATAATAGGAAAGGCAAGCAACTAAAGAAATCATGCATCAATATGGTACCAAAAGGTTTTAACCATACTTAGGATAAATAAGTAGGAACTATAAGACAATGGTGGAGTTAAAACTCTCTTAACCAAGTTATTAATAAACCAAACTTACCACTCATGTAACTTTCTTTCCCAAGATCGTTCTTAAGCGGGTTGGCTCCTTATCCAAACTATACGCCACTGGGTTTCATGAGAGTTCTAGAGATCTACTCAAAAAGTTTAATAGGAAGAGCCAAAAGCTCAACCTTCAATAATTTGCAATTTAGTTGGTGGCATCCATTAAGAGTATGTGCAGATACACCCCATCTCAATAGGTAGGGATATAGATCAATTAAAGCCTAAAGCTCAACTTTCAACACTCTGCATCTTAGTTAGTAGCATCCATAAGGAGTGTGTGCAAATACAACCCATCCCAACGAGTAAGGGATATGGATTCATTAAGAGCTTAAGGTTGAACCTCCAATAATCTGCAACTTAGTCGGTGACATCCATTAGGAATGCGTGTAGATACACCCCATCCTAACAGGAAGGGATATGGATCCGTTAAGAGCCTAAACTCATCCTCACCAAATTCTGCACCTTAACATTATCTTACACCATAGGGATGGACTTATCGCTAATCTCCTTCGGGAGATAGCCTAAGCTCATCCTCACCTAATACTTGGGCCCTCAAAGTTTCAACTAATAGCCGACTGTGTCGAGTCCTTTCTTCATCTAGTTGCTAGATCTGCAAGTTGAGCCACCAATTGTAAGCAATCAAGTCTCCTTGGATTTGTGGTATTGCTCCAATGATTCCTAACACTAGACAAATCTTAACACTCAAGTATGGTGAAGTTAGTGATGAGATAATCTCCTCTCATTGATATGAAAATGGTGAGAAGGAAAGAGAAGAGAGAAAGACTATGTGTATGTCTCTACGAATGGGTATGGCTCTCTTTCTCTCTCTCTCTCTTAAATACGAAATATTGTTCTCTAATTCTCCCTCACGTATTTCATGAGTAAGAACAAGTTATATGGATTTAGGTTGGGTTGGTAAAGCATACAGATAAACTGTCTTAAAGCATTAGCATTGATGGAGCTAAAATTTTTAGCTTTTAGCATCTCAAAAACTCACTTTATCTATTTTAACACACCACTATATAACACACCCAATATCAATGGTTCTATTTTTATTAGCACTTCATTTAAATATTTTTTCTTTATCCTTTTTTATTCTTTTTTATTTTTCATCTCTCTCTCTCTCTCTCTCCCAAAGCTCTTCGGTTCTCTCTTCCTCTATCTCCCCTGCCCAGCTCCGACCATTTTCTTCATTAACTCACAGCCGACCCAAGCCCAAGCCCTAAGCCTCCATTGCCGTCGTTTGTGTTTGTGTTTCGGACGTGGGTTTTGGCCTCTCTCTACGTTTCGGGCTATGTTTCGGCTTCTCTTTGTGTTTCAGCCTCTCTTTGCACGCTGTAAATATGAGGTGCATTGCTATTCACAATCCAGCTCTACATTTTTGTCTATTCAAAATCAGCGCACTGCTTATTTTGAGATCATTTTCTTTTTTCAGATCTACTCTCTTTAGTTGTGTGGTGTTTTACTTTTATGTTCTGTGTGGTGGTTTTGGTTGTGGCTATGCGGTAGTTTCCATGGCTGTGGTGGTGGTTGTGGCTGTGGTTGTTGTTTATTGTAGTGTATATATTATTTTATTTTGTTGTTTATATTATTTTAATGTGTTAAATGTTAAAATAAAATCATTGATGTTAGATGTTTTAAGCACTAGCAATAGTGGTGATAAATAGCTATATAGCTATTTTTAGCACCACTAAATATCAAAATGTATCATACGATAGTGGAGTCAAAGCTATATTTTTTGGTTTCATAGCTATAGTGCACCGCCAAAAGTAGCTATGCAGTGCAGCTGAAAGGTAATTTTTTTTTGCTTTCACATTGCTTTTGTCTCTCTCCTCACACTATCTTTCCATGTCTCTCCCAATATCCACCATGCGTTCACACTACTTTTGGTTGTGATTGTGTTTTGATGGTTGAATGAAATATTATTTTATTGTAGTGTTTATATTATTTTATTGTGTTAAAAGCTAAGATAAAATTACTGTTGTTAGATGTGAGAAGGTAAAATAGATAAAAATCCATTTTTATGGTGTTAAAAAACTAAAAATTTAACTCTACTATTGTGAATGTTTGTGAGATGATAAAATAAATAAAATAGGTTTTCGTGACTAGGAAAGCTAAAATTTTTACTGCCATTATTTTTGCCACCGGCAACGTGAATGCCCTTAGCACCATCTTCAGCATTTCGCGGGAATGAAAATGCCAGCAAGTTTCACACCAATAATGTTGGTATGTCTGTGTCATTTCGCATGAATGAAGTCCTTTTCCCGGCAGTAACTCCAGCTCAAATACTTGTACTTAATTACAAAAATCACACAAAATATAATAAATTAAACAAAATTACAAGTAAATTAACACAGAATTAAGCCAACATAAAATAAAGAAATGACAACATTGAAGGAAATAAAATCAGATTACTTTTAAAAAGAGATTAAAAATTATGCTCGTGACTTTCCTACAATCTTCTTGTTGTCCTGTCCTGCTTAAAAAGAGAAAGGTTTCTAAATAAAGAGACCTTATCCCATCAAAACAAAGGCAGCAGATAATAGAAGTGTTGACTATTGACGCTACCTGCTATCCTGAAAAAGCACACAGAACAGTATAGAGGGTGAAAGCTATGGATCAAAGGAAAATGATTACAGATAGACGAGCGTGAGACGTGGCTTCTCCAAGGAAAGCAAGTACTGAGGGGTAGTGTCTAAGAGTCCGCGAGCAACAACTTATCCCATGAATAATAATGGTTCTCACAGACTGGTACTTTGTTTCTTGTATTTTTGTATTCTATTTTTGTATGGGCAAAAGAAATTGGTTTGGAGATTATTTTCATAAAAATTTTATGAAAAAAGAAAAAAATATTATCACTTTTTACATTTTTTATAAAAATTTTGTTAAATTTTTTTAAAATAATTTATTAACCATTGTATTATGAACACACGTTTACATGACGAGGCAGTAAGAGAGAATATGAGCTGCACAGTACCACAAACTTACCCAAAGATGTATTCTTTTGTGACAGCATACCCTTCCCTACTTCAAAGCAGAAGATTGTACTCTCTGCTTCTCTTTAATGTCTTCTTATCAAAATATAACTACTAAACGTATTGTTATATCCTTCTTAAAAAAAAACGTATTATTATATCAATTTCTTTCAATCAGTCAAATCATAAGTTCTTTCTTCTAAAAAGATCTCTTTCCATTCACAGATTTGAGGATGGAGATTTCAATGAGACAACAAGTTCACAATGACATTTCACTTCAAACTGTAAACACTAATACTAGTACTAACACAAAACTTGTACAAACATCCACCCCAAACCACCTAGGTCGCAATACAACTGCATCGCTATTCGCTGCAAGTGGTTTGCACTTTGGACAATATATCAAAACCTAAAACCTTCGGCTTCACGGATGTCTTTAACACAACCGTTAATAAATTATAATAAAAATTTATCTTATTATTTTTCTAATAAAATGTTTCTAACAACATTGATTAATATTTTTCAAACTTAAATTATAAGTTAATGAATAATCGAACAGAGTTAACAAGATTGGTTTAACTGATAAGACTTGAATGCTTTCATCTAAAATGCCTAGATTCGAGTCCCATGATTTATTATTGATTTTAGAACTGTGTTACTGTAACATATTTTAATCCAAAAAGGTCTTATATATACTTAATTATAATTTTATTAAAATAAGCGGAGGATTGTTGGACTATTTTTGTAAAATATATTTTAATTTTGATTTTTTTTGGAGGGACTTAATTTTGATTAAACAGTCATAATTTAAATTATTGATGGAATATAAAGTTCATCAATTTTAATATTTATACCTGTTATCTTCTTATTAAAGTCAAAATGGTCATTTGACAGCTTTTCTCTTTAGTGTCCGGTGTCATTTCAGTGAGCATACAAATGCTCAAACGGTTTGTAACTTAATGGCTATCCAAACCTTCAGTAATAGCCGTGCGTTACCATCATTTTTATTGTCAAACCTCAAACGTTTGATTACATAATGTTCCTTTGGTATAAAAGCCACTCACCCTATGGCCTATATAAACATGATTGGGTGAAGGATAAAAGAAGAATATTGGAGGTAGCCTTTACTCTCTAAATAGCCAATCCTAAAACTTATTCCTCAACCATTTTGTTAAATATATAAACTTTCTGTACACTTTATTTTGGGATCAAGAAAGTATTGTTTGAGAGTTATTTTTTATCTAACAAGTGGTGTAGACTTGTTAAGATATACAATTTGGTGACTAGGCTTGTCGTATTCTACAGCGGCATGTAAAATTGATTAGTTTACTACCCCAAAAATTTCGTAGACAAAGTGTATCATTTTAAGAAAGTGACTTGGTTTGCTCCTCAACTCCACCACCTAAAAAAGGCATGGAATTAATTGTGATTTATTTATCATGTTATGAGATGTACTTTTAGCACAAGCAAGGTATTATAATAATAATTATAATTATTTTGAATACATTGATATTTGAGGGTGAGAGAATTTAAATCAAAGTCTTTTTGTTGGAAACTCTTTGCTTAACTCAAACCAAATTTTAATGAAACCTTAAAATTTTGAAATGTTTTATTTAATTCTTATAGTTTCAAAAAATGTTTCATTGATCACATTTTTTTATGTTAACAGCGTTAACATCACATGATCGATTCATTAATTTATTTCAAACTTTGAGATTTAACTGAAACTTATTCAAAACTTTAAGCCCTCGTTTGGGAGGAGGGACTGAAATGCAAAGAATAATTTTAGAATATTATTTCATTCCCTTGTTTGGGAGTTTTAATGGAAGAAATAGAAAATCCCTTATTTTATTTGGGAGTTTAAGTGGGAGGGAATGAAATATGTAGGAAGGAACACTCATTCCTCTCTATTCCCTTAAAACTTCAATTTTTCATTCCCCCGAAATTGAGAAGAATGAGAGGGGTTGAAATTAGATTTAATGAATTTTTTACTAAAACTCCCAAAATACCCCTATATATCCAACCCTTTATTCTAAAATAAGAGTCTAATAGTAATATTGTCATAAAATCATTCCATTTCCTCTATGTTACTCCCACACAAGATTACTTACATTCCATTTATTTTCATTTATTTTTATTCATTTATTTTAAAACATCCAATCAAGGTTACTTAATTCTATTCCATTCCATTCTTTTCTATTCATTTCTCATGCTTAAATACATTCCATTCCATTCATTTTCATTCCCTTATGATCATTCTATTCCATTTCCTTATAAATTCTCAAATAATAAAAGCTTTAAATAAAACTAGTGCGTAACTCCATGCATATACAATGGTACAATAAAAAAACAATCACAATTACATGATTCAAATTATAACTTTTTTAGTACAGGTTCAAATTATACATGGTATTAGGCTCCAATTTTTTTAAAACCATACATTTCTAAAAGATGTAACAGTTTCTATATATATATATATATATATAATTTGGAATTTAATTAGATTTAAACTCTTTGGCTTTAGCACCTGTGGGGGCCTTTTCTGAGTAGGATTGGGCTGCCTCCTGCGGTAACGGGCTGGGCTGCCTCCTGCGGTGATGGGCCCTAGTGTTTCTGAGTAAGGGAGCTAGGGCCGGTCCAATTGCAACTCAACTTGGGCCGGTTTGTGCACAAACTTATGCCACGCCTGCTAGAAGCAAGTTCTTCGGCAAGCAGAATCGTAGCAGACGAGCTATGACAGGCTAGACTGTTGCAGAAGTTATGGCAGGCTAGACTGTTGCAGACAAGTTATGGCAGGCAGATAATAATGACTAAAAAAACAGAGTATTCTATCTATTCGAACAGATGGCTAGGAATCTCTTGTTAGTAAAACATGATTATCGTTACAATGATACCAGTCATTAAGAAAAATAAAGAGAGTAACATTGATTAATTTGAATAGGCAAAATATTAAGTTATAAGTCTTGTCTGCCGTAGCAAATCCAAAGATGGGAGAACGCCTCTTCTCAATGCAAATAATCCCCAGGAAGAATCCTGCTACGGGAATTAATGGCTTTGAGGGAGTCGGCCCTGAATGGTTATAGCCCCACTGGGAAAGTTCTCGTTTCGCATTCTTTGGAAGAAAGGTGAGATTTTGAAGGGGGAGAGAGGAAAGCCGACCTATTGGTGCATGCTCTAAACTAACTCTCTCCTTTCTTTCTTAGTTTTCTTTCCTTTTCTCTCTGTTTTCGTTCTAATCTTTTTTCTTTTTCTCTTACTCTGCTTTTTCTTCTACGTTGTGAAAAGTCCCCTGTTTTGTGATCCCCTACACAGGGCACGGCAATGGCCTCTTTATAGTGCCTGCCGTGACCAGTGTTTTACTGTTTTGCCCCTTAACTGCCTTTGTCTGGTCTGGGTATGTCTGCCAATCGTACAAAACCCCTGCCTAGACAGAGGCGGATCCATTTTGTCCATTCTGTGCACCGCGGACTCATTTTGTCCCTGCGTGCTGCGGCCTTTCCTGTCACAATGTTAAATTTCCTCTCTCCTCACACTCAGAGCATGCACTCAACGTTTCCCTCTCAAATTGCCTCTTTTAGGTAGTCTATCATCCCAGCAGGACGTACCTCCCAAAAGAGGCTTGAGCAGGGGCCGAAAATAGATCCTTTCCCCTCTCCCCACCACCAAACCACACCCCCTTTACCTCTTACCTCTGGCCCATGGCCCCACCATGTCCTGTATTGGCTGGGTACAGGCTGGTGGCGCCTGAGCCTTGCGCGTGCTTCCCTCTTAAATTTGTCCAAGAGGCTGCCTGCTGCTCATGTGTCTGCCGTGACTTGGAGACTTTCCTTCTGCGTTTTTCTGGCCTTTTATGTGGGCTTTCTTTTGATTCTTTGCTTCAATTAGAAACTGGGCTTCGTATGATGATGGGCTTTATATTTCTTGTGCCTACCCTTTGTTTTTTCTTTGCTGCCTGCCGTGTTGGCTTATAGTTCCTGCTGTAATGACTCAATCCTGCCGGGCCCCTTTTTGGGCCAGCCGTTTTATTCCCTTTCCCAATGGCCTACCATAGGCACTGTTTTGTTTTCTTTTATTCATGGGCTCCTATGTCCCTTTGTTTTCTTCTTTTGGGCATCCACGGCCCATTTGCCAACTCTCTTGGGCTTCCTCGGCCCGTTTGCTAATTCCACACTCCCATGGGCTTTGTTTACTAGCTTCATTGGGCTTCCCCGGCCCAATAACCTTATCCTTATCTTTGGGTTTTATGGGCCTGCCATAAATCCCTTACTTTCTTAGTTTACATTACATTGGGCCTGCAGCGACCCTTTCTCACTTTTCTAACTCATATTCTGCCCATGAGATGCTATTTCTTTCTTTCCTGACTTCTTTGAACCCGTTTACCTGTTCAAGGCCCAAATATACATTGTTGGGCTAGTGACTCATTATTCCTGCCGCTTGAGCCTAATGGTCTTTTTTTAACTATTCATAGTCAATTTGCTGTGGCCCTTTATCATTGGGCTTTTCTTTCCATTGGGCTTTCCACAAATGGCCCTCAACATTTAGCCCCCTGAACATGTGAAACGCTTCTGCGATTCATATGTGAATGAAAGGACGTTTCTGCCCCTTTCTCATATTCTTCCTTCTTCTCCTTTTTCGCGGTTTTTTTTTTTGTGTGGACCCATTTTCATACATATTTCCTCCTTCCTGCTGCGAACAGGGTTGTCTCTTCGAATTTCCCATTTCGGCAGTTATTTTCAAAACAGAGCCGCCGCTTCATTAACTTCATTCCCTTCTGATGGCTGACTCTTCACCTCTTTTCATGCGGTCATTAATGTGGGTATTTAAAAAAGAAATCCTTCGGTATTTTGGACACAAATCCCTTTCTCTCCAAAACGCACACTCTTCACGTCTTCTTCTTCCTTCAAGCCGACCATACCCATTCTCTCCAGTTAAACCTTCCCATCATGTCTCCGGCAAAAAGTCCCGGTTCTTCTCGTCGCAAGGGGAAGGCGGTAGCCTTCGACCCCCCTGTCGTCTCCGAGGAGGCGGATCGTTCCAACTCAGAGCGGTCCATCGAGGAAGAGGCGGAGCGCGACCCTAACGGCGAGTGCGCTCCTTTAATCGACCCGTGGTACGAAACCAGCCCTTACTTCCCAAAGGCTCCCAGCGAATATGTACCGCTGCCGCCAGGCCGTGTATTGATCACCCTCGCCCGGCGAGACCCCGACGTCTCTTGGGCTCCGTTGGCTTCTTCCATCCCCGATATGTCCATCCGTCAAGGTATTTCACTTCCTGTACCCCTCCACTTTGAATTTGGGTCCGGCGCTTCCCTGGGTTGGAAGGAGTGGGTCGATAGCGAACTCTCCGACACCGGATTTATGGGTTTATTGCAACGGGCCGGCGTTCTGAAGGCCGTGGTCTCTTCCCGTTGCTTGTCAAACTTTTGTGACCTCTATAATCTCCGCCACTTGGTCCGCCGGTGGTGTACAACTACTCACACTTTTTTCTTTTCCTGCGGCGAACTTACTGTAACCCTTGAGGATGTGGCAAACCAGTTGCTCTTGCCCATTCTCGGTGATTCTGATCCTGCCGCTTTGGAGCTTTCTTCTGAGGAGGAGGCCATCGAAGCCGAACTAAGGAAAAGAATGGCCGGAAATGCCAAGCTATCCTACTGGGTGAGTTCTTCTTCCAAGTTTTCTGCCACCGCTCGCCGCGCGGCTTTTGTTGCTTTTTGGCTTAGTAAGTTTGTTTTTGGGGCCCATCCTCATTATGCCATAAAGCCTTTATATTTTCGTTTGGCCATTAAGATATCTGCGGGGGTAAGCCTGCCGCTAGCCCCCATGTTTCTGGGGCATTTGTACGTCCAGCTGGACATTCTCCATAATGATGAGCAGCAGGCTGGGTCCTGCCATATTGTTACCTCTTCTGTTCACTCTACCATACTTCAGCAATGGGCGTTTGAGCGTTGTGCTCAGTATTTGGCGAAGTGTAGGCCTGCCAGGTTTGTCAAGGAGAAATACCAGAATTGCCCAAGGGAGATCACCGACTTCTGCGGCAGGTTTGAATCCGACTTTCCACTTGCTTTCCGTTGGTGTGGTCTGAAGCCGATAGGCTATTCTATAGTTAACTCTTTTGATGAAGGCACGGGTTTTTCTTGGCGGGCATATAGAAATTTGGGCGTTGGTTATACTTGTATGGATTCTGCCATGGGTCCGTTTGTTGATGTTGTTGGGACTACCACTCCGTTGGTAGGTTTTGATGAAACTGGAATTACTTATCTCACCGCCACCAATGCTGGCTGGCTGCCATACTTAGCGGATGAAGGCATCAGGTTTGTCCATTATCCTGCCAATCGGGTGAGGAGGCAATTTGGGTTGGACCAAGATATTCCTGAAGACCTTTCTTCCCTGATGAGGGCTCCCACTTCGGCTCACCCTTTCCTGCGGCCTACGGCCTTTGATTTTTGGAGAAAGCGCTTCGATGCTGTCACCGTTCCTGGTTCGTTGAGGGAGGGTGTTTGTACCTTTCCCATGCACGGCTATTGGCGTGCGGTGATGGATTCGTTCGTCGCCGAGTTATCTGGGAGCCGTGGCTTTTCTCTCATTCCTCCTGAGGGGTTAAGTGCAGTTGCATCGGCTAACCCTCGCCTGCTGCTTCCTTCCAAGTCTGTTCTTGCGTATGCCAGGAAGCAGAGCCGGTCGGCCATCTTTGAGTGGGATGCAGAGAAAAGAGGGTGGTTTTTGCATACTGGTGACTATCCCCCTGACTGGGAGAAAAGAGTTAAGGTGATTAACCTTCCTGCCCCAAGTGAAAAGGTGCCTGCCAAACCCCGGTCTGCTACCAAGCTTAAGTCTGCCAGCAAAACCAAGTCAGCCACACCACTGCCTCCTGCAGGTGCTCCGCCGGCTGTCAGGACTCGTGGTAGCAAAAGGAAAACCACTCCTCACCCCGTATCTGCCACTGAACGAAGAGTAAGTCCCTTTTTTCTCCTTTTATTTATTTTTTTTTTCTAATAAGATTTCTTAATTATCTTGCGGCAAGCTCGCCAACCCCTTTTTTTTTTTTTTTAGTCCAAGTACAAGGAAGATTCATCAGCCACTCGCCCCATTTTTCTTGATAATCCTGAGCCTGAGGTGAGTCTTTTTTTTTTTTTTTTTTTTTTTTACTTCTCTTTCCCCCTTTTTCCTTTTGCACGCGTCTGCCATGGGCCCTCTGCCCCTTTCCTTCACACACATCATTTTTTTTTTTACTTAACAAAAGTTTCTCTTTTAGGAGGAACCCGAACCTTTATCCGTATATCATCCTACCGCCGAGGAGATTTCTGCTTCCATGGGTGTGCCTATGGAAGGCTTCTTTGATGGGGCCGAGGCGGTATTATCGACGCCTGCCCCTCCTGCTGCACACAAGGCTCCTGCCAAAACTCCCACCCCTTCTGCCGAGCCGGTATCTAGAGAGGGTACTCATGTTGAAGGGGTTGGTGAGACTACACCCTTGCCTGCTGAGAGATTTGCTTCTTCAGAAGGCGCCACTCCTTCCGCCGTTGCTCAGACCGAGATTTCTCCTTCTATTCTACCGCTAGTGATCTCGTCCAGCGACCCTTTTGCAGATATTCCCCAGGCTGCAAAGGGTAGTGCTTCGCTTGTTAACGCGACTAAGGAGAACTCATGACCACATTATCTCTCTTGGTGTCATTTTTTTAGGAAAAATGAAATTATGAATTATTTTTATGTAATCATTTGAATGAGTTGTTAACCTGAATTATTAGGGGTTTTATTTTTGTTTTTGAATGAGCTTTTTGTTAACTATTTTGTTTATTTGTTGTTGTTTGGGCTATTATTTGAGCCAATTTTTATTGTCATTATTTGGCTTTTAATTTTTTGTTTAAGGAGTTAAGGATTATGTTTGGTAAGCCATGGTTATTTTTGTGATTAATGCTAGGGATTGAACAAAATAACACAATAATTTACAGCATTCTCAAATTAGTGTATCAAAAAATTTATATTAAATTATCAAAAGAAAACAAAATTAAAATGAAAGATTAGGTGGGTCCATCTGTGAGTTGGCATGTTAATTTGATAATGTTGTAAAATTGTTATAACATTTTGTTGTATTCTTAGCACTATTCTTATTTTGGTTGACCTCAAATTCATGAAATTTTCAAGTTAAGATGTTTAATATTTGTTTTTAAGTCAGGAAAAATAGATATAACTATGTATATCATTTTTTTTTTTTTAACTTCTATGTACGTAGAGTCGTCCCTGATGCTTCGGGTTGTATAGGTTGCCCATAATCCCATAAAATTGGAAGATTGCAATAGGTTGATGGATCTCGGTCCGTTGGACCATACACATGATCCTCTTAATGAATGAAAGTAAACCACGATGAGATTGTTGAAGACAGTAGGTGCCTGATTACTGGGATGCAGTAATTGCTTAGGAAAAAAAATCTAAAAGGCAGAAGAATACAGACTAGAGTAGGGAAAATGGCCATAACAGCTTCTGTGTATCATATCAAGAGGCTGAGAAACAATTATAAATTATCAACTATGATGAGTCCAGAAAAATTATTAAGGTCGTCCATTAATATGGACAACCTTGTATCATTAACAAACCAAAAGATGTAACCGCTCAAGCATATTCAACACATTAATGACGACCATTACTCATCAGTCTTAAACGCCAATCAATACGATAACTGTTACACCAGCGTAATAATCACCCCCATTTATGTACAACGGCTATCCAAATCACCTATAAAAAGGACAATCCGTCTCACTTGTGAAGGTATGTCAAAAGCTACACAAAACACTATCTAAATACAAGAAATATGGATTGATACTAACTTAAGCATCGGAGGCTCCCTCACCGGGCACAACCCGATGGTCTCTTCAATCTATCTCTCTTTATCTTGCAGGTTCTACAAAATCATCTAAAGTTTCGGATTGGAGGAGTGACCCAACTGACGATTTTGGCATCATCAGTTTGGCGCCGTCTGTGGGGAGGCGATTAGTCATTTAGCTCTTCCTATAACAAAGGTTTCACTCGGTTCAATCTAGAGTACCTCATGGGATGAGACTCAATGATTATCTCTTCACTACATATATATTTCTTGTCCATGAATAAAATCTTTCTAGATTTTTCTTTGAATTGATCAGTTATATATGTATTAATAAATTGTTTATGATGGCAAATGGAATCGTGGCTATGGAATAACAATTTCGGGGATATTCAATTTTGTAAACTTCGAGTTCGATGGCAAAAATCTCAACAAACCCTCAAATGAAAGGCAATCAAAAAGGCAAGAAATTATGAATTTGCGGTAAAGTATCTCTTATTTTATTCGATATATTAATACCATATATGAATAAAATTTAATAAGCAAACACCTAAAACTTTTGCTATGGCCTAAATATGTGTATATATATAATAATAATATAATTGAGGTCATATGTCAGAATTTTATGCATGCCATATAATTTCTTTTGATACATATCTGTATGTATCACAATGAATTTTTTGAGTTGTTATAAAGCCGTATGGATGATCTATCGTTAGTCAAAAAGGTTGCATGAATGATATATGCCATGCTATATTGCTATCTTATATAAGATGTTGCTTAAAGAGTTTATGTTGGACATAAGGTTCAAGAGTAAATTAGACTCTTTATTTAATTATAATATTTTAATTGATTAAATGGTCAATGGTCACTCAAATGGGAAATTCTGAAATTAATTTAATTTTCATTTGTGGCATAAACTGTTTCACTTTTTAAATTGATTGCAACGTGTTCATTGAGCCTTTATTTGTCAAACATTTTTGAATGTGTATATGCTGGAGTAATTAGTGTTGAATGCCATAATAAATTCTTTAATTGCATGTAAACATTATTTTTACTCTACACCATATGTTAGATGGTCTGGTCATAATTGAAATGTGAATTTTTAATGATAAGGCTCCATCTAACACCTATATATAAAAATATATATGATATGCTCAGCATTATTAGAGAATGAATGACTTAAGTCATTCCCATAAAAATAAAAAAATAAAAAGTCATTTCTCTAAAAACAGTCTTTTCTATGTACTCCTTAGTGAGTATTTATATGTTACTATTGTACTTTTAAAATAAATAAAAAAAGTGTTTATGTGAAAATTTTAAATCTCATGAATTTGTATGAACCCCACCAACTATGGTGTTTCTATATTGAAGAACCTTATATTGAGAAGAGTTCATGTGCCTTTAAATAATTGAGAATTTTATGTGGCACGTTTTTCATTTTAAATTTTCTCAAATAGGGGGTACCCTGATAATATCTTGGTTGATATTCACGGGTAATAAAGCCACAACATAAGGCCATCCCCTAAATTTATATGTGTATTTATTGGTGGCAAAAGTATAGTAGAAAATGCATAACATGGTTAGAATGCTCTACAGTCAGTTATGCATGAGTTATTAGTCTGTCAGTTGGTTAATGAAACTATGTTTTTCAAGGAACAATTCCGAAAAGATTTAAAAGAAACCTTTAGGAATAAAATGCATGAATGGCATATTCAGCCTTGCACACAAAATAATTTTCAAAGTGAATGCGAGGTGGGACTGAGGTTGAAAGAGCCAAAGAATTATAAAATTCAGTCCTTACAAAATTACCGCAATACTTAAGCAAAATCATTTTCAAAATATTATGAAATTTTGAATCTTAAAATGTTCCACAATAGAACGAAGAAAATTTACTATTCAAACTTTTCCATGTATAAATATATGTTGCTTTGGCGTTGAGAATGGAGAATTTAAATGGTTCCATCTATACCTAATCATGCCTTCGAGCATTCAAAGGGAAAAATGTGGGACTCTCACGGTATGATTCAATAAAAGCGGCTATACAGGTACAATGTTTTTATTTTATGCTCACACTAGTGACATCACCAGAGTAAGTATTTACTCACATATATGATATACGAGCAGAGCTTACTATCTCTAAATACTAAATAGTATCAAGTTATTTCCACGTGATTCTTTTAAACGGAATGACATGTACTCTATATTAAGCTCATCATTTGAGAACAATCGAGATTATTAATTTGTTAGTATTTTTTGGAGCAAAATGAGCCTAGTAAAGCTTGACAAAATAGATCAATAAAAGACTTGACATAAGAAAAATATCCAGCAGAAAAAAGGTCATGACGTAGGCACAATTGTTGAGAATGTCGTAGAGGTTTTCTAGCCAGGTCAGGTCCCTACTCCTCTCATTTATATTATAGCATTACTTGCTTAGAATAGAGCAAATTCTAATTAAAAAAATATATATATATATATTTATAGAGCAAAATCTAAAATTATTTCAAACCACACTATGGGGAAAGATATCATATATTTCACCCTCCTTTTAGCGCCATATTTACGGGTCAGTTATGCGACACTTATTATTGCCCAACCATAATTGCTATTGTTTAAATAATTTCTATGTTAAGGGCCAAGAGTTAGACAACCGTATGCTAGGTGGTTAAACATTTGTTGATAGATTGCATAGTCAACCAATGAAGGAAACATTTTTCATAAAAAGAAAGCAAATGAAATGGTAGGCTATTTCTACTATATCACCACAAAACGGACTTGGCAACCGATGTGCAAATGTTTGTCATGTGGGCTGGAATATATACAAGAATTTATTCCCTTATTTGTTTGCAATGATTTCCTTTTGTGAATTATATGCAACCATATCATGACCTTCTCTTATCATTTCATAAGGTTGCCATCCCTGTAAGTATATAATCGACAAGGTAAAATGAGACACAAGTTTCTCATAAATGGCCTATATGTCGTTCACTAGTAGCCACCTTGGCTTGAGGTGCCAATATAATTGATTATGGAATTTCATATCTTGAAAATATCATACCTAAGATGATGGTATTTTCCATATTTATTCGCCCAAAATTGAATTGCTATCACCTTGCACTATGAAATAATTTATCCGGTTAATTATCTCTTCATTCTACTCATTTATTTTAAAGAGTAGCAGTGTCTTTTTGGGATCACTCCATAATTTTATACATAATTTTCTATCATGAACATATTACCTCATCTCTATCAATACATATTCATAGGCATTGGTGTATAAGTTTCTAAATTTTGTTCTAATACATTAGACATAAATTTTTTTGAAGATTTACCTTTGGGACTAAGATTAAGTCCAAAGGAAGAAAAATACAGGTACAAACCATAACAGACCCTTCTTTTGGTTATCATCCAACAACGAATGTACCTTTCATGTTTGAACGGAGGCAAACCCTCTAGATATATCTACATCTTCAAATAGCTAGAACAAAATATAGCAACGATGGTGCCCAGTTCTTGGGCCTTAAGGTCAAATTTAAAATTTTCTTTTCCTTTTAGCTCTCTAAGTATTTGCAACAATGTTTGAAGTCAAGTTTTAGGCATAATAACAAATATCATTATTGCCAAATAAAAACCTAGCTATAAGTTTAAAATAAGATCATAACTGTTTACTATGATAAATATGATGACTGTTTATCATAATGGCAAATGTCATTAAACACACCGAATTCCAACACTCTTTAAAAAGTTTAAACACTTTGCCAAGTGTTATTTAGTTGCACGAGAGTAGGGTAATAGTTATGAAAACGATTGTTGGAAAGGCAAATTGCTAAATTACAAGATTAGTACAAACATGCACAATTGACACAAAAGGCTAGATAATTTCTTGCTAAAGTTAAAAGACTTGACTAGTAATATCTGCTCTAGCTAGTGTGACCTATTTTAGATTTTTGATCTCTAGCCAATCAAATGATCTTAAGTCCATCCATTTCTTTTATTATTCATCTATCACCAAAACCAAGAAAAAAGTGGAAATGGTTGAATTGTCTATAGAGAATGTGCTTCATACATAAAATAAGACAATTTTATTTGATTGCATGGCATTAAGTGTGACTTAATTCTCACTAAGTTTTTATACTCTTACATGAAATGATATTGATTGGACGTAAGCTATATCAATTCACCCAAAATTTTGTATAATATGTAAATCTATAAGAGGTTTGCTAGATTACAAGCTTTAGATATGCGAAAAACAGATATTCCAAATTTTCTAAGGGGATGTCATAATTTGACAAAGAAAAACCCTTAAGAAGAAAGTAAAGATATAGCCAAAAGTTCTGAAATTCCATCTACATCACAAATGCCGAGTTTAACTCCTGTAAATTATGGAGTTGTACAAATCCAATGAAGAAGAGCCCTATAAGTAAGAGTTCAATGAAGAAGAGTTCGTCAAGAAGACTACAACAATGAAAAGATCGAGGTACGTACACAATAGTATTGAGATTTAAGGTCTTCTATTGAGGTAACTAATTTCTTTTCTTTTTTTTATCCATGAAATCATTTTACTGAAACTAAATAAATATCAAGCTTGCATGATTATTACAAATGTGTATGTAGAACATGTTGAAAATATTGCTATAAAATTGTTACAATTATCACAATCAATATGACTATATTATTAGTAGTATATGTTTCATCGTCATGAATCTGAGAAGTTCTATTAAGTTTCCTAAACTTAAATTCTAGATGATCGTGTTCACAATATGCTCATGAATTTAAGTCTCAATAAATTTCCGCTATCTTCATCAACTCACCAAAATCTTCTTAAATTGTTCTAAAAATCATATACGGTGCAAACACCTAACAAAGACCAGTTTAAAGAAGCATATAGTCAAATAGCTTCAATTTTTATACTTCTTTATGATTCATATAAAATGCATTTTATCTTGTATAGCATGCAATTGCACGTTTGTACATCGTCATGCAGCTAGGACCATTGAAGTGACTTAAGCGTACAATTAAAGAAGAAGGAACAGAAAATTGCTATTATAAACGGCAATGACCATAGACATCAAAGCACACACAAAAAAAAAAAAAAAAAGGGTTCCAATCGTGATAGAGCATTCCTTTAGTCGTCAACAAATGAGAATTACACTCTTCATGTTTGAACGAGGGCAACAACATGGCCTAGTTTTTACACCTTCGAAAAATCGAAGGCAAAAGAGATCTAGGCCTTAGACATGAAGTATCATGTTAAGCTTAAGAAAAATCTTGAAAAAAGAGGAGCTCATCATCTTGAAAAGAGAAGAGTTTGTCAAGAAGATCCCAACAATAAAAAGATCGAGGTATGTGACAAAATAATGTCGTCATTTAAGGTAACACATTTATTTATGTCTCTTTTATATTCGTCTATAAAAATTTACACCCAGTAAGGTTTCATGCAAACATGTATGCATTACTAGACAGATCACAAAAAAGATAAAACTCTAGGATTACAAGGAAATAAGAAAAAGGTCCACCTAGGCTATTAGTAACTTATTATTTATATATGAATTGTTCTAAAATTCTTGTTTAACCAAGCTTTGGCAAGTGCATGTGCTACTTAATGCAGATATCAACATCGCCTCAAGAAGGTCCAAAACGACATAGCGTCAAGGAATCTTTCCAACAATAATTGACAAGATTCCTTAAATGGATGTAAGTCACCAAAAAATGGTTAAGTGATAAGAGTTCGCCAAGACGGATGTAAATCACTGACAAAGCCTAAGTGATAAGATTCCTTAAGTGGATGTAAGTCACCAAAAAATGGCTAAGTAATAAGAGTTCGCTAAGATAGATGTAAATCACTAACGAAGCCTAAGTGGCAAGATTCCTTAAATGGATGTAAGTCACCAAAAAATGGCTAAGTGATAAGATTCCACTAAGACGGATGTAAATCATTAACGAAGCCTAAGTGACAAGATTCCTTAAATAGATGTAAGTCACCAAAAAATGGCTAAGTGATAAAATTCCGCCAAGACGGATGTAAATCACCTAAAAGTGGCTAAGTGACTAAATACCCTTAGACGAGTGTAAGCAAACAAGGATTCTCACACAAATGCAAGTCACATGCAAATCAAGAATATCAAACGTGACAACCAAAAAATGAATGGAAGAAGAAGCATCGAAGTGATCAAAAATGGTCTTCCAAAGAAGTCACCTCACTCTTTAGCAGTGATAAAAAATGGTCGTCCAAAGGAATCACCTTGCTCTTCAGCAGTGATAAAAAAGGGTCTTCCAAAGAAATCATCTTACCCTTCAGCGGTGATAGAAAATAGTTGTCCAAAGAAATTAGCTTGTTCTTCAGCAGTGATAAAAAAATGATCGTCCAAAGAAATTAGTTCACTTTCAAGATCAAGCTATGATCCCTCGAATGTCCAAAAAGACCTTCAAAAGGCAGATACTAAGAGGTCGTCACAGAAATACTAACATTCCTGAAGAAGAAAGTAGTTGAAGATAAAGAAGCCTGAATCTAAATAAGTCAAGAACATTCCCTAAGCCTGACCAACATAAAGCAAAATCAGACTTGGGAATGGGGGGCAACTGATGAGTCCAGAAAAATCATTAAGGTCGTCCATTAATATGGACAACTTTGCATCATTAACAAACCAAGAGATGTAACTGCTTAAGCACATTTAATACATTAATGGCGACCATTACTCATCGGTCTTAAACGTCAATCAATATGATAACTGTTACACATGAGTAATAATCACCCATAATTATGTATAACTGCTATTCAAATTACTTATAAAATGGACAGTCCGTTTCATTTGTGAAGGTATGTCAAAAGCTATACAAAACACTATCTAAATACAAGAAATATAGGTTGATATTAACTTAAGCATCGGAGGCTCCTCCACCGGGCACAACCCGATGGTCTCTTCGATCTATCTCTCTTTATCTTGCAGATTCTACAAGATCATCTAAAGTTTCGGATTTGAGGGGTGACTCAACTGACAATTTTGGCATCATCAAACTACAACAAATAAAATTTGATTGAATAACAAATGGTTAAAAGAATTTTTAAGGAGATAAAAGAGAGAGTTGAGACCTTTGTGCCTAGAAGGATCCCAGCAGCTGACAGAGGTATATGTGTCATAGTTTAGGTTTAAAGGTAGAGTGAACTCGGGAGTAGCTACTTGATTGTAGTATGGTTATGCATGGTTCGCTGCTAGTTGAGTTGGTTCTTCAAGCGCAACTGTTGTAAAGATGTGAATTATTTTGCAACTAGGAAGTGGGACTGGTGAGCTGATTCTGTCTTGCTCGCTATCAGCATAGTTTTGCAGCTTCCGTGTTGTTGCTTGGTCTGATGTTCTGGTATGTGTGCCTTATTAGTGTGTAGTAGAATTTCTGTTAGAGTTTGTATGTAGATCTCCAAGTTTTTTTGGTGTAATTTGCTAGTTAGGGAGAGGTGGGTTTGTCTATAGTTTGTTGACAAAGTGGCGTTTGCAGTTGTTTGTGAAAGCCAAGAGGAAGAAGATGGTAATGCAAAATGTAAAACGATGTCGTTAGAGTCTTACTATTCTATAAGCGAAGTAAAAAACAAAATGTCACATTGATAGGTTTTTAGTACTGTATGCACCGTTTCACTAACTCTCCAGATGTCCTCTTTTTTTTCTTTTTTGTTTGATACCTGATAAAAATTATATTGACGGAGAAAATAACAAGGGGTTTAAACAAAAATTTTCAATTTTTAAATAATATTACATATATTTTATATACATTTTTATGCACACATATTTTCACACATATTTTTAAATAATAATTTTTTTTTAATTTTTTATAATATTTTATTGCTCAAATAATAATTTTTAATTTTTAATTGTATGTACCAAATAATTGTTAAGCCTCCAAAAAGTTCATACAATGATGATAGACATGCATAGGGAACCTAGTAGACCAACTTGCAAGCTGTAATACAGATGTCGTTGTATTGCAGTAAAGATTTCTATCTCACTTAAATGTCAGTGTTTCAGCTCTCCAGGTCTTAAGATTATCTACATTCTACAGTGAGGGATTACACGTGTAATAGTTTAATTTGTCTTGATGAAAGTTTGTTAAATTGTTGCAAAAACTTTGTCTCTCTCTCTCTCTCTCTCTCTCTGAATCATATATAGAGACAAAGAGCTATGATGTAATTAGATTAGCATTTTTTGCAATAACAGAATTCCTTTTAGTTTGGGAAATTCTTTCCGGTAGTTGCTAGTTTTGGTGTTTTAGACTATGTTGTAGATCATGTTTTTGCTTATTATTATTAATAAATTCTTATTCACCAAATTTTTTTTGAAGCATTTGGCTTTTTATTTTGTTTTTTTAGTCTATCAAAAGAGAACTTGAAGTTGTTTTAAATCTCATAATTCATCAACATGGGTTGATATGTGGTACTTGGACTGATTCGTGATACTATTTGGGCTAATCTTTGGAGGGGGACTAAGTTTTATTTTCCTCATGCCCAATAAAGTTGCTACAAATATATATATATATATATATATATATATATATATATATTTGATGAAAAGTTACTATAAATATTACTATAGAAGACTTACAAATTGATGTGATATTAAATTTGATTAATGGATTTAAAAAACATAATAAATGAATGTTAGAATTACTTTAATATACACGGCGTAACATATCCTTTTGTAAGGCTTATGTATGGCATACATTAATCATTCATTTTGTTTAAACCAAACTGAATCCAAGAATTTTTTACTTGGGTAAAAACATGTTAACCCATACTCAACTTGTTTTTTTAAACTTATATATAAATATAAATATATATATATATAAGCTACCAAATCAATACAAATGCTAAACCATGTAAAGGAAATATGACATCAACCATCCAAAGATAATGATTACATTGAATCAAATAACAACCATTAGAAAGTTTTCTTTCTAGTTTTACCATGGGGCAACGAGATTCAAAGAAATTGAGCTTACAATATAAATTTTGAGGGCATTGAGTAGCTTAAATTAAAAATCTCAACATCCTTAGGTGTGATAAAAGACTTAGAGCATTGATCTAAATCCCAAATTTCTCAATAATACTCCTAAGATCCTTGCCATTATTAGATTCATTGTTGCAACTTAAAAGTGAACTAATATCTCTTTCACCGTCTCCAAGTGAAACAAAGTTTGCACATGAGAGAATGAGAGTTGAAGGAATGCGCCATTTTTGCCCAAGAATGCCACAAAAATTATAAGCACTTACTATTCTTTTTTTTTTAATTATAGATTTTTTTTTAGTGTAAGAATTTATTATGGCAAATCACCTAACTTTTATATTGATGATATCATTAATTAGAGAACTTTGGATTCTGTAAACTTAAGATCTATGTAATATTTAACTTTGTATTTTTTGTTCATCTATTTTTTTTTATGTGAAAATATATAGGTCAACCTGTAACTTGATCAACCCAACCTGCTCCCAACTAGTTTAAGATGATTCGTTTTTACCTTAACTCAACATACTCGTTTGTCATGTCTAACCTTTTCTAATGTTGTCACACAAACTTTTGAGAGCTCACATTTTTTCATGCCATTTTAATTTAGTTTAATCTAAAGTGCATGTGTGTGAAATTCCTTTTTAAAGTCTTTTTTTTCCATAAATTAAAATAATTTTTTAGTTAAAAAATAAATCACCAAACCAAGAGTCTTATAATTCAAATGATTGACACATTATTTACCTTCAAAAGAAAATATTCCCGTTCAAATCCTTTTAATTATTGAGTTATCAATTGAAAAAATATATATTATAAAAAAGGAAATAGTAACTAGTACACCAATATTTACTATGGAGATTGGAGAGGAATTATGTTAGTACTACTTAAGAGCATCTCCAGCAGATAAGCCAAATTTTTGTACTATTTGGACAATGAACATTGATACTTAGTTTTTAACTACCTACTTTTTCAAATACACTTTCCAACAAATTCTCTATCATTTTCTCCATCTCATTTAAATATTATTTCTTCATTCATTCTTTATTCTTTTTTTAACAACAACACATCTTCCAACATTTTTTTTATTCAATACTTGATTATTATAATAGAAAAAAATATTTGAAGAATGAATAGTAAAAGCTACAGTGTTCTCTATTTGTAGAGAAGCACCATAACAAAGCTAATCTAAAAAATGGAGATGGAGAATTTGTTGGAGTGTGAACAGTGGTGTTTTTGCTCCAAAAAATAAATATAGAGCATCTATTGGAGATACTCTAATTGGGCACAATTTTGTGTCATAACTCGCCATGTAGTGAGTTGTGATTGGCAAAAGGTGTGTCACCAACCGCAAGCACAAATCATAGTCTCACGCTTGGCACAGAGAAGACGCGTACTAGACATGACCTTTCACACAAGCAGCGCCATAAAAGCTACAATGTTCTCTATTTGTAGAGAAGCACTGCAGCAAAGCTAATCTAAAAAATTGAAATGGAGAATCTGTTGGAGCGTCAAGAATGGTGTTTTCGCTTCAAAAAATAAATATAAAGCATCTATTGGAGATGCTCTAATTGGGCACAATTTTGTGTCATTACTCGCCATGTGGCGAGTTGTGATTGGCAAAAGGTGTGTCACCAGCCACAAGCACAGAGCATAGTCTCACAGAGCATAGTCTCACGCTTGGCACACTTGGCACAAAAAAGTTGCATATTAGACATGACCATTCACACAAGCAACGCCATAAAAGCTACAATGTTCTCTATTTGTAAAGAAGTACGGTAACAAAGTTAATCTAAAAAATGGAGATGAAGAATCTATTGGAGTATGAACACTGGTGTTTTTGCTCCAAAAAATGGATATAGAGCATCTATTAGAGATGCTCTAATTGGGTACAATTTTGTGTCACAGCTAGCCACATGGCGAGTTGTGATTGGCAAAAGGTGTGTCACCAGCCACAAGCGCTGAGTATAGTCTCACGCTTGGCACAGAGAAGACGCATATTAGATATGACCATTCACACAAGCAGCGTCATAAAACACACGCTCTCAGTTCCTCGGTTCCTCCCAACTCTCAGTCTCTCTTTCTCAGTTCCCTTTGTGTGTGTGTGTGTAGTATTAAGGAGGTTGGCAATTGGGACTTGGTACAGGTCTAAACCATCTCACCTAGCTAGGTAGCGCACTCAAACTCAATGTGGTCATCAATAGGAGTTCAAGAACAAACTTGCTTAAATAACAAAACCCAGAGCCTCAACAGCGTGTCATCATCATCATCATCCTCAACTTCAAAATCACTATCATTATACACGTCTTCATCTTCATCCCCTTCACCATTCTCATCCTCCTCTCTCTACGAAAGTACCCCAAGAAGCACCAAGACCATGGAAGAGGTTTGGAAGGACATCGATCTTGCTTCTCTTCAAGACCAAGATACAATCCACCAACCTCACCCTAGCTCCAACTTTCGCGGTGTGATTCTCCAAGACTTTCTTGCTCGACCTTTTAGCAAAGACCCACCTGCCAGCATGGTCTCCTCCTCCACCAACACTAAAGAGACTGCTCTCTATGCCGCTGCTGAAGGCTCACTGTTGCCACCTCCTGCCACTGTTTTGAGCTTGAATTCGGGTTGTGAATTTCATTTTCTTGATGACTCTGACCCAGTACTTAGGCCTAGCTCACATCTACAATCACACCCAAGTTCTAATGTTTCTTCTTTCAGTAGCCCATTTGAGGCCCTGGCTTCCTCTTGTGGCTTGCCATCTTCTGCTAAGAAGAGGGTTCCAGAATCTGAAAATTGCTCCGGGGATCGGCGACATAAGCGTATGATCAAGAACAGAGAGTCCGCTGCTCGATCGAGAGCTAGAAAGCAGGAATGTCTCTCTCTTTTTCTCTTTTTTTTTTTTTTTTTTTTTTTTTTTGAATGTATAAAATACATCAGTCTGTTTGATTTTGTTTTCTAAAAGCATATATTTTTGTTTGTGCTTTCTCCTTACAGGCCTACACAAACGAGTTGGAACTTGAAGTTGCTCACTTGATGGAAGAGAATGCAAGACTTAAGAAACAGCAAGAACAGGTAGAGTTTTATATATATATGTAAGCACAACCCAAAATGGTCCCCCATAACTTCCTTTTTAAGACTTGTTTACTACTCCTAGCTAGAACTATTCATTTAAGCTGATTGGTTTTATTTGGGTGAATTTTGATGTTAGTGTCTTATTATTTTTGTATCATTTTTTTTTTCTTTCTTTAAACAGATGCGATTGGCCGCAGCCGCTCAACTTCCCAAAAAGCACTCGCTCCACCGAACGTCAACAGCTCCATTTTGAGAATCATCAATGCCTTCCTTTTCACAATTTCCCTCTTATACCTCAGCACAGTCCCTTTTGAGTTAGAGAGAAATAGAAAGAAAGGGTATTTATGGATTTCAATGTTTTTGTAACTGTACCTCAACTCCATATTTATAGTGGCATGTCTTTAGGAAAGAAGGGATAAATGCGTCTGAAAAGATAGTGTTTCTGTGTTCCTAAGATGCAGGAACTTTGTTTTGGTGGGTCTCTGTGCTTGTTTTGTTTGTATCCTTCTCTTGACTTTTTTACCTCTTATTTTTATCCTATTTTATTTTTATATGTTAAAATTTCAAGTATTTCTTAATAGAAAAGAGAGAGCGAGAGAGAGATTATGTGGAGGTGAAGTGGGGGGAAAGAAAGGACTAGTCTTGTCGCTCCAAGAAGATACACAGTGCGAAAAAGATGTGACGCTTTTGTTTTGTTTCTTCGCTGGCTATACATATATTGCTTTCAATATCTTTCCTGCTTCTTATCTTTCCCTGTGAGGGCCTCTTCCTAGTACAATCTTTTCTTTCTCGTTATTATTACAGTCACTGATGCCCTATTTTGTTTGGTTTCTGGTGGCATTTTCTATCCCGTTAATTTCTGTCCCAGTTCATCCATATTCAAAAGTAGCATGTGGTACAATGTAATAGTAGATCCACTTATTTCAATTAGTAAAGTTTTTTGTTTTTAAGTCTCTACAGAAACTTATATTTGAATCATCTAAAAATCCCATTAATATCTTAATCAGATGACAAAGATAGGATAAAAAAAAGAAGAAATGTACATTTGCTAAGAGCCTTACTTCTTTGTGGCATTGACTCTACTTTATGAAGAGAATGAATGAGGGTTTGAATTCACCCCTTCATTACGACCTGTTAAATTAACTAATTTTTAATTCAAATTGATTTCCAAGTTAATTTCCACATATTAAATACATCACCAATTAAGCAATAAAGTGGTAAATAAAAGATATAACAATATGGTAACAGTGAAAAACTCAAGAAAAACTATCTAAGAGAAAAAACCATTACGGTAGTTAATTACCAATCCCAAGGAATATCTACTATTCGAATTGAAGTTGTTACAATATAAAATAATTCTAACTTGTATTGCTACCTCTAGTAATGACTTACTCATGTGACTACATACAACTTTAATACGGTTAGACTCTTTCTATCATCAATTTCCTACACGAACTCTGTCCATGACTATAAGAATCTCTTAAAGGTTACCCTAGTATGGTTGTGTGACTTCAGTCTTGATTTGTACCATTGCAACAACAACACTATATTGATTATTCTCAAGCAGCTTCTAAACTTGCACGTTGAACAGGTGGAGAATAGGGTTTCTCTCTAAATAGTGCAAGCTTTTCTACCTCTACCAAAGTTATTAATTTTGTTCTGGTGACCACTTCGACTGTATTGGAACAAAAAATTTCAGTGCTAATCTATTTTAGCACGCCGTTTTAAGAATATTGCTTAAGTTATTAGAGCATTAGCACTGGGAATTGCAATTCTACTCTATTTTACCATCTCAAAAAGCCATTTTATCACTTATATCATAACATTTTACAATACCTCCAACATCCCAAAATTCTATTATTTTACCATTTTATTAAAATATTATTTTTTAAGTCCAGGAGGCAAACATAAAAAAACATTTTTTTTATTCGTCCTCTCTACTTTTTTCATTCCTTCCTCTCTCTCTCTTGTCTCACTTCTCTGTTACTTATCTGGGTTTGATTGTACTTTGGTTTGTGCCTATGAGATCGTGGGTCTGTGCTCCAGTTGTGGATCGTGAATTCGTGATATTGGTTTTTGTTGGTTGTGATCTAGTGGGTTTTTGTTAGTTGTTGTGCTCCGGTGGGTTTTTGTTGGTTGTGCTTCGGCGGTGGGTTTTTGTTGGTTATAGGGGCCAAATTTGTGGGTTTGGCTATGCTTGATGGCGTTGCCATCGGTTTGACCGTGGGTTGTGAGTGTTACCTTCGATGTGGCCATGGGCCATGGGTTGTGGTTGTGATGCTGGGTTTTTTTTGCTTAGGTTACTGGGTAGCGATGGTGGTTCGGTGTCTGGCTACAACGGTGGTTCGGTGGTTGGTTGTGCTTGTGTTGTGGGTTGCTGTCTGATCTGTGGTGCTGGGTTGGCTGTGCTGTGGGTTGCGGTCTGGTGAAGCTTCAGCGATGAAGAGACGTGTGAATGAGAGAGAAAATTGATATTTAGATAAAATATTAATATTTTCTTTTGTAATTGTGCTATAATGCAATTCTACATGCTGAGGTTTTTGGGCTTGAAATGCCATATTTTTTTTACATTTGGCATTTGCAATTCCCACTGCTAATGCTCTTATACATCTAAATCTTCATCAAATATTGTTAGAAGAATGCTAGATTTAAACCAATAAAAGGTTTGTCACATCAATGTTTAGTAAAAATATTATAAAATAATTTGTAACTGTAGTATTACTCATATTGTTATGCAATTTCAAATTATTAATTAAAAATCAATTAATATACATCTTCAATATCATTATTACATAACATCTCACATATGAGATGTAAGGACCAGATTTGACTTGAATCCAAAACGGGAACGGATCCAGGCTCACGTAGCCCAAACAATGAATTTATAGAGTGCAGGAAAGAAAGCTAGTCTGATCTTGGGCCAAGATATTGGGTTTTAGCGTAAAGAGACTAGAGTTACAGGTGTAGTTTATACAAAGAGTCTCCTTGGACATGTCCCAGTGCAGTGATTTGAGAATAATTTTCCGTCCCTTTCCTTTTTCCTTTCTTCGCCTTATATACTATTGCTTCTTTACCTTTTTCCTTATCCACGTGTGGACTTGGCGTTGAAAGTCCTTTTTCATCATCTTTCTTGCCCTTTCTTGAATCTTCCACTCGTAGCTGGAAGGCTGCCCGTTTACTGTTCAGGCATCACCTCCACATTAATGCGGCCAAAAGGTTAGCTGGGCGGCATTTAATGCGGAGGGGACAGTACCTTAAGATATTTGTTCCTGTCCACTATTATCTTCCATTTAATATTTTTTCCTTTCGTTTCGCTGTGGGGTTTGTCCGAGGTGTTATTCTAAAAGACTGATAAGTTCACCAGATACCTCGGATAGAATTCCCGAGGTGACTATAGTCCTCGGACACGGTTAAACCCCCACGAGCGTTCTTCACCTCTCCTCGGAGGAGGACCTTATTTCTTCCTTTGTTGATCGTCCTCGGATACTCTCTCACCCTCAGATAGGACGTTGGGCCTGGCCCCTTCTCACACAGCCCATACATATGAGATCAGATATTGGGCCTGGCCTCTTCCAGCGTGGTTTGAGCACCGGATACAGTTGGCCCCCACATGAGATTATGAGTATATGTATATATATATATATATATATATATATATATATTCTCAATAACTTAAAAAAAAAAAAAAAAAAAAAAAAAAAAAAGGTATGTGAGTAAAGTAAAAGTAAAAAAAAAAAAAAAAAAATACACACATTCATAACGAAAGCAATAATAAATTCAATGGAAAAACGGTTTTAGAAACCAAATAATGATTTGTAAAAGTATATATATAAAAATAAATAAATAAATAAATAAAACATACACACACATTCTTAACGAAAGCAATAATAAATTCAATGGAAAAATGGTTTTAGAAACCAAATAATGAGCTGGTTTCATATCGATTGAAATCACTGTACCGGTCGTAATTTAGTGGAATTGATGAAACAGGCTGGAATAGAAGAAAATTAAGGATAAAAAATAATAAAGGGGTGATTCATATCTGTTCACTAATCAAAATGAAAATTTCTGGCCGTTCTAGGCAAAACAACACAGAATTGATAAATTGGCCTCTACCACCTTGTAAAATTTATCCATAATGAGCCTTTATATAGGTACTTTAATTTGGGTTATAAAAATCCACTTCAACAGTCAACTTATTGTAAAACACGTCAAACCAAGACCATCTTTGCAATTCTCAATCAGTACTTGAGAGTCTATTGAGGAGGCTAGGGGTGTGCATGAGTCGGGTTGGGTCAGGTTGAGGGGATTTTTTTATCCAACTCGCCATGGTGGGTCAAAAAAAATTCAACCCAACCTAACCCATCACATAAGTCCAACCCAACCCACATGGGTCGGGTTGGGTCAAGTTGAACTCATGGGTTTGACAATTTATTATTATTATTATTATTATTATTAAATTGAGTAGAAAAAAATATAAATACTAATATATTAAAAAAAACCTAAAGATTAGTATCAATGTAACTCCTTAAAGGCAAACAACACTAATAACTAAACAACAATAGTAATTTATTAGGTTTTGTGTGAATTAATTAGTTTTTATATAGGATAGGAAAAACTGGTTATTTTAAGAAAATTTATTAATTATATAATATATTATATATATTAAATTAGTATGTAGGAGGAACCGAGGAAGTGTTGCTCTACAGCTATTTTTTTATTTTTTTATTAAATATATAATATATATTTATATATATATAAGTGCCCTACAACTGATTTTTTTTTTTTAAATATTAAATATATAATTTATTTTAAAAATATATTAAATATGAGTAGGTCGGGTCGGGTTTGGCGGGTTTGTAATTTTATGACCCAAACCCAACCCGACCTGCTATAAAAAAAAAATTGTAACCCAACCCAACCCAACAAGCCTTAAAAACCGACCCAATCCGGTGAGTCGGGTTGGGTTGGGTCGGATCGGTGGGTTTTCTGCACACCCCTAGAGGAGGCTATTAAGGTGAGTATTCATGAGACATAAACTTATATTTTCTTGTGTTGTTCTTATGTCTTTGCCTTGATCTTTAAATACATCAATTTGACACTATAAAACGTACAAATGACTCAAGTCTTACAATTTAAGTTACAATTTAACATAGTTTGCCGACACACTAACATATGGACCTAACACGAATTATACCAATTTTTTTTTCTTTTTTATAGATTTATAGTTGTCTAATTTTGAATCTTGTCTCTTCTTTTTTTTAAGAAAATAATTTCTCAAAAAAATAATTTGAATCTTGTGTGTGCTTAAATCTGACCACAAGATCAAAATTTATAGCTAAATAAATTTTAATGATTAAAATGCATTTTCATGATTAGAATTTATCACATGCAATTATGATTAAATTTCTTTAAATAATTAATTATATGTCATAATTTTATTTGATCACATTGTGCATATTAGTGGGAGTGCATGCACCAAATTAATTTGAAAAAGGTCAATTATTTTAGGAAGTTTAGTGATTTTAAATAACTTCTTGAATTATTTTTTATTATTAATAATTTTTTTTTTATTGAATGATAATCATAATAGGGGAAGAGAGATTTGAACCACTGATATTTTCATTAGAAACACTAAGAAGAATTTTGGAAAAAACTCAAAAAGTACCATTTAACTCTAGTAAGGGTAAGTAGGAATGAACTAGCAATACATTTTTAACTCCCATTCCCCTTTTTTTCTTTTTTTCTTTTTTTTTTTTAATTTTTAAGAAAGAGTAAGTAAGAGCAAAGTGGTTATCAAAAAAAAAAAAAGTAAGAACAAAGTGGCAATACGTTTACCCTATCTAAAACACCACGATCTGGAATTTATAGGACAAATATTTAATTCTACCCGGAAGAGAATATTGTCCTAAATTCCTAATTGTATAAATCATATATATTCTTTCTTTCTTTCTTTTTTTTGATAAGAAATCATATATATTCTATAATACTAACAAATCCTTGTGAAGTTAGTTGAGACCGTCGTAATAAAAGGATCTGATGCATGGAATTTTAATTTCCCTTTTCTAACGTATTTATAAATAATATTTACTAAAGAGGAAAGAACATCAATTCCGTTGTCGTCCAGCGGTTAGGATATCTGGCTTTCACCCAGGAGACCCGGGTTCGATTCCCGGCAACGGAATTTTTTGTATCTTGGCATCTTCTTTCTTCTCTTTTTATTTCTCTTGAAGCATCCTGACACAGAGTTTTTGTATTTTGGCATCTTCATTCTTCTCTTTTTTAGTTTTCTTAAAGCATTCTGACACATTAGATCCCTTCTTATCGACATACCTGCCCTTATCGCAGAAGCACTACTGTTCATGGGCCCGAGCCCCTCATTCTTTCTTTTCAACTTTGTAGAAAAAGCCCAAAATGAAGCCCCCACCCTCCCACCCTAAGGACCAGACATAAAAAACTCGGGCTTTGTCTATTTATTAATTTTGGCATCTTCATTCGACCTTTTCTTTTTCTGGTTTTTTTTATAGGATCATTCTTCGTTTTCAACTTTGTAGAAAAAGCCCAAAACGAAGTCCATACCTACCCCACCCTAAGGCCCTGACAAATTAAAAACTCGGGCTTTTCGTTATTTATTAATTTCCACCTGACCCATTTTGAACTTTGTAGGAAAGGAGGTCCACTGACCAAACTCAAGCTCATACCCAAGCCTATCTCATGTGAGGCCTATTAATATAAATTTAGGATCCGTTTGAATATAACTGAAAACTAAAAACTGAAACTGAAAAACACTGTAACAAAATAATTTTTAAATATGTAAATAGTACAATGAGACCCATTTTTAATGAAAAAATTGATAAAAAGTGATATTTGTGGGTCTATAAACAGTGCACGAATGCACTGTTCACGGTTGAAAAAGTCAGCCTTTATGGCTGAAAGCAATAAATAAATAAATAAATGAAAGCCTGAAACGCGTTTTGTGCCCAGACGTGGACGCAAAATGCGCAATCCAAACATAGCCCTAGTGTCTGTTTGGCTAGTTTTATTTATTTATTTATTTATAAATGGCATTTGACTAGCTTATTTATTTAAAATTTAGACAAAAAAATGATTTTATGTAAATAAATTAGCTTTAAACAAATAATAAACTTATTATTATTATTATTTATGTAACTATTTTTATCGCACATTTAAGCAAATAAGCATTGTCACATGCACAAAATCTTTGGACAATTCATGGTAGTATACTGTATACGTGCAATTTTTAGGAGTTGGTCTAAACTTGGGGGCATTCGAATTAGACTAAGCCCATGTGAGTCCTTACCAGTTACCAACTTACCACCAAGGACTAATTATGAGCAGTTGTCCCCTATGTACGAGCTAGTAGTGTTAGCAGAAAATATAGTATATTTATAGATATTATAATATATTATACCTATCCAAACGGACCAATAAAAAAAAATATTGTGTATATTATTTGAATATAATATACAGCTGAACCTATACAAATTAATTATCTAAGGTTTAGGTTATCATCAAGTTATAATTACTTTAAACAGAACATCAAAATTCCGTTGTCGTCCAGCGGTTAGGATATCTGGCTTTCACCCAGGAGACCCGGGTTCGATTCCCGGCAACGGAATAAATTTTGAGTCTATTCAGTTTTTTATTTATCTTTCATGTGAAGTGCAGCAATGTGTATGATATTTCTCCTCTCCTCCCAAATTTTCTGTCCTTTCTTTAATCTTGACAAACACACACAACACAGCTCACTGTGTATGACATTTTTCCTCTCCTTCCAAATTTTCTGTCCTTTCTTTTAATCTTGACAAACACAAACAACACAGCTCACCCTCAACCTCAACCAAGCTCGAAATGGATGAACCTTCCCTCACCTTTTGCATAACAATATCCGATCCAATCAGCTTGTGAGGAAGTTGAGCTGCCTTGAACGTTGGCTGAGCTCTTAGATCACCAATAAGATTATAGATAAAGGACACTTCTTGAAAACCATTTCGTTTGACGAGTCCTAAGTCCTAACATTTCTATTACATCTTGATTAGTAGAGACGATTGTTCAAGTGCCCTGCACAATGAGGGCAGTTACACCTAAACAGAGTGTTGTTACTCTTTGACCTTTCTTGTTTTCTTAATAAAGAGACGACAGATGATGTAAAATGCTATAACCTCTCCTCAACTCCAGCTTCATTTCTTTCATTTGTATTGTTAGTTGTTTTCTTTTTCTATTTTGGATAAAGAGAGATGTAGATACTGCATTTTGTACCTCTTACGACTCGGGCACCTATTCTCCAATGAAGTTGAAATTCTAAAGCCCAAAATTGGTTTAGAGGTCAATCAAATTGAAATTGACTTAAGGAAACCTGTTGCGCCCATAGGAGGGAGGATCAAACCCACTACCACAGGTCTATAAGCCCGTTGGCAAGCTAGGTAAAGTTTTATGCTAAGATTTTAGTAGTCACATTGCATCACACTCTCGTAACATTAATATCTACTCACCCTGGCCTTGTCTGTCAAAAATTGGTCACCCTTCACTGTAAAAAATTGGTCATAAAACAGGATAGCCCTGGGCCCAGAAATAAATATCTTGACAGAACGATTATAACCTTACAACCAACACGACCATTTTAATTTTCCTGGTCTCACATCAAAAAGTGAAGAACAAAACCGAAACATCAAATTCATCAATATTACTCTGCAAAACATCAAATGGTTCATGTATATGTATATGAACTATTTAGTATCTGAAAAACATGTATATATGAACTATTAACACCATAAATTGTGGTTATAATCCTCTCGAAACTGCTTGACAACTGCCTTTTTAGATAACAATACAATATTTTTTAAAATTTAACTATAACCCACTTATTTGATATTTTCAAGACTGGCTACGAGAGAGAATTTTGCTGGGTTATATGGAAGAAAGATATGAACCTCTGAATAAAATGGCTGGAATTGAAGGCCTCAATCCTGTACAACAGGGCTGGAAATTGTATGTAATTTCATTCTACCAAATATGGTTCAAAAGGTCAAATGAAAATAAGATCTATTAGGAACCTCCATCCTGTGCGGAATCCAAAACACAAGGAAAAGTGAGGCAATTAGACAACCTAATGTGTGAGGCATTAACTCTTTCAAAAAAAAAAAATGTTTGAGGCATTATCAGGTCAATTGGGAGTAATTAGTAAGAATTCTGGTTGAGTCAGTAGAATCTATTCAAGCTGCTCATTGTGGCACATATATATTCTTTTTGATAGGTAAGTTTTGGTCCCAAGAGGAGGGGAGTGAAGGGGGAAGGGAAGTTTGAACAAGTGACCTCCATCTAATGAGGTGTAGTCCCCAACCGATTTTGCCCTCTAGAGTTTCATTGTGCCCCATATATAAAACAAACTCAAACCAGTTCACCTACCCCTTTGATGTAAGAACCACAAGGTTGTATCTCAAGGCATTTGTATAAAAGTTCAACCCAAGAGAGCCACAAAGAGTGTTCAGAACAACAATTGTGAGGAATTATGAAACAGTTCTTCATACCATGGCTACTACAATTCTAAAAGGCACAATTTTAGTTGCTTGAGAAATAATCAAGTAGAAGAGAAGGAAAGCAGCATTTAGTTATTTAACAGATCAACTAAAACCACCGCCCAAACAAATTTCCCAACATACTTGAATAACTAAAGTTGTTTCGGTAGTTCTCTAATACTAAGCACATGCAGCAACCTATGTATAAAACATAATTCACCGCTAATAATGGATAAATCTAAGACTTATCAATAAAAGAAAAAGAATAAAGCCATTAGCAAACATACATTGTAGAGCAAAAATGCCCATCCCTTGATTTGAGAGAATTTTGGATACAAAAATAACAAGCAAGATAAAATAAGTCTTCAACAACTTATTTTCCCAAAATAAACAAGATCACTTAAAGAACAATGATGACTTTCTTGCATAAATGCAAGTATGCAACTGTTGCCTACAAAAATAATTAGGCATTGTGTAATGGCGGCAACAATATTTCTAAGCCTGACAAACATAGTTCTACTTATGGGCCATAGTACATATATTCTCAATATCCAACACAAGAGCTACCTCCGAGCTATTGATTGTTCTTTGAAGATAAATCTGCAGCATCATCAGTGTTTTGCATATCATCAGCTTCAATTATCTTACCATCCATCGGAACCAAGCAAGGGACGCCATCCTCTATCTATCAGATACATGAACAAGTAATAAATCATACACATAACATTTATAAGTAGAATACATTTCAGACACATGAAGAAGCATGTTTAAGGTATTAATGTGCATGTACCAAAGCAACCATATGAATGCAACATAATTTAGAGATCAGTTTATGTAGACATTAGTATCACTGGTACTGCATAGCATCAGTTCACAAATGACAAAGGAAACAAAAGGGTTACTTTTGCATTCCATGAAAGTCACGTTTCAACTTGAGAATTTAAAAACAGTGGATTTGGAAAATAATTGTCAGTATAAATTGCCAGATATAAATTTAACAACAACACATCCTTATTTGAGCTTTGGAGAATTGTTCAAAACCTCAATAAAGAAAAATACTTATGATATAATGGATTTGCAATTACATCTTAAATATGGTCATTTGAAATCTGTTAGAATTATGTGATTAAATGATTAAATTTACCATTTCCTAACTGCTTAAGCTTTTGAGAGACCTATAATTTAACATGGTAAGAAAGCAAGAGGTCCTGAATTTGATTCCTGTCTCCTACACGCTACCACTCCCGCTCATTTAAAATCACACGAGTTGGACCTCACATATTAAAAAGTAGTTTGAGCCCACACGGGGAGTGTTAGAATTATGTGATTAAATTTACGACTTCCTAGCAGCTTAAGATTTTGAGTGAATTATTTAAGCTCAAATCAATCCATTCAATAGGGGAAAATTTTTGCTATATCATACTCTCAGTAAGTCATTTAAAAGTTAAACTAAATATTAGAATCCAAATATTGATGCAAAATAAACATCAGGTACCAGTAGGCAAAAATCCAAGAAAAGAAACCACATTTCGGGGAGATATACTATCAAATGACAAGGATAGCTTAGAAAAGTGAAATTGAAAAGAAGGGTAAAGGAAATAATAGAACTCACAGGAAAAGAAACGCCAATGGCGTCACTGATTAGAGAATTTGTTTCCTCAGAAAATCTAGAAAGAAACCCAGAACCAAATTAGAAAATAGAAAAAAAAATTAACAAACAAAACCACAAACAAATAGAAATAATATAACCTTAAAGGCTGCTTGGAGAGTGGGCAGACGAGTATCTGAGAGAGAGACTTGCAGAATCCAAGCCCCGCATCTTTGAAAAGTATTAGGCTTGCTTTCACCATTTCGTTTCCAACTACCTTCCCTTTTTCCTCTTTTTCTCGCAGGGGGGTTTTGGCTGCTCAGCTTAATTCGGCAGCGTTTGGACCTGCCAAAATTAGACCGTACCTGTTTACGGAGAAAAATATTTTCACAGAACTTTCGTGATATGGTAAATTATTATTTGTTTTAATTTAAATATACTGAAATTATTGTTTTACTTGTTAATAATAATCTATATATATATAAAACCGAAGTCTCTGAAACTCCCACAATTTTCCCCATCAGCACAATATTTAAAATTATTAATATTATTTTATTTATATAAAATTATTTTTGTTCTATAAACCCTAGCAACACACGCTTAGGACTTTTCTCTTCCTATCTCAAAACCCTAGCAATTATCTCAACGGCTTAACACTCTCCAATGGTATTTAGCCACCGAAGTTTCTGAAACTCCCACAATTTTCCACATCAGCACAATATTTAAAATTATTAATATTATTTTATTTATATAAAATTATTTTTGTTCTATAAACCCTAGCAACATACGCTTAGGACTTTTCTCTTCCTATCTCAAAACCCTAGCAATTATCTCAACGGCTTAACACTCTCCAATGGTATTTAGCCTAATTAGCTTTCCTGTGTACAACGTTCTTCCTCCACAAAACATGACACACTAAAAGATTAACAGAGGGAGACACCACTCATATAAAAGTCATTGTTTGAGCGAGCTATTCAACTATTGTGGCAGCAAAGAATCGTGAGACTCAGGTTCCCTTCCTATTCCTTATTTAACTTTTATGCTTTCAATTTGGTTAGGAAGATACTTGAAGCTTTCTATAAAGAATATATTATAAACTACTTCGCTTCATAACAAACCATAGATTCGGTATTTAGTGTGAGAGGTTTAGAGTTTAGACTTTAGAGAGAAAGTGATCAGGAGGGGAGATTCACGAGCTAATAATTTCTTGGTGATTTTTATTTTGTTTATTAACTTCTCTTTACTTTTTCCTTTTCTTGCCTAAGTTTAGTATGTAATTGTAAATAGTTTGATAATATATATAAGCTTTACATATATACCATATTGTAGGGATTTACGTTAATAATGTGTTATCTAAGCTTTAGATGATAGCTACTTCTATTTCTATTACTAGTTTCTATAGGAAAATATGGTATTCTTGAATTTGCAAGCTATATACTTTTCTTTGTATTGTTGTGGCTAGTGACATTGGAGTAATAACTATATTTTATATCAATTATATTTACATGACAATCACACTATGTATATATATTTTACTTTCAACCTTGGTCGGCCTACCCAAATTAAGAATTAGGTATATCTCTTTGTGAGATAATAAATTTTTTTGAAAGCACTATTAGCACTCAAATTATTTTTCTTGCAAAATTGACATAAAAGCATTTGATGTGCCAACCTTTTAGCATTATAAATTTTCCGTGCATCGCACAGGTTGGACTAGTTTATAATAACTCATTACTTAGGATGTGTTATAAAAGTATTCTGAAAATATTGTGGAGATAATATTTCTTGAAAAAAAATTCCTCACTCAATTCGAGAAAATAAATACCTATACGATGGGTCTATATGGAATCCGTTTATTTTGCTGAAATTAAAATTTTTTTGTTGAAAGTACTGTAAATAAAAGTAAAAAGTAGTAAAAATAATACCGTGAGACCCATAAATAGTACCAAAAAGTGCAGTAGAATTTAAGAATAATAGCAAAAATAAGTTGAATAGTAAAATAAATTGACAAAATTAATCATGTCAAACAAACACTATATATAAGGGGATTCTCCTCTTGTATACCTGGGAACTCCTATACATAAGAGACATAAGAGGACTCCTAAAATTTAAGACTTTTTTTCCTTTCACTTTAAAAAAAAATTACAGCTACCATTTATCTCTGAAGTTTATCATTTTTATTTGTTTGAAAAATAAAGATATATATTTCTAAATTATAATAAATGAAAATTATTAACCTTTATCCAAAAAAATAGAGGAGCCTCTGAACACGCGTGTGAGCACATGCTCAAATGCTAGTTTTAACATAAGAATTTTTTCTTTTTTTTTCTTTTTAGATAGTTACTTTACAAAACACACTATCTATTTTATATTACATTTCTTTAAAATGTTGTTTCTCAAAAAGAAAAAAAAAAATTAAATGTCATTTTTTTCCTAATCTTTTAAAATTATTTTTCTGTTTTTACACACAATAATTATTATCTACTTCTTCTTTTTTTTCCACCATAGATATAAGTAAAGAAATAATAATAAAAAAACATGTAAAATTATATGATTATTGTAGCAAACTTATAAATTTACATAATTATAGGATAATTGAATACCTTCTCAACAAAAAAAATATATATATACAATAATTGAATAGGGGTAATTTTTTTTTTTTTTTTTTTTTTTTTTTTTTTTGAATAGGGGTAATATTAGGCTTTGTATTATACACCCAGCGATCTGAGTGCTGCCCAATCCCTGAAATAATGTAAGCTCTGTGTCCATATGTGATGTAGAGAAATATGTAGGCCGTGAGTCCATCCTTCGAAGGGAAGAAATTTATGGGCATGAGCCCAATCCAAAAATATGTTGATAAAATATGGGCCTTTTAGTGTTTTAAAGAGATTTAACTCTAAGACCCATTATTTCTTGATTGTGAAAAGTAGTGTTGATGTGGCAGGGATGGCCTAATAAAATTGTGACATGTGGCTTGTGGAAAACAAATTGACCTACACATTTAGGGCCCATTTGCTAATAGTAACGTTGTTTGTATTTTTTGGAAATACATGTGGGTGAAAAAATGCGTGAAAATATAATATTGTTTAAAAACTAAAAACATGTGTTTAAACACATGTACCAAATAGACCCTTAGCTACCCGAGTCAAGTGTGATCAATTTTTGGCTTGCTATCAACTTTTGCATGTCATGAGAAAATTCACATGAAATAATGAAAAGAGTAGAAGAATATTCAACTTTTTTCTTTCACTACAGAATTTTTACCACTATATTATTTTTTGACGGTTTTAATTAGACATTGTTAGTAATTGATCATTGAGTATGTAAAATTAAGTTTGTTTTATATAACATCTGTTGTTTCCACTTGTCAATAAAAGATTGTCTTCAAAACCTTAAGGATTAATTTTCCTAATCAAACACACACACACACACACGTATATAAAGAGAAGATCAAGTTCAATCGTTCAAATTACATTTGGTATAACCTTTCATTGAACAATTATTTTGACAAATCAACCTTTCGATTATATTATATTTTTATACTTTTCATGCTTACAAAAATATCAAAATGATCAGAGACTTAGTGTGCGTTTGGGTTAGGATTAAAAATTAAAATTATTTAACTATTCAGCTTATTTTTGCAACTATTCAAGAGACCATTGCACTTTTTGACATTATTCATAGGCACCACTGTACTATTTTAACTAACTTTTACTTTTATCTATAGTACTTTCAACAATAATTTTTCAGTTTCAGCAAAACAAGCGGTATTCAAACATACCCTTAGTGTGTGTTTGGCAAAAATTAAAAAACCAACTTATTTTACTATTCAACTTATTTTTGTTACTATTTATGGGCCCATTGCACTTTTTTGTACTATTCATGAGTCTCACTGTATTATTTCAACTAACTTTTACCTTTATCTACAGTACTTTCAATAAAAAGTTTTAGTTTCAACAAAATAAGTGGATCCTAAACACATGAGTCTCATTGTACTATTCAACTAGCTGTTAACTTTTTTTTCCCACACTTTCAGTAAAAAGTTTTCAGTTTCGAGCTTTTAGCTAAAAGAACTATTCCCAGACAGACCCTTAATCAACAATAAATTTATCATAAAAATGTTTAAATTTCAATTTTTTTAACATTAATATTATAGAAAAAACATAAATTTTTTATTCATATAGTAATTAATATATGATTAACTAAAAATTTGTAACAATGAGATTTTCATAAATTAATCCAATAAAAATTCATATATTAGTTAATACTAGTATGTAGCCCCGTGCTACCGCACGGGAATGGATATATTATTAATCATGAGTTTATTCATGTTTAAAAGGCTCAGTTAAGTCTAAATTCACATTATTAACCAGAAAATTTCATTAACAAAACTTAGCAGTATATATATTTTACACAGAAAGATGAACCTTGGTGACAATGTTTATCCAAAAGATCCATTCACGCTTTTGAATCTTCAATCTCTATTGGTGATTGAAATTTTCGTAGCTTAAAAAATTTTAAATTTAAAATTAAAAAAAAAAAAAAAAAAACCCTCAAAGTTGTACTCATTTTGTTGTTTTACGATGAGTTATTTTGTAACATGATGAGCATTTGTCTGAATAAAAAACCACTGAAGTTCCATGGCTAATAAAAGAAATTCTCTCCAATATCTTTTTATAGAGAGATGGGTTTGTGCGTTTTTTTATACATCATTCATAGTTGTATTATCACGAAGTAAGTTCAATGGATTTAGATTGGTACTACCGATTCCCAAAGCATAAGTGTTTAATGTGTTATTAATTTAATCTCATTGGCTTTTGCACATGATAGCAAAATTAAAAATAATTAGATTGTACACATGTATAGTAAAATTGGACTCCAATTTCAGATTCTAATTGAACAATTGAAATGATAATATATGATAGTAACAACAATAGGAAAATTCAAATAAAATTTTGGATTAAATTGTAACAATCTGAATAAAAAATTCTAATAGAAAGACAGGATGGAGTGATCCACTCCAAGAAGGCGACCAAACTTGTGTAAATATAGAATAATAAATCTCTCTTCAAAAAATTTACATTGTTCAAAACCTTTACCTTCACTGAAAATTTTAAAAATATAGTGACTCACATTTGTCATCCAGACATTTACAGCCAGGCCCTCTCCAATTCGCTTGAGATTCCATTGATCACTAAGTTCCTTTGCAGCCTGCAAAAAGTATCATCCATCGGTCCACAGCAGTGCTTTCTTCATTGTTATAGGTGCCAAACCTGAACAAAAAGCCAAATATAAGGATAGTGAATTTTAGGCATAATGTGCATCTAATCACATATTAGCAATTTATAACAAATGTAAAGATGCAAACTTTGTAAGTGAATACTAAACAAAACTCAGTGTCAGAACTAAGAAAAAAGCACTTTAATCCGAAACTCAGTGCAAATGTAAAGATGCAAACTTTGTAAGCAATTTATAACAAAGATGCAAACTCTGGCTTTGCTATCTTTTTGGAAATTATGCAATGTACCCAAACCAAGTTCTTATCACCGATATTAATCTCTTTGGTTTTCACGTTTGACTGCAAAATCAAGAAAAAACTTAATTAGTACAATAACTCACTTGACCCGATACATAGAAGTGGTTTTAATGAGAATGAGCCCACATACATTTAGCCACATGATGAATTCTTATCACCGATATTAATATCTTTGGTTTTCACGTTTGACTGCAAAATCAAGAAAAAAACTTAATTAGCACAGTAACTTATTTGACCCGATACATAGAAGTAGTTTTAATGAGAATGAGCCCACATACATTTAGCCACATGATGCAAAATTCAACTTCAATTTCATATTCTAGACACATGGCATTTAGACCCGATACATAGAATTCAATTTCACACTCTCTCTGCTTCACTTATTATTATATATATAGATTATATACTTACTATACAATAAAAGTTGGGTCAAAATGCTGTGATTGCCCCAATTGACAATCTTCTTTCTACAATAAATGGTTAATTCTCATTACTTAGGGTGTGTTTGAATACCACTTATTTTGTTGAAAACTGAAAACAATAAAAAAAAATTTCCGATTACTGTTCGTTAATGAAATCACTGTGCATTTGCGTAATTGCACTATTCATGTCCCATGAACAGTGCAAGAGGCGTTGGATTTAAAAATAAATAATAAAAAAATGCAAATGCAAGTGAATAATTTCTATCCAAATGCCTTCTTAGGATATAAGTGGTGCTATAGGCATAGCAGTTTCACAACAATTTTACAATAAACCTTAGGTTGCAAGCTTTCACTAGTTTTTATCTAGACTCACAATTCATATCACTTCTTTTATTTACCATTAACAACTTATTACATAAATTTTTTTGTAAAATTGTTATAAATATATTATACCCCTAACTTTATTTTTATGGCAGTTCACTTTAGGTCAAAGTCTATTAACTAGGTTTCAAGAAATTTAAAATTATATTTCAATTATTGTTCCTTTTGGGTATAACTATTAGCTAAGTTAAAAAAAAAAAAAAAAATTATACCAAAACTAAATTCTTATTTAAATATTTTTCAAAATATTTAAAATAAAATGTAAAATTTATTTTAATTATTTTGATCACCTATTATAATTTTGTATTTTAAATTAAACATTACATACCATCTCTAAGCAAAAGTAAATGTTTATATTTTAATAATTTAATCTAGATGAAATTCCATTATAGTTTTAAGTGATAAAAGGATTTTTTTTTTTATTTTGTTTTCAAAAAAAATATGAAAATAATTTTCAAAAAATTGAAATAGAAACTGGTTTTCAGATAATAATGTTTAAATTTCACAATGTTTAACAAAAAATATATTTTTCTTTTATATAAAAGTTTTTATAATACATTTAATTTTTTTTAATAAATTTTTTTTAATTAATTGGTGTAGATACGGTCATGCTCCTAATGCATCAATTCATAAAATCCATGATGAGTCCATGACATACCTGATACCTTGGAGGTTGGACGAAGAAAGTGGGATATGTATTCAAAAGTCTATGTGTCGTCTACCATTTACAAGGGACATAGTTTTTAAGCCGAAAGCTTTCTCAAGTTGAGAAACGATCGAGCATGGTCTTTTCTACTTACTTAGCTCATTGCATCAGTCAAAACCATAACCATTTCCACAGAAACCAAACTCGCTCCCGAGATTAGAATGTGCGTTAATGGGGAGAAGGCAAATCTGGAGCTGGAGAGTCACTCAAAACCATATACCAAATGAATGGCAAGAGCTTCCATGCGAGAACTTTTTCGGTTCCGGAACTCCATTCTCACCTCAAAAACCAATCTCTCTTCCCCATTCTACTCTTCTTGTGCTTCCTCTGATACCACCGGAACCTCACCCTCCCCTTTTCAGCGAAGTTTCGCACTTCTCGAAGCATGTCAGTGTATGAGGCAGCTGTTCCAAATCCAAGCCCATTTCATCACTTGCGGTCTCTTCCACAACCCCTTTTGGGCAGGCAAAGTTCTGCACTTTTCTTCGGATTTCGGCGGCGATGTAGATTACACTCTCTTGGTTTTCCGATATATACATTCGCCTGACAGGTTATGTATCAATACTGTAATCAAGGCTTACTCTAAGAGTTGTGTTCCGTACCAGGCTGTAGTTTTCTATTTTGAGTGGTTGAGAAATGGGTTTTTGCCCAATAGCTATACTTTTGTACCGCTTGTTGGTTGTTGTGCGAAGATGGGTTGTGTTAAATCTGGACTAGAGTGTCACGGGCAGGCTATTAAGAATGGAGTTGATTGTGTGGTTCCAGTGCAAAACTCGTTGATTCATATGTATGCTTGTTGTGGGGATATTGAGCTTGCTAATAAGGTGTTTGTCGAAATGTCAAAGCGGGATTTGATCTCGTGGAATTCGATTGTGGATGGGTATGCTAGAATTGGTAATTTGGGTGTTGCTCATCAACTGTTTGATTTAATGAATGAAAGAAATGTGGTTTCTTGGAATATTATGATTAATGGGTATTTAAAAGGTGGGAATCCTGGGTGTGGGTTGAAGTTGTTCAGGGAAATGGTTAAGACGGGGTTGAGAGGTAGTGATACCACCATGGTTGGCGTGCTCACTGCCTGTGGTCATTCAGCTAGACTGAAGGAAGGAAGATCAGCTCATGGTTTTCTCATTAAGATGTTCTTGAGACCAACTATAATTATTGATACAACTTTAATAGATATGTATAGCAGGTGCAAAAGAGTGGATGTAGCCTGTGAAGTGTTTAAGAGGATGGCAAATAGGAATTTAGTTTGCTGGAATGCAATGATCTTGGGGCATTGCCTTCATGGGAATCCAGAAGATGGGCTTACCCTATTTGGTGAAATGTTGGGTAGAACAAGGTCAAAACCCGTAGAAACCAACCATGGGAAGCATTTGAGGCCAGATAAAGTGGAAGAAGGAATTATTCCAGATGAAATAACCTTCATTGGTGTTCTGTGTGCATGTGCCCGTGCTGGATTTTTAACAGAGGGCAGAGATTACTTCAGCCTAATGATAGATGTATATACTATAAAGCCCAATTTTGCACATTATTGGTGCATGGCTAATCTCTATGCCAAGCTGGGGCTTATCCAAAAGGCAGAGGAAATCTTAAAGAATATGCCAGAAGATGAGGACAAGTCATCAGAATCCCTGCAGTGGGCTAATTTGCTGGGTTCATGTCGTTTCCTAGGAGATGTGTCTTTGGGAGAACAAATTGCAAAATCTCTAATCGACATGGACCCTCAAAATCCCTCATACTATCAACTATTGCTGAATGTCTATGCTGTGGCAGGTCAATGGGAGGATGTTGTTAGGGTAAAAGAGATGATGAAGGATCGAAAGGTGGGAAGGATGCCGGGATGCAATCTTATAGATCTCAAAGAAATAGTCCACAATCTGAAAGTAGGAGATTATTGGCGAGAAAGAACGGAGGAGGCCAGCATGATGATGGATAGGCTCAAAAGTTAAGCTTGTTGAGTACCACTCTGAAGTGACCACCAGAACACGGCACAAATACTGAAATTTAACATAAAAAACAAGTGAAGACAACAGCAAATGGTTTGGTTTTGCCTGACTGGAAAATATCATTACACTTTGGTGGCAGAGTTGGTTTCAAATAGAGCGGATTAACAGAACAACTACAAGCATAGATCTTTCTATAATGGTAATGATAATGCTTGCCTTATGAGGGTGGTTTGGTGACAGCGAATTGAGTGTAAATTCTACAGCCTCAGCCAAGAATGCATGTATTACTGACTCCGAATGTCAACCTGATGATATTTGGTTTTTCTAGGCTCAGTAGTTGTAAAGGAAATTTCCAATAGCCACTGCAACACACAAGTTATGACAGTTTCTTTGACACAGTTTAGTAATTGATACCTTGCATCAATTATGCTCAATCTCTCTGCAGTTGCATTCTAGACTGCAGATCATGATTGTTCAGTTTTTGCCTCTTTTCAGAAACATTTGATAAATAATTTGTTGACTTTTTTTTTTCATGTGAATCTGCAAGAAATTTCCTGATTGTTTCAAGCATCTCAAGTAATGACCTTGATTGTATTTAACTGCTGGGAGAAGTTGCATTTCTGGGATAGCACAAAGTAGTGCTACTTGCTATATCAAGCACAATGTTGAATGTTTAATTTTGACCCTTTTGGGAGTTGAGTTTATAGCAGTGGTATTATCACTCGCTGCATCTTCTCTCCCATACCCAATTTAGCAACCCTACTATTGGCTTATGCGTTGTTTATCATTTGCCTCGGTGAATATTTCTCCAATTAACTTCTGCCTAAAACTTTCTAGGTTAGATGCCCCCCCAAGAATGAATCTTCTATTTAATTCAGCCGTCACTTGGGGGATTTTATCGCTGAAGAGAACAAGCCGATTGTTGGTCATCTTAAAGGTTAGTCTTCAACCGGTTTTCACATTTTTCTCTCCAACTGGATTTCCATTTAAGTTTCTATTGTTTTGAGTGATGGGTTCTACGTTTTCTTTGTGTTTCTCCTATTTTGTTTTTTAGATCATTCTGATTTTCATGACTGAGCACGAATTGAAAACTTTAGGGGATTGGAACTCTGATAATGTACTGATTGTAGCGGGAAAATCATGGTTCAAATTTTTTAAAGTTGGCAGTATTGGTGAACAGAGGCACTTAATAATCACTAAGCTCTCAAAGTGTGTGTGAAATTTCTTAAATGTCTTCTGGTTTCTCAGGGGCCCATTTAATGTCTTTGGTAAATAACTTAAACCTTTCAGCTTGGTGTTGCTCATCTTTTACAATCATTACTTAAATTGTTTGCATGTACTTATTGTTTACATTTTCAAACTACTTATGTTCTAGGACATGGAACGGCTACTCATTAAAAAGGGTCCCAAATATAGTTCACAAAGAAAGAAATTTGTGTTGATTTCGGGATATGGCACAAAGGTTTAAAATATGCTTGATAACTTTATTTTTTGAAATAAATTATGTATCAATGAGAATTTAGTGGGAGATTGGTGGTAATAATAAGTTGTGCTGAATTTGATTGTTGCTATCTATCTCATATGTCGTAGCATGACCTTTCTCTCAAATGTGAGAACTTCTTGGTTTATATTGCTCTTTTCTCTGATCTGTTTCATTTTTGTTCTTGTTTGTCTTCGCATTCTTTCTTCATTGTTTTGTGTTTCATTGTAATACCTTGTTCTCATATTCTCGTATCTCATATTCGCATTCTAAAATCCATGGGTACTTGCTGTGCATTTTCTAGAGAATGGGAGGTACAACTTAGTTTGCTTGTTCACTTAAAATACTTTTTTTTTGGGGATACCTCAAAAGATAGGAACAAAGCAACAATTCATAGATGACAAGCACCTACATTAGTAACAAAACTCATATGCTGCTTGATTTGCCCATTGTCTAATATGGTCTACAATTCTCTGATCTACCACCATACAATAAAAAATTATGCCCTGTTTCTTCCATTGTGAAAGATCTTTAGCCACTACTGAAATGTTCCATGGAAGAATGTCCCTCCCTGCCATTACTGCACTAGTGTACTGAAATTCTGTTAGGATAACTATCTTGCTAAAGCCTTTAGAAATTGCTTGGTACAAGGCTTCTCTGGCTGCTAGTAGGTTTGATCTTGAGTTGTGAAATTGGCTGGTATGGCATCCTCTAAAAAGTTCATTTCCCTCCCTGTTGCTAGGTAAGCTATCCCCCACCTCTTTGTATTTTTAGAGCTTTGTACCCTGCCACTATAAGTAAAATTTGCCAATCTTTTTGGATCTATGGTTCAGAAAATAGGTCAGGTGGAACATCCATTGTAGATGTAACTTTTTATCAGTACCAGTTTTGGAATACTCAATGTTATTTAATTGGTTATCAATTAAGATGGTCTTTATGGCCTCTGTCATGGCAGTAAATGTACCATTTAGGAATGCATATCTTTTTTCTAAGTCAGAGAAAAATGTTTGGCTTGTCAATTGATTGAAATAAGAACTTAAAACCTGAGTTTTGATTCTTTAGGCTTATTATGTTATTGTTAATATTTATTATTTGTTAAGGAATGGATTTGCAAATACCAGGAGACTGGAACTTCGCAGAGCTCTTACAGCAGGAGTCTAATATGAATAATGAATTCATGATGGAATCCCCACAAGATGAAGTATATACCCAACAGTCTCCTCCTAAAGTTCAAATGAATCCATTGTTAAGAAGACACAAGGGGGTGGTAATTTCACAGTAGAAGAAGACTGCCTCATTGTATTGGCACGGCTCAATATGTCCATGAATGTGGTGCAAGGGAATGAGCAAAAGCACAAAACATATTGGAATAGAGTTTGGGACTACTTCCATAAAGAGAAGAGTCAGAAAACATCTAAATTTGACCATACTGCAAACTCTGTAATGAATAGTCAATCATTGATTCAACTTTGCATCAATAAGTTTGTTGGGTGCTTAGCTTCAATTGAGAATATTAATCCAAGTGGTGTGAATGAGCAAGAGAAGGTAAAAATTGTTTTCAAGTAGTGTCAATGCATTAATGAACCAATACTATCTATTCACTAATCCAATTCCTTGTCAATTTTTCAGATTACTGAAGCAAAGGAACTGTATAAAAAGGTTCACAAAACCTCATTCCAATTGGATCATTGTTGGAATAGCTTGAGGCATCAACCAAAATGGTTGGAATTTCATTCAAAGCCTTAAATGAACAGAAGATCATCTGCAACATCTTGTCCTTATACTCCGAAGTTGATACATCTAAGGGAAGATGAGGCCTCCCATGCTTCCTTTGTAGACTGGGAGAGACCACCAAGTCAGAAGGCAAAAAGAGAATGATTAAAGAACTAAAAAAGTAATGATGGTATGATTTCAAATCTTGAAGGGATATTGAATGACATGAGAAATGAAAGAAGAAAAATTCTAATGAGAAAAATGTTTTTGTTGAGAGGGCATATTCTCAAACTTAAGAACTCGTTGAGCTAAAGAAGCGTCAAGAACTCATGGAGATCAAGCAAATGGAGGTTGGAGATCTGATTCGTATCAAGGGAGAGAAGCTTCAATTAAAATGAACTAATCAAGATTTGGAAATCATTATGATGGACACTACAAAATTGGATCTAGTGCAGTAACAATGCATTAGCCATCTCCGCCAAGAAATCATTGAATGTCAGGAGGAGTAATTAGTGAATATTATTACAATGTATTTCTTAAGCAATCTAGTCATGCAACTTATTGCACAATGTATGGATTTTGTTGTTAAGATGTTTCTAACTTCTTACACTTTTGGTGTTTATAAATTAATCGAGGTTTTTTGACATTGTTTGTTATGTCTATTCTTGTTTTGTTTTGTTTGTATATATTCATTGATATTGTAAAGGAAAGGTGATACAAGACTTATTGAAATTATAAAATTATGATAATTAGTTTTTTTTTTTTTTTTTTCCTTGTAAAATCATTGAGGTGTTAGAAAACTTGAGCATTTATTAAAATAAAATTTGACTGTTACAAAAATAAATAAAGAAATGTTGAAAAAATAATATGGATGGAGTTTTGAAGCTAATGTAGTTGTCTGTGAATAGTAGATTAGCTAAAGTAGAAAAAGTGAGGTTTTTAAAACAAATTTGACTAAAAATGTATTGAGCTTGATGCTAATACTCTTAGCTAAACAATTTGGAGAGTTGTGTCACCAGAATTGTTTATTCTCTAAGGCGATTCAGGCCAAGTATTGCAAAAGAAGTAACATTTTTAGTGTTAATGACCTTCTGACCCTATGGTAGGAGAAGTAGTCTGTCTTGTTCATCCTTAACTAAGGCCAAGTGCTGTGTGGGGGATGGAAGATCTATATCCCAATCACCGTATCTGGTTTAAGATGAGGGAGGGTTTGGACATAGTTATTACTTATTAGTACTTCGGTTCAGTTTGTGTTGATTTGATTGATCATGACAGATGCTCTTGGAAGTACCCAAATATCACTGTCAGTATCCATTTTTAGTGCCAATAATTTAGTTTGCTTACTTTTTTAGTATAGATATAATTATTTTTACTGTTAAGTATCTGTTTGAATCCACATTTTGCGTTTACGTTTTAAAAATGTTAAGATCCATGCTACACACTAAGGAAACACGAGTTGAAACACAAACTCTATGCATCTTTTCATTAATCCAAACGCTTGTTGAAGTACTGTTCATGGACACCAAAGCTAGCAAGACAAGAATGAATTGAAAAGAACTGAAACAATTTCATAGAGACGTACCGTTTCATTAACCTCCAAGGCTCTTGCATATACTGTTCATAGTGTATGTGTGTACTGTGAACAACGGTACACTCAACTCTGATGAAAACGGTGCGTGTACTGTTCATTGCACAAGCACACCTTGGAGAATCATCTTATCAAAACAGTGTGCAGCTCTTAACGGCTATTTTCATTCTCTTCAGCTTTCTTCTTTTCTCTCAATTGCCGTTGCAGAATGCCTTCAAAGCTCTTCAATGCTCCGTCCAAATTGTCTTCAATGAGTTGCACCTACCCACCAACTACAAAACCATCAAATTATAGCACACACGGTACAAGCAAACCCATTTCGCGAAACTCTCTGAAAAGATCCCCTCTGTTCTTCCTTTGCTCGAGCTCACTTTCTCTCCGCTGGGGACATCGTTGCCACCACTGTGGGTCTCTGCATTCACGGGTAAGTTGTGTATAACTTCTCATGCTTTCTGATCTGTTGGTGTGTGGTTTATTGCTTTCCATGAGACTTTATCAATCTGTGGCTTTTTGTGTTCAACATTTGTATGTGGTTTTTTGTGTTTTTCATAAGTCTGTATTGCTTTTAGCATCTACTTGACAAAACACTCTTTAAATTAGTTTTGTTATAATAAATGTGTACTTTACCAGTAGATTAGCCTTTAAGTGCTATGTCATAATACTTTACAAAGAAAGAAAAAAAAAATTGTTGTCAAAATAGAATAACGAGTGGCTACCATTTGGTAATATTATTTATGTGACTGTTTTAAGTTGTATCATGGATAATTAACACAGTCTAATGACAAATTTGAATTTTGAGATTTATTTATCTTGAAGGCAACTAGAGTTTTCCAAAGGAACATGTAATTATGGGTCCAATACAAACTCAAACGACTCAATTGTTTCAATTACATCGGAGATGTAAGAAATCGATCTGCACAAGCAAACTCACTGTCCCATGTGTAGAAAGTTGTGTTTTGTCAATTTTATGTAGAGACGCAATTACGCAAACTTTCCCTCTGAGTGGAGTCAACCTTCTTCCAATATAAATAGGGAAAGCGACTTAAGCTAAAACAAGTAACAATCTACCAATTTCTTCAAGCAATTATCCCACCACACGGTTCACGTTAACTTTTCTATTTTCAAATTTCAACTAGGAAAAAAGAACGAGTCACTCAAAGCACCCATTGTTCTAAGATTGCGACCTACTCTCCCTAACTCATGTTCTTCTTTACTTCACCGATTGACCACACTTATGTTCTAGTTTTATTAACGTTTTGTTAAAATATATTTCATTGAAATTGCATGCTACTTCTAATAGTTTGGAAGCAATTTTGCCATTTTATTTCCGTATATTTTCGATACTAAATTTTTTTGCTTTTTGTAACGGTAACATTGTCCTGGATGAATTGATCCAAGCCATGCTAAGAAGCAAAGACGTTACCCTCGTCTCTCTTTGTGCATATGTAGGAGCAAGCATGAGCTCGGGCCACCCGTTAGTAGCCAAAGGATTATTCAAATCTGAGACATCAAGAACTTATTAAGTACTTACGAAGTAAAGTGGACCTCAAAAATAATTATTTTAACATGGTACTCCATGACTTGAAAAAGTCATAAAAATTAACTTTGTATTAACTTACTTTTGTTAGTACATCAGCTACTCAAAATTATTGAGTACTTTTTGAACAAAAAAGCCCCCACAACAGTTACTTTTAGTTACATTAGATGAAAACAAGTGGTGTTAAAGCAAGATCCATTTCTATTTTTCGGCTTAAAAGAATTAAGTACTTTTTGAACAAAAAGCCCCCACGACACACATTAGATGAAAACAAGAACAAGAAAACTCATGATGGTGTTAATGCAAGATCCATTTCATGATCAACAAAAAGGTACTTTAATAAGTGCTCTTAGGAAATTTGTTAATAAATTATTTGGAAAATTTTTTATATTACTTTTATGGTAAGTGTAAAAAAACTATTCAAAAAAATCAGTTATTTTTTCTTTTTTCATTAAAAAATCTCTAAAAATATTTCCTAAGCCAAACAGTAAAGTTTTCCCATTAACATAATAGAAACCTCTGAACCAATCAAACCATATAGAACTTTTCCCATTATTTGGTGTATTTTATGATCCCATTTAAATTCCAACATGTGACTATTAAATGTTACAAGCTAATAAATATTGTCCCTTGAAAAATATAACACTATATATTTGTATACAGGTCCATTGATAAATAAAATCATGAGAGGTTCCAGTCAATTTATAAGACTTAAGTTTAACATCTAAAGCGAGGAAAGGTGCAGGAGCACTCGACCCTTGAGAAATGAATAGATTCTTTTATCTTATTTTTGTTAAAACCCAAGGAAGAAGTTTCGAATAGGGGCCAAAAGGCAAGAGTGCAATAGACGTTTGAGAGACTATATAGAATTTCAATCTTTCATCCCTTCATCCTAGTTTTGAAATAGGTTGTGTTGAGACTACAATTATTGCTTTCGGGTTCTTTCCCTAGCTAGTCGCCCTTGTGTGGGAGGGTTTAAGCTTGGAGACTTTTTATTTGCGGGGAATAAAACTATCATGCACCTTGCATTCTAGTTTTACATATTGAATTGGGGAGTTTCGGTTTTCTAAGGATTCCCTATTGCTCGCATAGCATGGACTAAAGAAACCATAGATGCATGGAAATTGCTTGTCGAATGGAGGGCTATTGGCCTAATTAATTACACAATTCTTTATTAACATTAACAATATGGCTATAAAAAATTCTCCTATCTTTTTTCAACCCTCTCTACGCCTTCAACAATGAGATTTCAAAAGAAGATTCTTTCTTCCATTGCTTCCTGACGAATGATTGAATGAACGAATTGTCTAGGCTTCCCTGCATCCGATCGACTCATACCCAACCCTGTCTCGAGGATCTCATTCAATAGATCCAACCCATTTCTAGGGTAGATAGAGGAGTTCGTCCCCCCACTTCCTTTGCTCCACTAGCACCAAAGATCAAGAATTCAAGATAGAGAGAAAGATTTGTTAATGGTTTGTTAGCTCCCCTATCACTTTAAAGGCAAATAGCGAGAAAGGTGAGCAGCTATAGCTTCATTGTTCATCTTCCCCTTGCTACCAGATGAGTGAACTTTACCTGTCTATGCTTGATAAGATTGGATTCAATCAATGGACTCCCCTTGCCTCCTGGATCCACTGGACATTGAGAAGGGCTTCATGTCCCCTTGCAGGGCTTTGGGCTTTGAAACTTGGTTGCGCTCCTTCAATTAATAGATTCCTAAAACAAAAGAACACCTTGAGGTGGAGGATTGTATCCGGAAATGAAAGCTCTGTCCCCCTCGCACTATATTTTGAATTACGGACTTACCTCTTTCTCCCTCTACCGCCTGTGTCTATCTCTTATCAAGTGTGCTTGTGCTCCCTGCCACGCTACTCTCACAGCAACTGTAATTGCGTGACTAATAACAATAGTACCAATTTGTGCATCAATGGTTCAAGTGCAGTGCCCAGAAACGGTTCAAAGATCTTTGGCAACATAAATTTCCCAACAAATCTAAAGAAAGTATATTCGAAATAATAATAAAGTGGCCTTAGTTTCATAACCTAAAGCACCGGTCTTTTTATCAAGAGCAAAAGCAACCCTATGGGAGTCTCTTGTTCTCCTCTATGATTCACTTGGGTATTGTATACTTTTTTTCTCTCTAGTATTCAAAGCTATTTATTTTGGAGGCATAAATGAGTTCTCCTCTATGATTCACTTGGGTATGCATACTTTTTTTCTCTCTGGTATTCAAAGCTATTTATTTTGGAGGCATATATGATACCCAGCCCCCCCCACCCCCCCCCCCCCCCCCCCCGGGCGGATCCTTGTTCACAAGTCATAACATCAGTTATTGATAATTTCTTAATATTCCCTGAGTACCAAAACATTTATCACGGTCCAGCCATTATCTTCTTCCTATGTCAGTCCTAGTTTTCCCTACACGCCAATGGAACACCTATGAAACAGAGAAACTGACTCCTATCTATATGAGAAGTCCATGCCATCCAACATCTTAGTATGCTATCTTCCCTTGTGTAAGATTTACATGAATCTAACAAAGTCCACACACACAGGCATAGCTGTCAAATGCAGAAAGATGCATAGTTTACCAGCAACCAAGGAAATCACAATGCCTGGCATCAAAGGTCTTTGAGGACATCATGTAAGAGATTCATGTGGACCACAGACACATACATCCCTACCCAAAACCAGAAAATCACAACAAATCAATATAAAGCATTGAAATGATAGTGGAATTGATAGCAGGGCCAACTGCTACCAATGCCCCCATCAAAATCTGAATATTATTTACACTTTAAAGTGCTCACAATTTCAAGCAAGAGAGTACTTAAAACAGAGAAAGAAAGAGTCAGAATAACTATAACTAATATAATATAAACCCACATAATACATCATAAAAACACGAGTTCAACTCCACATATAATCAACCAGTACTCATTCAAATGCCCACTGATTCTCCCTACGAACCTCTTCCTCTTCCTCAGGGGTGAAGTCATTCTTGATGTTAAAGGTCTTGCGGATCTCCTCTGGTGTCTTACCCTTGATCATGTCTGCTACAGTCTGGCATGTCAAATCCAAAAGGCTCTTGATGTTCAAATAGTTTGCAGCCTGAAAGAATTCAACAATATTGAACAAACTCAATTTACTAAATACTGTACAGGATAGATTAGTGAGTACAAGACAACTGAACAAGTATTCCATCTCAAAGAGAAGGCAACTTCAAAGATAAAAGACAAACATAATCAAATTACCATAAAGAAGATCAACAAAAAGAATGTCACTAGTCTTAGAAAAGTACTAGAACAGTCGATGTTAAACAACGAATAACACATGTCAGTTCCCCCCCCCCCCCCCCAAAAAATGCAAAGCTAAACTACAACCCAAGTTGGCAAAGGATTCAACAAAACCCAAATATCTCTCTTTTTCCTGAAAATAAGGTAAGCACATATAAAACATCATAAGCAACACATCATAAGATATTGTAAGAATCTCACCTTTGTTTATAAACAATATGGCCTCTTTGTAAGTTCTAATAATTTTAATATAAATATTCAACCTTTTGGAAGACCCTAAACAAAGTGATATTCTAAAACAAAACTGACCAAATGAAATAATTTCAAAAGTATAATACTTGTTTGGTACTTGCATTAGCAAACAATACAAAAAAGCAATGAGAATAGGTATCAAAATCACTACCATAGGCGTAATCAGGAAAACAACGCTAACTCTATATCAAAAACCAAATTCAATATCAACTCTGATTCATACTCGTTTAACCTTTAATCATCGCATTAAAAAGACCAATCTTTGACAACAAATTAAAGAAAGAATACGATTCAATATACAGTGTACAAACCAATTTTCACAAGCCATAAGAAAATAATACACAAACATACGATTCAAGAAGCAAAAATTGATAAAAATCCCTAAAATTTACGAAACCCTAGACTAGTATCGTATATTCAGAACAGCGAAACCCTAACATCTATTCAGATCCAAATCTGAAAGCTAGAAGGGTAAAAAGGGGAAATATACCAGAATGAGATCGAAGAGTGTGGCCTGGTCAACCCTGACGAACTCGGTGTCCCAAGCCTTGAGATCTTCGTCGGAGGTGCGCTCATCGGCACAGGTGGACTCGACGTGCTTCTTACAGTACTCGATGACCTTGGCCAAGATCTTGCTCGTCACGTTAGGGAGAGGGATTCCGTTGTCGGCGCAATCGTCCTCAATCATGTGCTTGATCGTCTGAGACTCGAGCGCCACCGCCTCCTCCACTTCGAAAGCCTCACCGTCAGAGCTCTTCAGGGTGATCTTCTTCGACGACGACATGGTTCCGATCGATGAAACGACGAAGTTTTGTTCGCCTAACCTGCGGAGAATAACGAAAGGGGAATAGGAAAACCCTAAAAAGCCAAGCGAAACGTTGGCTCTGGAGTCTTCTGCTTTATGCGCAGTTAAAAAGATGAGAGAGAATGTGGGTGAGACCGCTATTTTATAGTGTGCTACCGAATACCGTGGCGTTAAAAAAGAGTGATTTTTATGGGCACTTGAACTCTAGTTTAAAATATTTCGAATAAGGGCGATTGGGGTCAATTGTGATTCAATTTTTATTTTTTAGTTCAATAATTATTTTTTTTTTATTAAAGGTCAGAAAATAATCAATATCGAAAAAAAAAAATCTAATATTTTTGAAATGTTCAAAATTTGTCCCAAAACTAAAATAATGATTAGATGGTTCAAAAATTATTAAAATGGGCTATATTTTGATTCAATTTTTCTTTAAGTGACATTTCTAAGTAATTAGGCCTGTTTGATAGAGAATTTTGAATAACAGTTTTCTATATTTAAACAATATTACACATATTTTCACACACTTTTTCATCCACACGTAATTCCAAAAATACAAATAACGTTACTAGAACAACCTTACCAAACGGACCCTAATACTTTAGTACTTAGAAAAAGGTTTGACTTGGTTGATCTCTTAAAAACTAAATATTATTCTCTCAACCCCATATTGTTAGATCTGTAAAAAAAAAAAATAATAATAATAATTATAGGAATATCATTTAAACTTTAGTGAAAGAGATAGGGTTTTTATATATAGTAACAGGTATGTTGAAGAGCTCTTCAGCATGAGTGAAACACCTGTTAGGTCGAGAGAGGAGGACGATGAGCTTCAACAAAGCACAAAAAAAGTAAAAGAGAGCCATTGCGTAAGAGGCACTCACGCAGCAAGCACCTCCACTCATGAAGGAGGGTGTGGATCATACAAGGAAAAACTCTTGGGAGAAATCCCAGGGGCATACGAGCAAGCCTTTGCACTTGACAACGAAATGGAGTATGAAGGGGAGATTGAGTCAAACGATGAGACATCAGATCTGTCCGCCAACATAGCAGCAGTTAATCTATCTGGCAAAAGAAAAGCAAGCATGCATGGACCATGGACAAACGCGTTAATAGTGAAAGTGTTTGGTAAGTCTGTTGGGCATCATTTCCTTGTGTCCAGACTTGGGAGCATATGGAATCCAACTAGTAAGATGAGCTGTGTGGATTTAGGCTTTGGGTTCATCCTAATAAGGTTTATCTTGAAGGCAGATTTCTCCAAAATCCTTAGTGGTGGACTGTGGTTTGTTTCAGGGCATTACTTGTCCATCAGATGCTAGGAACCGAACTTCAAACCGTCCACAGCTTGTGTGTCATCGGTTGCTATTTGGGTTTGCTTGCCGGAGTTACTTATTGAATACTATGAACCGTCAGTCTTACGGGACATTGGGAGCGCAATAGGTTCGGTGTTAAAAATAGATACACACACAGCAACAAAAGCAAGGGGAAGGTTTTCAAGGCTATGCGTTCAAGTAAACTTCGATAAACCTCTGATAAAAATCATTAAAACTAGGGGCTTGGAACAACCGGTTCAATATGAAGGGATAAACACTCTTTGTTTTTCTTGCGATCGGCTTGGACACAAGGTTGAAAGTTGCCCATACAGAATCAAAGCGCCGAAGAAAGTTGGTGAGAAGGAAGAGGCGGGAAAAGAGACGACCATTCAAAGTTAACCTGACGTGGAGGAAGAATCCTTTGGGCCATGGGTCTTTATTGCACGTAAAAGGCAACCTGGCAAATTGAGCAAGAAAGTAGTAGATCAGGCACTTCAAAATGATCCCACAACTTAAGGCCCGAGCTTTTTGTCCTCTAGTAGATTCTCTAGCCCATTTGCATCAGGCCCTACAAATGAAGTTTTAGGTCTTGATGAAGGCCAGAGAAAAGGTAGTCCTACATACCAAGTTAGTGCGCATACGTCAAACAGCACTAAGGACAAATCCAATGGAGAGAAGACAAATACAGGCGTAAGGTCTTTAAGTGTCAGAGGGATCAACTTTGGGCATAAATCCAAACAAAACTCCAGAAGCCAGAAGGGGCTTCGTTTAAAGTTTTCATTAGAATGGAAAGCGCTAAGTCCGACCTTGGTAGAGGAAATATCTCAAAAGATTTTAGAGAAGGAGAATCGGGTGCTCCCCCTTTCGCCAAAGTTTATGGAGTTCAAAGCGGGGTTGTCCACCTCTGACCTAAAGGATAAGGTTTAGTTGACAAATAAGATGGAGGTGTCGGTCCAAAGTGAAGAGTAGAGTAAATCAGTCAAAGATGGCCCAACCTTAGGAGAGAGTTCAACTACTTCAACATCTGGTGATGGAAAAGAGGTGGGTTTTGTTAAAGAAGTAGCGATGCACATCTCTAGAGCCCATCTGAAGCAAATTGTATCAACGGAGGGGATGATAGAGGAGAATTCCAGTCCAAATCAAGCCCAGGGGCAAACCCACATGCTTAAAGACGATCCAGGAGGGTATTTAGATCCAGGAGATAAAATGCAAGCTGATGAGAGATGTGAAGTTACTCACACCCCTTGTTAAGTTTCTTTGTTCCCTTTCCTATTTTGTTAATTATGAATTTGCTCATATGGAACTGTCGAGGGGCTTTGAACCCCAATTTTAGAAATGTTGTTGATGAATATGTGTAGCATTACTCCCCTACCGTTTTGATTGTGACTAAAACAAAGGTTGGTGGCGAGAGAGCAAAGTAAGTTACTGATTTGTTGCCTTTTAATGGGGCAATCTGTTCAAATAATATAGGTTTCTCTGGGGGCCTCTAGTTTTTATGGGATTCAAATCAAGTTGGAGTTTCTGAGTTATCACATATGGAGCAGGAGATTCATGCTCTTGTCTCTATCAATTCCCCAGCCCAGAATTGGTTGCTTTCTACAGTACATGCTAGCCCTCGATATGTTGAAAGGAGGTTGCCTTAGGAAAATTTAGGCCAAATGGCGTCCCTTCACTCGCTCCCTTGGGTTATTGCTGGAGATTTTAATGTAGTTTTGATGGGGGATGACAAATTAGGAATAAGATTCCAGGAATGTCTAGACAAATGCAAGATGATTGATATAGGGTTCTCAGGGCCGCGTTATACATGGTCTAATCTCAAGCCTCTCACTAGTCTTATACAAGAAAGAATTGTTAGAGTTTTCATTAATGCTTAGTGGAATGCTTTGTACCCAGAAGCTGCTGTCAAGCATCTTGAGAGAGTTCACTCAGACCATTACCCAATCATGCTTTCCCTTCACCAAGACGCTGGACTTAGGATTACCTGGCCTTTTAGGTTCCAACCTATATGGCTATCCCACCTTTCTTTCCCAGAGGTGGTTCGGGATTCATAGGGCGAAATGACTTCCTTACCTTCTGCAATTTTGAGATTCACCTGGTGCGCTAGAGATTGGAATGGGAACATTTTTGGAAACCTGTTCCATAGGAAGAACAGAATTTGGGCTCAATTAAGAGGTATCCAGGAAAGCTTGGCAAACAAGCCAATGACTACCTCATCAATCTAGAGAAAGAGCTGAGAGCTAATTTTTTAGTAATCCTAAAACTGGAAGAGAAGTTTTAGGCAATGAAAGCTCGCATATCCTGACTAGTTGAGGGAGATAGGAACACTGTTTTCTACCACACTTCAACTCTTGTCTACCGAAGAAGAAACCACATTACAGCAATGAAAGATAGAATGAGAAATTGGATCCATGGAGAATCTGAGATAGCTAATCATATTAGGAAGGATTTTTTAGAGCTCTTCTTGACTAGTCATTGTTATTCCCAATTGGCTGAGTGGACTCCTCCTTTATGGCAGGTTGGTCTCCACAAAATTGATGTTGCCCTCCTCGAAGGTCCTATCACAGATGTTGAGATTAGGTCTGCCTTATGGTCCCTAAAACCTTACAAAACTCCCGGACCCGATGGTCTCCATACTGGATTCTTTCAAAGATTCTGGCCTACGATTGGTAGTTCAATTAGGGAAAAAGTGAAATCAAACTTCTCATCAAGGGAGATGCCAGATTACTTGAATAAGACCCTTATCACTCTTATTCCTAAATGCAGCAACCCAGAGACCCTTGGGAATTATCACCCAATCAGTTTATGTAATTCCATCTATAAGGTTGTAACCAAGATTATAGTGGCAAGATTATGACCCCTCCTCGCTGGTTTAGTATCGCCGTTGCAGACGACTTTTGTCCCGGGCAGAAAAGGGGTAGATAACACTATAATTGTGCAGGAATTGGTTCACTCTATGTCTAGGAAGAAAGGGAGAGGTGGGGTAATGGAAATAAAAATTGACTTGGAGAAAGCGTATGACTGGATGGAATGGAGTTTCATAAGGGACACTCTTAACCTCTTTAGATTTTCGAGGCACCCTATTACCCTGATTATGAGCTACGTCTCCTCCTCATCAGTTGCTATACTCTTCAATGGGGGAGCACTTGATTCCTTCAATCCTTCAAAGGGCATTAGGCAAGGGGATCCCCTCTCCCTTTACTTGTTCATTCTATGTATGGAGGTATTGGGAACCTTAATTAACAACAAACGTGATGCGAAGCTTTGGAATCTAGTCAAGTCATCACAAGGTGGGGTGGCCTTTTCACATCTTTTCTTTGCGGACAATCTTTCACTGTTTGCTAAAGTGGATAGAAAGAATTGTGTGGCTGTTCGAGATGTGTTGGATACCATTTGCTCTTTTTCTGGCCAAAAGGTGAGCATGGAGAAATCATGGGTATTCTTCTCCCCAAACATATCCTCTGAGGGTAGGATGGAGATGAGTGAGTTGCTGGGATTTCGATCCACCCCAACTTTGGGCAAATATTTGGGTTTCCCCATTAAACATTCCTCCTATCCACAGGACTTAAGTTTCATCATTGAACGTATGCAAAGTCGTCTGGCGGGGTGGAAAGCTAATCTTCTTTCGCTTGCAGGCAAATTGGTCCTCACCCAGTCAGTTATCTCAACCATTCTAAACTATTGTATGCAATGTGTAGCTCTACCACCAAAAATTCTTCAAAACGTGGATAGAATTAGCAGAAATTTTCTTTGGGGGTTATCGAATAACAAGAGGAAACTTCATTTGATTAGTTGGAAGAAAATCACCAAACCAAAAAAAGTTGGGGGTTTGGGTTTGCAAGTAACCAAAGAAAAAAATGTAGTGTTGCTAGCTAAACTTAATTGGAGGTTCAGAAAGGAGAGTGATTCCTTATGGGCGAAAGTCTTATCCAAAAAATACTGTATACACAATAGGATCCCAAACCATGTGTTGAGGTCCAAAATTTGCTCTACCACTTGGGCGGCAATGAAGAAAGGAGCCAGTGTGTTCATGGAGGGATCAAATGGATTGCAGGCAAAGATAATAACCTATCCTTTTGGTCTGACAAATGGCTTTCTAAAGGCACAATGAGGAACCTAATTGAGGGGCCTTTGAATCGAGGTGAAGATCAATTTCTGCTTAAGGATATAGTGGGGTTTAATGGATGGAATTGGGATGCTTTGTCCTTCTCCTTTCCTAAGAAGCTAGCTCTTGATATTAAAACTACTCCCCTCCCCTTTTCTTCCTCTTATGAGGACAGGATCTCTTGGATATCCTTCACAAATGGAGAGTTTAAGCTCAAGGAAGCATATAGGATTGCTTGTACGGAGAGGTCAGAAAGTGACCATAATCCTTTCCATGGTGCTTGGGTGTGGAAAGTCCTTTCGCTTCCTAAGGTGCAGTGTTTCCTTTAGCAGTGTTGCCACCAAAGCATCCCAACCCGAGCTGTGCTTGCTGCAAGAGGTATTGACATTGACCATATTTGCCCACTTTGCCGATCAGCTCCTGAAACTATCACTCATCTGCTTAGGGACTACCCCTTATCTCATGAATTCTGAAATAGTTTCCCCCCCCCCCCCCCTTGATTCTTCTGATTGCTATGGGAGCAATCTCATGGAGTGGCTCCGTCAAAATTGTTGCTCTTCCCTTCGCTCTCCCTTACAAAATATTGATTGGAAAGTTGTGTTTCCCCTTGGAATCTGGAACATTTGGCTGCATAGAAATGCAGTGGTTTTTAATGATGGCAGGACCCATGGATCTGTGAGGGCGAATACCATCTCCTGAATCTTCCCTTCGATCTCCCTTACAAAATATTGATTGGAAAGTTGTGTTTCCCCTTGGAATCTGGAACATTTGGCTGCATAGAAATGCAGTGGTTTTTAATGATGGCAGGACCCATGGATCTGTGAGGGCGAATACCATCTCTCAGGTGATGGAATTTGCTTTCCTTGGTATTAATGAGAAGAGTGCAGCCAACCGCAATACCATCCAAGTTAAATGGACCAAACCCCCTACTAACTAGTATAAGGATAACTCAAATGGATCATCCCTAGGTAACCCGAGCCTTGCTGGGGGAGGTCTCATTTGAGATGAAACTGGGAAGTGGATCAGAGGATATGCAAGGGCCATTGGCACAACCACAAGTGCAGTAGCAGAGCTTTAGGCACTACGTGATGGTATTCGTCTTTGTATTGCTCTAAAACTCCAGGCAATGGTGTTCGAATCGAATGCTAAGGCGATTGTAGATCTGCTAAAGAAGAATGACCAGGCTTGTAACAGCAATGATAATTTAGTGGCTGATTGCAGGAAAGGGCTTAGAGAGATTCCTATGGTGGTGATCCAACATTGTTATAGAGAAGCGAATAGGTGCGTCGATGCTTTGGCTAGACGGGGAGCTGTTCTTTCACAGGATTTTGTAGTGTTTCTTGACCCTCCACAAGAGGTAACTTTGTTTTTGAATCTTGATTCAACTGATACTTTGTATGACCGCAGCTTTGCTACTTCTGTTTCCCCCGTTTAGTTGTTTAATAAAATTCCAGCTTACCAAAAAAAAAAAAGGGTATGTTGGAAAATTTATTTAAATTTTCTAGGTATACTTCCCTTCTTTTTCTTTTTTCTTTTTTCTTTTCTTTTTTGATAAACAAGTATACTTCCCTTTGGTATATCTTAAAATGAAATAGAAGACTAACAATTTTGGATAAAAGACTCATAAAAAAAATTGAGATAAAAGAGAGGGACATGGCTTGAGTTTAGTACTGCATTGCATTTGACCTGATACAATACGGATATATGTCCAAAATTTTTCACATATCTACATCACGTTGGATCCAATGCACAAGAACATTGGACCCAAACCTTACCCCATAGGTAGTATGTGGTTTTGCTTTTATTTCTTGTCGTGTGTGAGTTAAGGTTTCATTAAAAATAATTATGATTAATGTGTGTGATAGTAGCATGGTAACAAAAGATGATGCTATGTGGTGCATCGATCGATCTCAATATTACTCTTCACCACAAAATAGATAATTAATTTTAAAAGTAACAAATATGCCTCCAAAACGACCTAACTCTTTTTAGTAACTCTTAGCCATAATCCTATATTTGAATGAAGGAAGATAAGATAGGAGACTGTAAAGGATGGAGTGACACTATGGCAGTCTTTTGTTTTTCCTTTCCTCATTCTCTACCAATCTGTAATTGCCCATATTAAGGGTAGTATTTCCCCTAGGCGTGCCTAAAGTCTAATTATGATCCCTTTCAAAGCCCTAGGTTAGGTTAAACTCAAAAGTTCAAAATTTGCTTTGAAAATAAACTAATGAGTAGGTTAACCAAAAATATTAAAATGGGTTATGTGGGGGAATTGGGCCCAAAAAACCCTTGCCGACCCATCCTACTAAGGCCCAAGGTCAATTTGAGTAGCCAAGCCTAACCCATAAGAATGAAGTGGACCTCAGGCTCTATCAGATTAGGCTCAGCCCAGAAACATGTGTGTTGGGTCAAAGAGATAATCGCTCGGGGATAATCCTTTAATGATTGGTTTAACACCGATTGATGATAAGGGAAACTGGATAAGAATTGAGTGCAATAAAGTAGGTAGCTGAGAATTGATACTGCATTTGGGGAACTCGCTGCCAAACGTTATTTGGTGTCTAGAACAAGTTTCAAGAGAATTCTTAGAAGAAGTGATGATTCCTTGGGATTCTAATGAAAGTGGAAATGCATGAAAATTGGTGAGACTATAATGATTAGTGCCCCATTAAGGAGAGGCTATATAAGGAGTAGGAATGCACATAAGAAGAGGTAAGTGAAAATAGAATGGAAAAACACTGGGAAAAAGGAGAGAGGAAAGACACTGAGTGAGGAGCAAAAACTCAAAGAAAGAGTGGAGTATGGGAAAAGAGGGAGGAGGAAAATCTAACAAAGGGTGAGGCTTGGAGGCTAGAGGGTTTACGAAAAAGCACAGTTTTGGCAATCTAATGAAAGCTTGAAGCCCAACCCTTAGGATTGTAAGAAAGCCCATGAATAAATTAATTGGGGGCTCAAATTCTTCCATCAGAATCATACTCTTGGTAGGATTGGGGACCACAGGTTATATATTGATTGATCTTGTAAAATTAAATGTACGTGGTTTTGCTTTTTTTTTTCTTTTTCTTTTTTCTTTTTGTTGTTGTTGTTGTCTATCTCTAGTCACGAGCAAGTTAAGGTTTCTTTTCTTAAACATAATTTCAAGTGATGTGTGTTATAATAATGGCATAATAACCAAAGATGATGCAATGCATTCATTTTTTTTAGAGAGAATTTCAACCTATAACATCCGCTCCCAATGATAGCTCTTTATCATCAGACCAAGACACTAATTAGTTTTTGGTGTAGGCGGAGATTGAACCTTAGATATCTTATTCAACCATCAAAGGATTTACTAGTTGAGTTAAACATTACTCTTCACTTGAAATAAATGATTGATGACAAAACCTACAAATGCACCTCCCTAATGGCTTTACTATTTTTAGTAACTCTTAATTGTAATCACATGTTTGGTTGGAGAAATTATAAGGTCCTCATAGTGGACAAATGACGTGGTCCACCATTCTACTTAAAGATTCCCAGCTGTTTAAAATTGCTGAGTTAATTTCTTTTTTTAAACAAAAACTTATTACTGACTAAGCAATTTTAAACAAGTGAGAGGTTTTTAGTAAAATGGTGGACAAATGACGTAATCCACCAGAGAACTATATAATTTCTCGTTTGGTTGGGGGAAGAGAGGAAACAAGATGGGTCGTGGGAGGTGAGAGGGTAGCATAACAAGTTCTCTCTCTCTCTCTCTCCAAATTCTAAATTTCGTTATACTTTTGATTTTATTATTAAAAAAACAAATAATGCTAAGCTGAAATTTTAATCTCAATTATTATATTTGATGATGGACAAAAAATGAATGAGCCAGAGGGGGTAGTTGCCCCCTGACTCCTAAAAGGCCTTTAAGTGCCGGTTTGGATAGAGATTATTGCGTTTGCGTTTTAGTTTAGCGTTTTCCTTTTCTTTTTCTTTTTTTGGTTTTCACCCGTTTCAGGGAGTAATGTGGCTACTGTTCATAAACCGTAGCCACATTTGTTGACTTTTCCACGGTGAACAGTGCATCCGTGCACTGTTCACGGACCCACAAATTCTACTTTTCAGCAACTTTTTCATTAAAAATGGGTCCCACGGCACTATTCACAACTTTAAAAATTATTTTGCTACAGTATTTTCAGTTTCAATAAAATAAGTTATATCCAAACAAACCCTAAATAGATTGCCTTTGCCTCAAGGTCTGCAAGTTACTGAAGGTCTTTGCCCCCTCTTGCATAAGAAAATAAACAAAGAAGCAATTCCCAAGTTAACTTTAAACAAACCATTGAACAAGCCCGACATAGTAATTTAAAAAGAAGAAGAAGAAAAAAATCCCATTTTGAACAAAGTAATCTGACATCATCAGAAGAAAAAAAAAAAGACACCAAACTATAACAATTTTACAAAGAAAACATATCCTACTTTAAATAACAAGCTACTCCTAGACAGTCTAGATCGGCTTACACTAGAAAGAGAGCATATCAAAACTCCTAAATTAGTAATCTATCACACATTTCCACCACTGCTCCAGACACCTTTTTCCCCTCAATTTTTTTATATTTCTCAATGCAACTTACTGTGAATCCCATATTTTATACAAAAATTTTAAAATATTTAATATCCTTGTACACTACTAAAATCCTAAAGCCTCCACTATTTTTTTCCCCTCTTCTACCTCTTATTTTTTCACAGTTTCAAAGTTTAGATTTTTGCTAAAAACCCAAATTTTAAATTTTAAATACTTAGAAGAATAGTAAAAGAAATGTTGAATGATTGTTGGGTTTCAACAATGAACGTTGTTAAAAATTGATTACACAATTGAATGTAAGATCAAAAGATGAATGATTACTTGGTCACATACAACAAGAAACACTATTCATAATGAAAAACATTGATTTCATAATATGAAAAAAAATATATGGAGGGCTGTTGAGTAAACTAAGGGTCCGTTTGGATACAGCTGAAAACTGAAACTAAAAATTGAAAAACACTGTAGCAAAATAATTTTTAAATATGTAAATAGTACCGTAGGACTCATTTTTAATAAAAAAGTTGCTGAAAAGTAAAATTTGTAGATCCATAAACAGTGCACAGTGTGTAGTGATTGGCTGAAAATTATTTAACAAGTCAAACTTTGCTGCTACTGTTTATACACAGTATGGCTACTGTTTATGCACGATATATAAACAATAACCATAACAGTAAAATTTGTCCCAAAACACGTGAGATAAAAAAAAGAACAGAAAAACCAAAACGCAAACGCATCGGCCGGACCCAAACGGACACTAAATTGACTATTACTGAATAAATTATAACTTACGTTTTTATTAGATTTTGTATGACAATTACAGACGTTTACAATTGTTTATTTATTCTGTTATTAGTTTCAATTCATTTTTATTTTTATCTAGCCCCCTTGAACTAAAACTCTGGATCCGGGCAAGGCTTTTTCCAAGGATACCAACCCAAAAGTAACCCTCTGTTTTCATGAGGGCTCTTAGGAGGAACAAACTATTCATCTAGCCCAACTAAACACTACAACGCTAGGTTTGTGAGTATTTCACATGGCGATATTCAAGCATATGACACAAGTCGTCATGTAGCTGAAGTCTCTGAAGAAGTAAACTGTCATAAACTTTCGCCCCATACTTCCATCATGCTGTGTTTTTCCCCACTTGTTCATATACATGTAATGTAGAATTGATCAACACATTGGTGTGGACGTACTGAAATGAATATATGAAGAATGAACAACGAAGAATAAACTATACATGTACAAGCAGTGTAATGAATTCTATTCTGTTCACCAGTGGCAAGGTGGTCCTCCTCTTACCCCTGTTAAAAGTGTCACTGAACAATAGCTTTTGGCAACCCATAATATATGGATCCCATCAAAATCCTTCAGGCAAGGTTATTGACACGATCGTACAAAATTATCATACAAGATTGGATAAAGAAACTCAAACAACACTAAATATTAGTCTAAGATACACAATATGCTGAATTTAAAAGACACAGACAGCTAATTTACATATGGGTAAATTTATGGCAGAAATACCAATACAAATTCCTGTAACACTTGCCAAGGTATATAAATTTCAAAACCACTGAACAACGCTTCCATTCTATCACTTAGGATTCCATGTATTGAGAGGGTGGAGGGCTTATTTTTGTCTTCTCAGGACCTGCAAGTCGTTTTTATTATTTTATATCAAATATTTTGCATAAAGCTCTGATCAGCCAGCACCTAAGTAAATATAAGGAAGCCCAGCCAAATAGATCATTCTGACTTGAAAACTAATCCACCAAAATAAATTTTTTTTTAAAGAAAACAAGGTAAATTTTTCTGAGACACATAATGCAACACAGTCGATCATTCTCAAACTCTTTTTAAGACTTAGAGTCACCTTGACACTTTTTTTTTTGCTCTCAATATTCTGGGATTATAGAACTAAGTTTATATATCAGAGAACTGTATCATTCCAAAAGATTAAGCTAAAGCTCAAAGCTTAAGACATACCATAAACCCCACGGATCTCGACTTCTCGCCATTCTTGGACAAGTGCACAGCAGCAACACATTAAATGTGAGAGGAAATCATCAACAAAGCCTCCCTACCAAAGAAAGGGGTAATGAGGAGAGCACAGTTTGGAGAAATCAGAATACAAGAGAACAAGACTAGTTGTTAACAGTAAAAGTATATATCTTGCACCCAACTTAACCATGCACAAACACAATTTATAATGTGAATTTTTCTTACAAACTGACAATATCGGGTCCATTTTATGTATTGCAATGGAGGTATAGACATAAGTATATTAATATATCTGGCCCACAACTCCCAACCCTCCGACAAAAGAGATATGGGAGAAAATGATATTGAATATTACCAAGTTAGTCTTACATGGATGTGTTTCATCTTACCCTATAAATCTACACATCAAATGGTTCTCAACAATTTAACCAAACCTTAATTTTAAAACTATTTATAATAAGGTTAGCACTGCCAGAGGTATATTTCATGAAAATTATCTATCATTATCAATTTTCAACCAAGGTAACAGCATTAGAGCCTTATTCTTAAACAAAATGCAGGAAACTAGAAGGTGAGGGTTATCTAAGCGGGTTAATGTGTCAAATTCATGTTGTACTACAAGAAAAGATACCAATCATGTAGTGAGAGAGAGTACCGTGATGTTCAACATCTTACGAAGCTTTCTTCTGATGTAGCAAGTATAGCAACAGCATGACAATACCAATGAATATGCCATTAATTCGTTACAGGATTCTGCTGGAGCTGATGATCATAGAACCAACATTTTTCTGTGTAAGCTTCCAAACAATACAAAATCCAAGCGTAAAATCTCAACATAGAAGTCTAGCAACTGAACTCGATAGATTTAGAAGTGAGGAAAATATTTGAAACATTGAGCATTCATAGCCTGAACATATTCAGCTACTGAAAAAATCGACTCATTTCTTGATTATGTAATTCCACAAACCAATATATATATATGGAATACAAATCCTCCGTCTCACTTATACTCAATCAATCACAACTTGACATGTATTCTTTTTACCTTTTTTATAAAATAACCAAAGTTTAAAATGGAAAATATATATATATATATATATCAGACACATGACATACCAAAATTAGTGAAGCATAAAGTGGAACACAAAAGGTGGAATAGAAGATTTGTATTCATAATTTCATATAAGTGGCCTTGCTGTTGCTAGTTTAGTTAAGTGTAAGGTCACAAATTTACAACTGATTAACAACAGAATATCATACAGTAGGCCTACTCCAGTGCTAGGAAACACAACTCAGCCAATTCACTAAAATCCATATTAAACAACCAGGTTTACAAACAATCAACATTGGTATAAAAGATTTACCTCATTGTTCTAGACCAAATCTATAATCCATAATCTATGCAAAATCGAAGATGTTTGACTTTTGGTTAACCTTATGTAATTGTACCACATAAGCTTTTGAGGCCTTACAAGTTTTTCACATTATTTTTCTAATATATATTTTTAAATTGGGTTAAAAGCCTATTAAGATTCTCTATAAAACCTCCTATATTTAAACTCTCCATTAGATTCTTGCCACATCAAATAGATCAATTTAAACTAATTAGAACTCATCATCTTTTTGGACAAAACAACTTAGAACTAAACAAATTTTGACTAAATTACATTTTACCTTCTCTAATGTTAATTATAATTAAATTTGATATGTTCCTTTCTACAAATTCTCTGATTTGACTTTTTATTTTCTAATACCTATTAATTAAACATATATTCTGTATAAATACTTGTAATTTAGGCTTTTGAGTTATGATACGATATACAGACATTTCTTCATGTCATACTCCAATTTTGAAATTATTTGAAGAAATCAAATCTAAATTTACATCTCACCAATTGCAATGGTTGCCATTAAAATTAAGGTATCAGTCAGGTATTGTTTTTCATATTTAATGGTATATCATATTGTCTTATGAATTTGTTATGTATGATGTGGAGTAGGGGGAAAAAAAATCAACAAAGTACGCAATTTCCTATATTTATTTCCCATTTTCTGCAAGTATGTGTAAGCCTTAAAACAGCTTTTTTTTTTTCTTCTTATATTTCCACATAAGTGAAAGCTTACGTGTTTTCATGTCATCATTGAGTATATATTTTTAATTTAGTTTTTAGAGTTCCAAATAGTACTAAACTACCTTACTTTAAACTTATTAGACGTTATTGTCTTTTTGTATAAAGCATCCCAACACTAAATAATTTCAAATTAATTAGGTTTAGTATTCTGCAAACAAATTCTAATTAAATTAGGTAATTTTCTTTATACAAATATTTAATATGACTTTTTAGCTGTTAATACTTATTAATTAAACATTTATTATATATAAATATTTTTGTCCAACTTTGTGGTGCAACTAGTCTTCAATTCTGAAAGAGAAGAAAACTGTATCCTCCACAGGGCATTTGAAATACTCAATATGATGCAAAGTGCCTTTCAGGGCCACAGTAAAGTAACAGGCTAATAGCCCAATTATGATTTCATAATCCATCCAGACATCCATGCTGGACAAGGAAAAAAAGGCAGATTTTTCCAACCAGAAGACTAAAACTAAATCCTACTTGTGGGGTTAAGAGCTCAAATCACATAGTGGGCCTTGGCCAAGGAGGTAAGTAATCCGAAAACGAGCGAGTAGCACAAGAAAGTTTGGGTTAAAGATTTTGTGAATAAAACATGAATGGGAAGATTGTCCAAGGAGGAGGGTCTCCTCGGACAGGCTAAGAATAGGTCAAGGATAAATCTTAGTAATCAGGGCAATCTTCTAGAAAGGTTCAGTGACAAGGACATGTCCCAAAAACGTACAAGAAAGAAGAAAATCCCTAGAAAAATATCTAAGAGAAAGCTACTACCACCGCATTAAATGCATTACAGCACTTTTCTGGCCGCATTTATGTGGAGAAGACCCCTGAACAGTGCTGCCTTGGCAACCACAACTCACAGAAGGTCAAAGGGGTGTCTGATGGGACAAGTACTCAAGTAGCAACCCAAATGATTAACAAGAATAGAGTAAAGAGAGTTCAAGAGGGACTATATAAGGGGACGGACCCTCCCTGAAGGGAGGGGGGGGGGGGGGAGAGAAAAAAGAGAAAAATAATATTGTAGCAATCTAAATTGTAATTGTATTAAGTTCCAACTGACTTATATGAACAATAACCTCCTCGGACGGTAAATTTATTCATATTGGTATCTGCTGTTTTATTCAAATTGTCTTTCAAGTCTTCATTAGCCGTTGTCCAATTAATTAGGGCCCAGTTTTTCAACCCACTCTCTACAAATTTATTGTCTTAGGCTTGTTGGGTCAATCCCCCGCATAGTTTGGGCTTGCGCCGTAAATAGAGTCCTTACACTACTAAAATTTTCTAATTTATTGAGACCTCATGTTACTCAATTTGCTAAAAGTTTACATTATTAAAGTAAGAATTTACAGAAACATGAAAACGCGTAGAAGCTAGATAAGATTTTATTACGAAATTTGTAAAAGTTAGCTAACTTACAGATATGCCTGTTATTTGCTACAGTAGCAATCTTTGAAAATGTCCCACAAGGAAAGAAGAATGTCTTGATACCTGCAAAGCGACTTTTACATTTAGAACACAAGCAAAGGCAGTAAAAAGGCAGGTCAGTAAAGGGTCACGCAAAAATTTAGTATGGTGAGATGGTCTCACCATTTCTACTAAAAGGAATAGTGCAGAGTAATGCTATGCTACGGACACAACAATTGAGTTTGCCGGTCTTTATTAGTTCTCATTTGAACCCACCTCTGACATTACTTTTTTACGTACTAATAACAACTTACCACCTCAATAGTTGTGAAATCTATTGTGTCTCTAGACTTATTGTAGGATGAGTCACCCCCTCCATGGCCATATTATTCACTCTTATCATTTAAAAAGAATAGGGAAAAAAAAACTCAGTTATCATAACTGTCACTCTCTAATCTGGTTAAGAGCTTGGATAAAACTAATATTTTGGAGTACTAAAATTGTTGCATCAACATGCTCATCCTGTGAGCCAAGCCCCTAAGCATATTTCCAAAGCAACCCCTTGTAGCAACCACTTATAGTGGAGCATTCAACATTTACTACCCCACCCCACTTACACAAAAACCCGGACTGTATTTAAATCTTTGCTAATCAAAAGTCAAAACAGAGCAAGACAAATTTGATCTGAATTACAAAAGAACTTACAATTGAGATCCACCTAGACCTAGTCAAGAATGAATGCAGCTTGTGTGCCAGTTGGTATTCACAAGAAAGGAAAATGCAGAAAAGGATATTGTAATCAAACAAGATCAGAAAGCAGTATTTTAGGTTATTTTTGCACATTTGAACATAACTAGAATCATACGTTAAGTGGAAAAGGTAAACACATCCAAAAAATGATGTTAAATATATTTATAGAAATGTTAGTTAAAAGTTCTTCAGAAACAGCTTCAGAGTTCTTTCATATCATATGGAAGGCAATTAAAACACGTAACAAGGAGATTTGTCTTCATTTGTGTATGAAGGGAAATGATTTAACGGGTGAAGGATAACTGGGAGACATTCTACTATAAAATATGTGAGAGTGAAGCAGAAACGGGCAATTTAGAACCGATCATCCATACTAAGTATATGGTTTGATAAAAATAAAAATTTATAGTAGTTACACAAACAAAAACAAACTTGAGATTTTGCTTCTTTCTAATAGACATGATTTTAACAGGATGAGAGGACATACACAGGCAAGGTTCTGAACAACAACCGAGTAGATCAGTATGCCATTCTTCATGTTGTCGGTATGAGCCTCTAGTTGACAGTAGATCATGTCCAGATGAAACAGAAGATGTGTTTCTGCACAGATAAAAATGGCAACATAAAGCATGAACAAGATATTTTTTGGAAGTCTATTCTGGCTTGAAAACATAATATTAGAGATGGTAAAACCAGAATTCCAGTGTGCAAAATCTGGTCAGGGGGGATTTTCAGTGTTCCTGGATTTACAAGCATGTAGCTTGAGGTTGGCATCACTATTGAAATCTTTAGCTACACTGATATGGCATTGGAACTAACAATTTCCTTGATTGTGACCGCATTCAACTTCATATGCTATAAAATCATAAGAAAACTAACCTTGAAGTTGTACGATTATCACTCCTTTTATGATAGCCTTCATCAGATGAATTCCCCTTGTCATCACTGGCATCTGAATAATTCCGCTCCACTTTCTTGTGAGCTTTTTCAGCTGAACTCTTCTCTGGAACAGTAGCAGCAACTTCTGTTACTTCTAATAAATGTTGAATTACTTCACATTGACTCACATCCAAGTTAGCTTGTGAGCGTTGTAGTTCAAGCTGAAGCTTTTCACTTTCCTTTTGAAGTGCCACATTAAAAGGCAAGTTTGGATAGGAACAAGAAAGAGTTTTCTTCAACACCATAGCATCATGCTGTGATGGTGATGGTTTCAGGATCACAGTCTGCACCTTTCTGTCCTCTTCATCCAATGTGTATTCCCGTTGATCCCTTTCAATATCTTCTAGTCTCTCCTGTGGATTTGGGAGAAATATGTATAAACCTAATCGTGCTAAATTATTTATACTGGCATATTAATTAAATTTGTTAAATTACACATAAATATAGAACAGTGAGCAGATTTCGATCCAGTTGGAGGCAAAGCAAGAGTAAATTGAGTTGCATGTACTAGACCAAAAAAAATATCTCTAATTGCAGCTGAAACATTAAAATGTATGAGACTTTAGCATGACCATGTATAGTTAGAAAATTTATCAAGGCGTAGGGGATCCAAAAAGGTGGTCAGTGACTCATTGAGATTATTTATTGCTCCAGTTTTTTACCCATAACCCATTGCTTCAATTCCAATTATAGAACCATTTTTCAAGCCAAAACAAAGCAACAAAAACCAACCCTTTAGAGGAAGGATGCGAGGCAAATTAGTATTTCATAATTAGAGTTTCCAAACCTTTTTTACTTGGTGTATCACCTTATACCTACCCACATGATTCAGCTGCCTACACCTAGGTTCTTACAAATCATCAGCACTCCTGAATAAAGAACCATGGATCAAGTCTGTATGCCAGCTTTTTGAACTTCATTCAGTTAAAAGCACAAATTTAGTTCTCCAAATATGTCTGCCATTGGCAATCAAGGTTTCGTGGCCCAATCTGAACAATTATACCCATCATCAAGAAGCACAATAACATGTATTGAAGAGCATATTCCAAACAACTAATTCTTCCATTAGGAAGCTTAAAGGCCTGACGGCCCTGACCTAATCGCCCACGATTTAGCAATCTTTGTTGCTTCAACAAATGATACTCTTACTAAAGGGTAAATTGTATGAAGAAAATAAAAAACCTGAACTCTCACTCGAGTTATAGCGTGCTCCCTGCACTTAAAAACTGAGCAATCAACCCCCTAACTTTATTCAAAATTCCAAATAACCCTATACCGTTATAAGTGAAGATATTTAGTTTTAGAGGGTTAAGATGAATTCAAATTGCTTGATAGTGAAATCAAGGGCTTTTTGTCGGAAATTACCTTCAATTCGACAGAAATTAATTGGGGTAGGTGCTCTGTGCAATTTGAATAATGACCGTTTGGAGGGTTTAAAAGATCACATCATAAATCAGACTACAACTTAGGGTGGATTTTAATTATTTACTGCAGACTAAATCATAAATCCTATTATTAACTATAACAATAAGAACAAAGCAAAAACAAAGAAATAAAGACAAAAACAAAGAACCAATACCCTGACTCTAGCATTGTCCACAAGAGTGATCAATGGAACAAGCTTCAAGTATCTGTCAATCTCATTCTGAGCCTTCCGGAATTGGTACACAATGTTCCACCCCATTGCCAACAAATACAGATAGCTCCGGTCCTGGCAACTGTTGACCAAAACATAAGACCTTCTAAGAGCATCCTCTAGCTGCTCCAAAGGCTCGCGCGTCTCTGGGTACTTCTTGAGCTCCGAGATCCTTAGCTGTTCAAGCAAATTCCCAATCAGCTTCAAATGCAGCGCAAATTGCCTGCAATTCTTCTTGTGCATTCGCGCCGTGTTCGCGGCTTTCACAATCATGGAAATGAGCTTCCCTGCATCAAGGCCGGAGAGTTGGACCACCGTCGCAACCTCCCCAAGTGCTTCCCACGTAGCCATCTTCTCCTCTCAACCAACCTAAATTTCATTCTTACATCAGCTCACAACACAATACTTTCACAAATCCAACCCCAAAAAAAAAAACGATAACAAGACAAAAATTGTAGTATTATATACTAGTAATCTTGACTGAAAATACGTTAAGATTTTTGTGGTGAAATTCAGAGATCTTTTAGTTTTTTTTTTTTTTTTTACCCTTTTTTTTTAAGCCAAGGACTCAAACTTAGAGAGAAATTGAATGTATTGCAATAGGTTCCTTCATTTGCATTGCCAAACTGAATGAAGAGCTCATTCTAGCTGCAGATGAATTCAACGGCAATTTGTAGAGAAAAAAAAAAAATTAACGATTTTTTTTGGTTTGAAGCTGGATCTTCATAGAGATGGCATTGTTGTTCAAGATCTTCACCGCTCAGAGCTCAGAACAGACTGCAGCAAAATCAGATAACGAAAATTCTGAAGATTGTCCGTCACTCTTCTTGACCAACTTTTCAACGGGAAAAAAGATAAAAAAGCAAAAGAGAAAAAATATGATTGAAAATAAATATCTATAATTATAAAATCAAAACTATTTTTTAAAAAAATAAATGATTATCTTAGTGCACGTACAGCTTCTGAAAATATGAGTCTTCACCCGCCGTAGACTCAACTTTGGGCTTGAAAACCTGTGGAGCACTCAAAGCTTCAGAACCACAATGTAGAAATAGTAAAAAAAATAAAAATAAAAGCTGCAAATAAATGCACATTAACTTTCTCACCTGCCGCGAAAAACTTCTTATTTTTTGTTTGGTTCAGTTGTGGCTAGTGTGTGTGAGTGGTAGTTTCTGAGTGGAATGTTGTAAAGAATGAAAGGTGAAAAGAAACGTCAAAATCCGTGAGGAGAAGAGGAAAAAGAGCATCGAATTCTGAGATTAACAGGCATTGCTTTGCGCACACGAATTTCTTCTGCTTCTTCGTGTGGAGTTTTTGGACGAACTTGAGAAGAGAGTCAGAGAGAGAACTCTCTCAATCAATCCCCACCTTACTCTCTTTTTCTCTCAGCCTCTTATCGCTCACAGTTTCGGTGTCATTTGTCCGTGATGCTTTGTTTGCACATCTTTCTGGTCTTCTGTGTCTATCTTTTTCTCTTCTCTCTCTTCACTCACTTCTCTCTCTGTGTCTGCACACACAGACAAGCATGGATTTAGTGCGGGCCACTGGTGCAAGTACTTGAAACCCCATTATGCGTTGCGGAAATTACGAAGGTGCCCCGCGTTCTTCACGGAGTGTAACAAGGTGGAATTCGGATAGGGTAAGGGAATAGTTTTTTTTTTTTTTTTTTTTAGTTTTTTTCCCTTACCTCAAACGGGTTGTTGACTCATCGTTTCAACGGAAGCTTTTTGCTCTAAATAGTACGATTTAAAGCTCCAGCTGGCAGCTATTCTCGTTCAAGCTGAGGCAGCTTTTGTGAGAGACTGCACATGCAATTAGTCAAACTTTTTTTTTTTTTTTTTCTTTCTTGTTTTCACTTTTTACTCGTTAGAGCATTTAGGGGTCTGAGATACGTGTATTTGACTGAAAATTGAAAATTCAGTGGGCGTTTGGTAGAGTGGTAGAGTAGTTTGAGAATGGGTTTTTTTGAAGTTTTTTGAAAATTTTTAAAATATATGTGGATGTATGTGAAAATATATATAATATTGTTTAAAATGTGAAAATTATTGTTTGAACTTGATGGCTAAACATTATAGTAAAATAATTTTTAAACTATAAATAATACCGTGGGATCCATAACTAACCTGCTCATGCACCTTTTTTTGAAGTTTGGCTGGGTTGTGAACAGTATTGTAGGACCCAGCCAAAAAAAACGCAAAACGCCTAATAACCCTTAGGCAAACGCATGCTAGCTATTACCGACGGTTGGGAAACAGCTTATTTAATTAAAATTTAAAAAAAATTACTAAAAATGTATTAAAAAAATAAAAAAAAACTAGCTAAATAGTACAATATGACCAATAAATAGTACCAAAAAGTGCAATTATACTCATGAATAATACTAAAAAAAAACTATAAACTAAAATTTTCATCAGCTCCCAAACAGAGTCTTAATATTACATTTAAAAAGTTAACAAATGTTTTGAGAACATTAATTTAAAAAATATTTTTAGAAATCTTTAATGAAAAAATTAATGAACTTTTTATATTTTTCATAAAATTAATATTAAAATTTTTCTAAAATTGTTTATTAACAAATGCTCTAAAAGCACTCATTAACCAAATCCTATTACCAATAGTATGTTTGGTTGAAGTGAAAATAGAGAGAAAATGAAAAAGAGAAAAAGAAATGTGGTTTTCTATTGTTTGGTTTAAGTGAAAATAAGAATGACATAAAAAAATAGTGGATGAAGCATTCTACCTAGGAGGCTAGACCTACTCTTTTTTTTTCTTTTTCTTTTTTCTTCTTTTTTTCTTTTTTTTCCTTCTAGATCGGGGAAAAAATGAAAGAAAATAATTTTAAGAAGAAAAATATAGAATTGCCGTCTTTTGCATCCTTCCACTTTTATTAATAAGAGCTTTTAAAGTAATTTTTTTCTCCATCTTTCCACATTTTCATAATAGTAATTTTTTATTTCTTTCCACATTTTAATTTTCTCTACCAAACAGAAATAGTGAAAAATTCAGACATTTTCTATCCTTCCAACCAAAATATCTTTTTATTGTTATTTGTTTTTTATAACTTGATAGAAATATCATGATGTGACAGTTGAGAAAAAAAACTCAAATTACTCTTTTTTTTAATAATTTGAAAGTTAAATTTGGAAATTTGAAATTTTATAAATTTCTATTAAAAATATAAAAAAATATAGATTGAGAAACAAAATTTCGAATTGTATTCAAGAGGATTTCTTCGCGTGCATGTCAATTAAAAATATTAAAATATGTCATTTAACTCATAAAACTGTTTGCAGCATTACTTTTCTCTCTCTCTCTCTCTCTCTCTCTCTCTCTCAATGCAAATTGTACAACTTTTTCTTAACTACAAACAAACATGAAGGTACGCATATTCTAGTTTTTTCCTTTTTTTTTTTTTTTTTTTTTTTGGCTGAATAAGAAACAATGAAGTACCACTACCAAAGAAAGGAGAACAACAGAAAACAAAAACAAAGAGAAGGGATATTCTAGTCCAACTTCAACATCCCTTTTCTTTTGCAACAGCAATATGGACCATAGACCCACCGTTGTACGGCTATGTCAGTGGCGCACATGCCCTGTACACGTGTCATCCAACTTTCCAGCATTGCTCCCCCGTCGCTCTCTTGAGACTAGTCTCCCAGGTCCCAATTCCATTTCATATATCCACAAATCCATTATCCCCAATTCGTAATTCCATATAGAGAGAAAAAAAAATTTTCTTTTCCTTTTGAGAAATAGATATTAAATAGATTTTTATAATAGATTTTAAATAGTTGATACTTGAAAGATTGTGGATAGCAATTCTATACTTAGGGCCTGTTTGGTAAGTTAATTTAAACTTACATTTTAAACAATTTTACATACATTTCAAGATACTTTTTCATCCACGTGTATATCAAAAACACTCTAACAATATTATTCAAACTCCTTTACCAAATAGCCCTAAGGAAAAATTAAATTTGTGAATCATTCATTTTAGGTATATTTTCCCTATGTTCATTTCTATATGCAATTGAATAAAAGGAAAATTCATTTTAGATCCTATTGTTTAAGAGGTGTAACAAATTAAATATAATTTCAAATGTAAAAAATTAAACATTGAATCTACAAAAGGTAACAAATTAAAAACCAAGTTTTCAAAAGATAATAAATTAAATCCTAAAACATAATGTTGTTCCACTTAAATGAACCTAGGTTTTGTATGTTATTTTTTGAAATTTTAAGTCTTATGTAGTTGAGATATCCATAGTCTTGATGGATTCGACAAATGTTTGTAGTAGACTAATAAATTGATAAAGCAGCAAATGAAAATGAGGTTTCATGCCAACATTGTTGGTGGAGGAGACTAATGACCATTTAGTGGCATCATATCGATGCTGAGGTTAGCACATACTTGATTTTGGGTTGCTCAACTGCCAGACTAAATTGCAGAGAGAGAGAGATTCACTTTTTTTTTTTTTTTTTTTTTTAACTCATTTGCGTTATGACAAAAAGTCACTAATTCTAAAAGTTAATATAGCAACTAGAATTTTTGCTAATGCAACAGTGCTTGGGAGGACTCAAGCGAAATTGCAAGCTTCATTTGTTTTGACATAAAAATGTTTTATATTGAAAAATGTTTTGTGCGAAGAATTTTCACAAGCCCAATTCAACTAAGCCTAACCACTTCTTGCGTTCAACTCATGTATTTGATTTGATTTGATTATTTTTTACATGACCCATGCCCATATGACTTAATGGAAATTTGAGGGATATGATTTGGAGGATGTCAATATACTTTTTTATACCATTTTCATAAATCTAGACCATGGGTCTTGCTAAGTGGGCCGGAGTCCCTTGCAAAACATAGGGTTTATGAAGGAGGTCAAGTGCTCGGAATTTTCACCCAAATGAAGACTTGGAGCTATTCCAGTATGTAGTTGAAGTTTAGATAAGCTATATTAGGTCTCTAAAGCAAGGTCGGTTTTTATTACATGCGGTCACTCAAAACAGCTTCTCAATATGTTGAGTTGTTCGAATAAGAGATACTCCAATGGGGTCTGAAATCTAAATTGCCCCAACATTCAACTACATTCCAGGCATCACCCTCCACAATAATGTTGTAATTTTGTATCATTTTCGTTTGTATTTAGAGAAGGTAATTCACATGCCCACTTCCTAGCCAAATGGGCAACACAGTACAACTGAATTGGATGCTCATGCCCCCCCCACCCCCCCCCCCCCCCAATGCCATAACATAGCTCTGTCCCTGATTGGATCAATTCCCATCTCTCTCCTATCCCTATTCGATTCTAAGGCTTTGAAAAGAGGTGGATCTAGGCCCTCTCCTCTCTTGTAAATTCTTTTGGGTTTTAATAAAACATTTATTAAAAAAAAAAAAATTTGGAGAAGAGAATTTGGTCAAGCATTTCTTACTTCCATTCAAGAACGTCTTGAATCAATAATATGTAATCTTCAAGAATTACAAATTTATCACTTAAAATACATCCAAGAATGTGTCGTGGAGGATCAAATAAGATTTTTCATTTTAATTTATAAAATTATTATTATTTTCAAATGGTTTGGGATTACTCAACTACTAAACCTTGTACTAGCCGCAAGTAATGCAAAGGAAAGGAGGTAAAATATTTCTATCCTAGGGAAAAAGAAAAAAAAAATTAGCTTTTGGGCAGATATTTCGGTGACAAACTGTAATTGTAAGGTGCTGAGCTCAATCACGTAGAGTGGACGAAACACTAATTATTGTTTTAACTTTTAAGATTTGATTCCTCACCCCCCAACTTTTTCATTCTTATTTTCTCATCCTTGTTTTCTCTCTCTCTCTTCCAAACCCCAGAGAGAGAGAGAGAGAGAGAGAGAGATGTCGCCGTTTAGGGTCGTTTTCTAATAAATATTAACAAAAACATTTTAGAAACCGGTTTTGGAATTTGTTGATGTAGTTAAGGTAACTAAAGTTTGTTGGCATGCTTGTTCACATGCCATTACTGATTTGTCCCAACCTTATGTCTCTTTCATTTATGGGTGTGTTTGGATTGAACTTATTTTGCTGAAACTGAAAACTGAAAACTGAAAACACTGTAGCAAAATAATTTTTAAATGTGTAAATAGTACTGTGGGACCCATTTTTAATGAAAAAATTGATAAAAAATAAAATTTGTGGGTCCGTGAACAGTGCATATATGCACTGTTCACTACAGAAAGTCAACATTTGCGGTTACTGTTCATTGAACAGTAACCGCAATACTCCAAAACGCGTGAAAACAAAAAAAAAAAAAAAAAAAAAAAGAACAAAACGCAGCATGAAAACGCAGACGTGGAATCCAAACGGTACCTATATTCCCTTTTTAATAATTTGAATTTCGCTAACTACAATGTGCTGTGATTATGAGCGCATATAATTAAGTTTCTGCCTATAATAATGCCATTATACTTTGTTCCTTTTATTTAGAATATTCTATTGTCATCAAATTTTCTATTCTTTAATTCACGGGTGGGACTGTGAACTCCACTAGTCCCTTATAACTATTCCACACTTAGTTATGATAAAATATTCTCATAAAAAAAAAAAGTTATGATAAAATATCACATTCCATCATTGATAAGTATTACTTAAACAGTTCGTTCATCAAAAAAAAAAGTATTACTTAAACAGTTCCAAAACCCTCTTTTTTTAGCCATGAAAATGACAAAACGGAAAGCCTGTCTTATATGTGTATATAAAAAATTTATATGGACACGATGACCTAATGCAATCCATGTGATTAGGTGGGTTATTATGCATCTAAAATAAGCTAAAAGACTAGTATATGCGAAGTTGGTCATTTAGAATAATATACGAATGTCTTAATCAATCCAATTAATTGAGACTTGAGAGTCAGTGGTTTATGACTAGGAGTTGTCTCCTGGAAAAACAAGTTGGGCTCTGGTGACTAGTGTAATAAGCTCGGGAAGAAAGTGGATGTACCATTATACTTAGAGGCTTAAAGCATGGAATGTGAGAATATTTCTGTCTATTTAAGTATTAAATTTTTTTTTAATCATTTTAGCATAAAACCTATTTTTTTCTATTTTACATGTTTACGTTTCAAAACACCACATATTAGATTATTTATTTTACACTATATTTCATTAAAATATCATTTTTTTAATTGTTTATATTTTTTCACATACCATGGATTGAGTATTGCACATAATGCAATAGTAATATACAGTTGAGATTGAAAGTTCAAAAAAAAAAAACTTTCAATAATCTCAACCATTAAATAAAGAAAAAAATCAAAAAGAAGTTGAAAAAGTTAAAAAATGAAAGTAGTAAAAATTAATGTGAGAGGGAGTGGTGTAATTGCACCCGGTGCAATACCCTAGTATTGCATTGGATCCAAATCCCAACTACCATCTACTCTTTTCAATGTCTTCATTCATTCTCAAGATATATAAAGAAATAATAAACAACTAAATGTAAAATAAATAGTGTTAGTGTCAATTTGCATGATTACTATAAGAGCATTCACATCAGCTCTTCTAAATTTTCTGTCTATTTTACACGAAAAAACCTACTTTTTCAATTTTACACATTCACTTTTACAAATCACCTACATCAGTTTATCTATTCTACACATTTATTTATTAAAATATTCATTATTTTACTAATTTTTATTATCCACTCCCTCACTGCCCCTCTTTCTCACAAACTCACAGCCACCGTCACCACCCAGCCACCATCACCACCATCATCAGAAACCAAACAAAAATCAGATCAAGCCACACATACCGATCAACCCACATGCAAAATCATCAGAAACCAAAGAAAAATCCGATCAACCCACACGAAAAATCATCAAAAACCAATCGGATTTTACCGATCAACCCAAACGAAAAATCAGATTCAACATCAGATCAACCCACACAAAGAAAAATCAACGCCGATCAAAATGCCATCGCCTCCACAATGCCGGAAAGACAACCATCCTCTGTGAGTTTATCTAATTTCACGCTTACCCATTTCTTGTTTTTCAATTTTAAGTAATGGGTCTTTGTCCAATTTCGATAATTCGATGGTTTTTGCATTTGGGTTTTGTGCAAATTGGCTTCAAATGGTAGAGGTTGGGTCGGTGACGTGGAGGACTAGGCGGAGATGGATTCAAGGGATGAGCAGTGAGATGAGAGAGAGGGATGAGAGAGGAGCTTTGGTCTGAGAGAGTAGAGAGGGAAGTAATGTGAGAGTGAGAGAAAGAGAGAGCGCAGAGAGGGAGGTGAGAGTCAGTGGAGAGGAGAGAGAAAAAACTTTAAAAAACTAAATACACGGGCTACAGTGCCCGTGTAAATTTACACGGGTACTGTAGCTCGTTGAAAAATTTAGACGATTTTACACAATTTTGAACAGACTGATGTGGGCTGTTTTTTGGTTCAAAATGTGTAAAAGTAGCCAAAATGTGTATTTTACACATTTATACACAATTATCCAAGAGCTGATGTGAATGCTCTAACAAATTTGTAAATTTACATAATTATACACGGACTGATGTTGGTCATTTTAAAACAAAATTGTGTATGTATAAAAATAAAAAAAATTTGTGTAAATTCTACACTTTTTATTATTATTATACATGTACTAATGTGAGTGCTTTTATGAGTGTAATAAAAGTCTTGTAAGTGTGGGTTTGAATTCACGTCCACGGCCAAGTTTTGCTTCTTTATGCATTTTTAGTTTTTTTTTTTTGTTTTTTCCTGGACGCGCGTTTGGCACTGTTCATTGTCCATAAACAATGATTTTAGGCTTATGAATAATAAAAAAAAATAGTGAACAGTAATTTTTCACACATTTAAAAATTATTTTGTTACAGTGTTTTCAGTTTTCAACAAAATAAGTTGTATCCAATCGGAGCCTAAACCTAGGACTAAAAAAAGAGAGAAAGGGCTAACTGGCTAACTTAAAATATACATGTAAAGGTGGCAACCATATGAATAATTTTGACAAATGTTATTTTAAGCTTTAACACCAAAAAAACTAATATTAATTGTTGCTTCTACACCTCGATCTTATGAATTGGGCATCCGTAAACACTTTCAAGGGTTGAAATAGCATTTTTGCCTTCCTATAGAGTTGTAGGGAGTATAAATTCATATCAAAAAGTTTGGATCTCTTTTAGTGCCGTGAACGTGACTCAATTGTTTAATGGGCTTGAGTTGATATTGATTACTGATTAGCAATGTCCTTTTATTTTTTAATAAATATTAAAATTCACCAATCTAATTTGATGATTTATTATTTTATTTTCCCAACATTGTATTATATAAAATTATCATGCAAATTAATATTATTTATATTTTCAATAGTCCAGAAATTTCATTAGAAAAAAGGTTATAGTTAAAGTTTCAGTCGCAATCCAGAAGGAATTAATTTAATAATGAAAAGAGCAAGATGGTAAGTAATATGGCCTAATTCATATAAAACATCTCAACTGCAAAACATGGCGATCAGCCGTCCCACCAAGTAGTTAAGTAGTTTCCCGTGCTGGACGCTAGGAGTCTAGGACCACACTTCATAAAAGCTTAAAAGTACTGTGTTCTAAATGCTAATATCTCTGCTACCATACTATTTTTTTTTTTTTTGGGGGTAAATAGACTATGCATTAAAAAACTAAGAAGCTACAAAAGGTTCTGGACAAAGTCTGTTAAAATACAAGCCTTTCAAATCATTCTCAAAAGCGAAAACAATTAACAATATCAGCCGTAGGGGCGGACCTGTGTTGAAGGGTGGGGGGACCATCCCCCAATTTTTGAATTATATATATATATAATTATTTTAATGTTTTTAAAATTTAGTCCATAAAAATAAGAGTTAGTCTTCCCAAATATTTGAATTAATCCAATAATGCTCTTAAAAAAAAATTTGTCTAATAGTTATAAATATATAACTTTATTTTTCGCAATTCTTTTTCGGCGAAAAGCCACTTTTAGTCCATACATTTTCAGGCGATTTCCATTTTAGTTCCTACATTTTATTTTTACCGCTTTTAGTCCATATCCTGAAAAACGCCTCTTGTTTTGGTCTCTGCCGTTACATCAGAAATAGAAATTGCACAGTTGGCAAACGGCATAAGTTAAGATCATTAAAATAATAATAAATTTTTTATTTTAACATTAAAAAATGCCACGCCAGCATTTAAATAAAAAAATTAATTTATTAATTTTAACTAAATTAAAAAATTAAAAACAATAATAAAAACAAAAAATTACATTAATTGAGATCTGAGGGCGGCTTGGACAAGAACAATAAGAACATAAACCCAGATCTAAGAAAACAAAATTAAAATCCAAAAATCACAAACCCAGAAACACAAACACAAAAGCAAAAACAACAAATCTTCCTTGTCAACCAAACATAAAACACAAACACAGCCTGGTTCGGCACAGCCTTCCCATTCTCTTACTCATGAACCACCTGAGGCTACTCGTTGATCTGCTTGGCCAGCTCAAACACGAATCATGGAAGCAGCAGCAGCAAACATCAACTAAGTGCAAATCGAAACCACCACCAACACCCACAGCGGCACCGGCACCACGGACAAAGATTATTCCGATGGCAAAGAGGAAACCACCAATCGACGTAGTCGCCACCACAACTAATTCTAACAACAATAATAGCATCGTTGTCTACGGCGTCGATAGCAGCAACCAGAATGGCAACGACAGTGGTGAGTCAGGCGGTGGGCCGCGGAAGAGGAAGTCGCAATGGGCCAACAATGAGCCCAAGCCCCGACTGACTTCACTGCCGATTCAGCTCCCTGATTTCATGAAAGAACTCACTGATGTGAGGGATTACTTAGTGCCTCAGAGCTTGGCCCCTATCCTAGAAAGCTTGTTTGACAAATATGGGGATCTGGGTGCTGAGACCAATTTATCTTCTAGGCTAAAGATGAATCAGCAGGATTGCTGGCTTTGTGTTTGTATTCTTTGTGATTTTTGGGTTTGTGTTTGTTTTTTTTGTGTTTGGTTGACAAGAAAAATCAGTTGCTGGGTTTGTGTTTTGTGTTTGTTGCTTTTGTGTTTGGTTGACAAGGAAGATCTGTTATTTTTGTTTTTGTGTTTGTGTTTGTGTTTCTGGGTTTGTGATTTTTGGATTTTAATTTTGTTTTTTTAGATCTAGGTATATGTTCTTATTGTTTTTGTCCAAGCCACCCTCAAATCTCAATTAATGTAATTTTTTGTTTTTATTTTGTTTTAAATTTTTTTATTTAGTTAAAATTAATAAATTAATTTTTTTATTTAAATGCTTATGTGGCATTTTTTAATGTTAAAATAAAAAATTTTATCATTATTTTAATGATTTTAACTTATGCAGTTTGCCAGCTGTGCAATTTCCGTTTCTGATGTAACGATAGGGACCAAAACGAGAGGCGTTTTTCAGGATAGGGACTAAAAGCGGTAAAAATAAAATGTAGGGACTAAAATGAAAATCGCCTGAAAATGTAGGAACTCTAAGTGGCTTTTCACCTTTTTTTTTTTAAAATTGTAAAATGTGCTCTTATATCTGTTAAATATTTGATAAAGTTTGGTATCAAACATGTTTGAATCTATCTTTTTTAACCTGTTATGTGGCGATTAACAAGTCATCGACTCATTAAAAAAATATTGTCACTAAAACTATACATGAAATGTGTCTTTAGTTGCCATATAATAGGTTAGAGCAAAATAGCTTTAAATATGTTTGAAAACTAATTTATTCATCCAAGTTTTGGATTATTCATGTTTTTAAAAATTTCATTAGTTCAATTAAAATATATTTTTTTTACTTACTTTAGTATGAAATTTGATCATTTGTATTTAAAATGAATTTTTCTAATAATTTCACTATGAAAATGGAAAAAATGAATTTTATTTTATGAAATATTGCCATCAAACATAATTTTGATTGAAAATAATAATAAATTTTTTTTTTTTGGTGTGTGCATATATATAACTTATCAAATAAAAAAGTGTGTATATATATGTGTGTGTATATATAATAAAAAAACATGTGTGTGTATATATATATGTATGTGGGGGTTGTCTTGATAAATATATTAGTGTCACAACTTAGCCTTCCTAAACAAAAATTCTTGGCTCTGCCCCTGTTCAGGTGGATTAGCAAAATAAGATAAGTGAAGATATTGGCTAGAGCTCATTCTAGAAAGTCTGTCAGCACACTGGTTTGCTTGTTGGTAGCAATGCTTGAATTGCATCCGGTTGAAGGGAGCTGCCAAGAGCCTGCAATCATCAAAAATTGGAGAAATAATGCTACCATACTCTATTACTCTTTAAGAAAATTGCCACTCAACAAAAGTCTTCGTCCTTTTCCTTTCAATTTTCCTCTCCCCTACGCCACTAATTAGAAATAGAATTACTAAAAAAAAAAATCAACAAAACATTTCACACCTGGCATATTGTTAAATAATGATACTATAAATAGTTAGTTGGACTACTCGTCCAATTTGGAGTTTTAGACGGTCTTCTAGTATATGTAAGCAAAATAGAGCTAAACGAAGAGACCATTAGGTTGTCTTCGACATTTAAGTTAGTATCAACTCATATATTTTGTATATAGATAAATAGTTGTATTTTTGTAGTATTTTTCTCATGTCTTCACAAGTGAGGCAAATTATCTAATTTTATAGGTGACTTGGGTAGCTGTTATACATAATTGGAGGTGATTATTACCCCGAGTGCAATGACCATTGTTTTGATGAGAGTTTAAAGTCTTTGAGCAATGGTTGTCTTTGTATTTATCGAATGAGCTTCAACTATTACTTCTTTAATGGCTTGCTGGTGATTCATTTAATGTGTTTGGACCTATAATTTTAGAGCAATGTTCCATATTCACCAGAAAATTTTACAATATTTTTCATAATAGTTTAAAGCTTCTATGTTTCTCAAAAAAAAAAAAAAAACCATTACAGGTGGATGATTGATTGATTTTCCTAAACTCATCATTAATGATACGTTAAAAAAAAAAATGTAACATCAATATAAAAAATAGGAAAGGATTTCCAAAACAAGTATTATAAAAAATATTGTGAAATCTCCTAAATATGAAAGCTCTGCTCTAAAATTACAGGCCCAAAAACGTAAAATGAGGGGCGTTTGGTAATATTATTTTAGTAACGTTGTTTATATTTTCTGAAAATACGTATAAGTAAAAAAGAGTTTAAAAATACATATAATATTATTTAAACACTGAAATCTGTTGCTCTAACCACCTTCCCAAACAATCCTGAATGGCCAAAATGGCCAAATAACAATAAAATTATAACTATTTAGTTAGTAGTCTGGTTTTGAAACAATATATATAATTAGCAATTCGAGTCTAGGAGACTCGATTTTGAACTGTAAATCGAGTCTTTAAGACTCGATTTTCATGGTCTAAATCACATCTGATGTGGCATTATTTTCCACGTGGACCACTTGAAAATCGAGTCTTAAAGACTCGATTTATAATTCAAAAAAATTTTAAAAATCTCCTAAGTCTCAAGCACAACCTCACCTCACCGGATCGGATCAGATTAGAGAGAGAGTCAGATCAGAGAGAGGGAGACCAGATAAGAGAGAGAGAGAGAGAAAGAGTCAGATCAGAGAGGGAGAGAAAGAGATCGCGTGGGTCGCGTGTCGCGCGACCCAGGTGCGCGATCTAGGTCGCGTGACCCAGGTCGCGCACCTGGGTTTATTTCTTCTTCTTCGTTTTTTTTTTTTTTTTTTTTCTCCTTCTGGCTCTGATTTCCTTTTTGGTTGGTGCTGTTTTGTTATATATGAGCTTTAAATTGAGTCTTTAAGACTCGATTTTCAAGTGGTCAACACGTAAAAAATGATGCCACATCAGATGTGATTAGATCATGAAAATCGAGTCTTAAAGACTCGATTTACTGTTCAAAATCGAGTCTTTTATACTCGAATTGCTAATTATATATATTATTTCAAAATCATACTACTAACTAAATAGTTATAATTTTATTGTTATTTGGCCATTTTGGCCATCCTGAACCACTCCAATAGTTTATAAAAATCGAGTTCAATAGTGACAAAGCCGGTTCATGCTCAATGATGTCAACTCGTGGTCCTTGTGACATGACAACAATTGCCCATCATTGTGGGTGTTGCTGCATTATAATCGCTCTGCTGCCCATGTCTTTTTCCTCCAGCTAATTTAAGACTTCCCCCAAGAATTCCTTTTCAGTCGTTAAAGCTTCAACTTCTTATTTTTTTGAATGGGTTAACTTAAAGCTTCGTCTTCCAAGCTACATACTTCCCATCAGATAAAAAAGATTTACAAATAAGAAATGAAAAGAAAAAGAAACAGATAAAGACTTCCATTACAATAAAAAGAGAGAGTACGTTATTTGATATTTTCTTCGCCGTCAAATCAATTCTCTTAATTCCAGAACCAGAAGGTTCCTTTTAATTCCCTTTTTCACGTTAGCGGTAAATTAAGTTTAACATTTGATTAGCATCTGCCATTTGTAGATGAGCTGGCAATATGATACTGATAGTGGTAGGTAAATTTCGCAGACCCAATTCCCAATACCATATAATCTAAAATTATGGTTTATGGGCCCAAATAGATATTTTTTATCTGAATAGATAGCATGCATGTTCCTAATCCGAGACATTTTTTTTTTTTTTTTTGGAAAAAAGTCAGAGACATCTTGATGCAAGAGAGGGAAGAATTTGACCGTAAAGAGCCCTTAAAGGCAAGATTATAGGACATGATTGTATCTCTCTTTACATCATGATTAACCATAAACTTTCATCCTAACAAAAAAAGAAAAAAGAAAAAAAAAGAAGAAGTAAAAGTAATATTAGGTCGATAGCATTTTTATAATAAGTTTTATGTAGTAGTATTGTTATTAGTTTTAATCTAAGCTTATTATTATTACTTTTTTACTCACTAATAATAGTCTACCGCTTTAAATTTGACGTGTAAAAATTTTGAGGAGGCAGTATTAATTTCTTTTTAAAAAATCATGTAAACATTCAACACCTTCAAGCAATTATATATACATCAACTAAAGCGATTAAAAAGCATTTAAAGCTGTCTGTACAAGAACAAAATTCATTCATTAAAGCATTCAATTCAATTGGATGTTGACCGAAACCTACAAAACATCAACAATGAATCATGGTTAACCATGTGATTTTTTTTTCTTTTTTTTCATTTTATTAAGGTCAATCTAATTTTGAACATGTTGTTAGGGACTTAGGGGGTCAGGGAACGTGCTCACAAGGACCACAACTTAGCCCAATGGGCTTCTTTTTTTTTTTTTTTTCTTTGGGTTGTAACGGGCCAGGATCCTTTCCCTTCTCTATTGTTTTGTTTGTCGAGGAGGGTCACTGATGGTGATGGGGCAGTCTGGCAGAGCTTTCTTAGTGTCCTTAGCTCTAGGGTAAAGCAAGGGATCATATTCATCATAACCTTCTTGAAAACATATAAAGATTTTAGAGCTTATTTGGATTGAGAGAAAGTAGAGTAGAGTTGACTCAAAATAGGTAAATTCTGCTCTATTTTTCTCTACTCTCCCCCCTTCTCTTCGATCCAAATGGACCATTCATTCTTGGACCTTGTAAAGGAGAAATTATAAAATTCACATGGTGGACAAGTGATGTGGTCCACCATTCCACTAAAAAATTTATACTTGTTTAAAAATGTTAGTTAGAAATTTTTTTAAAATCGAAATTAATTACTGACTCAGCAATTTTAAAGAAGCGGAAGTTTTTTAGTGGAATGGTGGACAAGTGACGTGGTCCACTAGAGAACTCTATAATTTCTCCTTGTAGAGAGTATTTTTTTAAAAATAAAAAATGTAAATAATGCTATTTTAAAAATCTTTGGTAAAGTAATACTATTTTTAAGTTAAGGTTTGAACTTGTCACTCCTAAAAGCGAGTTTCATTCTTATTATATTCACATAACTAATGTGATACGGCCATTTCATGTTTTGAGTGGAACTGGTCTCACATCTGGTTAGCATGCTAACTCGACAAAATGCATATAAAACTTGTCTAATGAAGAGAAAAGTTCACAAAAAACGTATTTGTAAAATAATTTTTACAAATATTGTTATTTTAGTAATTTTTTTAAAATGTATTATTAAAGGAAATGGCCCCTTATTATATAAGAAATTAATATTTATTTTTAAAATTTTTATAGTATTTCAATTTTTATTACAATAATATATTAAATTAACAAATGAATTTTAGGATTGATGCTCACAATTTATCATGGTTAACAATAGACTTGGTGTCAAATATGTGTAATGAAATATAATTATTTTATTTATTAAGAGTAATGCTATATTCATAAGTGATGAAAATATTTTTATATTACCCACAAAACCAAAAAATATATACTCGTTGAGTAACAAAACAAATAGGCATTAGCGATGCTAAGGGTTTTGTAGTTAAATTGGCATCTCCTCTATACACAAAGTGCTTGAGAGTCTAGGGAAAAATGGGTTCGAACTGCTAGGTTAGCAACATGTAATTATATCTATAAAAAAAAAAAAAAAGGGCATTTTTTATCCCAAAACAAAGCAACATTTATTCCCCAATATATATATATATATGGTCAATGGAGGGACAAAAATGACGTTATGCTTTAAGTTTACCATTTTCCTTACTCTCTTCTATTCCAGTTGGGGATTAAAGTTCGTGGGACTGTACTGAAAATGCCACCCATCCCTATATTCTATCATCCCAATCACCACCCATTTTCTTAACTCCATTCTCTCTAAAAATCATCCCAACTAAAATAACCATTAAGGCATTAATCAAAGTTAGTGATACTGACCAATATTATAGCCAACCTGAAACTTGGCCCAATAAGAGAAAAGAAGCATGTGGAAGAAACTGCTATGGCGTCAGTTCTATTCTCTTTCTTGGGTCCGAGGAGCTATGGCGTGTAATGAAGAAAAACCCAATTATCTAAAGGATTTGCCCCATAATGGGCCTAAAAAAGATTTAGAAGTCAGTAGGCAAGAAAGCCCGTACAAAAGGAGGCAAGAAAGCCCATACAACAGAATTTGGACCACCAAGAAAGCCCAAATAATGGAATTAGGACCGAAAAAGGACATTGAAAAATTGATCCATAGAAATCGGGAATGTGATTCATGTGAAGAAAGAAATCCCCGGCCAAAATGGCCCAATACCACCATTTTTAGAAATTTTTAGCAAGGAAACACTGTTTCGGAAATAATTAGCAAAGTACCACTTTTTCTAGTACTCGAGTTTCAGAAACTCGAGTTCCTCATTAGTTTTCCACCGTGGCATTGCTGAGTTGGATTTATGTGATTAAAAAATTTTTTGTGGTACTCGAGCTTGGTAAACTCGAGTACCATTTACACAGTACTCGAGTCTACCAGGCTCGAGTACCTTTTTCTTAAAAAAAAAAAAAAAAAAAAAAAAAAAAAAATTTACACAGTACTCGAGTTTGGTAAACTCGAGTACTGTGTAAATTTTTTTGTGAAGTTTTTTTTTTTTTTTTTTTTTTTTTTTTTTTTTTTTTTTCTTGTTTGGGGATAATAAAAAAATAAACATAAAGATAAAAATAAGTAGCTTTTTTATGTTTTTATTTATTTAAATAGAGGCATTGTAAAATATAGAGATTTTAATTTCGAAATATGAATTTAATTTCTACATTAATTAAAACTAGTGTATGACCCGCACAATGTGCGGGTTAATTAGTTTTATTTATTTATTTTGAATTAGGATACTCTTATTTTTTATTTATGGTAAAATAAATAAAACTCTCTAATTTATAGGTATGGTATCTTAAAATTTTAAAGACGAGGTATGGTATCTTAAAATTTTTTTATTTTAAAAACTATGTACTAATGTACTAATCATCCTGATTTGATGAAAAATTTTAAAATTTTAAGATACCATACCTATAAATTAGAGAGTTTTATTTATTTTACCATAAATAAAAAATAAGAGTATCCTAATTCAAAATAAATAAATAAAACTAATTAACCCGCACATTGTGCGGGTCATACACTAGTTTTAATTAATGTAGAAATTAAATTCATATTTCGAAATTAAAATCTCTATATTTTACAATGCCTCTATTTAAATAAATAAAAACATAAAAAAGCTACTTATTTTTATCTTTATGTTTATTTTTTTATTATCCCCAAACAAGAAAAAAAAAAAAAAAAAAAAAAAAAAAAAAAAAAAAAACTTCACAAAAAAATTTACACAGTACTCGAGTTTACCAAACTCGAGTACTGTGTAAATTTTTTTTTTTTTTTTTTTTTTTTTTTAAGAAAAAGGTACTCGAGCCTGGTAGACTCGAGTACTGTGTAAATGGTACTCGAGTTTACCAAGCTCGAGTACCACAAAAAATTTTTTAATCACATAAATCCAACTCAGCAATGCCACGGTGGAAAACTAATGAGGAACTCGAGTTTCTGAAACTCGAGTACTAGAAAAAGTGGTACTTTGCTAATTATTTTCGAAACAGTGTTTTCTTGCTAAAAATTTCTAAAAATGGTGGTATTGGGCCATTTTGGCCAGAAATCCCCTTCAAAAGTTTCTAAAGTCTGGTGACTGGTCAAAGACTCAAAAGGGCCGTCCAACTCCTCGTGGTCAGACCTTAGTCGAATCAAGGGATCAAATAATTATTCCTTGTAGTTTTTCATGACTAAAATTATTTGTCTTATCAGGGGGCATACCAGGTATGATTATTTATGTGACTGTCCTAGAAAGTGCAATGAAAGGGAGAAATTTTTCGGATTGAGAAAATTTTCAGATACAATACCAACCATGATAAAAAAGAAAAAGAAAAAAAGAAGAGAAATAAAAACGTGAAAGTTAAAAAGTGAAAGAGAAATGCTATGTCCACGTCAATAATATTTTCAGAACAAATCTTATATGGTAGGTTATTACGGATTGTCATTGATGGGGTAAAAAAGAAATTTTAGCGATAGATTTAATTTAGAACCAATAACAACTAATCACCTATGATTTGTTGTGAAAATGTTGTAGACGTAACACCTCTCAAAGTGAAAAGGTGAAAGAAGTGTGAGAGAAAAATGAGGCATTTCACTCTTATGAGAGAAGTTCTCCCTTCACTCCTAGGAAGTGCAAGTTCCTGTTGTATATATAGATATATACATGGATAGGTTGTAATAAAGATGTTTGAATTTGGAAATTATTGTTTCATAAAGTGAAAATTCAAGTTCTAAAATTTTTTAAATGAAATTTGAACTAAATGATTTTCGATCGGTCGAAACTTTTGCTCGATCGGTTGAAATGATGAAGAAAATAATTCTGAAGTCACTAGATGGTTCGATCGCTATTCGATTATTGTTCAATCAATCAAAAAGAGCATTCGATCGCAAAACTGCGTTTTCTGCAGAATTTCCTAGTAATTGTTCTAAATGTTTGAAGAAATTTTAAGCCTTGTGAACGATTTTATGAAACATTTTAACTTTCCATACGTGCCTTTTGATGAAATATAACCCTATAGGTATAAATAGAGGCTTATGTTCACTTGAAAAATAACTAACTACACAAAATAGTAAGTTAGAGAGTAACACAAAAAATCCTACGGTTATTCTCCAAAATTGCTATCTGTAGAACCTAATAACTTGGTTATATCCTGGGACAAGTTTGTGATAACCCTTTAGCAAGAAGAGTGTGGGGGGAAATATTGTCTAAGGATAACAATTTTGTGCCTTTAAGTTATCTATTTCAGTTTCTCTTTTGTGTTATCCATGTTCTTCCTTTATTACTTTGTGTATTATTTCCAACAATAAAGTTCCTTTCAATCGATCGAACGTTATGCCCATCTATTGGCGCATAGGTGGAATCCGAATTTCGGGTAGCACGAAGGGCCATATTCAAACGACAATAGCTCACTTGATTTGTGTCGAAAAAATTCAAAATTTGTGTTCAAATTCAAGTTCGGGATGTCCACTTTCTAAAAGATTCAGACCGTGTCTCCGAATTCTTTTTCGTTCAAAATTTATTGTCAAAACGGTGAACAAATGTCACTTTTCAGCACATTTCCTAAGTGATTAAGTCTTGTGAATAACTAGCTACTAACATATATTTTACTAAAAATTAGATTTTGTAGAGATTGATCACGCATTTTAGAAAAAATATTTTAAAACCGAATTTGTCAAAGGAACGCTAGACTTCTAGTTTTACGCCCTTCTATCGACGCATAGGTGGAATCCGAATTTCAGGTAGCTAGATGGGTCATATTCAAACGACAATAGAAGGGCGTAAAATTGGAAGTCTAACGTTCTGTTAACAAATTCGGTTTTAAAATATTCTTTCTATAGCGTGTGATCAATCTCTACAAAATCAAATCATCAGTAAAATATATGTTAATAGCTAGTTATTCACAAGACTTAATCGCTTAGAAAATGTGCTGAAAAGTAACATTTGTTCACCGTTTTGACAATATTTTGAATGAAAAGGAATTCGAAGACGCGGTCTAAATCTTTTAGAAAGTAGACATCCTAAGCTTGAATTTAAATACAAATTTTGAATTTTTTCGACAAAAATCAAGTGAGTTATTGTCATTTGAATATGGCCCATTGAGCTACCTAGCATTCGGATTCCACCTATGTGTCGATAGAAGGGCGTAATGTGCACCATCGAATTATGAAATTCAGATTCCACCTATGGGCTAATATAAGGGCGTGACATTTGATCGATCGAAAGGAACTCTATTGTTGGGAATAATACACAAAGTAATAAAGGATGAACAAGGATAACACAAAAGACAAACATAAATAGATAACTTGGAGGCACAAAATTGTAATCCTTAAACAATATTTGCCCCCACACTCTTGCTGCTAAATGGTTATCGCAAACATGTCCCTAGGATACAACCTAATTTTTGGGTTCTACAATAGCAATTCTAGAGAATTACCATAGGATTTCTTGTAGTTTGAATGCTTTTTTTGATTGATTGAATAGGAATCGAATAGCAATTGAATCATCCAGTGACTCAAGGATTATTTTTTTCATCATTTTGATTGATTGGACAAAAGTTTCGACCGATCGAAAATCCTTTAATTTGAATTTCACTTAGAAAATTTCAGAACTTGATCTCTAAACTCAAATATCATTATTACAACCTATCAATGTATATGCGTATATATACAACATTTCCATCATTGTCCTATATTGGGACCCACACCTGTTGTGAGAGAAAGAATGAATCCTTGTGTAGGAGTAATGTTTCCATGAAAGATTTGTGCATTGTATTCGATCCACCCATTAGACACTGGATTGTGGAGCATTACTTTAGTCTTTTTTTGGATAGGAAGATTCGGAGCATTACTTTCTAGAGTTTTTATTTTTTTTTTATTTTTATTTTTATTTATTGATACCGAAGGAAAAACATTTCATTAAGAGAAGTAAAACCAGTACATAAAAGGACATTAGGCAGTAACATAGTTAGGATTCAGCCTGCACCTATGAACAGGGAAACAAGTGGTGATATAGGCTAAACCAGATACATGGCCAACTAAGTATCTAGGAACAAAAAGGAAGTCTATGTGCATTCCTTGATTTCGAAGATGGGTTATATCTGCAAACAAGGTCTTCTGCTGCCAACTTGGTTGTTAGTAATTTTTGCAAACCTGTGTGAGATCCTTACAACAATTCAAAATAAGCAATCTGTTATAACCCAACTCCAAGGCCTTTAGCATTGATTCTCCAACAGCATCCTGAAGAGCAAAACAATAGGTCTTCCTGCCACAACTAGCACCACCTTTGAAAAAGCTTCTTCCATCCACTGTTGTTGCCTTAAACGCATAGCCACTCCTTTTGGTTCTCCTATTGACAGAAGCTGCTACCTTAATGACAAGCTACCAATCTTGGTTTGTGAATTGCTGCTGAGTTTGTTGTCTGCAACTGGACCTCTGACTTTGGTAGTTGTTAAAAGCTTCTTGAAACCTGCATAAGAGAGATTGGGAGGTTAGAAGAACTTCCATTGGGTTAGGATCCTTCCCTTGATGAAGAACCAGATTTCTGTGGTTCCAAATAGACCATAGGGTTGTGAACAAAGATTGCAAAATTCCCATTCTAGAAGGGTCACTAGGATCATTCTGTCTAACACAAAACTCCACCTATTGTTTAATTGACAGGTTGAAAGAATCAGAAGTTCTCATCTCCAAATTTGATCCATGCCACACAGCCCGAGCAAAGTGACATTTTAGGAAAAGGTGGTTAAGTGATTCCTCTTCCTTATTGCATAAGAGACATTTGCTTGACACACTGATGCCTTTGTTGACCAGGACCTCAAAGACTGGCAAACTGCCATGAAGTAATTTCCAAATGAAGTTGAGAATTTTGAGAGGTAGTTTAACTTTCCAAATTCTTTCCCAGACCCCCTTTCCAATACCAAAGTATTTGTGGTTCTGTGTCGAGTTGGGGTACTGATCTTTGAGAAGCAATTGACATGCTTCCTTAACCTTGTAATCTCCTGAATTTGAATGTTTCCAAATGAGCTTGTCAGCCATATTAGGTAGTTTAGATATAGGCAGAAGCAGAATCTCCTTAGCTACCTGTGGGTGATAAATCTTCCTCATTAAATCCACCTTCCATGACTTATTCTCTTGATCAATAAGGTCAGCAATTGAAACATTGGACAGATTGTTTTCCCTGAAAATAAAATCTGGGACTTGATACCAGTTTGGATGAGTTAGAGGAATTTGATGCCCACTTCCAACCATCCATTTGCCTTGTTGTAAGGCAGGATTTTGAGAAACCACAATGTTTTTCCAAATCCAAGAGTGGTTTGGTTTAGGTTTATATTCTCTTAAGGAAATGGAAGAGTAGTATTTTGTTTGAAAGGTTCTGGCTATAAGAGAGTTAGGATTATGCTGGATTCTCCAGAATTGTTTTGCAATCATAGCTTGATTGACCAAACTGAATTTTTTCAACCCAAGCCCTTCCTTGCATTTAGGTTGGCAGATTTTATCCCAGTTAATGAGATGAAGCTTCCTATCACCTAGGTCATGACCCCACCAAAAGGCCCTAGTAATAGCATTAAGTTTGTTACAAGTAGTTTCAGGAGTTTTAAGACAAGAAAAAGAGTACAAAGGCATGGCTTGAAGAACAGAAGCAATTAAGGTAGCTCTACTGGCTTGGGATAAAAGTTTGGCTTTCCAACCTTGAAGTTTTTCTTGAACTCTATCTATAATATCTTGAAAATCCTCTACCCTTTTACTCCTGAGCTTGAAGCAGATTCCTAGGTATTTTGGTTGGAATATAAGTGTGACTAATGTAAGACTAATAAGTCTAAATATATAAACACATAAAAAAAAAAAATTAATAACAACTAATATTGTCTATTGTGATTTGTGATTAGTGTATAATAAAAATAGTGTTACCTGGTGGACTAATCTCTCTCTCTTTTTGGCAATTCATGTTGGTGAGTCGTGTTTGTGTCATGTCGATATAGATTTATTTGAATATATGAGTCAACACAAACACAATTTGTTTAAAGATCGTACTAAAACCCTTCAATCCTAACATGGCATTTTATTAAGTAGACTGACACAATATGACCCACATAACAAGTGTAATAAACATTGTTTTGGATGAACACATATTTGACACATTTTAACTCGTTTAAGAAATAAGTTGTGTTGGGTTGACCTTGACAATATCCATTTCAACACATTTAATAAGCCTTTAACCTTTTCACATGCGCAAGTAGTTATAATTTAATTTTAAAATGTGTGTTCTATTTTCGAGGAATTTAAAATTAAATTTGACATTTCTAAATTTTACCTTTTACATTCTAAATTTTTTCATATTATTAAATCATTTTCAACTAGATAATAAGGTTATTTTTGGTAATACACAAAAGTGGACACGATTAACATATTTGTTTATATTTTAGAGTACATAAACTATAGTTATCATTAACAAGTAAACTATTTTTGTTACATATTTTTAAGCACATATATTATAGTATCAGGTTTTCCAAATGGAAATTTGATAAATCTGATTCGACCGAAGTGTAGTTTTGCCCAGTACATTGCTTTCACAGTCACCATTGTGGTGTTGTTCCTCACGTTGTCTCCACTTCGCGTGCTGCCATCCCTCGCCCTCCTCTTTGTGGCTTGTTCCACGAGAGCTTTAACAAAGATAATACTCATCAAATCCATTTATAAGAGCTGTTGAGATATCCACCAAGTTTGACTCCACCGAAATTGACGGAGATGACATATTAGTTCGATTGTTACCAGATTGATCGACAACCCACACATCCATGGTTGGCAATGACTTTAAACTTTAACGCTTTGTTTGGTTACAAACAAGGGAAAAGAAGAGAGAAGAAATAAATAGTAACAAGGAAATGAGAAAGAAAAGAAAAGAAATCAATTCTCTTATGTATGTTTGGAAATAGGGAAAGAAGGGGAAAAGAGAAGAGAAGAATTTGTTTCTTTTATCTTTGTTTGGTTTGCCATATAAAATGAAATGAAAAGAAAATATGTTTTTTTTTACTTATAAGCCCATAAAAATGTACAAGATGCATAAATTTTATGGGCAAATATGTAACTTCATGTCATATTATATTAATAATGTGGGTCCAATTTTTTTTAAACCATTTTCTTATTTCAAATCTCTCCAATTTGGACGAATTGCAAATATGTGGGCTCAGGGAAATTGTTTCTTCCATGACAACTAAACAGGAAAAATGATTGCATTTCTTCTCATTTATCTTCTTTTCCTCTCTCCTCTAGCCTTTCCATACACACTGTAAATGCCTTTGAATCCAACATGATTGATGCCATTGGTAGCTACCGGCCCACAAAACACCAAGTAGTTGTTGATTCATATTTGTAGCATCGTGAAGATGGAGATGCTATCATCGTTTGATCTACCCTACCACAAGGTGTGCATCCGCTAGGACTATATGATCATATTCTTGAAGAGTTCAATGTGGAAATAGTGTTACATCAAATGAGTTGATGACGATGTAGATCTAATTGCCTATGCCATTGAGGATGTTTATATGAGTTTTTTGGCAATTGTTTTTTTTAGTTTGGTTGAGATTCTTGAGAAGAAGCCGATGGGGTCCCACAAAATATGAAATTTGCTCCATGATAATTTGACTACGAATATTTATTTTTTACTAAAACATATAAGAACATAACATTTATTTTGCATGTGGAAATCTTAAGAAAACTACCATGTTGCCTTTCATGGGATAGAGGGCATATTTTAAGATGCAGTGAATGGAAGAGTTACATAGACAATGATAGCAAATTTCAAAGATTAAATTGAAAAAAAATTAAAACTTCAAAGATTAAAGAGATGTGCTACATTCAGAACATTTTTACAACAAATCATAGGTGGTTAGTTTTTATTGGTTTAAATTTGAACTTAATACTAAGATTACTTTTTTGCCCCCAACAATAACAACCTGTCACTTAAGATTTGTTGTAAAAATATTGTGAAAATGTTGTGGACATATAATTTCTCAAGACTAAAATGATAATGGAAAGAAAATTAATGGGCGTATAAAATGGAGTTTAGATAAAGAGATCTGACTCCAAACCTTTGCATGCAAGTTACAGTATTACCACCCTAGACCAAAATTATACAAAGAGAACTTTTACATGGAATATATTTTTGCCGATGTGTGATGCGAATATCATATATTATAGCTTTTTCAACAATCATCATAGTTGTTATAAAAAAAAAAAAAAAAAAAAAAATCATCGTAGTAGTTTTTTTTTTTCATTAAAATCCGGAAAGGAAATCTAGAGAATTTGCGGAGAGAGTATAAATTTATTTATTTATTGACCACTCCGCGTAGCTACAGTACATTAAACATGAATGGACCGCATGCGTGATTAAAGGCGCATGAAAGGGTCTGATATGTACTTTCAAGTTTCAAAGCATTGAATCAATCATGAAAAATGCCTGCTTCCTCATTGGTTCACAAAAAAAGTTTGAATGATGTTACTGTGATATAATTAAGCATCTAATTAATTTAACAAGGAATAAAGTTATATACACAACATTCTCACAATATTTTTTTAACAAAACTTAGGTATTGTGAGCATTTGTTTAGAAAATGCAAAATAGAAGAATGTATCAATTTTACACATTTAAGCTCCAAAATTATCTACATTAGTCAAGATAAAAATGTGTAAATTTGCAAAATTGTTGTTTACTATGTAAATTTATACTAACACTATTTACTTTGCATTTAGTTTTTTATTTTCCTTTACGTATCTCGAAGATGAAGTAAATGAATGAATGATAATTGTTTGTGTGTGAAGAAAGAGAAACAATTAAAAAAAATGATATTTTAATAAAATGTAGGGTAAAATAGATAATCTGATGTGAGATATTTTGAAAAGTTAGTATGTAGAACAAAAAAGTAAGTTCTTATGCTAAAATAGACATAATTTTTTTGTACGAGTTGATATAAATGCTCTAAACTTAGTAAAAAAGTTATATCAACGATGGATTTAGACAAAAACCAGTAATAATTTATCACTTAAATTTTATTGCGAAGCTATTGTGTTTTTTCCCCCCCTAATATGTGAAGCTATTGTGTTTGTAACTTGTAATGTCTTACATAAAACTACTTTTTAATTAATTAAGAAGAAATGAAGGCATGTTAGAACCCCATTCCCTCTTCCTCGTGTGTGTTTGTTTTTCAAAAAAAAGAATGAGTAATTGTCCCACATTTCTTAATAGAATATGTTGAGTATAGTATAATTTGCACTATCCTCATTTAAAAATTACCATGACGTTTGACTTTTGATTAAAATTATGGTGTATTTTTGTGTTATTTTCTTAAAAAAAGAAGAAGAAGAAGGGTAATTTAGTCATTATGAATATTCTCCTTTTCCCTCTCATATCCATCGCTTTTTTTGATTTCCCTCTCCTTTTAAAATAATTTAAAAATTAAAAAAGTCAGAAAAACAAGGAAACCATATCTAATATCAATATCTTTAGCCACGTAATCTGCGCCGTCGGATAGGAACAAGTGACTTAAGCACTAATTGGCCCACTCCCCCAGCGGTAAAATCTGGCCAATGAGAGAAAGACACGTACGCATACCCCCCCCAAATGTAATACTATGTTTTCTTCCGTTTTTTGTTTTTTTAGCAAACTGTTGCTAGAAAATTTTGGCGGGCAAATTCGTGAATTTCAAATAAAGACCAAACCCTAGCGGCCCTCTCGTTTCTCTCTCTTCCTCTCTCTCTCATCAATTCTCTCTCTTTCTCTCTCTACCAGCTCTCTCTCTCTCTCTCTTCTCTCAAATTTTCTCTGTGATTTTCTCCAGGGTTTCGCCTCGAAATCCATGCTGTTATGAGGTTAGTGCTTCTCCGATTTTTGTCGCTTTGATACGATTTTGGGATTATATTTTCTCGTTTCTGTTTCGTTCCGATCTCTGACGAGCTTTGATTTCCGCGATCTTATGTTGTGTCTTTCGCTTTCGATTTTAGTTCAACGCTCGGGTTTTCGTGATTGCAATCGAATTCTTCTTAGGGTTTTATGATGAGTTTTAGGGTTTCGTGATTGCAGAGAAATGAATTGAAGATCGCTGTGGAGATTCTTTCTCCATTTATTATGTAAGCATCGTTATACACATTTAAGCTTATTTGTTTTCTTTAAGTTTCAAATAGTTCATTTCTGTGAGCAATGTTAGGGTTTTGCTTATTATTTATTTAATTTTGTGTGCCATATTTTTAATTTGTTGCATTATGTTTGTCTGAATATGGAAGATTCTTTTTGAATTTTTATATTTCAGGATTAATTTAATTGGTAGTTGATTAAATTCAAAATTGAAGATTTTTGGAATTAAAGAACAAAATGGGCAAAGTTTCCCCAAAAGAAAGGGAATTGAAGAATTCTAAACATAAAAAGCGGTTACGGGGTTCGAGCAACAAGTATTTGAAGCCAGGTACTCTTGCTCAGCTTCGGTACAGCAAGGCTTCGGCAGCCAGGTCTTGTACCGATCTTGGGAGGAAAAGGGTGGCTGTGTTGGATACCAAGAAGTCGGAGAGTAATCTGGCGCTTGAAGATAATGTTATTGATAGAAGTCCTCTAATGCTGTCTCCTGGGAATTTGGTTAGGGAGAGCAGTTTACTAGGAACACCCAAGGTTATCGATAAAAGCCCTTTAATGCTGTCCCCGGTGAATTTGATTAAGCAGGGCAGTTTCTTTGGAACGCCAAAGGTTATTGATAAAAGCCCTTTAATGCTGTCTCCTGCGAATTTGGTTAGGCAGAACAGTTTCCTAGGAACACCCAAGACACCTCGAGTTGAAGATTGCATGTCTGAGTCACGACTGGAGTCACTTCCGATGGATTTGCTGGTATTCCTTATTTGTCTTACATTTTTGTTTCTCTGTGTTTTTCCCCTTAAAATATTTTGGCTGTGTTTTTTAGTTATAACCCACTTGTTTATCTGGAACCATGTAATCTTGAATATGTTTCCTATCTTATTTGGAACCTGGATACTATGTTAGACAGTCCAACCTTCTATTATTGTCGTGTTCGTCTTGTGCATGGTAATCACCTGTACATGGTCTAGACTTATGCCTTTTTTATTATTTTTGCAAATGTGTGTTCTGGTGTGTCTGTTTATCTGTATACCCTCCTATAGAGGGCTGTTTTCATTTAAGATTTTGATTGAGGCTGTAGTTATTGCACAGACTATACCATGATAAGTTGTAATGAACACTAGGAGTACAGCATATGTGTGAGTAGAATGATGGAAGGAAAGTAGAGGTTTAATGTCTAGACCCTTTACCTATAAGTTATTTTAATTTAAGGTGTACGTTATGCAAATGTTTTTCTTGTTTCAGATGTTTCTGATAATTTTTTTCATATTTATTCTCTGTTTTGTATTGTCATTATCATGTATTACTCCATACATTTTGAGTTTCTTAACATGTTGAGCTAGGTCTTTAGAGTTGAACTGAGTATATGGTATGCAGCTATATCTATTTTTTCATGGTCAAATCCAGTTACTGTGGTTGTTTGTTTGATTATATTCCACTCCTTTTACGTGTGAGGCGAGGATGATTTGTCTTGTACCATAGGATGCATGCTTTTTCACAGGAATGTTCTATATTCTGGATATGTGAGTATGTGATTTGATCTTATAGAAAAGATTGGAAAGTACTCTACTTAATACTCCTTAAGTTCTTTGTTCTATAGTGAGCTCAAGCAGCGCTAAAGGGAATCCTTCTCCTCAAAGGATGAGGACAAGGCAGGTTTCATAAAAGAACACCATTTTAATAGTATAACTTCTTAATAAAAATTCTGGAGTAGTTTTGATTTTTATTCTTTACAAAAACCTAAGACTGGATCTTTAATTTTATGCCCATAAATTTCCAACATGTACACAACACTTCACATATCTTCTTGTGTCATGTTTGTAGGTTTCTGTATGTTGTACTTTTGCATGTATTGTGCCCATCGCGCCCCTAAATATGCATGTGTAGTTCTTTTTTGCTATATGTGTTCTTTGTGTGTGTGTGATCTGCTTTTTTTGAGTTACTGATTCTTGTTTCTTTCATGAATTTGAGGTTAAAATACTTTGCCACTTGCACCATGACCAACTGAGGGCTGTTTTTCATGTTTCTCAAAGAATTAGAAAAGCTGTAAGTACATCTCTGTCTCTCTATTTGTGCTTGTATTTGGATCAATTATGATTCTGAGCTGATGGATGGTCCTGTTTATACTGCTGTGGACAGGTTGTGATTGCAAGACAATTCCACTTTAACTATACAACTCCTGATCGTTCTCGACAGGAGATGTTAAGAACAGTAACCCCACAGCCAACAGAACACTGGCCTTTTGTTAGGTGATTATCTCAAACTTTAAAATTGCGTTGTCATTTTCTGTTAAATATCTATTTCTGCTCTTAACGCTTGTCCTTGTTTTTCCTCCTCCTCATTTACCTGTTCAAATGATATTTTTGCAGCAAGGGAGATGGGAAGGGTATTTGGATGCCAAGCCCACATACCCCAAAAGCACCAAGGCATGGTCCTCGGCCACCTTCTCGTCTCAAATTCTCTGAGATGAGGCAGGTTGCAGCTGTTCTATTCCCTGAATCAGCTTTTCCTTCGAGATGCATGGTGCCGTCTGCATTGCCAAAGCCCTTATGCAAATCCTTGGCTTCTAATCGAGTTCTATTCTATGAGGATGAGTTATGCCAGGCTGTTGCTCAAAACAAACTCCGTTGATTTCATTCTGGTTTCTTATTGCCTCATGTTCCTCTGTATATAGTTTGTTTTGATTCTCTATAGGTGGTCATAGTCAGGGTAGGGATTATGCAATTTTGTAGTTTTGTTGGGGCAGTTTTAGGTGATATGAAACTTAAGATTTGTGTTAGGGTTGGAAGATTCAGATGATGGTTGTGGGAATAACGTATTTCAAACTGGTTACTTGTATATTGCCTATATATGTTTGAAAGAATTGTAAGTTGTTTCTTAGCAGGAAAATTTGTACTGTCATTTTAGTTAAATTTTAAAGTATCAAGGGTTCCCTGGTATTTTCTTTGTTAAAGCAGTATGATGTTCGAAGGTCCTGATCTAATGATGCTGCTGCTTGTATTATCCATGTTTTTTCATGTTCTTGTTCCTATTTTGCGTTTCCAATATTTATTCATATTGCTTGCCATGTGGATGTGGATTGGTATTTTGAAACTGCTACCAGTTTTTTGGGATGGGGCATGGGGGCACCACTAGGTATTAGGTAATGATAATTGATAAATAGAAATGAATCTTACAAACCCTTACCTTTATATCCTTGGTTTTATAATAGTTTGTAACTCTGTTTCTAATTTCATCTGTAAAAGCTTGGCGTTATACCAGTTTCATACTGCTTCAGATGGGGGACGTACAAACAAAGTGTTGAGGTTGTGTCTAGTGAGTAGTGAGTATGTTATGCTTTGATTTTATAAACTCAACAGTTTAACTTTTTCTTTTTTGGTTGAAAATATTAAGTATTTTTAACACATATACAGGAAGAGGGGAGAAGGTCTTAACAGTTTAACTAATTAAGCCTTAATCCCAACTTTTCTAAAACCCATAGGCTTCAGATATATTGCTACAGTGGAAATTTCGAAGGAATTACCCAGGGCATGTTTTTATTTTTTGTTTTTAAATTTTTCTGAAGAAGAAAGCATACTGAAGATGATTACATGGAAAGTTAAAAAGTAAGATTTAGGCAAGTGGTCACTTCTACTATTATGTTCTATATAGAACTGTTGCTTGTGGGACATTTCCTCCTTTTTTAGTAAGCCTTAAAGGCTATTAGCTAGATCAGCCAGTTTGGTGTTGCTGTTATACTCGTATCTGTTTTCTTGATCTGTGCTAGACTTTTCTCTGGGGAAATAGGGTAAAAAAGAGAGTACATAATGAGCTAACCACTAAAATTCTAGGAATTCTAGGGTACAACCACCTAGAAGTGACCCAATATTGAAGTGAATCACAAGCATTAAAGATAGTGACGATGGTTACTTTACAAGTATAAGTATTTGAGAGGGAGCTTTACACACATATATACTTAAATTAGATTTGAGTAGAATTTTTATCTTGTATAAAATGAAATAAATATAAAAAAGAAAAAAGAAAAAAAAAGATAGTGATGATGACGATCACCATATTGTGCAAAGTGCAGAATAAGGCCAAGTAAATGGTTGTATATATTGATGTAGACGAGTTTAGTTGCTGGAAGATTTTTATTCAGATTAACCATTTGGGAGGAGAGCCTGGAGTTGAAGAGAATTGCTGCTTGGTTCACAGATGCTGGTTTCAACTTCTTTGTAAGCCTCCTCCCAGTGTTCTTTGAATCAGCAAACACCCAAGTGGATAGTGGTGGTATACTTGTCACTCCAATCCTTCTCGCACCCAATGCCCTAAAGTTCCTGCCAATTATTTACTTTAACCCTGTTTGAACGTCACGAAAAAGCAAAAACAAAAGAAAGAAAAAAGTTTTTTCTTTTTACATCCCTTAAATTGAATTTTTTACTTATAATTTCATGGTATGAAATTGTCTGTGTTTTGGATGGATAGAGTTACAATCACCATCAACGTAAAAAAAATTCTTTGCATATGATTGTTCTTTTGTAAATTCTTATTAATTTGGCAATTATGGTCTTATTTTCTTGGTCTTATGAGTTGCAATACCAAATTGGGGATCATAAGTTGAACTAATGACCATAATTGTCTCCCACAGTATTAATAAGCACTCGGGATGAAAATTTGGAAAGAGCGGTCTATTTGTAAATAGTCTCTTCTTTACTTCTTTATATTGGTGCATTCACATGGTGACCATGCAGTAAGTACCTAACCAATTTTCTTGATAATTTGTATCTAGATCACATTGTCTTCTGTGCTTTCAAAAACGTTCCTGCAAGAAACTCGACGAATTGATATCATACTGAAACATCCTGAAGGTAGACATAAAATAAGTATTTGCAACACATCACTCCCTATGCACAATATGTATATTCCTTTGATAGTATAAAGGTCATTCTGTCATCACTCGTTTTTGCCTTCATTTTCTTTATGTAATTCTTGAACATCTTTAACTGATTTGAAAATGTTAAGGCGGACTGATAATGAAGAAATCAAATAATATGATTGGCACGGAATTTGGAATGAAATATTAGAAGAAAAGCAAATTGAAGATCAGAGTGGGAGATACTGTCATCATGGATGTGAGAGGTTCACATTCTGAACCACCAGAGGCAAAGCTTATGCCACTAAGAAGCTCTTGAAGTTGCAAGTTTGAGTTCAGATGATTAAGCTGGCAAGAGCTCCTTGAGACCAAATCCTTCAGGTGAAGATTGTTTCAGAATCTCTTAATATATATATATATATATATATATATATATATATATTTCTCTGTGTATGTGTGTGATGCAAGGCCAGTCCATTTAGTAGAAACTAATAGAGTAGTTTTGGCATTACCTATGAAGTCTGAGAGAACCCTTCCATTTCTATACCTTCCTGCTTCCAGTAGGTTTTCTTCCTTTGAAATCACTCCCATATCGAGGGAAATTCAAATTGCACTTCAGTATAGTATTGATATATTTGTTGGTTCCTGTATCCACCATTGAATCTCCAAACACACAAACTGCTGGAACTACCTGTTTCATTTTTAGGTAGTATCATGGAAATTACATCATTAAGGAAAAATATAATGATGGAGAAAATAATGAACTAAGACTAAAGAGGAAGAAGCAGAATTTTCGGGGTGGAACTTCATTCTAATATATGGAAATCTACTTTCTTCTTCAAGTTTACTAGGGAAAAGTAGAAGAGAAAGTTTTGAAGGATTGAGTTTTCTGAAAAATCAGTGACAAAATTGTCAATGCAGGAACTTTCACCATGAGCTTGAGTTTGGTGCCAGCATCTTAATTACTGAACGCAAATATGTTTTCTTCGTTAGAATTTAAAGGTAAGAGTGCATATGGTTAAGTGCTCTTGATGTTTTGGTAAATGGTTGCCATGGCGGGCAGAGGTGGACTTTCGAAAGATCCAATGGCTGCCAAGTTGTTTGCTGCACTCCAAGCAATTCAATTCACAATAGGCTTGGGCTTTCAAGTTTCAACAGGTGATTCTTGAAGGAGTCTCTCTGCTTGAGATCAATGCAATGAAGTCAGACAAAGTGGACAATTCTTGATTAGGACACATGGTTGCTGATGCCAGAAGACTAATGAAAAATTTCATAAGTTGGGAATCAAACCATGTTAAAATTAAACAGCCTGCTAATCAGACTGCTCATCTCTTATCTCAATATGCTATTGATCTTACTGAATGCCATTACTGGGTGGAGGAAGTCCCTTCTTTCCTTGAGTCCCAGTTGATGATGTATTTGATTTGATTAATGAATGACTTTGCTTTCTGTTCTCAAAAAAGTACAAATAGAATCTAAATTAGCTTCTAATTGTAATATAATTTTGTTCCAAGTGTATTTTAATCTATATCTATATAATATCTATATTTGAAGTGTATCATTTATTATTGCTACGCTATTTTTGAGCTACATAAGCGTAACATTTTGGTTAATTCAATCCACTTCGGTTCTAGTTGGTCCAATTCGGTCCAATTCAATTCTTTTTGGTCCATTTTGGTTCCATTCGATCAACTTCAGTCAATTTCAAACTAGTGGGCCTTATGTTGATTCTTTTTGTAGGTTGCATTTTCAATTTTGGGCTCAAAATTTTATTATTTATTCTTATTTTTTGGGTTGAAAAGTATGAAAATTTATTCTATTTGTGCCAAACTCTTTTGTTTTGGGCTAAAAAATACAAATAAAATAGGCATTAGAAATTAAATATATAAGTTATAAAAATAAACAATAAAAATGATAAACATTCAAAAGACTACCTTAAAATTCAAGTTTTAATAATATAGGCATTATACTTATATTTTGAAAGAATAAAAAATGCTACAATTCTAAACTTATATAATAATTTAAATTTAATGTAACATATTACATGTGTTCCATAGAATGGAGGTGTACATTTTTTTAAACCATCCTTGTATATGCTTAAATTCATCAATTGATTATGGTATATTCTAAAAACGTCATTTTAATAACATATGTCATCTTCGTCATTTATATAAAACAATATTATAGTTATGTAATTTAACTATAACTATAATATTGTTTATATAAATGAAGAAGATGACATATATATATTGTTGTTGACTGTAAAATACATTATATGTTTCATCACATAAAACTTCTAAAAAAAAAACATTTTAAATAACACATGTACTATTTTACTGAAAAATTTTACATTATATTTTTATAAAATAATCATATTATATTTTCTTATGCACAACAAGAGTTTGCGATTAGTTTTTTTTTTTTTTTTTTAAAATTTAAATTTTGGTTTCAAGCAACCCGTTCATAATACTCAAAATGAAAACTGAGATGACCATTTTACTCATTGACCACTTTATCATAACTGTGGGTCCAAGAATTTAAATAAGGTATTTGAGCAACGTGTCATACCCATGACTGAGGAGACCATTATCGTGCCGAGGAGGTCACACACTTGGACAATAAGGTCAAATTAGTAACACGTTACCAGAGGAGGTCATATTGTAGAGAAAGAGCTTTAGGGAGGGGGTAAGCCTTGACATGATTGAAGGGATGGTGGCTACCACCATATTTAATGCATCCTATCAAACCTCTTGGTTGCATTTATGTGGAGAAAACTCCTGAACAGTGCTGCCTTGGTTGCCCCAACTCACAAGGGGCTGGGAAAGGTGTTTGATGGGACAAGTACTCGAGTAGTGGCCTGGACGATCAATAAATGTAGGGCCAAGATCATCTAAAAGGAGTTATATAATCTAAAAGACCCTCCAGGGAGAGGGGATCAGAAATTTTATAGAGAAAATACTGTAGTAAGAAGAACTGGAATTGTATCCAAGTTTAAAAGAAAGATATAAAAGGACAACTTTCCTCGAATCTGGCCGAGGAAGGATTTCTTTGGACAAAGTTTGTTTTATTATCTTTGGTTCACTATGCGTGTTGTCTGATCCATTGAAACCTAGCCTTTAAGCCCACTCTTTACAACTTCATTATGTTGAGCTCTTTAGGCCTGAACCCATTCATCTTTTGGGCTCAGATCCAAAACTTGCCCTTACAATAACTATTATTTAATTCTCTCATAAATATTGTTTGATTCTCTCACTTAGGTAAGATCGCTTTATAATTATTGTAGGGTCACAAATCGTAACCCAAGCCTACAAGAGTTGGGTTACGAGCCGAACGAGCCAATACAATAAATTTGTAGAGAGTGGGTGAAATAACTGGGTTTTTAGCGGATTGAATAACAGTTAGCTATAATTTCAAGTGTATCTGAGCATGAAGTTGCACGTAACTATGAATGAAATGTAGGTCCGAGGAGATGGATTAATAATCAAGTCACTATTTCTGAAAGATAGTTCAACGCTTAGTGCTACAGTAGTTCTTTTTCTATTCTCCTCCGCTGTATTTTTTCAATCCCCACTTATGGAGGGTCTTTCACATTATATAAACTTTTAAAGTCATCTCCATCGTACATTTGTTCATCATCTAACCCTGCACTCGAGTATGTGTCTTATCAAGCATCTTCCCTGGCTCTCTGTAAACGGTAGTGGTTGAGACTACACTGTTCAGAGGTCTTCTCCACATAAATGCGGTTAGGAAAGTTGTTGCAGTGCATTTAATGCAGTAGTAGCAGTTTTTCCCTTAGATATTTTTGTATTCTTATCCTTTCCGTACGTGTTTGAAGTCTATCCTCATCGTTGGAGCCTCATGGAAGGTTACCTAAGTCACCCGGATGCTTGCTCGACTGATATTCGTCAGGTCCGAGGAGGGTAACCTCCTCGGACTTCAACTCCCCACCATTTCCTTACGTGATTATTTATTTTGGGGCTTCTTCAGTCATTTATTCCTCCTCGGACGTATCTATATTAGCAAATAGGGTTTAAGGTCCAATGTACAGATTTAAGCTTTTGCCCTCACAATAGCCCCTCAAAATTTTAGTTTTTTCCTTTTATCCGAGGAGAAAAAATAGAATTTTGACTTGCCAAAGTAACCGTGGTTAAAACTGTAAAAATATCCAAATTTACGCACGTAGGAATGTGACTTCAGTCATTTCACCATTGCTTCTGATGCTTCAAAATCCGCGAAGCATCATTAAGGCGGGATAACTCCCACTCATTTTCAGTTTCTTATATAAAACCTGATAAGAGAGTTACCTTTTCTTTTCTTTACCATAGTTCAGAATCTCCAGCGTACTCAAACATTTAAACTCACACCGATCATCAGACCATCCGTCCTGTTTCCTCAAAAGCTTCCAAAAATCCTCTTAAGAATTTCAAAGATTAGTTCCTGATTTAGTTCATGTAAGTTCTAGTTTCTTCGAATTTTTCTTTATTTCCTCGGACAGTTTCCTCGGCCTATCATTCCTTATTACCCCGTTGTCACCTCTAGTATTTTCTCTTTTCTACTTATTCAAAATGGGTAGATTTAAGTATTTAGTGGATAGCCCAGCCTTGATAGAAATATTCAAAGAGAAATACCACATATCCAGGAGGTATCATTGCGATACTGTTCCCTAGAAGGATTAGCATTTGACCGAGAGGTGGGAGAAGTCACAATCCCCACGATAGCCTTCATAGAGGGAGGAATGACTCTCCCCATAGGTAGGATTACAAGAGACTACTTACGTAACCATAGGCTTTGCCCCCAATAGTGCGCACCTAATTTTTTTAGGATTCTAGGAGCAGTTGACGCTCTGGACCGACACTTAGGTTTGGGGCTAACCTGGCATGACGTAGTCCACCTTTACGAGGGTCATAAACAAAAAGGAGCGAGATTTTACCTTAAATCCCGGTCCGATGCTGTCAGGCTCATTTCATGCCTTCCCAAGTCTAACAAGGGGATGCATCAGGCTCTTGGCATGACGGTCTTCTTTGCCCAACCCAGCTAAGAGAGTCAGGTGGGGTACCTTAGATTTAGGTTTTCTAACATTAGATTTAAGTTATTTGTCCTCGGCTTTGCTTTGCTATGTCAAAAAGATTTTTATTTTTTTATTTTAAAATTTTTTTTTTTATAATGAACTCCAGGTTTCTAACTATTTATCTTTCCTTTGTTTAACAGATAAAATACAAGTAAATCCTCGGATAAGCTTAATTAACGTACCCGTGCTCAATTATTTATTGAGATCTCAAATTTTTGTGAACGACGATGGACAACTTCAAGCTGCCCATCTAATTTTGGACTACGAACCCCTGTTGAGATCCTTTCTGGACGTCAGCAACGCTATTAGGGCAAACGACTACTGTCTAGCTCGTATAGACGTGTCTCGGCCTAACTTTTTAGCCCCATACGACCTTCCGCCAGTTGATCATCCCATTCCGCAGGGTGTTCCCTTGGCCGCCCAGCCAATTCAGCAAGTACCTCTTGGACAAGCTGTAGCCGAGGAAGGGATTGCATCTTCCTCTTTGCTTGAGGAAGAAATTGACCGGTTCCAATTTGAAGAAGAAGAAGCGCAAGAAGTAGAAGCCATTGTTATATTGGAGGCTGAGGAAGAAACTGACGAGTACTCGTGCATTCAAATCCCTGCTCCTATAGTCAATTACGTGGAGGACTTTTCAGGCAACGAAGTTGAAGAAATGGCTCCGAAATCTGGCAAAAGTTTGAGAGAGCTTGTGAAGGGGAGGAACACGGCGCCTATCCCCCAAGACACCAACAAGTCCAAACCTCCAGTGAACCCTCCTTTTCCCCCTCCTCACCTTCCTGCTGATCTTGGGCTAAAACACAATCCTGAGCTGAGGAGAAAGAGGCAGCAAGAGGATCCTGAGGAGGGCGAGATAGGCACTCTAAAGGGAAACAAACAGCAGAGGAAGTCCCAGGACCAACGAAGTAGGAGATCCAACTCTGTTGAAAGCTGGGAGGATCCTTCCATGGCTCAAGTGCGCCGTCCATCGCGCCTATGGTCTCCCAAATTGGAAGTGGATGGTGTCCCCATTGCCTGGGATACCTCCATTAGACATTACCACGGGGGGCATGCAGGTCATGTAGCCGAGGCTTTGGAGCAGCCCCTCCTCATTCCAAAAGGCATGGAGGCTTACAGGCGCTTCGGTCAACAAGAGCTCTTCCTATCCTTTAAGAGGGACCTGGCCATGGTATATAGCTTAATCTATTGCCCTACCTAAGTTTTTGCTATCTTCAAGCTATTTTCGTAAGTTTTTGCTGTGTGTTTTATATTAAAAACAAAACTTTTATTTTGTCATGTAGATTACCCAACAGGTTTATGTGGCCGAAAATTGGGTTAACGATGCCCGCAGGGAGGCCAGGGCGGCCTTCGATGCTCGGTTTGAGGTCGAGGTGGAGCTGGGCGCCTTAAAAGAAAAACAATCCAAACTGGCCGAGCAGATGAAGGAAGCAGTTAGGGTGAGGGACAGTGCTGAAGTAGGCCTTAAGACTACTGAGAAGCAGGTTGAAGATCTACGTAAACTGTTACACTATAATGAAATCAATCTGGCGACAGAAAAGCAACTGGTGACGGAGCTTCACGAAGAGCTTAAAAAGGCCAGGGAAGCTGTCCAACTAGTTAATGAGGCAGCCGAGGCCGAGAAGCAGGCTGCTTATACACTTGGGGTGGAGGAGATTCAAGCTAGACTCACAGAGGAACTCACCGCTGTATGCAGGGATTACTGCAGCATCTCTTGGGGTAAAGCCCTTGATGTTACAGGGGTCCCTGTGAGCTCTGACTTGAGGCGACCTGAGAGCATCTACAACGATCCCGAAATTTGTGAGCTCCCAGGTTCTGACTCCTCTCACCCAGAACAGGCTACACAGGTATTTGCGCAGCCAAAGACGGACCAAGTCCCTCCTACTCCCTTGGAAGTTCCTAAGGATTCCAACCAAGGCGGTGGCCAAGGAAAGAAGGCTGACGACCCTAAAGGCGTGAATAAAGGTCAAGATAAGAAGAAGAATCCTTTTGACCCCAAAGAAAAAGCCTCTGACACTACTGCCTCTCAGCTCGGCCAAACTGTTGACCTAGAAATCTCCAAAGCAACAGTTTAGGATAGGATATTTTAGCTATTTTTATTTGTTGTCTGTTGTTTTGTTTGTTTTGCTGCTTTTTTTTTTTTTTTTTTGTTTAAAGAATGTATCATATTTTCTCTATTATCAATGAAGACATTTTTCTTTTGTTTTATACATCCTCATAATGTGTGTTATGAGATTCATTGTCAGAGTATGATGGTCTTTTGCCACTTTCATTTGAACATAATCAACTACCACATTTCATAAACAGACATGTAACTTTAATTGGATATTGATAAGCATTGCAATTTAAGCAAGTTATTGAGCAATTTACCTCAGTCTTACCAAGGTTAATGCTGCAAGTTAATCCCCATCTAATAAGTGGCCCAAGGTATCCAAATGCAACTTCAAATTTATTTGTCTATAAACATGGCATTGTGATGCTAACCCATTATAATCATTTAGTCCGAGGATTACAGGCATAATTGAATTTAAGCTTAAACACTTATGAGAACTGCGAATGAGTGTTAACTAACCAAAATCATCTGGTCCAAGGACTTCAGGTATGATTGGATTTAAGTTTAAACACTTATGAGAACTGCGAATGAGTGTTAACTAACCCAAATCATCTAGTCTGAGGATTTCAGGCATGATTGGATTTAAGTTTAAACACTTATGAGAACTGCGAATGAGTGTTAACTAACCAAAATCATCTGGTCCGAGAACTTCAGGCATGATTGGATTTAAGTTTAAACACTTATGAGAACTGCGAATGAGTGTTAACTAACCCAAATCATCTGGTTCGAGGACTTCAGGCATGATTGGATTTAAGTTTAAACACTTATGAGAACTAAAAGTAAAAAGTATAAACAAAAGAACAAATAAATTGATCATGAAAATATTTATTAATAGTAATACCTCTTTAGGTTGTTTACATTTCAAGGACGTGGTATTACATACTCGTCCAGATCTTCTAGAAAATATGCTCCAATGCCAGCTTCTGAGGTGATACGGTAGGGCCCTTCCCAATTTGGTCATAACTTTCCCCAAGTTGGATTCTTTGTAGCGCCCACAACTTTACGTAACACTAGATCACCAGGAGTTAAAGGTCTCAAATTTACATTGGCATCATAACCTTGCTTCAGTTTTTGCTGGTAGTAGGCCAATTGAACCATCTCATTTTCCCTCTTCTCTTCAATTAAGTCCAAACTCTTTGTTAGTTGCTCATCATTGTCACTTGGATTGAATGAACTGGTTCTCGACGTTGGGAAACCAGTTTCCAAAGGGATAACAGCCTCAGCTCCATAAGTCATCGAAAATGGGGTTTCTCCAGTAGACCTACGAGGTGTAGTTCTATACGTCTAGAGCACATGTGGCAACTCTTCCACCCATTTGCCTTTTGTATCATCTAGCATTTTCTTCAGCCCGTTTACTATGACTTTATTTACAGCTTCTGCTTGTCCATTCCTTTGGGGATAAGCAGGAGTAGAATTCCCATTTGTAATCCCTAACTCGCCACAGTATCTTCTAAACATTTTGTTGTTGAACTGAAGGCCGTTGTTCGAGATGAGCACATAAGGAACTCCAAACCGAGTGACAATGTTTTTCCAAACGAATTTTTTCGCATCCACGTCCCTAATGTTAGTTAGAGGTTCCACTTCAACCCATTTCGTAAAATAATTTGTGTCGACCAGGAGATATTTCTTGTTTCCCACTGCTTTGGGGAATGGTCCTACAATGTCTAAGCCCTATTGAGCAAATGACCATGGGCTGGATAGCGGATTAAGAATTCCCCCTGGTTGGTGTATGTTCGGCGCAAACCGTTGACAATGGTCACACTTTCTGACGTGTTCCAAAGCCTCTCTCTGCATATTTGGCCACCAATAGCCTTGGGTAATAGCTCTATGTGTTAGGGACCTACCACTAGTATGGCTTCCGCAGATTCTTTCATGTAACTCTTTTAGAAGCGATTCGGTCAACTCAGGATGAACACATAACAAATAGGGTCCTGAAAAGGAACGTTTGTATAGCTTCTGGTTCTCGGATAACCAGTACCTTGTGGCTTTTCTTCGTACTTTGTCAGCTTCTACCCTTTCTTCAGGCAGAGTATCCTCTTTCAAGAATTGCATTATGGAGTCCATCCAACTCGGCCCTGCTCTAATCTGATGGACTTGAGATGTCTCTCTTCTTGTCCCTGTGGGTTTGTACAAATCCTCAACGAGGATAACTTGAGGCAAATCATGCGCCAAGGAGGTTGCAAGCATAGCTAAAGAATCAGCATGTGCATTACCATTTCTGGGGATATGTAGAAAGTTGAAAGAATCAAACTTTAACTGTAGACATTTAACTTGACTCAGGTACCCTTGCATTCTCTCATCTTTTGCCTCAAATTCTACTTTTACTTGGCTGACGATGAGCCTTGAGTCCGAGAAAACTTTTACTGATTTTCCACCCATTCTTTGAACCATGGCCGTTCCTATCAACAAAGCTTCATACTCGGCCTCATTGTTCGTAACCGAAAAATCCAATCTCAAAGATTTTTCAATGATGACCTTCTTAGGGGATATCAGTACTAGCCCAATTCTCGAGCCCTTCTGATTCGATGCCCCATCAACATATACTTCCTAGGCCGGAAGACCATATTGGGAGATCGTGCCAACCAATTTTTCATCCATGTTTTCTGCTGATTCCAACTCTTCTATTTGGGGTTCGGTGAATTCGGCCACCAAATTTGCGAGAACTTGTCCTTTTATGGAGGTACGAGGCATGTATTTGATGTTAAAAGCCCCTAGAATTGTACCCCATTTGGCTACCTTTCCTGTGTAATCGGCACTTCGGAGTATGGTTTTAAGCGAAAGTTGGGTAAGAACGACAACTATATGTGCTTAGAAGTAATGAGGCAGCTTACGTGTGCCAAGCACTACTACTAGGATAGCTTTCTCCAATGGTAGATAACGCACTTCGGCTTCATGCAGTGATTTACTCACATAATAAATTGACCGTTGTACACCACAATTAACTCGTATCAGTACTAAGCTTACAGCATAAGGGGCCACAGCAATGTAGGCAAAAAGGACCTCATCTGGCTCGGGACTAGACATGATCGGTGGCCGAGCTAGATAATCTTTAAGTTGCTGGAAAGCTGTGACACATTCTTCAGTCCACTCAAAACATTTCCATTTGTTGATCAATAGGAAGAAGGGTCTGTACTTGTTTGCTGATCGAGATATGAATCTGTTCAAAGTGGCGGCCATTCCGGTTAATTTCTTCACTTCCTTGGGATTCCGAGGAGATCGCAAGTAGTTAATAGCTTTAATCTGATCGGGGTTAACTTCAATCCCTCTGTGAGTGACCATATAACCCAAGAATTTGCCTGACCCCACGTCGAATGAGCACTTGGAAGCATTTAAACGCAACTTGTACTTTCTAAGGATTTCAAAGATAGCTCGAAGGTCCCCTAAATGCTTCGAAACCATCTTACTTTTCACCACCATATCATCTATGTAGATTTCGATGTTCTTCCCCAATTGCGACTCAAACATCCTTGTCATCATTCTCTGATATGTGGATCCTGCATTCTTTAAACCGAATGACATTACTTTGTAATGGTAGTTCCCGATAGGGGTAACAAAAGCAGTCTTCTCCTGATCGTCCAAGGCCAAAGGTATCTGATGATAGCCTTGGAAGGCATCCAAGAAACTCATTCGAGGATGGCCGACAGTGGCATCTACCAGCTGGTCTATCTTGGGCATAGGAAATGGATCCTTGGGGCAAGCTTTATTTAAGTCCGTGAAATCTACACACACTCGCCATTTACCACTCTTCTTCTTTACCACTACAGTGTTTGCTAATCATTCAAGATAAAAAACTTCATTGATAGCTCCAGCCTGCTTAAGTCTAGCCACTTCCTCTCGCACTGCTTCGGCGTGTTCTTTGGATGGGCGCCGAGGGGGTTGCTTCCTAAGTGTGACTAACGGATTAACTTTCAAATGATGACAGATGAATTTTGGATTTACTCCTGGCGCTTCGTAGGCATTCCAAGCAAAGATATCAATGTTCCTTTTAAGGAATTCTGTCAGCTCTTCTCTCTCTTGATGAGGTAACTGGGATCCAATCTGAAAAAACTTTTCCAGGTCGTCCCCTATAACAACCTTTACTAAAGCTTCACACTTCGCATCCTCGGCTGGCTTATCGATGGATAACGCCGGGGATTTTAACTGCAACAAGCCTTTTTCTCCATGATTCGAGGACTCAGCTTCGAGTTTATGTTGAATGGCAGCCACCATGCACTGCCTTGCCAAAGACTGATCTCCTAATATTTCTTTAATTTGACTCTCAGACGGATATTTAACCTTCTGGTGCACAGTGGAAGAAATTGCTCCCATGGTATGAAGCCAAAGTTTGACAACAATTGCTGTATAGGGAGAATACGCATCCATGACGATGAAATTTACCTCCACCACTTCTGAACCAGTCTGCATAGGTAGTCTGACTTGAACTTTCGGAATAATAACCTTCCCCTCAAAACTCACTAAGGGAGAACTATAGGGCGTTAGATCCTCAGCTTTTAAGTTCAGCCTCTTGTAAAGGTCGGGATACATTATCTCAGCAGCGCTACCTTGATCCACCATTACCCTCTTCACGTCGTAGCCCCCAATTCGGAAGGTGATCATTAAGGCATCATTGGGGATTGAATGGTTTCAATTTTATCTTCATTCGAGAAGCTCATAACCAATGGCAGTTCCACTCTAACCCTCTTTGGGTCCTGATTAAGGTTTCCTGAGGATAGACGAGCTACAGACATTATCTTAGACGGGCATGATCTTGTTCTGCATGGGGCAGCAAGGATAACATTAATAGTTTCCAAAGGGGGTCTTAAAAGAATATCTCTTTGAGACCCAGAGTTGGCTTGGCTCCCTTGTCCACTGGAATGATGTAGCAAATGTTTTAATTTTCCCTCTCGAATGAGTTGGTCCAAATGATCCCACAAACTCCTATAATCTTCTGTGGTATGCCCATGATCCTGATGATATTGACAATAGAGGTTACGGTTTCGCTTGAAGAATGGTTCATTCTTGATTTTTTCCAATACTTGATGCACCGGCTCTCGGAAGACTGTGCCAACGACTTGAGTGTTGTGTGACCCTGATTGATCTGCATAATCCCTTCTTGGCTGGTTTTTGCTGTATCGATCCGACCTGAAATCCTTCCTTTCCTGAGGGATAACCTTAGCTTTCCCCTTCCCTTGTTGTTGATCGTCCTCAATCCTCTTGTATTTATCGACTCGGTCCATTAGCTGGCGTAAACTAGTGATAGGCTTACTTATCAGAGATTTTCTCAAACCGTGCTCGAATGGGAGACCGACCTTGAAAGTTCTAACAGCAACCTCATCAAAATCGCCATAAATCTCGTTAAACATCTCCCAATACCTTTCAGTATATGCCTTCATGGATTTTCCTTTCCTCATTGACATGGACAATAAAGAGTCTAGAGGTTGAGGAATCCTATTGCATGTAATGAATTGGGAACAGAATGATTGGGTGAATTTCTTAAAGGAACTGATAGAATTTTTCCTTAGCCCATCAAACCATCTCATCGGCATCGGTCCCAAACTGGATGAAAATACTCTACACATCAAAACCTCGTCCTGAGAATGGACAACCATCTTATGTTTGAACTGACTTACGTGCTCTACAAGATCCGTTCGACCATTATACATGGCGAACGTTGGCTGATGGAAACGCCTGAGAAGTTTTGCCTTTTCTATCCCTCGTGTAAAGGGTGATTTAGAAATCTGGCTCAAGGCTTTCTTCATAACATCAGTTCCTACTCCCCTGCGAGATGGACTCCTGCGTTTCCTTTTGTGAAGATGCTCTTCTTCACAGGAAAAAGACTCACTAGGTGGAGTTCTTGACCGTTGTTTGTAGATAGTATATTCTTCGTCATTAGAAGAAACATCAGAGCTGGGAGGGGATTGCTTCTGTTGTGCTCGACGAAATTGCCTCTTTAAATCATCAATCTCTCGTTGCATAGCTTTTTCATCACCTTGCTTATGCACTGCATGGCATTTTCTCTGAAAATCGCTTCCACTTGTGTGAAGCGTTTGCAAGCTGCCTTCCTGATAGTTGTCCAGATCCTTTTCACGCTCAAGATTGTGGAGTTCATCTTGTTGACGAACGTTGGTGGATTCCGTATGGTGCGGACTAGTTTGGTGTGGTCCTGATCCTGCTATGACCGTTATACTACACTGAAGCACTAGCTCTTCCCACAGACAGCGCCAATTGTAGGGTCACAAATCGTAGCCCAAGCCTACAAGAGTTGGGTTACGAGCCTAACGAGCTCAATACAATAAATTTGTAGAGAGTGGGTGAAAGAACTGGGCTTTTAGCGGATTGAACGATTAGCTAAAATTTCAAGTGTAATTGAGCATGAAATTGCACGTAACTATGAATGAAATGTAGGTCCGAGGAGATGGATTAATAATCAAGTCACTATTTCTGAAAGATAGTTCAACGCTTAGTGCTACAGTAGTTCTTTTTCTATTCTCCTTCACTGTATTTTTTCGATCCCCACTTATGGAGGGTCTTTCACATTATATAAACTTTTTTAAGTCATCTCCATCGTACTTTTGTTCATCATCTAACCTTGCACACGAGTATGTATCTTATCAAGCATCTTCCTTGGCTTTCTGTGAACGGTAGTGGTTGAGATTACACTATTCAGAAGTCTTCTCCACATAAATGCGGCCATGAAAGTTGCTGCAGTGCATTTAATGCGGTAGTAGCAGTTTTTCCCTTAGATATTTCTGTATTCTTATCCTCTTCGTACGTGCCTGAAGTCTATCCTCATCGTTGGAGTCTCCTGGAAGGTTACCTAAGTCACCCGGATGCTTGCTCAACTGATATTCGTCAGGTCCGAGGAGGGTAACCTCCTCGGACTTCAACTCCCCACCCTTTCCTTACGCGATTATTTATTCTGGGACTTTTTCAGTCATTTATTCCTCTTCAGACGTATCTATATTAGCAAATAGGGGTTAGGGCCTAATGTACAGATTTGAGCTTTTGCCCCCATAATTACTATTGTTTAATCCTTCCTACACTCTGTTTGTTTTGATGTAAAATATTTTTTTAAAAATATTTTCCTATTTTACTGTATTAATTTTGCAGTAAAATATTTAATCAAAAGTAAAATATTTTCAATCAACTAGACAAATTTTGGTAAAATATTTTACACTTCAATTTTTGGTAAAATATTTTACATTTTCTCGCAAGCTCTCGTCCCGATACTCCATCAGACCTCACTCCTCTGTCCCTCTCACGTTCTCTCCCTCTCCACTCTCAAACCAGCGCTACCAAACTACTTTCAGTTTTGTCGGCGCCACTCATCTCCGGCAGCTCTCATTGCTGGCTCCACCTCTGCCATCGTCGCTTGACTCGCCTCCACACCTCCACCCACCGAGTTTGGTTCAACCACTCAAACCCACTGACGCTTGTTTCGATCTGACCATACACCAACTCTTACTCCACCGATTCTCTTAACACCATCACACCGACTCTACCTCCCTTCATCAACTCACCCACTGGTTCTCAGATCTAGTTTTTTTTTTTTTTTTTTTTTTTTTTTTTTTAATTTTAAATTTATTATTATTATTATTACCACTACATGGGTTTATTGATTTGGGCTTTTTGGCTAGTTTTATGGGTTGTGGTAGGTGGGTGGGTATTTGAGTTGAGGTGTGTGGTTACGTTTTTGGGTGGCTGAGATGTTTGTAGGTCCGTTGATGGCTGAGTTTTTGGGTGGCTGGAATGGTTTGTGGGCCATGGTGAGGACTGGGTTTGTGGGTTATGGTGGGTGGTTGGCCTTGGCCTCTCTTTTTTTGTTTTTCCTTCTCCAATTTGTGGATTTGAGTGGTCAGTGGATTGTCAGGGTGGTGGTGGGTGGGTTTGTGCCGATCTAGTGGTGATTTGGGTGGTGGACATGGTGGTTAGGTTTTGTGAGATTGTACTCAGCCCGTTCAAACATGTTTAGCCATTAGTTGTTGATATTCCTCCAAAAAAACCACTGACACCCTCAAGGATGGTCTTCGGGTGGACCTAGACTTGCTCAAAATTGTTTTGTGAGATTGTTAAATTCTTTTAAAATATACATTTTTTTTTCATTTTCAGGAATACAAACCAAACACAGTAAAATAAAAATATTTTCAATAAAATATTTTACCTTTGCAAATATTTTACGTCGAAATAAACAGAGTGCTAGTGACCTCATTCTTGCTTGAGTCTCCTATGTTGAGGATAAGTAGTATGTGGAGTGTGGTCACGAATGGATTTTATTATTATTATTATTATTATTTTGAATTTCTAGAATTTGTAAAAGCATGGAGGGGTGGGCTTAGGTCTGTGATATCATACCCAAAATTGATTTTTGTATAACAAACTCACAGTACATAACAATAACATTATGATCTAACAGCTACATTTCACATTTATTTTTTTAATAAAAGAAAAACTCCTAAAGGCACGCTTTGTGATTATCGAAAAAGCTCCAAAAATGCATGCCTTTTGCAAATGTGCCTTGTTTTAGAGGCAAAAAGCACTGAACCTCCGGGGTGCTTTTTGCCAAAGTGTCATATAATTCAACCTTAAAATTTCAACTTTTTTTTTTTTTTGAAATTATTAACTGACAAGCACTCGTGCAATTTGAACCCACGATCTCATTTCCACCTAGCACTTGTTAGCCTCAAAATTTTCAACTCCTAGTTGACTGTTCATTTGTTTGTGCCATTTGAAGTTGTTTTTCATTGTTACAAGTTACTTGGTCTCACATGGAGATACAGAGTATTTCTAGCCAATAGGATCTCTTAAAAAGATGAAGAAAACTGAAAGAGAGAGAAATATTTAGAGTGACAGAAACCATCCAAGTAGTACATCCTGTTTTGTTCCTACAGGCATCTAAGTTTTTATCTTATATGGTTTGAGAGGACTCAAACTTATGATATCTAAATTTTTTGTTTATCTTTTTGCTGTGAAGGTATTGCACAATGATCGATAATGAGTGGTGCATAACAATTTGGGAAAAATAATATAGTATGTATATAGTCAGACCAGCCAGACCGCCAACAGCTTACATAGGACTAAACACTACGTGACAATTAGCAAATATTAGCCACCAGGTGGGCATATAGATACAATTAATAATGCGATAGCCTATCATCAAATCGCCTTGGATGTGTTCGGTCATCCATTGCTATAAGCACTTCTACCGGACCACTTGACCCATTCTCAATGGCCCAGGTCCAAGACTCAAGGTCTTCAACAGGAAAAACAGAGTGGGTCAAGCATCAATTTCCGAGCAAGTTTAGCCTGTCTTATGTAGTATGGATTAAGATGGCTCCAAACCAAATCATGAGTATTCCCAAATTTTCCACAAGGACATTTAATTTGGGGGACCCATCAATAATGGGGTCCTGACCCTTATGTTTTGCAATAATCAATCACCGCAAGTACATATTTATGAGACGATAATTATAGATCGTACACTCACACTCACACACGCTTCCAAATTTAGCACATCCATGTGGTTAAACAGTGGAACCAAACCATTGGTAGCATTCTATGCTACATCAGCTAATCATCATCTTTCTTTTTGAGCCAATAAGATGGTGGTAATTCACTAATTCATGATTTCGCTCAATAAATATAAATTATAATAGAAAGTTTCTTAGCAGTTGGTACTTTATGAAATCTCAAGAAAGGTTTAAGCAATGGTACTTCCACCCTTAGATGCCCAAGCCATTCGACCACTTTCCTAGCTCTACAAATAATTTATGAATTCTGACTGCAGCCTTTCATGCATGGCTTCAACATATAATTAGAAGAAAAGAAAGTCATCTCCATAAGTCGCATGAAACAATTTTTAATGAAACAGTCTCATGAGACTGCAGCCAATGGTGTGTGACTGTGAATATACCAGTGTACAGATTTGAGACCAAAAAAACTGTCAGTACAACCAATAGTCCAAATACTTCCTGAAAAGTATATGTGAGAATGCAAGGTAGAAGTCTCCTGCAAATTATAAAAGATACACCGAAAATAGTCAAACTGAGTCGTCCAAAAATTCATGGAAAGTAAATGCCTGAATCACATCATAAATTGCATTGAATGAAATGTACCTCCAATGCATCAGTGAATCATTAAAAAAAGGTATCAATTCAATTTTCCACTATGGTAAGTCACTGACATCAAGAACAAGGATGTCTTGCGCCTGTGACCTTTTAGTCAAATGGCATTTTCTTGGTATTTTTGGATTTGAGTTCACAAGAGTTATACCTTTTCTCTAACCATAAATCTTATAAGATTTAAGCGTGAATAGACACTGCTTGCAATGTCATAAATGTTCTAAAAATTAATGAGTTACCAGAAAATGCCACAACTTGACTAAACTTGAAAAAAAAATAGAAAGAATAATTAATAAAGATTTTGCCCAAACGTGTGAAAACAATAAGCCCAATAACCCTAGCAAAATACACAAATCACAACAATTCACAAAAAAGTGACTAATCTGCTTTTATTTTTAAAGGAAGACTAAACATGTGAAAAATAAGGAATTTTAATACCAAAAAGAAAGAATAATCAATAAATATTTTACCCTACAAAGAAAAAAAAAAAGTTTCTCAAATAGTTTGAAAAAACAAACAAAATGCCAAACAAAATACACAAAACAGAACAAATCACAAAATAATGACCAATGCTCTGTTAATGAATGTAATTAACATCAATAACAAACTCAAAAGATCAATCCAACACACCATGTATAACTTGGACCCATCTCTATATTAAATATACAAAGACAGACATGTTGCGGTTCTGAAGTTCCCATTCATCTTCACCAAACTTTCAATTTTCATAAACTGAGTCAAAATGTAGTATATGAATCACAATCAAGAAAATCTCTCCCAGAAGAGTGCATTATATTGTACCTCATTAGCAAAAATGCTAACAGCAAAAGAAAAAACAAAGAGAATCGACTTTTGTTTCTGTTAGTAGGAGTGGACAAAGGAGTTATAGCCCTAAGCCCCAAGCTCACCCCAAGAACCTAGGATAGCTTGGGGACATACAAAACCGATATCCACTGATAGAATCAACTTATTCACAAAAGAGGTTTCCCGAGAAATGAAGTACAAAAGCTTACAGATTAAGTAATACGAACTGAAATGATTGGGGGCAGAATAAAGTCATATACACATATGTACACCTTAAGCAAAAGAGAATAGCACAGAATGGTAAGACAAGACAAGAGTAAAATTGAGAGAAGCAGATGGGTTTTTTATTCACACCATAGGCACCCAAAAACAATTCATTACATACAAGAGAGCAACACATTATTTTCACGCGGATAAATATAAGAAATGGCTAAGAATACTGATGAAATTCTCAAAAGCAGAGGTCTTACAGAGAGGAACCAGAGCTTTATCCTTCACACACCTAGTACCCATGGAGATCATTACAACCAACATAGAGCATGAAAGCCAAACAGAGAGCAAGAATCAAATTCCAACAAAGAACCACGGTTTCTCCTCTTAAAAAGTTCTCAAATGCAGCAAAGAAACTTGATTTCTCATTTGCCATAGCACACCACAATATTCCAACAAACTTGGGCAGAACTGAAATTGCTGCATTCGCTTAATTGTGAATTCCAACTGATTAATGCACTGTCTAAACTTCTTCAAACCTGAAGTTATGAGCATATCCTTGAAAATGTCATTACCAACAGAACAAAAACCATCGACAGCAATCTCAAACTTGTCCATTAAATGAAAGGCCCCAAACCCAATTTTTTTTTCTTTTTTTTTGGTAATTTCCACCGTGAATTTGTGAAGCAGAACCCTAATTCTTGACTCTTCTCTCCTCCAACCTAAACAATTTGGAACCCTAAAACTCTAATTAATCTCCAAACAAAGTAGTAAATCACCTAATTGAATTCCCATTCATCAAAAGACATTAGATTTCCCAAATCTCCACAAACCCTAAACCCTGCACTCAAACTAAAAACCCTAAACCTAGCAAATTCACTAAAAATCTTCTTCATTTCCACACAAAGGAAAAGAGAAAAAAAAATAAGAAACAATAAACATACAGATATTTTATATATACGAAATTACGACTGATTGCCACCACATCGACGCTCCAGAATGATCAGTTCAGCGAGGCTCGTCCTCTCTCCGACCGGAACTCCCGGGCCCACCCGACAAAGAGGCCAGCAAATTGAGATGTCCTGGAAGGTAATTTCCAACTCTGGCTGCCGACGCCTCGCCCATCGGCTGCTGATGTTGGTGATGATGGTGATGAGTCATGAACAGCGAAGGCTGCTGCTGGGCTGCCACCATCTCGGGTGGCGGCACCGCAGCAGCAGCGGCAGCAGCAGCAAAGGTCCAGAAGTCGGGTCTAGCTGGGACAGCCCAGAACCCACCGGCACCACCGGAAGCGGAGCCCACTATGGAGCTCATGCTGGAAGTGTCGTCTTTGCCGTTACCGTCCTCGTCGGTACGCACGCGCTTCCCTAAGATGAAAGGTGCGGGGCTTAGCAAAGTGGGTTTGTGGTCGGATGTAGAAGGAGAGGACAGTGAAGCTGAAGTTGAGTTAGAGGCTGAGCCTCTGACGGAGACTGAGACCGTGGAGAAGCTAGCTGGGGTTGTGCCAGTTCCGGTGGCGGCTATGATGGAAGGCTCGGCTTGACGGAGGAGCCACTCGATGGTTTGGCCGTCAGACTTATGGCCAAGCTCGCGTGTCAGCTGGAACACACGTGCGGCGCATATGATCGGCATCCGGATTCGCCGTCCACGTCCGTCTACCTTGCTGTGACGGTCCTTTGACGGAGGCTTCTTCACGCCCAAAGCTCCGTTTCCTGGCGGCTGCTGCTGCCTCTGTGGGTCGATTATTGCGCCGTTTGTCACGCCGTTATTCGCTCCTTCCGAATTAGACATGGGTCTTTTTAGTCTTCCCTAGAGAGAAAAAGAGAGAGAAGACAGAATTGTTTTAATAAGAGAGAGAGAGAGAGAAAGAGTGTATTTGGTTGTTAGAGAGAGAGAGAGTATTGTTTCAGTTTAAGAGAGAAAGATAGAGAGAGAGAGAGAGTGTTTCTGGGAGAGAAGGGGAACAGAGGGACTAATGATTGAGCGGCAGGAGCTGGTGGAGACAGAGGAGGGCACATGGGTGGTGGGGCCCATTTTCACTCACCACAGCTCATTGTAGCTTAGCTTCTTCCTCTACTTCCTTTCTCTTTATTTTTATTTTTATTTTTGTGTGTGCGTGTGCCACTATTCCCACGCGCCGTTTCAAAGCTCCTTTGTTTGTTTGTTTGTGTTACTAGTACTAGTATACAATGTTAATTTACTTAATCCTTACCAGTTTACCAGTTACCACTTACGAAACAAGTTACCCTCCTCCCCGCAACACCGAAGCAAGTTACTCTCCTACCCCACAACCCCAATCAATCTGCAGAGGGATTTAAGTCGGGTATGTCAGACTGGGACCTACTTTGTTTCCGTACTTTTTGAATTGAAGGTTTGGGTATGATCCAGCTATGTCCGGGAAGTTTCTCCATCCACTCATATTTCACCACCTTCTTATCATAGGACAAATTTATAAAGTGAGTCATTTACAGTCGTTAAGGGATGCATTCAAAAAAAGTTAAGGGACGATTTTACTGCCTAAAGCACAAAATTAATGTGTCATCACCAAAAATAAAATCAAAAATAAAAAAAAATCAAACTTCCATTCATTAAAATATTGAAATCAACCAATTTTCATATACACAAATGTGTGGCAAGGCAACTACTGCATTTTTTATTTTTTACTTTTCAGCTCTATAAATTTGTTTTGCTTTTGACAAGTTTTTAACTAAAGGTGTGTTTAGATATTATTTATTTTGTTGAAAATTAAAAATTAAAAATACTGTAATAAAATAATTTTTAAATATATAAATAGTATCGTGGGACCTATTTTTAATAAAAATTTTGTTGAAAAAAGAGGTTTGTGTGTTCCGTAAACAGTGTACGTGCATATAAAAGATTGTGAAACGCTTTTCTCAAAAAAAAAAAAAAAAACACAGATGCTGATAAATATCAGCTGTATCAAAACAGGTACTAAATTTATTTCTTTAGAGGTAAAATTGTCTATCATAGCCTATCTCGTATCTTGCAAAAAAGTGGGAACTATGCATGATATATAAGACTCTTTTTAAATAACTTAACTTATTTGTTTTTGTCCTGCCTGCAAATAAACTATCCAAATTACAAAGATGACAACTCGTTCCAACCAAATGCCTCAAAATACAAAATTGGTCTATTTAGTAGAGCACTCATTCTTTTTTTAACAAGATAGTTTATGGTGTTTTCAACATATATAGCTGTAGTGCCCTTGGGCCCAAAAGTTCATTATTTATCCATATATTGGGCCTGTGGCCCAAGTCGAGAACAAAAATCTACCCGAGGAGGAGAAGTCTTCGTTAGGAGGAGATTGCGCTGATAAATAAAATGTGGGGTTTGATCATAATAGCTCCGGAGAGTGTGTCGAGGATGAAAACGTCCTCGGCCAGATTGGGACGAGGTCTTGGAAGATGGTTTGACAGCAAGGATGACAACCCAAGAAATTCAGTTAGGGCGGATAAGCATTGTAAAGATATAAGATAAGGAAGAGCCACAAAATATCTGGGAAGAAAGCTGCTGCCTCTGCATTTAATGCACTACAGCTAATTCCCTAACTGCATTAATGTAGAAGTGATGCCTGAACAATGTGTTCTAGCCTTACAGCTACTACATAAGGACTTATGGGAAGTGCTGATGAGACAAGTATCGATACTAGCCATCTAGCATACAAGTGGAAGGTGGAGATAAAAAGGAGGGGGAGTATAAAAGAAAAAGGAACAAACAAGATTAGGGGATCGAAAGAAAGGAGAAGAAAAAGGGAGAAAAAAAGATAGATTCCAGAATCGAACTTGTAATCAGACTCGTGAGTAATATAAAAGAACAGACCTCCTCGGACTTTGCCGAGGATGATATTTTCAACACAACCTCTTTTCTTTTTGTTCTCTTATCATCTGAATCCTTTCCAATGTTCGTTTGATTAACTAAAGCTCAATTTTCCAACCCACTCTCTACAAATTCATTGTTTTTGGGCTTTTTAGGCCTAAGTCCATCCACATAGTAGGTGGGGGGCTTAAATCTGGTCCTTACAATTGGCGCTGTCTGTGAGAAAAAATTACTGGTGTGATAGTGAACCAGACGCTAAACGATGGTAGGATCAGGTCCAAACCCAGTAGAATTTATGGGCTTTCAGCATCAAGATCATTTTCGTGAAATTGAGCAAAAGAGAGACCAGGAGGGAAGTACACGCACCACCCACACCAGTAAGAGTCAGTCTCGAGGTAAAAACCATATCTCTCAAGAGGAAAATACCAGAAACATGCAGAAGGAGATTGATCACCTAAAGAGAAGCTTACGTCACGAGCGCAGAAGGCGAGCTTCTTCCAATTCTGACTACTTTTCCGATGATGAGGAGGACAAAGACTACAGGCAAAGGTCAAGAACTCCCCCCAGTGAATCTTTCTCGTATGAGGAAGATTACCACCATGGACGCAGAAACAACAATTCGTCTTCGAGAGGCCTGGTAAATGACACTATGAGTAAAGCACTCAACCAAATTTCCAAATCACCCTTCACCTGCTGGATTGAGGAAGGAAGACTTCCTCGGCGGTTCACTCAACCCACTTTCACCTTGTATAACGACAAAATGGACCCTGTTGAACATGTTAGTCACTTTAATCAAAAGATGGTTGTACATTCCAAGAACGAAGCCTAGATGTGCAAGGTTTTTCCGTCCAGTTTGGGGCTTGTGGCGATGAGGTGGTTTGTTGGTTTGAAGGCAAGTTCCAATAGTTCCTTTAAGGAACTTACCTAAACGTTTGGGTCTCGTTTTATTATCTGCAGTAGAGCTCCTCGTCCTTTGGCTTCACTGCTATCTCTGTCCATGAGAAATGGAGAAACTCTGAAAACATACTTGGATCGATATTGGGAGATGTTTAACGAGATAAATGGTGATTTTAAAGACGTGGCCATCAGTACTTTCAAGCTCGGCCTGCTTGCAGAGCACGGCTTAAGGAAGTCTTTGACGGGGAAACCTGTCACCAATATATGTCAACTTATGGATCAGATTGATATGTATAAGAGGGTTGAGGAAGACCAGCTGCAAGATAAGGGGAAGGGCAAGGTTATCCCTCAATAGATGAGGGATTTCAGGTCGGAACGCTACAATAATAACAAGCCCCAGTGAGATTTCACTGGACAATGTGGACTTGCAACCCCACAGGTGGTAAACACTGTGTTCCTAGAACTGGTGCATCAAGTTTTAGAAAAGAGCAAGAATGAGCTGTATTTCAAATGACTGAACAAAATGAGTGGAGATCCTTCAAGACGCAACCAAAGCCTCCATTGTCAGTATCACCAAGACCGAGGACATACCACTAAGGATTGTCGAACATGGTGGAACCATTTGGAACAACTGGTTAAGGAGGGGAAGTTGCAACAATTTATGTACTGACCTAACGAATAGGGAGACCAGTCAAGGTCAGGGGGTCAGGGGAACGCTTCTTCAGTGCCCCCGTTAGGCACAATCAATGTCATATTTGCTGCGCCTGGAAGGACTGGCTCTCAACCTGCCAGGGTGATGTTCGTGGCCTGGTCACTAGTCGGGGACTCCAACTCTGAGCCGATGAGAGCTAGATTAGAGATTTGACCTTCATTGAGTTTTTCGGACGAGGATAAGATTGGAACTATCGAACCACATGGTGACGCTTTAGTGGTCACCCTTTGAATAGGGTAGGTATGATGTGAAGAGGGTAATGGTGGACTAAGGCAGTTGTGTAGAAGTCATGTATCTTGACCTGTACAAAGGACTAAACTTGAAATCTGAAGACCTGACAGCTTACGATTCGCCTCTGGTAAGTTTTGATGGGAAGCTTGTTGCCCTGAAGGGCCAGATTAGGTTGCCCGTGTAGGCCGGCTCATAAGTGGTGGAAGCAGATTTCATTGTGGTGGATGCATACTCCCCCTACACGGCTATTGTCGCCAGACCTTGGCTTCATACCTTGGGTGCAGTTTCTTCAACTCTACATCAGAAGGTTAAGTATCTGTTCGGAGACTAGGTTGAAGAGCTGGTGGGGAATCAATTTGTGGCTAGGCAATGCCTTGTGTTTGCAATTTTGCATCGGCCAGCAGCTGAGTCCTCGACCATAGTCAAGGAAGGTTTATAGCAGTCAATGTCTCCGGAATTACCAGCGAGGGGGCTTGCTGAGGAGGCCAAATGTGAGGATTTGGAGAAATTCTCCATTGGGGATGATCCGGAAAAATTCTTTCAGGTTGGGGCTCAGCTGCCACCTCGGGAGAAGGAGGAATTGGTAATTTTTCTTAAGAACAACATTGATGTATTCGCTTGGAATGCTTACGAGGCTCCGGGAGTGGATCCGAACTTCATCTGCCATCGTTTGAATGTCAATCCATTTGTTACCGCTAGGAAACATTCGGATGCGGTAAAGGACGAGGTGATGAAACTTAAACGAGCTAGGGCTATTAAAGAGGTTTTTTCCCCTAAGGCTAACACCGTAGTGGTCAAGAAGAAGACCGAGAAGTGGTGTGCATGTGTAGATTTTACGAAATTGAATAAAGCTTGCCTAAAGGACCCTTTCCCTATGCCTCGGATTGACCAGCTGGTCGATGCAATACTAAGCCACCGTCGAATGAGCTTTTTGGATGCCTTTCAAGGGTACCATCAGATACCTTTAGCCTTGGACGATCAAGAGAGTACAACTTTTGTCATTCCTATAGGAAACTACCATTATAAGGTGATGCCCTTCGGTTTGAAGAACGCAGGGGCTACCTACCAAAGAACATGATGTTTGAACCACAGTTAGAGAAAAACATTGAAATTTATATTGATGATATGGTGGTAAAAAGCAAGGTAGAGTTCGAACATGTTAATGATCTCGGGAATATTTTTGATATCTTGAGGAAACACAAACTACGACTTAATGCTTCCAAGTGTTCTTTTGGTGTCGGGTCAGGCAAGTTCTTAGGCTACATGGTCACACACCGTGGAACTGAAGTCAATCTCGACCAGATTAAGGCAATCAACAACCTGCAACCACATCAGAATCCGAAAAAAGTCCAAAAGTTAACTGGGATGACTGCCACCTTAAACCGACTCATCTCTCAGTCAGTTGACCGATGTAGACCTTTCTTTAAGTTGTTAAACAAGTGGAAGGGGTTTGAATGGTCCGAGGAATGCGTCTTGGCATTCCAGTAGTTGAAGGAATATTTGTCTTGACCACCCATCATGTCCAGTCCTGAGGAAGATGAAGTCTTGTTTGCCTACATCGTAGTGGCATCTTATGCGGTGAGTTTGGTGTTAATTCGGGTAGACAGTGGTGTACAGAGGCCGGTTTATTACGTAAGCAAGTTATTACATGAGGCCGAGGTCTGTTACTTACCACTGGAGAAGACTATTTTGGCAGTGGTGCATGGCATGCGTAAGCTCCCCCATTATTTCCAGTCACACACGGTTGTTGTTTTGACCTAACTCCTACTCAGATCCTTACTTCGAAGCGTTGACTATAAAGGAAGAGTTGCTAAATGGGGCACGATCTTAGGGGCTTTTGATATCAAATATATGCCCCGCATCTCTGTCAAGGGTCAGGTCCTCGTCGACCTAGTGGTCGAGTTCGCCGAAACACCATCAGAAGATGAATTAGAAGAGCGTAACATGGATGAAAAATTAGTTAGCGTAATCTCTTTGCAAGAGCCCCTGCCATGGATGGTCTATGTTGATGGCGCAGCTAACTACAGAGGATCTGGGGTGGGACTCGTTTTGATATCTTCAGAGAAGATCACAATTGAAAAGTCCCTAAGATTGGGATTCTCGGCTACTAACAATGAAGCCGAGTACGAAACTCCATTGGTAGGGATGACCATGGTTCAGAAGATGGGCGGAAAAACAGTGGAGATTTTCTCTGACTCAAGGCTGGTTGTAGGCCAAGTCCAAGGGGAGTCGGAGGCAAGAGATCCCAGAATGTAGGAATATTTGTATCAGGTTAGACATTTACAATCTAATTTTGAGTCTTTTGTTTTATCATAAGTTCCTAGAAGTAGGAATGCCCATGTAGATTCTCTCGCCACACTTGCAACATCCTCGGCACAAGGCTTGCCTAGGGTAATCCTTGTGGAAGACTTGTGCAAACCCTACGAGGAGGGAAGTCATGAGGTCCGTGTTCACCAGATAAGGGCAAGGCCCAGTTGGATAGACCCTATTGTGCTATTCTTTAAGGAAGACATCCTGTCTGAAAGTAAATTTGAAGCTGACAAGATACGGAGAAAAGCTCATCGATTCTGGTTGTCTGGGGACCAAAAGCTGTATAAAAGATCATTTTTTAGTCCATACCTGCTATGCATACACCTTGAGGCAGTTGAGCTGCTCCTAGAAGAGTTGCATGAGGGGATTTGTGGAAGTCACACGGGGTGCAGATCTTTATCTTATAGAACTCTCACACAAAGTTATTGGTGGCCGAGCATGCAGAATGGAGCACATGAATATGTGAAGAGGTGTGACCAATGCCAAAGGTTTGCGCCAAATATCCATCAACCAGGAGGAGTCCTTAATCCTTTGACTAGCCCTTGGCCTTTCACTTAGTGGGGCTTGGATATTGTGAGGCATTTCCTTAAAGTAGAAGAAAATAAGAGGTATTTGTTGGTCAGTACGGATTATTTCACTAAGTGGGTTGAAGCTGAGCCTCTGACGAATATCAGGGATGTGAATGTCAACAAATTCCTTTGGAAAAACATTGCCACCAGGTTTGGATTCTCCCAAACCCTCATCTCGGACAATGGACTTCAATTTGACAGTAAAGCCTTTAGAAGATATTGCTGTGACCTAGGTATAACGAATAGATACTTCACCTCGGTATATCTACAGGGAAATGGGCAGGCCGAAGCTGTCAACAAAGTCATAGTAAGTGGATTTAAAAAGAGACTGGATGATGCAAAAGGGAATTGGGTAGAAGAGCTATCCTATGTCCTATGGGCCTACCGGACTACACTTTGAAAGTCCATAGGAAAGATGCCTTTCTCTATGACTTATCGGGCCGAGGCTGTTATCCTTCTGAAAACCGGATTCCCCACGTTGAGATCAAATTCCTTCATTCCAAGCAAAAACGATGAGTTGTTAGAAAAGAGCTTAGACTTAATTGAAGAACGGAGAGAAAGCGCCATGGTTCAATTGGCCTACTATCAAAACAAGCTCAAGTAGAGATACGATGCCAACGTAAAGTTAAGGCCATTAACAGTTGGCGACTTGGTCTTAAGAAAAGTCCTAGGAACGGCAAGGAACCCAACATGGGGAAAGTTGGGACCCAACTGGGAAGGACCATATCGTATCACATTGGCAGCTAGTATAGGTGCCTACTATCTGGAGGATTTGGAGGAAAAAGTTGTACCATGCCCTTAGAATGTAAACAACTTTAAGAGGTATTATTATTAATAAAGGCTTCCCTTACCCTATTTGGGTTTGTTGTATTATGTGTCATGCGTTATTGACAATTATCTAAGAGTCAAACAGAACCTGGGTTATGCCTGACTTCTTGGACTACATACCTTGGGAAAATTGATATATTTCAATTATATTTCTAAGTGTTAAACAGAACCTTAACTATGCCTGGTTCCTCGGATCATCTGCTTTGGGAAAATTAACACCTTATGACAATTATCTAGGAATCAAACAGAACTTGGGTCATGCCTGGCTCCTCGAACCATATACCTTGGGAAAATTGATATCTTTTAATTATATTTCTAAGTGTTAAACAAAACCTTAGCTATGCCTGGTTTCTCGGACAATTTGCTTTGAGAAAATTAACATATTATGACAATTATCTAAGAATCAAACAGAACCTGAGTCATGCCTGACCCCTCGGATCACATACCTTGGAAAAATTGATATCTTTTAGTTATATTTCTAAGTGTTAAACAGAACCTTAATTATGCCTGATTCCTCAAACCATCTGCTTAGGGAAAATTAACATATTATGGCAACTAACTAAGTATCAAACAGAACCTGGGTCATGCCTGGTTCCTCGGACCACATACTTTGAGAAAATTGATATCTTTCAGTTTTATTTCTAAGTATTAAATAGAATCTTAGCTATGTCTGGTTCCTCGGACTATCTGCTTAGGGAAAATTAACACATTATGGCAACCAACTAAGTATCAAACAGAACCTGAGTCATGCCTGGCTCCTCGGACCACATACCTTGGGAAAATTGATATCTTTCAGTTATATTTCTAAGTGTTAAACAGACCCTTAGCTATGCCTGGTTCCTCGAACCATTTGCTTAGGGAAAATTAACACATTATGGCAACCAACTAAGTATCAAACAAAAACTTGGTCACGCCTGACCCCTCGTACCGCATAACTTGGACGGATTGACACTTCCCTTCAAATGGCTAAATGCCAGGGCAAAACCTTTGGCATTGCAGACTTGGTGAAATGTTTGTTTACGATAAGTTAGTAAGCTTTGTTAACTATTTTGGCGTTAGGTGTGATTACTCCCAAGCAACGATGGTTTTCATTACAACAAAAGGTTCTAAATGGATGCTCATGAGCATCATTTAAAGCATTTGTGGGCATGTCTATGTCTTTGCGAAAGTGGCCTGCTAAGTAAGGTGAATTGTAACTTTAAAACCTATGTTCACAACGTGATGTTGTACAAGTTTTTCAAGTTAGAATTAGGCATGGCTGAGGTGATTGACTTGACAGATTTAATTTGTTTTAATACTGATTGTATTTTTGCATAAGATATGTGTTGTTACTCAGATGGATTGGTCACTTAAGATATATCCCATCACAACAAGCAAAGTTTAAAGTAGGGGTAACATGAAAACCAAAATCATAAGAAGAAAATCTTCAACTTCCATTAAGTTTAGGCCTTTAACAAAGGCAGTTAAATAACCAAAAAAAAAATACTACTACTTTTTCATCTTTATTACAAGTTTTTCTTTCGCATCTTTGGGAGGCTGGGTATCCGCTATTGTGGGGGGGTACTTGGGCCTTATCCTTTGGGTCCACTTTTGGGGGTATGGCAAGAGTTGCCAACACCAGCTTCATGGTCTAGGAAGTTTCTTTTTCTTTGAGGGAATCCCCTAGAATAGTTGGAGCTAAGTTAGTGCCTTAGATTGGGCCTTTGTTGACATCCCCAGCTCTGGTAGTGTCCTCGGCCTGCTCCCTACCCTCGGAAGAAGTATCAGTTGTAGGAGGGGCTTTAGGTGGACTTCCTTGGACTTCACCTGCTTCCGAGGGTGATGGGTCGACCTTGGAATCCGAAAAGCTTGCAAGGCGTATGGTTGGCGGGTAACAGACACTTCCTGCCTTCCTGAGCACGGAAGAGGCCTCAACCCCAGCCTGGTTGAAGGCTTCTTCCTATGTTAGGGCACAATAAGTTCTGCATACAGCAGGGACCTCGGCCCTAAAGGCGTCTTCGGTCTCGGCCATACCAACGTCATAGTCGTGCTGCTTCGCTTCATCTTTGGCTTTATCTGCCTCTTCTCGGGCCTTCTCGGTGAGAACTCTGGCCTTCTCGACCTCTTCTAATTTTTTTTTAGTGCAGCAATTTGAGTCTTGGAGGTGGCCAAGTTGTCCTCAACAGTACGCAGCAGTAGCCTTTGGCTTTCAGATTGCTTTTCAGCATTCTCCAGGGCTACCGTTGCATACTTCCTTTCTTTCTCCACCTCCAGTAGTTTCTTCTTGAGCTCTTGGTTGTTTTTCTCGACCACGCTAAAGGCCTCCACAGCATCGTTACGCCTCCCTTCCTCCTCCTTCATCTGTTGATGGCAGGAGTTAGCTATCTCCTCAACCCGGAAAGAGGCTTGAACAACCTGCCAAACAAAGAAACAAGAGTTAGAAGGGGAAAGTGAAGAGAATAAGTTAGAAAGAAGGAAGGTGGACATACCATGGCAAGATATATTTTGAGGCTGAGGAAAATCTTATGTCTCTTCATATCACGTAGCTCGGCTATGTCCTTAGGGAATAGCAAGGCTTGCTCCACTACGTCGGCCACGTAATTGGCTACTCCTCCTTGAAAGTCACGAATAAAGGTGTTAGCAAGGAGAGGTTCCCCATTCAGCATTGGGGCAGGGAGCCAGGCTTGAGACCCAACCTGGGGGTCGCTCCTCTTCTCGGCATCCCTTTTGGTGCCCCTTTGCCTCGTTCTGGCTTGTTTTGATGCCTTTTGAACATCATTCTCACGAGGGGGAAGAGTTTGCCCTGCTCTCACCACCTCTTTCCCTTTCGGCTCCCTCTTCCTCTTTAGGTCGGCCGCTTAGGAGGGTAGAACAGGTGGAAGGGTGGGAGGGTTGGTGCGTGTTGCGTTCCCAAGTGCATCCTTCCCGGGTTAGGACTCTATCAAGTCTAGCAAACTGGACTTAGGTTTGCATTGTATCCCCATTTCGTCGATTATTGGTGAGAATGGGGGACCGAGATTAGGGTGTGAGATCTTCGGGGATAGGGCTTGGCTAAAAACTTCGAACTCGTCCTCGGAGTTAGCTACTTCTAACACTTCTCCTTCCTCTATGTCGGCGAGGCGAGATGAAGTGGTTGCTCTGGCTATTCGTTGTTGTGATGAGACTCCTGCCTTCGGAATACCTTCGGGGATAGGAGTTGTGATCTCTACGCCCTCTACTTTTGGACCAGGAAGAAGGAAACTTGGCAAAGCTACGCTTATCCGATGGAGGCGGGGGTTTCTGGCCCTCATGACACACTTAGGAGCTTGGAAGCTTGATGAGATTGGTGTGTATCCTAGGATCAAGTGAGCCGCTTGTAATTGGCTGTCTGAATTCACAAACACCTCGGCCTTAAGGATTTTGTCTAGGTTATCCTTGTTGACTAGGTTGAAATTTGGTTTAGAGGTGCGTCTGTCTGCGAATTCATCAGGGAAATAAAATTTTATTAGATATGAAAATACAGCAAAACAAAGAAAGGACTTATAAATGAGTACCTTAGGCCTAGTACCCCACCTGGTTCTCCCTCTCTCATCCAGCAAGGGAGACCATCACTCCACTCCCCTGACAAGATTAGGAAGTTTTTGTTCAACCCCTTGTTGGATTCGAGGAGGCATTGACTGAGCCTAACCTCAGGATACCTCGATTTCAAGTAGTATCCCTGCCCCTTTAGACAGTGAAGGTTATAGACCTAATTGACATTGTGGTGAGTTAGATCTAAACCCATTTTTTCGTTGAGGGCATCCACGGAGCCTAAGATCCTAAACATATTAGGGGCACACTGAGTAGGAGCCAACTTATGAGCTCTAAGGTAGTCTCTAGTGACTCCACCCATGGGGATTTTCATCCCTCCTTCTATGAAGACAATCATCGGGATTACTACCTCCTTGACTTGCCTATCCTCATGCCATTGACCCTCTTCACAGTACCTAATTCCTACTCTTGGGGGGATCCTATAACGAGCCCTAAATTTTTCTATCCCCTCCTTGGAATTTACTAAGCTCTTAAATCTACCTATTACTAGAAAAGGCTGGGAAAACTAAAGAGATTAAGAAAGGAAATTAGAACCGAGGAGAAAAAGAAAGAACGTAAAGAAAAGAGGAATGTATAGAAAATTAAAGAGTAAAAGTTCAAGAAAACTTACGGAAAGAATAAAGGTGTCCTCGGACGAGTCTTTAGTATTTGTAACGGCTCAGGTAAATTGAAAAGGTGTGCAGGTTCAAGGTATGAACGCTAGAACAAAATGAATGCTAAAGTGGGAAGAGAAGTTGATTTGATAGGTATTTATACCTAGGAGAGAGTAAAGAGAGGGAAAGTTCTTGCTTAATTCTCAATGAAGCCCTCAACCTTCTTATTTGCATCAGGCCGTAGAACATGGGGGACAAAGAGCCGCCAGAATTTAATAAAGACGTGCCTCAAATGTTGCAGCGCCAGGATCGTGTCCTGGGCAGCCAAAAGGGTGTCTTCATAAGCAGAGGAAGGGTGAAATAGGCATGGAGCTAATTTAGAGACATCAAAATCCTCTTTTCTTCCCGAGGGGCCAAAAAGGGGAATTTCGAGGGGCTATTGTAGGGCCCTTGGGCCCTACAATAGTATTTGTAATGGCTCAGGTAAATTGAAAAGGTGTGCAGGTTCAAGGTATGAACGCTAGAACAAAATGAATGCTAAAGTGGGAAGAGAAGTTGATTTGATAGGTATTTATACCTAGGAGAGAGTAAAGAGAGGGAAAGTTCTTGCTTAATTCTCAATGAAGCCCTCAACCTTCTGATTTGCATCAGGCCGTAGAACATGGGGGACAAAGAGCCGCCAGAATTTAATAAAGACGTGCCTCAAATGTTGCAGCCCCAGGATCGTGTCCTAGGCAGCCAAAAGGGTGTCTTCATAAGCAGAGGAAGGGTGAAATAGGCATGGAGCTAATTTAGAGACATCAAAATCCTCTTTTCTTCCAGAGGGGCCAAAAAGGGGAATTTCGAGGGGCTATTGTAGGGCCCTTGGGCCCTACAATAGTATTTGTAATGGCTCAGGTAAATTGAAAAGGTGTGCAGGTTCAAGGTATGAACGCTAGAACAAAATGAATGCTAAAGTGGGAAGAGAAGTTGATTTGATAGGTATTTATACCTAGGAGAGAGTAAAGAGAGGGAAAGTTCTTGCTTAATTCTCAATGAAGCCCTCAACCTTCTGATTTGCATCAGGCCGTAGAACATGGGGGACAAAGAGCCGCCAGAATTTAATAAAGACGTGCCTCAAATGTTGCAGCCCCAGGATCGTGTCCTGGGCAGCCAAAAGGGTGTCTTCATAAGCAGAGGAAGGGTGAAATAGGCATGGAGCTAATTTAGAGACATCAAAATCCTCTTTTCTTCCCGAGGGGCCAAAAAGGGGAATTTCGAGGGGCTATTGTAGGGCCCTTGGGCCCAGAAGTTCATTATTTATCCATATATTGGGCCTGTGGCCCAAGCCGAGAACAAAGATCTGCCTGAGGAGGAGAAATCTTCGTCAGAAGAGATTGCGCTGATAAACAAAAGGTGGGGTTTGATCATAATAGCTCCGGAGAGTGTGCCGAGGATGAAAACGTCCTCGACTAGACTGGGACGAGGTCTTGGAAGATGGTTTGACAGCAAGGATGACAACCCCATAAATTCAGTTGGGGCGGACAAGCATTGTAGAGGTATAAGATAAGGAAAAGCCACAAAATATCTGGAGAGAAAGCTGCTGCCTCTGCATTTAATGCACTGCAGCTAACTCCCTGACTGCATTAATGTAGAAGTGATGCCTGAACAATGTGTTTCAGCCTTACAGTTACTACAAAGGACTAATGGGAAGTGTTGATGGGACAAGTATCAGCACTAGCCATTTAGCATACAAGTGGAAGGTGGAGATGAAAAGGAGGGGGAGTATAAAAGAAAAAAGAAGAAATGAGATTAGGGGATTGAAAGAAAGGAGAAGAAAAAGGGAGAAAAAATGATAGATTCCAGAATCGAACTTGTAATCGGACTCATAAGTAATATAAAAGAACAGACCTCCTCGGACTTTGCCGAGGATGATATTTTCAACACAACCTTTTTTGTTTTCGTTCTCTTATCATCTGAATCCTTTCCAATGTTCGTTTGATTAACTAAAGCCCAATTTTCTGACCCACTCTTTACAAATTCATTGTTTTTGGGTTTTTTGGGCCTAAGTCCATCCACATAGTGGGTAGGGAGCTCAAATCTGATTCTTACAATAGCCATCTTCTATAAGAGGTGATTGCATATACCTAATACACAATTGGTTTTCTCATCACAACCACAAATGAAGTAGAGAATCATATCATTTGAAAGTCTTTTTACTCTAGCTTAATGTTATCAATTATATATATATATATATATATAAACAATGTACCTATCAAATATATATATATATATGTATATATATATATATATATATATATGTATATATATATATATATATATATATATATATATATATATATATATATATATATATATATAAACAATGTACAAGGTTTGAAATCTTTAATCAATACTTTGAGCACCCCAAATGAAATAATCAAGCAAAACAATCAAAATGGAAGAACATACTGCTATACTCACAAAACTCCTTCTAATCCTTATTAGCCACAAACTTTGATATCTATTTCTAGGGTTTTGTTAACAGATGCCTTCATAATATTTGTTAATGGACTATTTCAAGAAACTTTTAATATCACTTTTATAGGAAATATAAAAAATTGTAAAAAATGCCAATTGCTTTTTTTTTTTTCCTCATAAAAAGTTTCTAAAAATATTTCCTTAACCAATGCTACTAGGGTATTCATTAACTTTTCCCTTATTTCTAATATTATTCTTTAGAGCCGACTTATATGCCAGTATCTATTCTAAACCCTAATGTAAAAGTATTGAGTTTATGTGGATGTAATGGCCTAAGAGGTCTAATTATGTTATAAGCCCATGTTAGGCTAACCCTAAATTCTAGTCTCTATATATACCATGTTAGAGTTCACTGTAATAGATGACTTGAGTATACAATAACAATGTAGCTGCTAAGGCTTTATTTTGTGGATGTAGACCATTGGCCAAACCACATAACCCCCTATGTTATTCTCTCTTTCTCGCTTTCACTTCTTTATATTATTTTATTCTCATCTTTAACATGGTATCAAAGTCGATGGTTGCTAGTGGTGGTTCTTGGTAGATTGATTGTTGTTGTTGATTGTTCTCAGTAATTTGTTGTTAGTGTCGTTCTTGTAGTTGTTGATTAGTTTTGCTTGTTCTCAGCGATAGATTTGTGGTTGTTTTCAACCATCCCTTGCCTTTCTCGATCTTGTTTGTTCTCGGTGGTGGGTGTCAAATTTGGTATTTGTTGTTGGTTTTTTTTTTTTTGGGGTGTATTTTGGCTTGTCTTGGTAGATTTGGCACTTCTCAGTTGTTTTCAGCGGATCTGACGTATTCTGAAGCCGCCAATGTTGGTTGTTGGCCAGAGTTTGGTCAGAGTTGACAGTGAATACCCCTGTTTGGTTCAAGGTTTAAGCTATTCCCTATCCAAGATAAGGATAACTTAATCCTTTGTTGGTTGTTTGGGTATAGATTTTAGTTGTCCCTTATCCATGATAAGGATAACCTAACCCTTACAAAACCTCTATTTGGTTTTGTTTGTATTGAAGAGCTTTTGTTTGGTATTGAAGAGCTTCTTCCGGTTCATTTTGTTTTTTGGTCGGTTTAACTTCAATTTTGGCTAGTTCACATCATTTTCAGTCTCTTTGAGCAAGTTGGTAGTTGTGTTCTTCTCTCTTTCTTGCTTTTGCTTTTCTAAATTATTTTATTCTCGCCTTTAACACCTAAAACTCCAGTTTTAGAGCAAACTTTCAAACAAAATTATATGTCTACTCTCAATAATACTTGGAATTGAAATTGCATGAATACTTTAAAATGCCTCAACTCCAAAGATAAATCAATGTAACAATTGAAGATTGTGCTATTAATTTTTTAGCTAAAGTGCAAACTACACCACTAAAACCTTTTTTTTTTTTTTGGGGGGGTGTTTGAATTTTACACTTTAAAGTTTCAAAAATTTGAATTTTACCCCCCCCCCCCCCAAAATTATATTCCGTTAGCATCATACCTCCTCCATCTATATTTTTCATTAAGCACGACATAAACTTGTCATGCGTGTTAGTTCTTTCAATAAAATAATGCCACGTCATTTTTGGATTTAAGCTATAATAGTGATGTGACATCATTTTATTGGACATACTAAACATGCGTGGCAAGCTTATGTGGCACTTAAAGGTAAATATGGATGAGGGGTTGCTCTCCAAATTCTGAAACTTTATGGTGTAAAATCTAAAAACTCTCAAACTTTAGGGGTGTAATTTAAACTTTATCCTAATCTTTATCTTTTTCTCTTTTCTCTTGGTTTAAGACTCTAATAGTCATTGTATAATTACACAGCATTTTGAACTTTCTCAAACATCCAATAAAATTGGAAAAAAGAAAAGAAAGGGAAAAAAATTACTCAGCTTGCATGTGGATATGACTAAACCACTCATATTTTTCGTCCAAGTAAACGCCAACATGCTTTATCCAACAAGGGCTATGTAACTTGATGAAGGAAGAAAACAAACCTCCACATGGAGAGAAATCTTCTCAAATTGTTCAGTGTACCGTGGCAAAGCTTGAACAATTCACTTCCATCCCTAGATAAAATTCAAAGAAATGTCATAAGTGATTGAAATTATGTGCAAAGCTGCATGATGAAATTAAGAAAACTTTTGACGCCATGTATTTTTTTTCTCCTTTTTGGCTTGAATCCTACTTAATTTCTAATGACCTCAGCAACTCATCTCCCATGTACATATTTATGAGAAGTAGTGAAATTGGTACAAAATGCATTTCAAATATCATAAATCAAAAAAATCATTAGAAAATCAGCGAAATTCAAGTCATACTTCACAAAGCTTTGGACAAGAAAATCGGCACCTATATCATTGCTAAACTCAATCTAACCTGTTCCACATACCATATCCATCTTCCCTTCATATTGTGTGTGTGTGAGTGTGTTTCGTGTTCCTCAATTCTCACATACCTGCTAGTGATCAAATGCATTTTGATCACCTCTAATTGCATAACCTTTGTCTTCCTAAGTTATATGCCATTTTTATAAGGGGTAAATCATCACCTAAAGGATCCTAACATTAATGAAACTAAAATAGCAACCTATCTCTACACAAATCCTCATCAAAGATGTAAATAATATTTTCTTTCCTGGATTTACTTATTTTACAGTCCCAAATATTATATCCTTCCTCACTTTTGATTATATTCCACAATTTATTTAACTCTTGTAAGAGAACAACATTTGTAATCAAAACACAACAGGACCCTACTTAATGTAACTTTTCAATCACAAGCAAGAAGCTTACCAATTTACTAGATAGTGACTTTTTGACTTATAGGCTTCTTTTTTATTTTTGACAAGTAACTTAAATGCCATTTTTTTGATTGACAATTAGATGAACCTTGTGGCTTTTTAATGACAACCTAACCCTCCACCTTGCTCTTACAAAGGAATGAGGTGCCATTTGAGCTAAATCCCATTGGGAATTTCAATTCATAACTATAGTGAGCATCGGTTTCATTTTCTATCCCCAAGATATGTTCTATCAACAATGACTAATTCTTGTCAGAGAGCAGGTTCTTTGTTGTCGTGATTGCTATAATCAATTCCAAAACACAATGGTGACAATCAGATAAGCATCCAGTTCTGACAATTGCAGAAGATCCACGTTCTATTGGACATATGCCATGGTATTGCTTAGAGTAAAAAAACTACAAAATAGGTGAAATAAACAGTGATAATGTGTTAAATCCCTAACATTAAGAAACACTAATAAGCTAAAAACCATGTATCATGCAAAGTTCAACATCAAATGCCTGCACCAACCTTTTACTCTGTTAGATTTGCGCAGCTTTGTTCTTCAATATGAAGTTGGTCATCTTCTCAAGCAAACGTTCACTAGCCTGATACTTCAGTTAGTGGAAAAAGGAATTCATGTCAAGATATTGAAGTGAAAGAAAAACTATACAGCTGACCCTGTTATAATTTATAATCAAGATGGATAGAAAAAATATTGATTAATTAAATTTCTTTACAACTTTAATGAATTAAAGAATTCTTTTTTTGGACTTCCAGAAAAAACACAAATAACTAAGATTATTTAGATATTTATTAGTTAATAAATTGAAACATAAACAATTTTAATATGAGTGATGTGTGTGTGTGTATATATATATATATATAAAGGTAAAAAGAAAACGCAAAGGAGTGATGGAAACAAGAGAAAAAAAAAAGTTTAATGGTATGTTCAGTTCAAAGAGGAACCTAGTTGAGACTTCGGCTTATGCAAACAGAAATCAATGTAAGGAGTAATAGTTTCTGAAAGAAAAGAAAAGAAAAGAATCTTAAAAATAGCCTAGGATTTGAAGGAAAAAATGGTAATTAAATTTATTAATTCATATAATATTTAAAATAAGTATAATTATTTTATTCCTATAAATAATAGTCATAAGGAAACCTTTTGAAAAACTATTAGTTATAAAATATGAGAATTATTAATTATAAGTGGAATGAAATCTCCTCCCCTATATTTATTATAATAATTATAAAAAAATTAAATATTAATTATAAGGGGGTCAACTGTATATGTATTAGACATACATCTGCAATAAGCCAGATTGGATCATGGTCCTCCAGAAGGACCTCTTTTCTTTCAGTTTGACCACCTGTTTTGCTGGGAACTTTATATGAAATATATGCCATCCATTAATATAAAAAAACAAGAAAAAAAGGGAGGAAAAAAAAAAGAAAAAGCAAACATAGAGGGGGAAAACACAAAAACAACATGAAGATTTACCTTATACAAATATTTATTATCATCCATATCCAACATGAGACATTGCATCATAAGTCCATTCATGTATGACAAGAGCAATCTATACATGCAAGTTCAACACACTCAATATATTCAAACTGGAAGAGCATACCAAAAGAATGTCATAGCAGGAAAATTCATTTAACCTGATCAACTGATCTATTATGGAAAGTTGGGAGTGGTAGATTTGTATTTAGAAATATAGTTCCAAATTGCAGCAGCAAGCTTTGTAGTAGGCTAATGCTGCTTTTGTAGAGTCATCAAGTGCCTTGGCAGCATGATATTGCAGAAATGGCAGCTCCTGAGAAATGCAAAGAAATGTAGAAATTTCCATAGAAAATAATGGAGAGTACTGATTTGATTATCAAGGAGTCAATTCTTCCACATATAGTGCCAAATAAAAATAAAAGCTTCAGTGCCTAAACTCATTGTTAAAGCTATGCATAAACCATGTATCTTTAACTTAAAGGTCTAATGCAGCCAGACCCAAGCCATTGCTCAATTCCTTAACATGAATACAAGAGGTAAATGACTCCAACCACCCAAAAATGGTCGTGCTAAGGCTTTATTTTGTTCTATAAATCCTAGTTAAACCAAATTGAATTGTATAACAACGATGGAAGACTTTACACATGGCCAAAAAGATAAACATGGTCATTCTAGTTGTCCTCATCTGGCAAATTCAAACAAATAGAGAAGACTCGAAACATATGCAGTAAATTCCAATAAAACACTGAGCTCACTGTTATCATTATTTATTAAGAGCTACTTAGTTAAACAATATGCATATAAGTGACAAATTCCACATTGAGCATGATTGAATCAGAAGAAAAAAGTTGAATCATGAGAAATGGAGCAGAGTTTTATTAATAATTCAGTTTGCATGAGCAAATCTAGGATAATAAAAATAAAGTGTAACACTTATGGTTGAGTGAAAATATGTAAGGGATACATAAGACTAGTCTAGTGCTACAGGATGGTACACAAGATTTGTCACATGCTATATCTGTGCATTTAGGGTAACTAAAAACGTGATACTGGAGTAGAAAGTTGTTCCCACTCCCAGATTTTTTACCCAAACTATAAAAAAACATAAAAACTAGATCATAAATTAAAAAAAGGCAATCAGAAAAATTAAGCGTGTTTCTGATTTACCATTATTGGTGATATAATAAATGGAGGCCACATGTAAACATAAATTTATATTGAATATAAGTAATGACAGGAAGAACTTTTTTTAGTATAAGATTCAAACCTTCAATGAAGAAATATGGTTGGGATGCTCAGCAGTAACTATAATCCTAAATGTCCTTGCCAACAGAGGTCAGAGTAGCCAAATGCAGGACTGTCTGTAAAGCATACAGATTCCCTTTCCAGTTTCCACACATCTTGAAATTTTATGTTTCGACTCTCCTGAACCTTCACCAAAGCATTATCTAATCTATACAGAGACAGACAATATTTAATGAAAAAGTCTAACTAAAAGCAAGTTTAATGACCTGAGATTAAGAAAATGAAGCAAGAGCTGTGAAAAAAAAGCATATATGATCCACATGGACAGAGACTTCAATAATAATCTCTTCATCCTTACAAATTTAAATTGAATATATATTAACACCAAAACCAAAAGATGTGAAGCCGATTTTCTAGATAAAATAGGAATCATGTGTTTAATTGTTGCCCGCTGATCACTGAATGGAAGAATTTCTTCACTAGCATTGCAGTCTCGGTGCTTGGCAACTTTTAGTGCCTAGTGTACAGTTTATGCAGTTTCAGAATTTTCTCAATTGTGTCAAGTAAATTTAGAATTTGACTGCTTGCTTTTTCTTAGAGAAAAATCCAAGAAGAAATCCCATATTGAGGTGCAGGGCATTTTCTGATTGCAACTTTGGTATGGAGAAAATCTCATCAATCTCCGTTCTTTTCTTTATTGTTACAAACACTCTTTTATCATCAAAGAGGGAGGATTTACTTTCCATTTATGTATGTATTGTAAGTATGAAGCTTCCAAAATTAAATTTGAGTCCTCATGGAGCAGAGTTGCCATAAAGGACTCTGGCCAAAATAATTATCATATATGAGACATAGTGGGGTTAAATGTGTGATATGTATTGAGGAAATTTAGCATTTTGAAAATTATTAATTGGGGGAGGTAGAAATAACGTGGAAGGAAGAAACTGTTTTTTCAAATTTATCTAAAATTTAGGAGTTTTTAAATTAGTAATTTTATGTGTCTAACCCTATTTTATACTTTCTAAATAAGTGGATTTGAGGGTACTTTGGGCACATAAAAATAGGAATCCAAAGAAGAGAAGTCCCTTAAATTTTAGTATAGATGACAAGTGAAGGGGCTCATGTACTGTAGGAATTAGTCTAAACTCAAATGGGTTGGAAATATCCTAGCATAATAATGATAAATGTCAAATGACTCATTTAAGATAGTTTGTATTTCCTAGGTTCGTAACAGAGGAAGATGGCAGGAGTTCACTGGATTCAATAGTATCAAACAGCTAATTCTTTTATGGTCCATGTAAAAATTTCTGGTGGTTAATTTTGAGGGCGGAAGTGTCTGCTGTAAAGTAAACTGAAATTTTGAACCTTACAATTTACATACATATTTTGAAATTTCACTTTTATTTAAGCATTGAAGTGTAAAGCCTGGCTTCAATGTACTAACAGTTTCAACATGTCTTAGAATCACCAGCAACTGAGACTTCAGCTTATGCTAATAACATTCAAGATTTAAAAATTGTTGACCATTCACTAAAGACAGTCTTCTAACTTGAGGACCATCTGTCACCATGCCTAGCAAGCAACACTTAATTAAAATGGGCAGCCGAATTGGCTCCCGAAAAGTATTTGCAGAAACTTTAGTGCTCTGCAAACCTCGATACATTATAGGTTGTGATACGGTGAGGAGAACATAAACACAACATACATTATAAGGTGTAGAAGAAGTGTTTAAGAAGAAATTTCCAGCGATAACAAGATTACAGTCAGGAGAAGAAAATGAAACCCAATAATCGGAAGTATAATCTGGATAGATAATTTTTTGTTAAGCCTGGATAGAAAATTCTGGACACAATTCACCAAAAATTGTGGAAATCAGAACTTCTCATATAAATAATATTTTCTTAATACAGTATTCACGAGTTGAATACAAGAAGATGGTGTTTGCAAAAAAGGAAATTTAAAACTAAACAGATTAGTTGACTCTCTAAAATTAATATGAGGCACATTGATTGACATAGCATCAGGAGAACTGAAAGAAGAGGTGTTGTCAACAAATACCTGATTATCTATAGGAAAGCTCTCCAAATTCATCTGCATAAACCAAGAAAAAAAGAATGCACATAATATATTTCAAAGAGAAAACTACAGAAATTACATTTAATAAGAATAAAAAAATAAAAAAATGAAGATCTAGACCTCTCTCAATGCACCAATGCAGGATATGACACTTGTATCGCTCTTGATGTAATTTTCAAATTCCTTCGGGACTAGTGAACTGAAAAATACAATTCCCTGGAACCCAAAAGGCAGGGA